>CM074732.1:4947001-6152001 GCA_037367245.1 Phrynocephalus guinanensis | reverse complement strand
GAATACTGAGATGAGCACCGCCCCTAGAGTCGGATACGACTAGCACGCATGTGCGGGGGGAAACTTTACCTTTACCTTTTTCTGAACCACAAATTACTATGAACCAACCAGAAAATGGAACTGTGAACCAGTTTGGGGTTTGGTTCATGCAGGTCCTTCTGCTCGTGCCAACACAGCTTTGCCTCATGTCCTGAATTTTTGCTTCATTTCTCAGCCTAATTAACTCCACATGCATTTCTTTTGAAACACAAGATAGTTCTAACAGGCTACTTGAAGGAGTGCACAGTATATACTCCAAGTAGGCAAAATCCTTTATGAGATCAACTGAAAATCCCATAGCCACCTGCATAATCTCTGGGAGGGAAGATCCGTACCGCCATTGAACCAGTGACCTTGGAGGTGGAGAGTGCTCCAGCACTGGAGGCGTTCAAGAGAAATTGGGACAACCACCTGGCAGATATTGCCTTTTATTTGTATTCCTGCTTTGATCAAGGCTTTGGACTTGATGGCCTTGTAGGTCCCTTGCAACTTCATCACTCTGTGATTCTGTGAGGACATCAGGAGCAGGTCCTCCAAAGGAAATCTCAGCAACAAGGTTGGAACGGTTGGAAATTTAACCTTTGCGGCCTTGCCATAAAAAGAAAACACCAGCAGGAGGGGAAAGGAGGCTGTAGTTTTTGTGGCAGATTGCTCCGTTGTCCAGCCAAATAAAAACTTTGTCAGCAGCCTCCTCACAGGGGTTTGGGGAGGGCAGAGGAAGGTACATGCAAGTTGGTGTCAAATGGGCACACAACAAAAAGTTTCAAAATTCTTTTTGAATTAGGAAAATTCCTTAATTATTCCATTTATAATAATTCTATTTACTCTTTCACAAGTTTTCAAGTGATTTAGGTTGGGGCGTCTCACCCACCGTGGGTAAAATACGTAGCCCTTTATCTAAAAACAGCCTTTCTCTCTTTCTGATCATGATTATATCGGCATTTAGCCCACTTAGTTTGTCCACTGCAGGTGCAGGCTGGTTCGCTCCTCAAGACAGCAATCAGGCAGTGTTCCCAGAATGTTCCAGCCCACACCTGTTTGGCCCCTGTCAAGGGATTCTATTTTTGTTGGATGTGGGTAGGATTGCTCTGTTTAGTTAGTACATTTGATCACTCAAAATAAAGCAAAGCAACCCTTCCTATATGATTTGCCAATATCATAGCTTAATAAGAGGGCCACTTCAGGATATTGAAACCATTCCTCGGCTCTATATGGGGGATGCAGTAGTGAACAAAAATGGTACAGTGTTCCCCCGCCCTTTCACGGTTCATATATTGCAGTCCTGCTGTATTGCAGTCCCGTGGTACAGTGGTACTGTACCCTGAAATGGCTTGGGGGGGGGGGTTAAAAGCCCTGGCTTTTAAAATCTCCCCCCCTTCTCCAAGCCTCTGGCTCAAGCTAATTGGTGCTGGGGTGGGAAAACAAAAGGTTTTTCTCCCCCACCCCAATGCCAATCAGGTGGAGCCTGGGGCTTGCCTCCATGGAGGCATCACACGCCACTCCCCTGCACCCGGGGAGGGGGGGTTTCAAGAGAAGTGGCACACAATGTTTAAAATGACTTTAAGCAATGGAGTCAAGCACTTGGCTCCATTGCTTAAAGTCATTTTAAACATCGCCCACTGCTTCTCCCTACCCCCCGGGGTGCGGGGGAGTGGCATGCAATGTTTAAAGTGTTTTTAAACAATGGAGCCAAGCTGGCTCCATTGCTTAAAGACATTTTAAACATTGCCCCCCCCCCGCCTGACCCAACCAGCATCTGCATATCGCGGATTTTCAGTGATCAGGGGTCAGGTTGGGTCCCTAACCCCCATGATAGATGTGGGGGGTTACTGTAACAGTATTAGGTCAGAGCATATATGCTGCATCCCTTGGAGGGGAAAAGCCAAATGGAAAACAACTTCTTCCATGTCGGCCCACTGCCAATTTGCCACAGGGCAATGAGAGGTGATTTTGTTTGCTTTTCTTGACCCACTCTCAACTGGATCTTTAAGGAAAACACAAAATAAAATCTCCCTTGTCACCCCCTCCTGTTTTCTCCAGCACCTGGAAGGATGTTTTCCACAGTTTTTTTTTTTTTGGAGGGACACATCACACCTACACTGCCCTAATTAATACACTTTTAAAAAACCAAAACCACAATTTCTTTGGCTCTTTCACAAGGCTGAGGAAGACTTTAATTTGCTTATATCCTGAAGTATTTTTTTTACCTTAATGGCACTTCATGCTATTGACAAATCTCTGCCCACTGACTACACCACAGAAATCAGGAGAATCCCAGCACATGGTTTTGCAGTGCTATAAACCATGGATCTGATACATGGATCCTCATGGATCTACATGATTTTAACTAGGATGATCTCCAAACTACTGTCGAGCCCTAAGCCCCATTCGTGCTCAGAAATCATGACACCAGACACCAGAATGCCATGCTATGTAAATAGTTCAATCATTTAGAATGCTTTCATGTCTTTTATATGTGTATGGTAGGACTAACTCAAGTTACTCATATTTGCTCAAGTGAGAGTTCAGGCTTGACTTAACTGAGCACCCCCTTTTCTGCTTTTCTGGCTGTCTCCGGTTTCTCTACCAACATTACAGTAAGGGCCTCCTGGAAGATCTTAAAAGCAGATGAAGCCGAGTGTATCCACACATTAGTGGTACCAGACCACAAAATTCTGGACAGTCTCTTTCAGGTTTTCCAGGTTTATGTGAAATAGTATCGGGAAATCATGGAACCCTTTGACCCTCCACCAGCGAATGCTCAAGGTGTTGAACAGGAGTTCCCCAGCACCACTGCTATTCACAAAAGAGCACCACGTAAGGGAAAAATCTCAGAAGCTGAATCCTTTTTTCATCAGTTCACCACTTCGCACCCAAACACAGCGCAATTGCCAGGGCTGTTTTTCAGTCAAGAGCAGAACAAGGTCTCCTGTAGAGCATCCTAATTGCTGCCATTGGTGTTGTCAACATTCAGGCTGCCTTTTGCTATATAAACATGGCATCCTTTCCTGCTGACAATGTGGGCATGATATTTTGCAGCAATATTGGGCCATTTCCTGGCTTTTTGGATTGGGGTTACAGAAGCACAATCACAGAGCCATAGAATCGTGAAGTTGGAAGGAGCCTGGAAGGCCATCAGTTCCAACCCTCTACATAAGGCAGGAATATAAATACAATTTCCAAAATTCATAAACGGAAGGTGTTTTGAACAACTGAATAAATCTACTGTGCACCACATCAGACATTCAGATGCCATGGACTCATCTTGCACCAGGTTTCATTGCATTGTCAGTTCAGGTGCATGTAAAGCCACTAACCCCATCCCAAATAAGTTGTTCATAACAATACAAAAAAGGAAGAACAAGTAATAGATAAATTGACTCAACAAAAGAAGCCACAGCCTTGAGTTGGCAAGAACTGAACGGCGCTGTTGAGCTTAAGAGGGCACTGTTGTAGAGATGGGCACGACTTAGCGGTATTCCCGTTTCCGTTTCCGTTACTCGGTTCCGTTACTCTACGGAAACGGTAACGGGAATTACTCCGCCAGACTTCGAGCTCGAACCGACGAACGAACAATTTTGGTCTGATTTGTCGTGCTCGTTCCTTGCATCGCGCGATTGCGCGATGCCACACGCGGCACAGAAAAAAAGTTTTTAAAAGTTAAAAAACCCGGTTCCCGGCCAAAAAGCAGGCGGAAAAATGCCTGCCGTGCCTCAGGGCACCTACCAGAGGTGTTGTTTCTGGAGGTCCCCGGCCTCCCCCCTCATCCCCCGTCCTGGGCTGCTCTGGTGGGACTCGCCGCAGGCTCGCAGCCAGCAAAAAGCCCAGTCTCGCCGCCGGCCGCCCGCAATTAAAGCGCAAGCAAGCGGCACGGACGGCACAGGAAAAAACTTTTAAACTCTCCCCCCACCCATTCCCGGGCCAAAAAAGCAGGCGGAAAAATGCCTGCTTGACTAAGGGCGCAGGGCACCTACCGGAGGGGTGGTTTCTGGAGGGGGGGTCCCGCCTCCCCCCCGTCCTGGGCAGCCGGACTCGAGTTGCCATTTCGCCATGCCATGCGGTGCGGGTGGGTGGGGGATCCAAAATGGGGCGGCAAACGCAATATTGTTTTTGAAATCGTGGTCCAAGAACACACAAGCACAACAGAAACACGCGAAAATTTATAAACTGCCAGATTTTTCACAGTAGCAGTGGGTTTTTTCTTGCAACAAAATGTCTCTCCTCTCCTCCTCTGTCCTCCATTGATTTTATTTTTTTATTTTTTTTTACACCTGCGCAGTGCGCAATGATGGGCTGGCCGAGTGGCCAGCCATGTGGGAGTGGACAACCATGCAAATTTTTGGAGCCATCCCACCAGTCGCATGGGCACTTGGCCATGGAGACTTCTGGGATGTGCCAAAAAGCCCCCTAAAACCTGCCCTAGCCCTAACCCTAACCCTTGACTCCGTACCCATACATCACAGACTGTCTTCTTAGTGGGTCAGAGAGGCACCCAGAGGTGCAACCCACTAGCCCACCGTAACCTTACCCGTCACTAGCCTAACCCTAGCCATTGCACTAAGCCACCTTAAAGCCAGATCTACTTGCTTGCATTGCACTACACGCAGCAAGTACAATTCCCTTCTGTGTGAGACATGGTGGTGCCAGAGCCTTGTGAAGGGCGGGCATGACGCTATCACTCTCACTGGTCTCACTGTCTGCACATTCTGTTATGCAATATCCATATGGCTATTGCATAGCATTTTGCAGCAGCAGCAGGTGAGGAGGGGAGACCCCCATGTAGAGGGGTCTCTCTTGGAGCCTGCTTCCCCTTCCTAGTGGCAGGAGGCACCCACGGGTGCCTCCAGGAGCCCACTTTCCCTTTATAGCGGGCCAGAGGAGGCACCCACCCCACAGAGGTGCCTCCAGGAGCCCGCTCCCCCCCAAAACCAGTACTAACGACAACGAAAAAACGAACCGACTAATTTTTGCGAATTTTCGCGAAAACCGGAAACGACCCGAAACGGGATCGGGCCGACTAACGACAACTCGAAAAAAAAATTTTTCAAGTCGTGCCCATCTCTACACTGTTGCATAAGATCACTCTAAGAAGTAGCTTGACAGCACATAAGAAAAAGAGATCCACATGAGTGTCACAAAAATAATTTCAGAATAATAAGGGAAGTGTATGTATTATAACTGAGATCAGTGGTTCTCAACTTGTGGGTCCCCAGATGTTCCTGGACTGTGACTCCCAGAAATCCTTTCCAGCACAGAGAGTGCTGGAGGCTTCTGGGAGTCACAGTCCAGGAACATCTGGGGATCCACAGGTTGAGAACCACTGACTCAGATGAAAATTGAGTTGGATGGGTCCATATAATACATAGCAACCACCACAAACACCTGCTGTTGATCTACTTTCAACTGACCCTACATAGATTTCAGCACATAAAAACCTTTACAGGCTAGAATAGGACAGTGTAGGTACGGGGTTGTGGGGTGGAGGCCACACTGCAGAAAGAATCAGGCTTAGTGGGTAGAATGCCCACCTCAGGGCATGTCTGCAAATATAGACCTTCACTTTCTGCTCCATGTGAATGGTTGTCCTACGGAGGAAAATTAAGTTATGTATTCTGGGTTCTGGACACTGTTCTAATTGGAACAAAATGCACTCCACAGAGATACTTTGGTCTCTGTAGGCCACATTGGGTCTCTGTGTACTGATTGAAAAGACATAATGCATTCCCAGCCTGGGAACCTTGAACTATGCAAACATTCCTTCCACCCACCCACACCTCACATCAAGAATACAGATGGTGGCGGTGTGGCAAATAAGTTGCCAAGCGGCCTATCAACAGTGGGTGGGGGTGGATAGAGAAAAGAAGGTAACATAATTTCTTTTACCCAAGAGCCTACTAGGCACTAAACTATCTCCACTTACACACAGTGTAGAGGTTGTGTTGAAATAAGGAAACAAAGAAATATAGTAATAGAAATGGGAATAGAATGGTGCCTCCTGGAAAGGCACGGTTCCCTAGAACTTGAGACTGGATTGTCCATCTGCTCCAGAGGTAGTACAAGTTCCACCAGTAGCAGCAGAGAAGGACAAGGATTTCTGTTTTCCAGAAAGGCAGTTAAACATATCTTTGTGGTATAAGCTGGTGATGTTTTGATATTTTCCTATTTGCTCTTGTTCTTGGTGGCAGCGCATTAACATGAGTATTAATAGCTAGCCAAATCAAGCAGCTAAATCTAAACAAAGGGGTTGGGGCAGTGAGCAGTAGTCATGGACAAAATGAAGGGCTTGTGAATCAGGGGTGCAGTTGGCCCAAGCTCCCACTCTGCATTGCAGCAGCAGCCTCCCCCTCGCGAGAAGAGGAAGAAAAGGAGATGCCCGCGGATATACACATCTCCCAGAGGGATCCTCTCATGCTAATGGCATCCACCACCACCCTGACCGGAAAGTGCAAATAATATGATATTGGTGGCACCCTCAAAATACAGCCGCTGACCCTGAGGACGTCCTTGGAGCCTTGCATTAAAATAAACTCACAGTGAAAAAGAGCCACTTCTGTGCAATAATGGCAGCCTGTGAAGATGCTGGGCTTCTGCTGCCATCACTGCATCATTCTTCAATGTAGGGGAAGGAGAAGCAGTAGCCACAGTATTGCCATCTGGCACTGATGAAGTCCCTACTCTGGAATACTATGTGGAGTGGCAGCCACTCTCTAGAGCCACAGTCACCCTACCTGGGCAGTGCAAGAAGCAGCACATTTGCTGCCCATCTCCCCAGCTCGTTCCCGACCACCGCTACCCAATTCAGGCTCAAGACAGGTTAGGACAGTCCTCCCAGCTTAATTAAACCATCCAAATGACCAGGCTGTTTTTTACTTACCCAAGAAGCTTCTGAAATACTATATATGAGCTCTCTCCCTCATATGGCTTGAAATGAACGCAAGATTTTAAATGGAATGCTTCAAAACTTTTAAGAATCACTCCCTTGGCATTGAGTCCTAGAAGAAGAAGAAGAAGAAGAAGAAGAAGAAGAAGAAGAAGAAGAAGAAGAAGAAGAAGAAGAAGAGAAGAAGGAAGAAGAAGAAGAAGAAGAGAGGTGGGCATGGTGGGGTAACTGGTTCTTACCAGTGGGCTTTGTCTTTCTGAAAACTAATAATTCCAAGTAAAGAGGAACAGCTGGCTTAGTTTAAATGCAGTACAGTAAGTACCATATATATTCGAGTATACGTCGACCCGAGTATAAGTCAAGGCCCCTAATTTGACCCCCAGAAACTGGGGAAATGTATTGACTCGAGTATAAGTCTAGGGTGGGAAATGCAGCAGTGGTGTGTGATGTTTAAAATGACTTTTAGCCACTGATGCAAGTGCTTGGGTCAGTGGCTAAAAGTCATTTTAAACATCGCGCACCGCTCCCCTGTGATGCAGAGGGGGGTCGTGAGAAGTGGCACACAATGTTTAAAATGACTTTTAGCCACCGACCCAAGCACTTGCCTCAGTGGCTAAAAGTACTGACCCGCATATAAGTCAAGGGTCCCTTTTTTCAGTCCAAAATTAGGGCTGAAAAACTAGGCTTATATTCAAGTATATACAGTAATTTTGGTACTTAACAGCTGGCTTTATTGATGGGTATGGAGACTGCTCAGTTCACTTATAAAGAACATCTTTAAAATGAGTCAGTCCATGGCAGTTGTTTCCTGCTGGCCTTCTTCACACATTGAGTCTGATTTCTCATGGTGTCACAAAGATCCCATATACTATATGGAGATATGGAGACTCCCAGATCTATACAAGGCCATGCGCAATGAGGTACATACATTCTGCCCTCCCAATTGTTAAAGAAAAACATGCAAGACGTGTTGCATCGCTTCAACATCCTACAAAAATGTAACATAAAAACAAGGGCATTTGCTGCTTCATTCTGGACTATTACTTGTTTCTTGACATTTTTCAAAGCTAGACCCACAAAGAACTGTCTTCCGCTTTTCCAAACAAATAGGCCGAATCTCTAAAACAGTATGTATACCTGCCACACCAATAAACGTTTTGAAAAGATCATAGCATTTATCTGGATTTAGAAGTAAAGGTTCTGGTTTCTCAAGGGAAAAAAAACTGACTGTTTAAGATGAATGCAGGTTCAACTCCAAGGAAATTGAACTTATGTTCCTGGGGAGAGTTTATTTGTGATCAGACACATCTCTGTCTCAACAGTCATTTGCCCAGAGTTAACACTTTAAACATCCAGTCATAGCATTGATGGATATACAGTGGACCCTTGTACAACAAATGGCTTGTATAACATAAAATCTATACAACATAAAAAAATTCCGGAGATAGGGGGAATTTGCTTAGCAGAATCGCCTATGGGGCAAATCTGTACAACATAAAAATGGTCACGATTAGGGATTACTCCATTTTCAATGCATTCCTATGGGAAAGTTTTATAAAGGAAAATTTGCTTAACAGAATTTCATTGGGAACGAATTAATTCCTTTCTACAAGGTACCCCTGTATTATTCTGATAAAAATGCAGTCCAAATTCCTGGATGACCTCCCTGGACCTAAACATGCAGCTCTTGAAGGTTCCCCTTTCCCTTGGCTTGGTCTCTCAGGCATCTTAAACATCAAGTGGCATTGATTCTCTCCAGGATGAAAGTTTCATTTTGAAATCACAACTAGATCTGATCTTTACTTCAGCAATATAGGAATAATGCCAAGTTTGTTTTACCCAGGTTGTCAGCCATGATGAATGGAATAGGGAATTTCCACCGGTAATGGTCATTGCTGAGTGCACTGCGTTGTTTCTGTTGAAAATGAGGAAAAATCAACACTGGAGACATTGGTGCTTTGGAACACAACAATAATTTCATTATGAAGTATGAGAGTTATAAAAGACTCACAGGCAGTAAAATATCCCCCTGGAAGAGGCTGAGTCCAGCAGCTAGGTGGAGGGAAATTAAGAAGGTGGTTTATTTTCCAATGTTCAAAAAAAATCAGTTATTTTCTGTTTGGAGACATTTTCAAAATCACTTTCGGTAAAAGTTATTGTTACTTTTGCACAGGGTGCCCACAGATAACTTATTGTTCAAATAAGTGACAAATCGTTTTGCAAATGTTGAAATAGATCACCATGGAAAATAATGGAATCTTAATTTTGGATATACTGAATCTAATCAAACATCTTATAACGGACTCTGTATTTGATGTGTAATAACGCCATTTGGAGTACAGTTCAGTTTTGCAGAATCCTCTGATTTTGTAGGGTGCTCCAAAATGTTTTCCTTGGCACTGTATTACTGAGTCCATTATATATTAGTATGATTTCATTTTATAACTGCAAATGTATGACTTAGTTTGAACTTGTTTGGGACTGTTAAAAAGAAATAACAATTCAAAACCCTGCTAATAACCAAAAGATGGGGGAGATGGGCTTACTCCACTGTTTTTAGAAACTACATACATTATTGGTAGTGCAGGAGGAAACCATCAATAAACTTATTTACAGAATTCCTTGCATGATTCCTCGGTAATTCTGATTCTTGTAGTGTAGACATTGGGTGTGACTTGAGGCAAGGCGGTGGAATCAGCAAAGCATAAGAATACATGTGAATTTATGAAAGGTTAGAGTTGTTGGTTGGGATATGTTTAAGCCCATCTGGCTTTCTTGCTGTCCATTGTTCCCCTTCTCGTTCAGATCTTTTGCTACAATTGTTGGCATAATATTTCAGTGTGCTCAGGCTTTGTTTGTTTGTTTGTTTTGAATATTTTTACCCCACCTTTCTCCTTGGAAAAGGATCCAAGGTGGTATACAATAAAGAGGGACAATACACAGCCCAGAATATTTAAGACATATTCAAATGAAGAACAGAAAATTAGGAGAGCCATCTTAGGACATTAAAATGTAACATTAAAGCTACAAAGAGGACACAAGAAGAAAAGAAAACAAATCCATTATGAGGGGTGGAAACTAACATGGAAATCACTGTTGTTCTTATGAAATCAGTCAATGCAATCATGTATGGTAATCCACATAAAATTCACATAGTAAATAGACTGTCATTCAGGGAAAGCTTGCCTGAAGAGGAAGGTCTTTGTCTGCTTCTGGAAGGACAGCAAAGATGGAGTTTCCAGCGGGAGGGAATTCCAAATTCTGGGAGCAGCAACAGAGAAGGCCCTTTCATGTGTTCTTCTGAGATGCACCTGTGAAGGTGGTGGGATGGAGAGATAGGCCTCTCCTGATAACCTAAGCACCTAAGCTGTTTCATTTATTGATTGTACACTCAGGAGTTTCGTGTTTGTTTAAGGGAAATGAAGAGAGCTTCACCACCAGTTTATGATAAACACTCAGGAGAGTGCCTGTTCCCAGCCCCTTTGTTGTGTTCCTCTCCACACCAGAGAACTCTCAGAACCACTGGAAATCATGAGAAACGGGTGAAGTGCCAGATGACTGGAAAAGGGCTAATATTGCCCCTATTTTCAAAAATGGGCAAAAGGAAGGAACCTGGGAAGTACAGGCCAGTCATCCTGACATTAGTCCCAGGAAAAATTCTGCAGCAGATGTTAAAATGGTCATTCTTGGAAAGAGTTCAGTAAAAACTACATGCCAACACAAATTTGTCAAGAACAAATCCTGGCAGACTAATCTGCAGGATGTTGGTAAGTATTTGGGTCCAAGTCCCAAGTCCATGTCTTTGATGCCAAGACTTGAGTCAAGTCAAAGGTCTTTAGGTCCAAGCCCCAAGTCCAAGTCTCAAGTCCGTATTAAAAACAAGCCATGCCTCCCCCCAAAAAGGAGGGTATGTGTGATATGTGTTTGGGGGGGAGAGGTCTGAAGCTTGTGAACCCACCCACTTTCGCTACTCATCCAAGCAGCTTTGTCAGTCTGAAGAAAGATAGTGGTGAGTCCTCCCATTTTGTAGTTCACCTTGATTTCACATCACCCTGGTCTGAATAAGTTGGACAATGACCTGAATAGGCTTGTTGGGTGGACAAAGGCCTGAATAAGCTCATTAGGTGGACAATGGCCTCAATAGGCTCATTAGGTGCACAGTGACCTAGGGTGCATGAAAGTCCCACTTATGCAACCTTTCCTAACACCCACTAGCTTTCCTCGGACTGACAAAGCTGCTTGGATGAGAAGTGAAACATTCGATCACTCAACAAAAGAAATCCAATTGTCATGACAAAACTTCCAGATAAACTCACCTGGATGACTGAGAATCTTCACAGCTTTTATCCCAAGTTACACATTCATACCAATCAGTGTGGTTTTATGCCATGTAGGCAAATGTCAGATGAGATTAGTAGGATGCTAAACATTATATATATAGCAAGTGAAAAGAAAAGTGGCTATACTGTACTTTCATCAGATGTTCTTAAAGTCTTTGATCAGATTGAATTGGAGTTTTTTTAAAAAATAATTAGAAAAAATGAACATGGGAGAAAAAAATCATTTAGGTGTTAAGAAATCTATATGAAGGAGCAAATGCCACAGTGATGAAAAAAAGGAATAGAATCAGATCAATTGAAATTACATAGAGGAAGAAGACAAGGGGATCCTTTGTCTCTGTTAATATTTGCTCTGTCGATTGAATACTTACAGAAAAGATTAGAAAAAATGATAGCATTAATGGCATGACAACGAGGAACAGATAGTATAAAATTAATTTATATGCTGATGGTATGCTTTATATGCTGATGATATCCTGTTATTTTTGGAAAACCATTGGAAAGCATAGAGCTGCTAAGACAAATACTGGAAAGTTTAATCAGCACACACGATTAGAAAATTAATGGCCAAAAATCTAAATTGTTATGTATAAATATTCCTATGGTGGATCAAAAGAAAATTAAGATAATATCAAATCTGGATTTGAGTTATCCTAGTTTAAAATGTTTAGGGCATTGGTTTGTTTCAAAATTTACCCTACAACCAGAAATGAAAAAGATACAAGTATGGTAAAAAAAAAAAAGGGGGGGGGAAAATTATTGCAGAAAAAAGAAGAATGATAAGATTTATACATTCGGTAAAATATCAAACAAGTGCAAAAGGAGGATTAGTGATACTGTATTCATTAAAATATTATGAGGCTTTTCAAATAGCCCAAGTATTTTTATAAAGGAGGAGAAGAGATTCCTGAATGGGTTAAAAGGACCGCGGAAGAGGAGAGCAAACCTGGGACAGGCTCAGAGCAGTGGCATTTATGGAGTCTGAATAATTATTTTTAACAATCTGCCTTTGCTACTTTTTATTAAAAATAATGCCTTCCCTGAGTGCCCCCCAAATGATTGTGTAACCTGTCAATGTCTTTTTTGCTTTTTTGCTTTTCTTTTTAAATACTTGTTGGCCAACGTAGCTCTCAACAAGATAATGGAAATTTGAGTTCTATCCTCCTTCATCACAAACTTGGTAATAAATTGTGCCATCCGAAACTTCTACTGTATTTCATTCTGTGATTCAAGTCACCTCAGTAGGTTGCTTTAAAATTTGTCTTTTGGCATATTTAAAGAATGCCACTAGTTTACTTAACATGTAGTTCTTAGGCTTTATAATTGTTCATCATTGTTTCAATGATTCCTTTCAACATGCAACGTATATGTGAAATATTTTTTCATCAAAGATCAAGAATGGATATCTTTTAAGTCACTTTACAAGGTGCCAAAGTGCTGGTCTGGAAACAAAAAATAGTTATCACTGTTTAAAAAGAAAATAAAACAGTTATTACCACTGTTTTAAAATAAAATAAAACAGTTATCACTGTTTTAAAATAGGTATCACTATTTAAAAATAAAATAAAAGGTGTGGGGAATGGGAGGATATCATCCTAACATGAATTTTCTTAGTGCAACATACCTGAATTTATTTCTGGAATATCATCTCTTCGTTCACCATCATCAGCATCTGAGAAAGGAAAAGAACAATGCCATTCCCAGTGTAGCAGCTTAGACTGTGTTCATTCATCAGACTATTAGGAATTGAAATACCTCGCTAAGAAACATCTTACCATTGTTCTGTAATAAATGGTTAACCTGAAAAAGAGAAGAATTAAAAAGAAGAAGACTGAAATAATGCACTTATTGTACTTGGCTATAATGAAAGATGTAAAAAAAGCTTAGAATGCTGGAATGAAACGTACTGAAAATAAGTTGCAGCAAGCAAAAAGAATGAAGACTGTGGTGAACTGGAAGGCTGTTCTAAGACCCATAGCTTAAACGCTTGGAAGAAACCTTGATGGTTGTCCTTTAAAGCACCCTTTTTTGTGTGAAAATGTGGAAGCTTGGAAATTTGTTTTCTTTATTCGCGATGATCAAAATTATGAAAAAATTACCACCCCATTGCATTTCAGCACCACTGGTTTTTGACTTGCAAAATATCTAGTGAAGGACATGTTCCTTTTATAGGTCTTCATTTTATTCTGCAGGACTACCTTAAAGTGGGATGAAGGCAGGCATATTTCGTCCTACAGAAAACAGTACAAAGATGTGCACTGCTGTTATTCAACTACCAGTCCTTTCCCCCAGAGTGAATGTAAACATTTATTTTGCAGGAGGGAAACTTTATAAAGGAAAGCCCACTCTTGGTTAATGATTGACCGATAGTATTTGGGGGTGGGTGGGAGAGATCTAGTTTCCACAATTTCTAGATTAATAAACAACAAAATTGGACTATCATTAGCACACGGATTTCACTCAACATGATTATATTGCAGCATAAGAAGTCAACTCCGCATCTTTGCGGGACCTATCCTTGTAATGACTAGACCTCATCAACACAGTAACAAGGATCTCAGAAAGGTTTCTCCTGCTCTTTCTTGGAGGCTTAAAGATGTAAGAGGTACAGTGGTTGTGGTGGAAGATTCATGTGGCATCACATCTTCCTATAGTCTAGTGTTCCTGTGCCACATCTTTTTCAGACCAACAAATGAGTGAGCCCATAGTACTGACCAGAGCCATATGACCGGAAGGAGAGAAAGAGGCATAACAACATGCATTGTTATTTACTGTTTATTTAAAAAAGAAGGTTCAGTTCTCTTCTGTTCCAAGTTGTAGGTGGTCTGAAATAAGTCTGCTGTGCAGATTTCACAGAACGGACTGCATCTACGCCTGCCACTTGATGATGAAAAGAGCCCTGTAGTTTAGGCATCAGATTTGAAGGAAAGGCTCATTTCCTTGTTTGCCTCCACGATTAAATCTGAACTCAAAGAGTATTCTATCGGTTGAGGCACTTGATGTCCTGTACCATGTGATTAACTGGCTATGTGGACATCAAGTGCCTCAAATGATAAAATACTTTTTGAGTTCAGATTTAATCCTGTGAGCAGGGTGGAGTAGGAACTGGCAAGCTACTCCAGTATTCCTGACAAGAAAACTCCATGGACGTGGAGTCACGAAGGGCCAGTCACAACTGTAAGGACACAACACACACACACACACACACACACACACACACACACACACACACACATGTGGGCAGGGATCTAATAAACACACTAATGGATTCCTCCCTAGTCATGGAGACAAGGACTAGCAAAGATAAGCCTCAGAAGGGAGCCATTTTAAATTATAATGACAAGGAGGGAGTGGGAGTGCATTGCTATAGTTTATGCATCTTCATCTTCCATATACCGTATATGCTTGATACTCTTTCTCTTTTTGATTAAAAAGCAATTATCTTTATTTATTTAAAGCCACAGATATGCTGTGCAAATAGCCACCCCATCTTAGTATTATTGTGAAGGTTGGCCTTTATTATGTCATCTTTAACTTCTTTCCAGCAATCTGAGCACAGCCACCCCACCACCCCTGCCACTACATTTTTTAAAAGTTAGAAAATGGATTTGAACTTCTCTATCCTGAATGTTTCTCAACAAATGCAAATGAATTTTTCTCAAACAGGGTAGCTGATTTTTATTCTAATTGCCTCATGCTTTTTACAGGTCTGTGCCAGGACTCACCACCACCACCCATCTATGCAGACCTGATTCTGCTCAACACAACTACCCAACATGGTTGTCCCCTTAACGAAACCAGATCTGCTGATGCAGGCACTCTCAGTTTTGTTTTGGTGTGTGTTTGCTTTTATTTTGGGAAGGGGGTGGCTTAGTGCAGCCTGTTGCGGGTGTTGAGAGAAGTAGTACTGCGTCTGCATTGCTGCTGCTTTGCATTCTATGAATTGTTTTCTATTTCAGAAGCATGCAGTGTATAATTATGACATGTTTAATATATGGCTTGTGCGCTTTTTATTATTCAGAAGAACAACACATGCGATGATTTTGGTTCCCCAGACATTTATTTCATATTCTTGTCATATTCTTGATTTCCTCCCCTCCCCCAATGGTATCAAGCTGTGAACTAAATTACGCTGAACTTTGTCCAAAGGTTTGCAGGAGATGCCTTCTTGCTTGTGAAAAACGGCACAAAGTTATGGCATTGGCCACAGATCTTACAGAACACTGCCTGGGTCTTCAACAACTGCAAAGTAAACAACAACAAAAGGGGGGGGATATGGTTTTTGTTTATTTTCTGATTACTTATTATACTTGTCTGCATGAAGACAGGAAGATACTACTGTACTGGTCCATGTTCAAATGGGAGGGGAGTCCACAAGCCTTTTGGTGAAGCGGTTCAATCCCTCTCCTGCAGCTAAACCTGGGCTCAAGACCTGGAGTTCCGTCCCAGGTGGCCGGCTCATGGTTGACTCAGCCTCCTACCTTCGATCCTTCCGAGGTCAGTAAAATGAGTACCCAGCTTGTGGGGGGTGGGGAATGTGAGCCTGCGTAATTAAATTTTAAACTGCCCAGAGAGTGCTTTAAGCACTATGGGGTGATATATAAGCAGAACCCTTTGCTTTGCTCTGCTTTTGTAAGTCCACAATTTTTTAAACACAAATCACTGAATTTGTTGCATGCCTTCCTGACTGATTTCAAACTTTTGCAGTGGTTCAGTTATGTTTATTCAAACATATTGGTGTTTAAATATTGTTTCTTATTTTGATGTTTCTTTAAAATGTTTGTGTGGTATTTTAAATGCCTTAACTAGATAAAAAAGTCTTAAAACGGAGGTCTTCAGTCTATATTATTCATATTATTATTTTTCATTAATAAGATCAATAACAATCACCACCAACACAGGCAGAAAAAACAATCTTGGCAGGTTTTTTATTTTGGAGGGTTGCAGCCCCCAAATTGCTATCCAAAGTGAAAATTGCCTCTGGGTCGCCAGATTCACTTAACAGGGGTAGCAATTAAAGAGTTGAACAGTCAAGTAGATATCCACACTTTTATCACATGCCAGAGCATGTTACTAGTACACAATGAGGAATATAAAATTTGATTCCTTAAACTAAGAGCAATTTCTTGCTGTAATGTATTCTGTTTTACTTATGCCAATGTACTGTATGCATATAACAGGATTCTGGCCCAAGGGGGAGGGGAAGAGGGAGAGGGAGGGGGAGAGAGAGAGAGAGTTCTCTTCAGTGGACAGCTTTTTTTTAAAAAAATGTGAGTGAATATGGGCGACATGGGAAATAAATTACAGGCAACTGCATTACGTAGATTATTATTAAAATAAAGTTGGAGTATTTGAATTGTCCTGATTTCCCTTCACTTTCTAACCATAAAATTATTTATAGAGTAAATAAAATGCTGGTTAAAACATGACTGGTACCTTCAAAATCTGCAAAGATGAGCAGATTGTCATTTTTCAGGAAATGTCTCCGAAGCAAGTAATCATATGAAAGGATGTATCGCCAGCCAAACATTGGGCCTACATAGCGGCCATAGAGAGGATCAAATGACCCAGCAGTCGATGGGTTATCCCAAATGAGTGTGTTATCTGTTGTGGTGGTAGGGAATGGAATAAATAAATTACATACATATCTACATACCTACATACCTACATACTAGTGACACTTTGCAATACACATGGGCCTGGATTAACTTCCACCATTTATAGAATGGTTTAGGGTTCAAAGATGAGTGCATAATACTTGACCCAAATTCAGCAAATACGTTTTGCATAAATACTTAAAAAGGGGGGGGTTCCACCCTATGAGGATAGGAAAGGTGGCCTTTCAGTATGCAAGACAACCTTGCTGGAAAAGAGACGTCTATGGTCATCTTTGCAGGAGAGATGTTAAAGCCATTTGAAGCAGTTTTGGGGAGCCTTCTTCTTTAAGACGCTCTTTTATATGGGAAGACCTCAGGCCCTTTTTGCTGCTGCTGTTGCTATTTTGTACAACTTAGCGTAAGAAGCCAGTGGTACAATCGTGTACAAGCTATCAGAGCTTGGAAAAGTAACAGTTATTATGGGCTACAGTTATGGGCTATCAGCGTAAGAAGCCAGTGGTACAATCGTGTACAAGCTATCGGATCTTGGAAAAGTAACAGTTATTATGGGCTACAGTCTCTTCCAACTCTATGATTCTATAATTCTATGATTCTACGTCTGAGGGAGCCATAATCTAAAAAGTCATTTCCCCAAACACTGTTCTTCAACACCTTGAGCATTTCTAAAAAAATTATGAAGCAACTGGAGTCTGGAAGCATTACGATGGCATTGAGGATTTGGGAACTGCCATTTGCCTGCAGTGCACAAAGCCTTGTTTCCTTAAGCAGCGTGTTGCAGCGGGAAAAACATGATTCATTTTTCCAGCACAGCCATGCAGAGGTTAGTATTCTGCTGTATGGAGGCGAACAGGCCATATCCCCAATGCAAGGATTTTCCACCTTAACTGCTCCCTCTGCTAATCTCATCCTCAAAATCTCAGAGCAAAGGTGCCAATAGGGCATTATTGGACGTAGACTTACTGTCCTGCTGGTTCGGATCTGTAACAAAGCTCCGGCTCGATGACATCCTTTGCGTCACATCAGGATCTTGATCAACGATGATGAAAGTCACTTGCCTGTTGCCAGCTGGCCATTCTAGAACACCATCATTCTGGCCACTACAAAGGGCGAACATGATCCCCAAGTAGTTTTCACTGGTCGAGCTGACCGGACCATGGGGGAAAAGTTTCAGCACAAAGCAGTAGCCCTCCGAGCTGTAGAATATTGGGCTGACCACATAGTCTCCTTTGGAGGTGCTGTTAAAAAGGGAGGTGAAATTTCTTATCTGCCAGACGCTAGCCGGGCATCGCGTCTCCGTCAGGGTGATGTCATCAACATGAATTCCCCCAGTAGAGTTGGAGGGGTCTCCTTTAATGCCTTGAAAGACATAGCGAAATTTGTTCCGGCTATGGAAAGGAACGCTCGCAAAGTTCCAGTGTTGTTCACCACCAGCTATAAAAAGAGAAAGGCAACATCTGACAGTGCTCAAGATCTCACCAGTAATGGTTAGGGACACCACGGAAACAGAAGCATCAGGAAAGTTGGGGAAAGTTCTATTTGCGGTTTTAAAAAAAAGATAATTATATAAAAATAATAATAAATTAAGAGTTTGCATTTGAAATATGTCAACAGCCAGAAACTATTGTGTAATATATACTAGCTATATAAGTCCTAACTGATATGTATATATATATGAAATATGAAACTGAAGAATTGAAATGTGCCTTGCCAAACCTGCACCCCCTATTTCCCCTTACCCTACCCTCCCTTTCTAACCCTATTTCAACCATATTTATTTCCTAATTTGTTCCTTATAATGTCCCTTACCCAGAAAATAAATAATATTTTTTAAAAAATATTTCGCCAATAATGTTTCAATATAGCGACACGGCAGCTGCACTTCATGGAATCTACGACCAGCTAGGCCACTGGTTTCCAACCCTGGACCTCCGGACATTCTGGACGGCAAGTTCCAACACTGCTGGCCAACAGTGCTAGGGGTGAAGGCTTCTGGAAGTTTTGGTCCAAGAACACCTGGGGTCCCAAGGTGGTAAACTGCTGGGCTAGACCATGTGTGAGGAAACATGCCTCAGAGTAGACATGTCAACACAAACAGGTGGCTTGAGCAAGCGAAAGCTGGATCAGAGCCTACCTCCCCTGAGCAAAGGACTCCCCTGAGTCAAATACGAAGAAAAACATCATTAAGCAGTCCTTCTACATTACCAGATAAAATAAAATGATGTGACAGGACTAGCATGAGATGAAGCATGAAATAATAAGCCACACCCATTCATGGTACTCCACATTGACCAAGACATGTCTACTCATTGCAACAGGTAGAGTATAGCTCTCTACTGCTGTTTCATAACATACAAACTGTGGCCCAGACAGCACACTTAATGTAGATATTGTCTTTGAAGAAATTCACATTACAGCCAGGCTGGTTGGAGATGATTTGGACACACCTTTGGCATTTACACCTGAATGGGCTTAGCATGCAATAAAGGAACTGGATCCAAGCATCAGTTAACCTGCTTCCTGACTGAAGGCTCCTCCCAGTGTCTTCTATAGAATGACAGGATGTAGCCCCCCCCAGCTGCCCAGACACAAACAATACCATAGTGTGCCAAGCCATAACTCACAGTTTGGGCAGCCAGGACCTTGTGGCTTTTGTGACTTAACTGCTTCTTAAATTCTGCATGCATACACACACACACACACACACACACACACACACACACAAAGAGAGAGAGAGAGCATGAAAAGATAAATGACATTCATTTAGTAGGTATCATGGAATTGTTATAGTTGTGGACTTGGTACAGTTTCCCACTTCAAAGGTGAGTTTATTAGATGGCAGTTTATTGTAATGCACTTACAAAGTGTTCATGTGAAAACAATAGGTAGCTAAATAAGTGCAATTTCCAATTTTATTTTTTGTGGGAACTTTTCTTTGCAGGATATGTTTTTTGGAGGAAGTTTCAGTGAGAGCACACTCTCCTGACTTTTGCCACGTTGGCATATCTGGAAGGAAGTGACCTTCTATTTCCCCTTCCCCTTTTCTTTAAGGCAGGGCTAAAAGGGCTAAACGGCACCTGCTTCCTATTAGAAGCATTTTTTTCATTAATGTTCCAACGTATGCTTATGAACTTAGGTAAGATGAATAAAAACAAGCCTTCTGAGAGGAGCACAGACCGTCTGTGTCTGTCTGTGTGTCTGATCAGCTGGCTGAAAAGGCATCTCTCTCTCTCTCTCTCTCTCTCTCTCTCTCTCTCTCTCTCTCTCTCTCTCTCTCTCTCTCTCTCTCTCTCTCTCTCTCTCTGTCCTTTCTGTAAACAATGTCAGTTTGCTTTGGAACTTTCCAGCAAACTCCCACAATTTTAAATATAGCTTTCCTTGTTCTATGTTCTCTAAAGGAAAAGAACCAAATTTACCAGATCCGCTGATTGTTGCCAGAGCAGCACCCAGTAGACAAAGGAGAATGGCATCCACCACATGTGGGGGAAGAGCCAACAACAGGGTCACATGCAGGGGCCGGACCAATGGGTCAGGCATGGGCAGATCATGTGACATGGGCTGGAGAGTGTGACATGCTCACAAGTGGCTGGGCCAGCCTCAGTTAAAAGAGGGAGGCAGCAATCAGATCCTTCCTTTTCCAGCCAGAGACAGAACAACCCAGCCCACCCACACTATATAATGGAATGCAGCAGGAAATGTTAGTTAGATATAATTGTATACATTGCATGTCACAACTTTGGAGGTGGGTAGTGGTTTTACAGGCATTGGGATGGATCGAAGCAGTTAAGTAGCAGGCAAGAACCTGCACTCTGGAAGAATAGCTGACAAGGACATGTCAGATGGAAGGGACCACAGACAGAATCACGAAGGGATAGCCAAAGGCCCTCAGCATGGACGTTTGGCATGGGCCACTGATGGGGTTGACACCCCTCGGGGGACCCTGGTAATGGCCTAATGGACATGCGATATTGATGGGGTGGATACCCCAGGGGATCATACAACTGCAAAATGGGTGTTCCCAAGAGAACAGTAGGAAGTGTGGGAGCATCAAGGGACAGGCAGGGGCCCGGATAAGCTGGGTCTGACCCAATGATTCGGCCAGAGTACTGCTTGTGTAATCAATAAAGTTTTGGCCTAAATATTTCCCAAATATAATGGTCATGTCTAGCTATTACTTTACACATGTTGAGAAAAGGAAGGCTCAGCTATAGGCAACAATGTCATTTTTGTTACTTTGCCACATTATATATCCTCTATTGAGATTATACAAGGAATCATCAGCTCCTATAGCTCCTCACTGTTGAATTTTAAGGTTTAATCTTCGGTTCATGTCACAACTCACCATTTAACTGGATGGTTCTATATGACTGTACAACCTATATGACAACTGACAACTGCAATGTATGTATTGTTTACAGAATTGTCTTTTGAAAGTTATTTCAGACTTTGTCACCCAAACTGAACACATCCTGGCAGGAAAAGATAAGTATTTTGTCAAAACTTAGAATTTACTTAAATGCCTAATGATAATAATCCTGAGGCTTACCAGAGATTGTTTGTAGTTTGGCTGTCTTTCTAACGGTTCCAGTTCCATCATCACTTTTAATCCAGACAACAAGCTGATCCTGTGGACTTCCATCAAATTTGTAATAAAACTGTAAGCATTTTTCATTCCGTCTTGGGTAAAGTATACGGGACTCCAAAACAGCTGATTCGCCTGCACTCCCTGCTGTGGTTTTGAAATACATCGAATACCCCTTCTCTGCCAAAAAGAAGGAAGAAAGTTATTTCTTTCTACCTGAGGCTCTTACTAGTTTCAGACAGTCATGTAAGAGTGAATTGGTCTAAGTACAGTAATCATTGCGCCTAGATGCCCTAAGCACATCCACTCTCTCCTGATTTCAGAAGCTAAGCAGGGTCGGCCCTGGCTAGTACTTGGATGGGAGACCACCAGGGAATACAAGGTGCTGTAGGCACCTGGAGTGTGTGTGTGTGTTGTGTCGTTACAGTTGTGACTGACTCCTCGTGACCCCATATCCATGGAGTTTTCTTGGCAGGAATACTGGAGTGGTTTGCCAGTTCCTACTCCAGGCGCCTACAGCCCCTGGTATTTCCTGGTGGTCTCCCATCCAAGTACTAACCAGGGCCGACCCTGCTCCTGGAGTGGGAACTGGCAAACCACTCCAGTATTCCTGCCAGGAAAACTCCATGGACATGGGGTCACAAAGAGTCCATCACAACTGTAACGACACAACACACACACACACACACACACACACACACACACACAGAGAGAGAGAGAGAGAGAGAGAGAGAGAGAGAGAGAGAGAGAAATCATGAATGACACAACTCTTTCTTTTGCTGCCCGTTCTACTGTGGGGCAAAGAAGCTAAATTAATAGCCCAATCCCATTAGTGTTTTTATATCACTATTTAAATCAGTTTTAGAATGTTTTAAATCAATTTAAATTTGGGTTAATATATGACCTATCAGAAAGTATGGGTTAGTTTGACAGGGAATCAGGTTTTTCTGTGCAACAGTGTGACGTCACCCCTTTCACAGACTGGGTTTTCAAAGGCACAACCAGGTTTATTTCGACATCCCACTGCTGTGCCACCAAATTGTGACGACACCTCCCTTTTACACGTGTAATTGTGATAGAAATGGTAATGCTGCCACCTTTTATTCACTTGGTAATGCTGCCACCTTTTATTCACTTGGTAATGCTGCCATCTTTTATTCACTTGGTAATGCTGCCACCTTTTAAAATCATCGCCTCATGAATTGGGACGGACTCAGATGTAAAATATCGAAACAATAATGAACTTTATTGAGAAAATAATAAATATAACAATGTCTGAGGATGGTATGCGTTGCCTTTAACATATAATGGATTTCATCAACTCTTCCAGCCCCCCTGTCTTTAATAACTAGTAAACAGTAAAGCCCTCACTGCTTGACAGAACTCTCACAGAGCAGTGCTCTCTCCCAGCACTCACTCTCAAAACCTTCAACTTAACTGAAGTGCCTCAACTGACTAGGCTCCACCCTTTTTATATCATACCATTCCCCGCCCTCCTGCTGGGATTGGCTGATGATTTGTATATTTATTACTCCTGTTTCCAGGGTTTTGTCACAAACAGCCAGAATGTTTAGTCTTTCCAAGAGATATGTTTACTTTAACACATGTGAAATTGATTCATTGAACTTATTCCAAATGTGTGAATGGCTTTCTTTGTGTTAATCTTACAGAACCCACTCCCCAGGGCACTAGCTCTCCCAGCTACTTGCCATGTCTTGTTGTGTTACTGTTTTTTTTTAAAATCCTGCTTGCTCTTATAGCACTATACCATATCTATCTATCTATCTATCTATCTATCTATCTATCTATCTATCTATCTATCTATCTATCTATCTATCTATCTATCTATCTATCTATCTATCTATCTATCCCCTTCCATGATCATAATGAAAAGCATTCAGATGTTGAAATGAGTACGTAGCATATCTCTTTATAGCCAAATAATTGCAAGACAGTTTTCAAAAATAAGTGTTTTTATTCCATATTGATATATGTTTGTACTGCAAACAGTGATGATTCATACTTGGGATGGGAATGGCAACCCTGAAATTTTGGAAGGAGGCACACCCACATCCACAAAAGTAGTCTAGCAGCTCAAAAAATAAATAAATAATACCTGCACAATTTTTGCTTTGAGCACCAGTGGAAATCAGGGTGTGGTCCCAGTCTGCATCATCCTTCATTCCTTGCACCATACCACAAATATTAATTACCTCAAAGGAACACTGGTCAAGTAGAGTAAGGCTAGAAGCTGTGGGACACACCAAAATGTGGGAAGTGAAAATAGTTATTTTTAAACAAAGCAAAAGCATATTGTTGTGTTGCCTAACATCTCCCTTCCACACGTGATGGAGGCAGTTTTAGATTCGTGTAGGACATGCCTGTTGGTGTGGAGAAACTTGGCACCCATCCCAATGAAGACCTTGTGAGGGGCAGGAGTCCTTGGCTGCCTTGACTGCCACCGTTCGGCTTCAGAATGTTCAGCCATTCAGATGGATCAGGGGAGCAGGCCAGGTATTAATATGAATGGGTAACTACATACAAGCTGTAGCTGTTACGGAGTACTCACAAAATATACAGTGGTCATATTGTCCATAACCCTACTCTGGTTTGGTGATCCAAGAGTAGGAGATTTCTCAATGCTATTAGGCTCAAATAATTTCCTAGATGAATTTAGGTTTTAGTGTGACCTTATCTATTCACAAGTGTGCTGAAATATTAAGACAATTCACTGCTAAAGGTTAATCATTCTGGAAAGATTAAGGAGAATCCTTGGGAAGAAACTACCGGGCACAACTGATGCCGCAGTTGAAGTACCTATCTCCTTGGAATGTAGAGAAGACTTCAGTTTGGTCTTAATGTCCTGTCCCACTGAATGGTGGGGAAGCTGAAGGATGTGAACAAATGGCAAGATGATTTTTAAGACCAAGTGTGGTCGTTGCAATTTCCTTAATTTGCAAGTCCATCTAGCCTTGGCTATGTGTGGAATAATAGGGCAGAGAAAGCTGGGGAAACATGGCTAAGATCAAAGGGAATGATTTTAAAAAATACCTTTCCTCCTCTGTGGAATAATAAAGAAGTGGTCTGCTTATATATCGCCCCATACCACTTCCAGTAGTCTCTGGGCAGTTTACAGTTTTTAATTATAGTATGCAGGCTACACATTCCACCCCCCCCCACCCCCGCAAGCTGGGTACTCATTTTATCTACTTCGGAAGGATGGAAGGCTGAGTCAACCTTGAGCCTGCTACCTGGGATTGAACCCCAGGTCATGAGCACAGTTTTACCTGCAGTATAGGCATTTAACCACTGCGCCATGGGGTAATTCTGTACAGGATTTTCAGGGCACCAATATAATATCAACTTACCACAGTTGTACATACGATTAAGTCTTTGTAGGTCTATTCTGCTTAAATCCTGGCTTTGCCCAATCACACCATTGAATTCTGGAATTTTAGTTGTAACCGTAGGGATGCTACTATTTCTATTGAATGAATAAGGTCCATAATGCATGACAGATTCATAATCATATGGAGTGTTTAGGTCAGAAATAATACTGTCGCTGTATTTGTTGAAGTTATGCTCTTGACCTAGGAACAAATTACATCCAAGTTATTAAGGAAGTCTGAATGACTCAGTCTTTTGAACATGGATGGGAGAGAGAGAGAAAAGCACTGTAAAAACAAACAGTAATTATGGATTAGGTGTAGGAGGAGGCAAGCGCCCCCTCTGTCCCACTGGTCTCATCCAGGGTTGCAACACTGAAGTATGCTGTCAAGTACTGGAGGGTGAGAGCCTCTTTCTAAGAGCTGGGGAATACAACTTTGCAGCCAGCCTTAAATAATATACCCATGCTTTTACGCAAGAAAAATGGAGAGTGGCATTTAGGATCTCTGAAACTGTTGTAAAGTAGGGCAAAACAGCTACCGGCCAGCCTGTACTGTCCTCCTTTATCCCAAAGCTACAGCAATGGCACAGCAATGCAGCGTTAGAAGAGGGCAAAGACTATCGGGCACAATTCAAAGTGCTCACCTTAACCTATAAATTGCACTGTACGACCTGGGTCCTAGCTACCTCAAAGATTGAATCTGACAGTATGAACCTGCTCGGGTGTTAAGGTCATCAGGAGAGGCCTTACTCTTCATCCCACCACCCTCACACAGGTACGTCTTGTGGAAACACATGAAAGGACCTTCTCGGCTGCTGCACTCAGACTCTGGAACTCCCTCCCACTGGAGGCCAGGACTGCCCCATCTCTGTTGTCTTTCCAGAAACAGGCAAAGACTTTTCTCTTCAGGCAAGCTTTCCCTGAATGATGGACTACCTACTGGAGTTTACATGAATGTACCATACATGGCTACACAGACATTGTGTTTATAAAAAGTTACAATGTTGTGTTTATATCTCTCCTTGTGCCATTGCACTGACACTATGTTATCAATTGTTAGTTTTAATATTGTCTTCTAATGTTGTAAAATACCCCACAATTCCCTGTTTCTCAAACTGAATATGTCTTAATTGTCCTGGACTGTATATTGTCTCTCTTGACTGTCAGCCACCTTGAGTCATTTTCCAAGAAGAAAGGTGGGGTAAAAATGTTCAAAAATAAAAATAAAAATAAATCCATCCTCCTCACTCTTGATCTTTCGAGTCTTATTTTACAAGAAAACTGCCAGGTGAGATTCATCTGCATGTCTTTGTATACTAAGAGGGGGCAGGAAGGGGGCATTCCCAAGAATCGATACCACGTTGCCATTACACTGATGTAAAATTGGAGGCAAGGCGGGGAAGAAGAGGTTTTGAGCAAGTGTATGGCATTCAGATCTGTCATAGTCATCCCAACGAAATAACATGATTCTGACATGGGACATTAAGGAAATAAAAGGGGCATGTACCTTTCCCATACATTTTCTTTTCCGATTCCCTCACAATTAAACACTTACCTAGAATGATCTCCTCCCACCAAATGTTAACATAGTCATCTCGGTCAGTACGTGACTGTTCATGATAAAACCCCAGCGCATGCAGGATTTCATGCTCCACAGTATCTTTGTATTCACACCGCTCTCCAATTGAAACTGTCTGGCCAGACTGAAAGTCACCAATGTAAGACCAGCACCTGTTAAATAACCACATGTCCAGATCCAGATTATACAGCACAATGGCACATAATTGAATACTTGTATCTAGGATGATTTATCATCCAAAAAAGAGCAAAAGCATCAACTCAAAGGAGGGATACAATACATGCAAGATGAGATGTGGACATCTAAAATTTTAAGTAAAACATACACATAAAGGCATAATAACTATTTAAATAAAAAGGCAACTCAGTTTTTTTCATAGTGGGAAAGGCTGTGATCAAGTGACGTGTACCTATTTGGCCTGATATACAGGACATGCCCCGCCTCTAACCTGCCAGTCACCCCAAGCAACCTTCAGTTTCAATACCAGCCTTACCAGCCCTTCTTCAGACTGCAAAAAGCTTGGAGCATGTCTGCACCAAGGAGTCGTTCTGCCCACATTTGTGTCTGCATCCATAGGCACATATGCATATACATGAGTATGTGAAATAAGTTTTAAAGTAGTATTTAAGCAGCAAGTACTACTTTAATACAATTCAAATACCAGCTGAAGTCCTGTTGCTATAACACATAGGCGGTTACTTCACCTCCTACCTTTTTCCGCAATTATGTTTGTACCGTGACAGCGTTGTTCGTGGTCACATGGTTTTGTCCCTGTTCAGTCCCTGTTTCCGTTTATTCCTGGGCGTGATTACTTGACTCGTTCTTGTTCCGTGACAAATTATGAATTTGTCTTGCTTTCTTAACCCTTTTTAAATATCATAAATAAAACTTTTTCGATATTTCGATTTACTGGTCTTCCCGGATTTACACATCAATGCTACAGAATTTTCATTACTTTCTTTAATAAACATTTGCACTGCATGGTGTATCCCATAGGGAAACAAATGTTAAATGCCGCTTCAGCCACTGACCACTAGGTGGACACTGGTTGTTGCGTGACAGTTGTTACCACATGGTCCCTTGTCTTGGAACAGGAACTGGGAACCAACCATGACAAGAGAATTCCCCAGCCCAGAGGCAGGTACAGGTTGTCACGCTCTGTTCCCGGTTCCGGGGGCATGGTCGAGACAACTTTTTGCTGTCACACTATGGACGTGAAGTAAGGTTTTTTTTGTACCAGTCCCAAGTGGGACAGCAAGGAGGGACAAATGGGACGTGAAGTAACCGCCATACTGTACTGCATAAGATTGATTATGTCAGCAGCTATGGCAGTTTTTCAGAAATTAAACATTTCTGTCTTTTACCTTGAAAGCTCCTGAGGGTGCTGTGTAATCCCTTTCATTGCTAGGAAGCTGTGGGGGGATACATGTTGGGAGTGGGAACTTTTTAATTACCAAAAAAATTGCCATCGCCAGTAGTTCATCCTGGTGCCACCAGTAATTAAAGAATTGTATTTCTAGCCCATGGCTTATGTGGCTTCTCTCTGATGAACAGGAGTTCAGAGCAGCCTCAAGAGCTTTGGGAGAGAAATCAGAAATGCTCAATTTCTGGGGGGGAAATGCCACCACTGCTGATGTCATCACCCTTGTACAACAGGGCAATATTGTACAATAGACTTCAGCCAGAATTAATTGTTTAATTGTGATTAAATGGCACTCACTTTTAAATACTGTTTAAAGAGTTTTAAATACCGTAGTGTTATTTGCTGTTATTCGTCATGTATAATTCGTACGTTACATTTATAAAATGCATTAAAACATGGAGCATGACGAATAGCTTTCCTTCATCAGCCCAAATGCTACTGGTCAGAATTTGGTGGATCTTCACCAAAGGATGTCATCACTTGCCACAATTATTTGGTGAGGTGCCAGGGTGCAACTCCATCATGCACCATGTCATGCACAATTTGGGCCACTGATATGTGCCCTGGCACCATTGCCACTTCGCCATATTGAGCTGCAGCAATTTACACAAACTTTAGACAAACACCAGTAGGAAAATAGCCCTTGTCAGCATCTTCCAGCACAATGTTTGGTGAAAAATTGCTGCAAGTTAAGGCAAGTACTATATTACATTAGGTCAGTGTACTGAATGTACTGTATTAAGCTAAGTTACCTCAAAAAAAAAAGAGCCACAATGACAAAATTCTGTCAAAGAGGAGCACTATAAAATAAGTGTTTGTAACAGGATTCACTAAAGCATTGAAAAAGGAATGCAGTATTTCTTCATGTGCATACATGACACAGACATACAGTCCTTAATTAAGATGTTTGATAATCCTTGTATTGGCTATATGGCCACTGAATTTACCCATCCAACTTTTCAAATAGGAGATACGACTTTTCTCCTTCATAGGGTTTGAAGTCAATGCAAGATTTCAGTCGAAACATCTCAAACGCCTGCAGGATAACACCCTTAGTATTCAAGTCTGAAAGGCAGAAGCAACATTATACTATATATTCAACAGATACATCGTGTGGAAAGAAAACAAGATACACAACTGTCTTCTGAAGGAAAATGGAGCTACAAACAAGACACAACACACTGAAGTTTATGCTGAGCTCTCCTGGTAAATATGTTATATTATGTGCTCTCAAACAGGAATCATCTTATAACAAACCTAGGAAAATTTTAAGGTTCATGAGATATTTAAGGAATGGTTTTACCCATTCTATGGGGTGTGGTGGCTCAGCAGACTAGAGCGCTGATACTGTTGGCTGCAAAGTCGGTAGCTAGGCGGTTTGAATCCCGGGTGTCACGCAGCAGAGTGAGCTCCTGCTGTTAACCCCAGCTCCTGCCAACCTAGCAGTTCGAAAGCATGTAAATGCAAGTAGATAAATAGGTACCACCATAAAAAGCAGTAAGGTAAACAGTGTTCTGTGCAGCCATGCCGGCCACATGACCACGGACTTGCGCAACAGTGGCTCTTTGGCCAAGGGCATGGCCTGGGGAGAGCAAAGGGGCAAGGCGCCCCAGGTGCAGCAATTAGGGGGCGCCAAATCGCCTACTGCTCCACCACCACCACGTTGCCTGCCATCTCCAAGTCTGGCTGCAAGTGGCAAAGCAAGCAGGCATCCTGTGCGGAGGGCGCAGCTGAGCACGTGCCGCAAAGTTTCCAGGCGGGCACGGAAATAGTGTGTGTGTGTGTGTGGATGTATAGGTGGGGAGGGGGAGGCAGTTCCTGCTTTCTTGCCCCGGAGGGCAGGACAGGCGAAGCAGAGCTTGCCGAGGGAAGAAAGGGGGCATTTCCTCCTCCTTTCCCCTCCTCCTCCTCTTCCTCCTCTGCTGCTGCCACCGTGTGTGCTGAAAGCTGAGGGAGGCACAGCTCTTCCATGCAGGAAGGGGACGAGCGCCTGAAGTCTGAGACTTGGATGCGGAACAGGAAAAAAAGGGGGGATCAGCAGCGGTGATCGCGCCTCCAAGTGCTCCCCACTGCTTCGCCCTCGCCAGGGGGATGAACACACACACACACACACACACACACACACACACACACACACACACACACACACACACACACACACACACACACAAAGCAAGAGGGAGGCGGGCAGAGAGAGGAGGTGACTGGGTTTGCTTAGCGGGGCGGGGATAGGGGGAAGACAACAACCAGCTTGCCACTCTGCCCAGTCACCAAAGGCTGGGGGGGGGGCAGCCACCCTTCTGGGTCAAGCAGCGGCCCTTCTGGGTCAAGCACAGGGCACAATGTTTCCAGGCGGGCTGCAGCCTGGAGGAGTGGGGACTGGACTGGGGGGCGGGGTGTTGCGGGAGAGGGCACCAAAACTGATTTTGTCCCCAGGCGCTCCAAACTCTAGCTGCCTTTGTCTTTGGCTTGAAAATTGAGATGAGCACCACCTCTAGAGTCACATACATCTAGTACACATGTGCGGGGAGAACCTTTACATTTTTACCTTTACCCACTCTATACCCCGAGCGATTGTCCATGGATGAGCAAGTCTCCTGAGTCCTACTCCATCACTATCCACTACACACACACACACACACACACACACACACACACACACACACACACACACACACACACACACACACACACACAGTACCCTAGCTATGGAACTGGATACAAAATATATCAGATACTTGTAAAACTGTTTGTTTGTTTTTGTATTAAAACTCCCAGAATGCTTCAGCGAGCATGACCATGGGAAAAGCACGTGTTCATGTGGAAACAATATCATGCTTCAATTCCTAGCTGAAGGGATTCCAGAATATAGATAACATAGTTACCAATAGTTTGACCCATTATGTAGGGAACCGGAATGTTCCATCGGTAGGAGCTGTTCTTCAGCGCATTTTTTTCTAGCTATAAAGAAAATAAGGAAATGTGCTTTAAAATGTTAATCTCATTATATCTTTTCCCAAATATAAAGGTCAAATAAACATACCGGCAAAATGATGTCACCTTGAAATAGCTTCTTTCCTGTTGCTAAAAGGACATAACATTAAACAGTCAAACATTCTGAGTTACGACAAAATTTTGATTACTTTTGTCCTATAAACTAAGATAAAAACCATTTGTTTCCCCTGATTATGCTTCTTCATTATTTGTTTCATTACGTAATGAAATGAATAACGAATAATGAATAATGAAACGAACTAAAAGTTCATTTCATGCCCATCTCTATTGGTTAATACTTTAACACTAGATGTTATACAAGCCAAACTTCATTATCTGCATTTCAAAGAAAGCTGTATTAAGGTACTGAGTTTTACACTCCACAAGGAACAACCTTGCTTGGAGTATGTAATCTGCAGAATCTGGATTAGTAGTTAAAAATCGTACGAACCTGAACCATGGGTTTTCTGGTTCATGTCCACCTCTAGTAACCAATATCACAGATAAAAATAGCAAGAAATCAGTATACATTTGCTCAGTTACTGACAGTCTGGAAGGAATCACTGATTTTTTTTTCCAAGGAGAAAGATGGAGTAAAAATGCTCTAAAATAAATACAACAAATAAATATTATAAAAATGAAAAAAAGTATAGAAATAAACCATTAGGCCCTGAATGTGCCTGTGTGGCCTAGGGCAAGGTGCTCTCAGAAGAAGGGAATAATAAACAACTTCTGAATATTCTTTAGAGTTATGATGTGATGAAACAGGCACATATGGGGAAATTTTTCTGAGGCATCTTGAAATCTTGCCATTGGAGATGTGGGTGAACTCCGACCTCTGGACTATTAAAGTCTTGGGACATGGCATACAGGTTCCATCCTTGTTATTAAGATATAGGGATAGATTCAGCTGTCCACTTAAATCATTATATTTGTCTTCAAATACATTTGCTTACCTATATTGATTTCAGGGATGCCCGGTCTGGGTTTTCCTTCATCTAAATACACTGTTAAACAGAAAACCAGTACCATTCATATTAAAAATGTATTTCTAGATAAATAAGACTTCAGCCTATATGCCTCCCACCTCGAAAATGGCTAGCCCATTCACAATCTTTCACTGGTGTACCTTCATAGCGGTCTGTCCTCTTGATCTGTAGAGGCAAAAAGGAGATTTTTAAAAACCCAGACAAGCAAAAATAAATCTTGGTCTTATATTAAATCAGGAAACATCCATTGGATTAGCATACCTCAAAGGTAGACGAAATGATCACGAATGCTGCAAGATACAGGAGGCTAAAGAAAACCATTTCGGAGTTGTGGCTGCATATGTGTGAGGACACAACAGAAATAAAATGCAGTATAAAATGCTGGACTTTGTATTCAGCAGTGGGTGGTGGAAGTCATGAATGCCCTAATTAACCATAAAGTAATGCTTACGCTTTCCTCTGTTCTCTTGATGTTCCTCCCCCCCCATCTGACCTTAACCTTTATCCAGTTTTCTGTACATATACTTGCATCTGAAGATAAATTAATTGGGGTAAACTGTAAGAAAGCACAGAGTTCTTGTTTTTTAAAAAATGACACACCAGAATAACAAATTCACACAACACATCTGTTAACCTGACTACCTGCAGCTTGAAACAACATGAAATAGCTCAATAGGTAATCTGCCACTTTTGAACACAACACATGTAAGCATATTAAGAGGCACATGGTTTCTGTTTTTTAAAAAAAGATTCATGGAAGTCATTCATCTGGGGAAATTGTTGTTTTCAGTGCTTGTGCAAGTGGACTTTAATCATATTTATCACTTAAGAATAGTACTGTTGCATGATATGCTATCTGATATCAGCAGATCCAGGTATGATAATGATTGCTGTTACAGGACTTGATAAACTCATGCGGATATCATAAAGAGTTGACATCTAAACATGATATTTGGAATGTGTGTGTTAGTTAGCGGTTAAAGTTGACATCTAAACATGATATTTGGAATGTGTGTGTTAGTGGTTTAACTATCAGTTCTTTTGAAAATAAATTACAGTGTATGAAATGACTGCAGTCTTACATAGGGATGATTTCGGACCACTTTCAAGTATTCTTTTTCAGAGTTACAATTTGGATTGCAAGGTTGCTCAGGCAAGACAGTAAAAGTAGTTTGTTTTTATACATTTGCAATGCACAAATAATCACATAGGAGAGATATTAGGAGAGAAGCCATACAAATCTGGAATGACAGACAGGCAGTCCTTTGAATTTGTTTTGGCTGCACCAGCAGCTAAGGTTACTTAGAGAGTTAGCCCATTTGACTCTCCTAGATAAGAACTGGAAAACACTGAAAACTCAGCCAGAGCACCTGCTGCTATGTTCATGACACTATTCAAATGCAAACAAAAGCAAAAGACCTCAGAATGACTCTGTAACTGGATAGTCCCAACATTTGCATACACAGTGCAGCTAAATGGAAGACTGAGAAAACATTAATGCCACTTGCTTAACGATAACACCTATGGTGTAGGTTCCTGCAATACAGGGATGGTTGGGAGGGAAGAGTCAGACTGGGAGGTACAGAAAAGGTGACATCAAAAAATTCAGGGGCTGGAATAATTCCTCAACAAAGAATTGTTTACAAGAATGTAAGGCTTCTTAGTTTAGTGGGAAAAATAGAAGAGGAATGTCAGAGGCAGGGGATAAAGCCGTATTGAATTATGCATGTTGTGCTGAAAGTGAATAGAGTTTGGGGAGGAAATGGGAGAAAACCATGAACCAGGGAACCTAGCAATAGTAAGAAGCTGTAATCCCTGGTTATGCGATTATGGCTCCTTCTCAAACTGGGAAGATGTTAGAAGAAGTGGAGTACCTAACTGCAATGGTCAGTTGTTGGCTTGGTGCTTTTCAATATTTTTTAAATTAATGACTTGGATTATCAAGTTTTCCTCATTGAGTTTTCAGATGACACAAAATTGGGTTGAAAGGCTTGCACCGTGGAAGGCAGAAACTGTATTTCAAAAGACCTTGGTTGACTGAAACACTGGACTGGGCTGAAAAGAGCAGAAGAAACCAAATGCACAATTACAAGATGGAACACTTGGCTCAGTGATCCTACATGATGGAAGAAGGATCTTAGAAGCTGAAGATCACAAGTAGAATATGAGCGAACAAGCAGAATACAAATGATGTTTTAGGTTGCATTAGCAGAACTTTAGCCTTCTGCTCGGTCTCATCTTGAGCACTGTGTCCAGTTCTGGAAACCATACTTTAAGAAAGAGTCCAACAAACTGTAACAAGTTCAGAGGAGGGCAGTAAGGATAACCAGGGGCCTGGAAACCAAGCCCTATGAGGAAGCATTGAAAGAACTGGGCGCATGTGTAGCATGGAGCAAGGAAGACTGGGGAGGAGGGAGTTATTTGAACGATTATGCAGAAGAGGAGCAGGACCTGTTCTTGATCATCCTAGAGTGCTGTCTATGTATTGATGGCCTCAAGTTAAAGCCAACCTGATATTGAACTGAAAACTAATATTCTAGCTGTTAGAGCAGTACATCAGGGGAACCAATTGCCTTAGGAGGTGGTGAGCTCTCCAACAATGGAGGTGTTCAGCAGAAAGCTAGACAGTCATCTCTCATCTATACTATGACTTGAATTAATACATTGAACAGAGGGCTGGCCTTGACAGCATTCCAGGCCCTTTCCACCACCCTCACTATTGTCTGGTTCTACGCCACATTCCTTGAGCCCTTCAGCCCTTGTATTTGCATCTCTAGGCCCTCCCCTTGGATCCCTTTGATTAAAATATAAGAGAAGGCTAACTAGATCCACTTACTAAAAATGGATCAAAGCCTCTCTTTTCCCTGCCTGGCCAGGAAATCTCACTGGGTTCCAGAGGGTGATCACTTGCATGTCTTCAGGAAGGAGGACATGCATCTCCAAAAAAGGAGGGCAGCTCTTCATATGGAGAACCATCTTTACTAAGGTGCGACATACGGCCACCCTCAGTATGCCACGTACAGATTACGCATAAGGGAAGCCAGTGTATTATTCCAAATTCAACTGCAGAGTAGAGATGGGCACGACTTAGCGGTATTCCCATTTCCGTTTCCGTTACTCGGTTCCGTTACTCTACGGAAACGGTAACGGGAATTACTCCCCCAGACTTCGAGCTCGAACCGACGAACGAACAATTTTGGTCTGATTTGTCGTGCTCGTTACTTGCATCGCGAGATCACACGATGCCACACGCGGCACAGAAAAAAAGTTTTTAAAAGTTAAAAAAACCCGGTTCCCGGCCGAAAAGCAGGCGGGAAAATGCCTGCCGTGCCTCAGGGCACCTACCAGAGGGGTTGTTTCTGGAGGTCCCCGGCCTCCCCCCTCATCCCCCGTCCTCGGCTGCTCTGGTGGGACTCGCCGCAGGCTCGCAGCCAGCAAAAAGCCCAGTCTCGCCGGCCGCCGGCCGCCGCAATTAAAGCGCAAGCAAGCGGCACGGACGGCACAGGAAAAAACTTTTAAACTCTCCCCCCACCCATTCCCGGGCCAAAAAAGCAGGCGGAAAAATGCCTGCTTGACTAAGGGCGCAGGGCACCTACCGGAGGGGTGGTTTCTGGAGGGGGGGTCCCGCCTCCCCCCCGTCCTGGGCAGCCGGACTCGCGAGTCGCCATCGCCATGCCATGCAGTGCGGGCGGGGGATCCAAAATGGGGCGGCGAACGCAATATTGTTTTTGAAATCGTGGTCCAAAAACACACAAGCACAACAGAAACACGCGAAAATTTATAAACTGCCAGATTTTTCACAGTAGCAGTGGGTTTTTTCTTGCAACAAAATGTCTCTCCTCTCCTCCTCTGTCCTCCATTGATTTTATTTTATTTTATTTTATTTACACCTGCGCAGTGCGCAATGATGGGCTGGCCAAGTGGCCAGCCATGTGGGAGTGGACAACCATGCAAATTTCTGGAGCCATCCCACCAGTCGCATGGCCACTTGGCCATGGAGACTTCTGGGATGTGCCAAAAAGCCCCCTAAAACCTGCCCTAGCCCTAACCCTAACCCTTGACTCCGTACCCATACGTCACAGACTGTCTTCTTAGTGGGTCAGAGAGGCACCCAGAGGTGCAACCCACTAGCCCACCGTAACCTTACCCGTCACTAGCCTAACCCTAGCTCTTGCACTAAGGCACCTTAAAGCCAGATCTACTTGCTTGCATTGCACTACACGCAGCAAGTACAATTCCCTTCTGTGTGAGACATGGTGGTGCCAGAGCCTTGTGAAGGGCGGGTATGACCCTATCACTCTCACACTGGTCTCACTGTCTGCACATTATGTTATGCAATATCCATATGGCTATTGCATAGCATTTTGCAGCAGCAGCAGGTGAGGAAGGGAGACCCCCATGTAGAGGGGTGTCTCTTGGAGCCTGCTTCCCCTTCCTAGTGGCAGGAGGCACCCACGGGTGCCTCCAGGAGCCCACTTTCCCTTTATAGCGGGCCAGAGGAGGCACCCACCCCACAGAGGTGCCTCCAGGAGCCCGCTACCCCCCCAAAAACCAGTACTAACGACAATGAAAAAACGAAAAAACGAACCGACTAATTTTTGCGAATTTTTGCGAAAACCGGAAACGACCCGAAATGGGACTGGCCCGACTAACGACAACTCGAAAATTTTTTTTTTCAAGTCGTGCCCATCTCTACTGCAGAGTATCAGGAAATATCATTATGAATTAAAACAAGGTGCTTAGCAGTCTTATATTTCTGTTCCACAATATGTTAGTATGTTGTCCCCTTATCTTTATATTTTTAGCCTTTTGTCTTTGGAAACAAACTTGGCATCAGATATCAAGATAGCACAGGCCTGGTTTTATCTGAGAATCCATCCTATCTATTTCTGCTCCCCAAATTCATTGCAAGCACATATTTCTTATGCAAGGTATGCTGATTATATAGCCCCCCCCCCAAGCTTTAAGCACTCTCTGATCAGTTTACAATTTAATTATGCAGGCTATATAATGCCCCTACCCCGCAAGCACTTGGTGGGTATTCATTTTACCAACCTTGGAAGGATGGAAGGCTGAGTCAACATTGGGCTGGCTACCTGGGATTGAACCCAAGGTCGTGAGCAGAGTTTAGCTGCAGTTTAACCACTGAGTCAGGAGGCTCTTCTTTTTGGTCTTCTACAGTGCAAAATAAACAGCATTAAGGACTATTAGTCCCAGAAGTTTTTTTCACACACTTGTAGGATCACAGGCCGGAATTTTGACTAGAAATTGGACATGAATCACTTGGTGTCAAGGTGTCAAAAGTCACCAGGGCTGCCCCACAGGCGCTCTGCATTTCCTTCCCCTCCCCCTGGTCAGCACCCCCACTCACAACTTGACTCCTCACGCCATGCAACAGTCCAGTCCCAGGAGGAGCCCCAGCTCCCCTGTCACTTCTTCTGGCAGTCACCCCCCCCCCCAAAAAAAAGGCTGGCCTGCAGGAATCTCCGCCCCGCATCTTCATCTGAGTGGGCCTCTGCTGGAGGAGGTGGAGGAGGGAAGTGGGCTCGCTCCTGCTCCTGAGTGAGGGACTCAGTCAGGAGGGTGGGGGAAGGGAATGTGCAGCACCTGTGGTTTAGAACAAAGTGATTCGTGCTCATCTCTAAACCTGATTGTCACATATAACATAAAGTTATGCAAGGATAAACTTGCTACCTAGCCTACAAGGACAGTGCAATTTGATTGTACAGTACAGCCCGTCATGCAATTCCCTCCATGCCCAGTTGTGCAATGTGCCAACAGATGTGCATCTGGGGTCCTGAGGTTGGGAGCCTCTGATGTAACGGAAACATTCCCATTTAGATTTGTTCTATAGAAGAGGAAATAGCATCATAACAAATATGCAGAGTGAAAGGGTATTTAAAACGTTGCACCTCTAACAGTGCGGGAACCAGGAAGACCATCCAAACTTCATTAATAGCAGGGACGTCTTCATAAGCTGGACACTGTCACTTTTTAAACTAGTTCTAGATTGTATAGAGTAATTTGTATATGTGATTTAATTACTGTCTTTGTATCTTGCGGATGTGCTGCCTAGATGCCCTAAGCACATCCGATCTCGCCTGATTTCGGAAGCTAAGCAGGGCCGGCCCTGGTTAGTACTTGGATGTGAGACCACCAGGGAATACCAGGTGCTGGAGGCTCCTGGAGTAAGAACTGGCAAGCCACTCCAGTATTCCTGCCAAGAAAACTCCATGGACATGGGGTCCAACACACACACACACACACACACACACACACACACACACACACACACACACACACACACACACACACACACACACACACACACACACACATCTTCTGGATAACCTGGACTTCCAGAAAGATGAACATGTGGGTCCAAGACCAAATTGAGCTTGAACTAGAGGCAAAAATGTTGAAACTGAGTCTGTCCTACTTTGGGCACGTAATGAGAAGGCATGCTTCTCTGGAAAAGACTGTAATGTAGGGAATGGTGGAAGGCAACAGGAAATGAGGAAGGTCAAATATGAAATGGACTAAATTCTTTTAAAAAGCCACAGGCATGAGTCTATTAGGGCTGAGCATGGTGGCTGAGGACAGGACATTCTGGAGAGGCTTCATTCATAGGGCTGCCATAATGTGGAGGTGATTTGATAGCATATGACAAACATCTTTTGTCTGTTCTTACTCTCCCAGCCCTCAATTTGACTGGATGTCCCCTAGTTCTGGTATTTTGTGAGAAGAAGGTGAGCATCCCTCTTTCTACTTTTCTCATGCCCTGCATTATTTTGTACATCTAGAAACCATCCCAAACCACCCAATAGTAATATCAATCCCATCTAGATTTTTAATAGTTCATCTTCTCCAAAATCAGTTTGAGAGAAGGTTTCAAAATTTTTGGGATGGGATTTTGAATTCAGATTCTTTTCATTTAGTCACTTGTTTACTACGCTGAAAATGGAATTGGAAATATTGTTTGATTTTAGAACACCCTCACAGTGAAATAGTTGCCCTTCCTGTATCACTTCCTTGTGAATGAATGCAAATCAAGGTGAAACTGATATGATGTCCTCTATTTTCATAGCTAATAAAACAAGCGCCAACTAAAACCCAGAAGCTACTAATTTTTACAGAGGATAGCTGGAGGAATGGCAACTCCTTCATGCAACTTCAGCAATCCAGACAAGTTTCTATTTCCATTTCTATTCCACCTATTTATGCTTGTGGAGACTGTTGTCGGGATGCTGTTGAGTGCATTTATTGTTCTAGTGACTTGTGTGGATGGGATCAGAAAGCGACGTCTGAAATCCATCGATAAAATCTTGACTGCTCTGGGCATCTCCAGATATTCCTTCTTGTTTGTTCTAACAGTAAAAATGTTTGTGGAAGATGCCATTCCTTGGAGATTTGACAGCCACCCGATGTACCAAACATTGAAAGCTGCTGCCTGGTTTCTAACTAGTACCAATCTCTGCTTCTCGGCTTGCCTGTGTTTGTTCTACTGCGTGAAGGTTGCTAACTTCCAGCACTACCTCTTCGTCTCTCTGAAGACAGGAATCTCCAGATTAACACCTTGGTTGCTCCTGCTGTCTGTGGCTGGATCACTGGTTAACACGTCCCCTTTCTTTCTGAACATTTACACCGTTGCTGGCAATCCAAGATATAATAATAGTTTCGATTCTTTGGAAAATGACACCTCTGAGATCATTTCTATAGAAACAAATCTGGAGAACCTACTCTTCTTCTGTGGCACTGGATTTTCACTGGTTTTTGCCGTACTGACCACATCAGCCCTTCTGTTACTGTTTTCTTTGGGCAGACATTCCCAGCGGATGCGTAACAGTTCAAATGATTTCAGCAACCCAAATATGGCTGCCCATTTTCAGGCAGTGAAAACTATCCTCTTTCTTCTGATCAATGAAGTCATTAATTTTGTAGCCCTGATGCTCCTTCTTTCAAATATATTTCCACTGTGTCCTCTTGCAGACCAGGTCTACAACCTCATTTTATTTGCATGCCCTTCAATACAATCCGTTATCTTGATCTGTGGAAACACCAAACTACAAGAGACATTTATGAGAGTCACTCATTGCATCAGGAGCATGTCTTTCTTTATAAAAAGATGAGACGCATTATTTCACAGAAAATCACTAGGTTTCCCCAAAGTTCATACCTGAACACGCCAGAACCAGGACAAGTGAATTTTGAGAAATTATATCAATCAATCAATCATGTCTTTATTATGATCATTGACCAGCAGAAATTATATCAAATTTAAATGCTGATAATTAGATGAATCACTTTTGTCTTTTTGCTTGACTTGTGTCTAACAAGATTTTCTTGCTTTATAGCAGATAGTGTTTCTAATTGAAATTTTATAGGTGGGGGGAGAGAGAAAGAAATCCACAGAGAGTTGTATTGAGTTATGATTGGTAAAGACTACATCGTCCACTATCAAGAATGGCGAACAACACATCCCTCCAGAACTGTATTTCCAAGTGCTGTGTTGGTTTAACATTTCTTGATTTATCTGAGAGACTGTAAGGGCTTTCACGTTAGCATATAGACATCTGACATTCGATGTCTCTTAAGTCACTTTTGTTTGGTTGTATGTTTAAGAGTTGGCCCAGGGAGTTTGTAATAGCATTATGATTTTTCCATTTGCCATTATTTACTTTTAAATAATAGACACAGCATATGGATTGTTGATGGCACAGTTTGGATTAAGAAGAAAAAGGAGGGGGGTGTTTCTGCTTCTATTTCTCCATAGATCAAGATAACCTTCCTCCTTAAACATCAGTTGTGAAAAGTTCTGACCCAATGGTAGGTCATGTGTTCTTTTTGGCATGCTCACTGTTTAGCCTGTTTAATTGGGAGGCTACAATAAGGAAGTTATTTCATGTCCATTCTCATCCCGGGAGAAAGTTCATTGTGTGTTGATGTTGGTTGTGGTCACGTGGTATTCTTCCGGTTCTGTCCCTGTTCCCGTGTACACACGGGCGTGATGGATGATACCGGCATGACTGTTACTGCACATCCTCGTTCCGTGATGAGATGTGAAATTCCATGCCTTTGTTCTCCATTTTTTTTCAGTCCGACCTTCCATTTTTTGATGTTTCGATTATCTGAAGCCTTGCCTTCAATGCGTTACGGAGCTAAGTTTGAGGCATTTGTCTTTTAATCTCTCTGCATTGCGTTGCTGACTCCATAGCGAATGTACTGGCAAATGGCACCTCGCACTCCTGCCACTAGATGGAGAATGGCATGCTGCGTGATGAGCCTTACCTCACGGGCACTTGTCTCAGAATGAGAAGTGTGATGAGCAGATTCCTGAGGCCAGGGAGGGGAATCTCTCATCCCGCTTAAATCGCAGTTCAGGGGGCATGGTCGGGACGAACTCCCCTCGTCCCGCAATGGACGTGTGGTTAGATTACTTTGTACCGGTCCCAAGCGGGACTGCGAACAGCGATGAGATGGACGTGAAGTATCAGCCTTAGTTTCCAACAGCCATTGTGGCTGGAGATTGGAGAGAGAGAGAGAGAGAGAGAGAGAGAGAAGCAAGGAGGGGGAGATAGAAAATGGAACTGTGCTGCCACAGGCAGAGAGGAGTGGTCTTGTTAAAAAATAATTCCTTTCTCTTGCCCCCAGCAGATGATCAAGGGAACCACTTTAATTGAGTTTATCCAACTACAAGGGCTTGTTTGTTGTGGGGACAGGAGGGGTGTTCCAAATATCACACTGGACCTCCTCCAACCTCCACAAACCCATTGTAGCCTGATCCACACAAAACTATTCCTACAGGTGTGAACATTTGTGTGGGAACGGTCTAGTTAGAAATAGAATGGAAAATAAAGTAATAGGAATTGGTGAATGTTTGGATTTGTTGGCCGGTGAATGTTTGTGTGTGCGATTAAGTTAAATGGTGTATTCCACCACAGAGAATTGTCATTAAATAATGAGCTGCCAATCACACATGCCTACATAGTAAGATGTGTGCCTACTGCCTAGTAATTTGCTTAGTGCCTTGCTATTAGCAGCAGTTTACTACTACATCATTCATTTTGTGCATCTGTGAATCAACAATAGGATTGTGGCCATTTTGGTGTATTTAATACCTCTTTAAAAATTAGTGGAGGGGTGATCTTAGGCTACTCTTGGGCTGTATGTTTTGTACAATTTGCATTTGACATTCTGACACAAATATTTACCTGAGCTGTGCATGTCTTGATGTGTCAAAATATTATTAAAAGCACCCAACAGGAAATGTCAGTAACCAAATATTTTAATTAGATCTGTGCTGATTCTCTTGTTATGTAGAAGAGTACATTTATCTATAAACCAGCAGAGTATATTTTGACTCACAGCGCAGCAGGGTATGGCTAAGTGATGGAGATATGCTAGAGACCTAACCTTAACTATCCGGTACAAAGCAGGTTGACACCTAGGACGTTGGGAAAGACTAGTTTGACAAGAACAAAACCACAACAACATTGAAATGATTTGGCTTCTTTTTACTAGGTGTGTTCAGTTACAAATGGAAAATAGGGGAGAACCTGGAATAACATGCTGAGGTTAGATTGACTTTATTTTCATATACAGTATACAGTACAATACAAGGTAACCTTAGTAAAATGTAAGAACCCTCTATTTCATATTATAGATCAGTGCTTCTCAGCCTGTGCGTCCCTAGCTGTTCCTGGACTTCAACTCCAGGAAGCCTCCAGCACTTGCTGTGCTGGAAGGGGTTTCTGGGAGTTGTAGTCCAGGAACATCTGGAGACACACAGGTTGAGAAGCACTGATATAGATGAATGCTTAGTTAATAGTTCTAGAAAAAATACAATAATTGATAACTAATAAATAACAGGAAATTGAAATTAGAGTGGTACCTTGTATAAAGGAATTAATTCGTTCCAAATGAAATTATGTTAAGCAAATTTTCCTTTATACAAATTTCCCATAGGAATGCATTGAAATGGAGTAATCCTATTTTTATGTTGTACAGATTTGGCCCATAGGCAATTCTGTTAAGCAAATTTCCCCTATCTCCAGAATACTTTATGTTGTACAAGCTGTTTGTTATACAAGGGTCCACTGTATTGTTTTTATATATGAACTATAAAACAACACAAAACAAACCCTACAAGTTTTGAGAGATACATTTCTAGATGCATAAAAGGGGAAAGCTTGAAACCATGTTTTTAGTTGCAAAATTTGAGAAGCTCACTAAAATAAGCATTTTAGTGTCTTAGGCTGAGACTCTGTAGCCCAAAGCCACTGTTCCACTGTTAAAAGAGGTGAATTTGAAGTATTTTTTAACTAACCACAGGATGAAAAGGCTGATTTGAATTGGTCTAGCTTTTTTCCCCTCTGCCACTTAGGGCCTTTTCACACGACCCTTAAAATCCGTGGCAAATGGCTACCAGATCCGGAGCTTAAAATTGTTTCCCCACCAGCTCCGGAGTTTACAAAAAATTAACTTCGACCACGCCCACCTAAGCACATCCCAGCGCACTTTTCAAGTACCTGCTCTCCGGGGGTGAAAAATTCCTGATGCGGATGTAAGGTAGTGAGTGCCGGGCTCTCCTCGCTTCTGTTTGTTGTTGTTTTTTGCCCCCTGCCCCTTTAGGAGATACTTGCTGCCGGGAGCAGAGCGAGACGGCAGAACGGAGGTGAGCCGGCATTCTTTTCTTCCTTGTTTTCTCCCTCCCCTCACGCAGACAGCAGCCAGGAGTGCGGAGGGGGTGGGAACACAGGAACAGCGACAAACCCCCAAGATCTCTGGTCCGAATTTAAGTGGCCAGCGGATCTTAGGGGTCGTGTGAAAAGGCCCTAAGAGGCTTCTGATTTTTCAAGCCAAAACAATTCAAATGGACGATTCCCCATGTTGTTAGTTGTGGTCAGTTCTTGTAAACAACCTTGGCCCATATGGAAAACATTAAACAAACTGCATGCTGGGCTTGGAAGATCGAAAAAAAAAACTGAGAAAATGGGGCTTCCCTATAGAAGACACCTTGTGTGAACATGGGGAAGAGCCAACCATCTCAAACATTGCAGTGCAAACAATGCCCTTCAACATGGAGGAAAATCTTATGTTGGCAAGAGTTGATGTGGCTCAATATTGGGATAATGTATCTAGTTTTTTTTAATCTTATATAATTTTAAACAAGAAATAGAAATGGGTTTTTCATTTCAGAAGTGATCAGCTTCTGAAATGAACAGCAGACGCCCAGCTGATGTTCAGAACCGGAGGAACACAACCAACCAATTCCTTACTTTGCACTGGGGTGGTGCGGGGCTAAACTCCAACAAGGAAGAAGCCTCCGGCGTCATATTTCCTTCTCCCTGGTGCTGGCCAATCAGACAGGGAGGCGGGATGATGCATTTCCCTGCACAGCTCCTGATTCGCCAGTGCCAGAGAGAGGGAAAGATGACATTGGAGATTTTTCCTTGTTGAAGTTATCCCCGTGTGAGTCCAGCGCAAGGTAAGGGATTGGTTGATTGCATTCCTCCAATTCCGAACACCAGCTGGGCTCCTGCATTTCGTTTTGGAAGCTGAGCACTACCGAAACAAAAAGCCCATCTCTAATAAGCAATAATTTTATTAATTATTTATATTCTGCGTAGTAGTGTAAGTTTATCTGTCGATATAATTTGTTGGTGCTTCTGACACAAATAAAGAAAAGAAAGCTCTTGTAAAGATGGGAGAAATGTCTGTGATGTTTCAGTGATGTAGGCAGTTGAGGCATGATGTTCAGGACTGGGAAACAACCCCCTCCCGATTCTTTCCTCTCCTTTAATTGCCATGCAATTATCCACCTCTTCGGGGAACCTGGAACCATTAAGATGGTTTGCCCACACAGGCTACTGAACCCTGTTGGGTTTCAGAATGCCATGCGTGGGATTCCCAATGAACTGGTTGCCATGCCTGTCAACGCTCTGGTGGAGAATTGGTATACTATCTCCTCTAGGGCTATTGACACGCTCGCTCCCAAACACCCCCTTTGCTGGCAGGTCCATACATCAGCTTGGTTTAACCAGGACCTATGGACCTTGAAGTGGAATAGAAGGAGGCTAGAGAGCGCTTGGAGGTGGGCCCCAACTGAATTGAATCTAACAGCTGCCAAGATTGTGTCCTCTAACTATACAGCAAATATTAAGGCCAGTAGAAGATCTTACTTTGCTAACCGGATAAGCACAGCTTAAAACCATCAGGCAAAACTATTTCACATAGTACACAATCTATCCGGGGTTGGTCACAGTGATAGGCCTCCTTCTAGTATAACCTGTGACCAATTAGCAACATTTTTTCAATCTAAAGTGAAGGCCATCCGCCAGGACCTAGACTGCCAGTTGACATCAGTAGATCAAGGAGAGACATTGAGTGCATCGCCTTGCCCATGTACCTGTCTCACCTTTCAACCTATGACATTCTCTGAAGGGGACGGGGCCATTGGTCACTGTCAGGCTACCACCTCCTCCCTGGATCCTTGCCCAGCCTGGCTCATCAAAGCAACCAGGCCGGTGACTACCGAATGGGCCACTGCAACAATTAATGTGTCTCTCCAAGAGTCAAGGAGACACTCATTGGGCCAATGTGTCTCTCCAAGAGTCAAGGAGACACTCATTGGGCCAATTCAGAAGAAAATAAATGGACCAGCAGACCAAATTGACCACTATAGGCCCGTCGCTAATATTCCATTGATGTGCAAGGTATTGGAGAGAGTGGTGGCCGATGTCTGGATGCTGTGCTGGGATGGATGAGAACGAATAGACTCAGATTGAACCCGGGCAAGACAGAAGTCCTTTGGGTGGGACCTCTTGCTATTGGGGGATTGGGAAGCTCCCTCAGCCTTGGGGGTGGCAACTCTCTCCACTAGAGATGGGCACGAAATGAGCAATTTTTTGTTTTTGTTTTTGTTTTTTCGTTTTGTTACATAACAAAACAAAAAATGAATTTTTGTCTCCAAAATGAAACGAAACGAAACAAAACGAAACAACAGAAATTTTGTCGTGTGTTTCATTTTCGTTGTGGCAAATACATTGAACTGTAATGAATGCTAACGAAACAGCAATTTTTGTTTTCGTTTTTGTTTTTTCATTTCGTTACGTAACGAAACGAAAACGATTTTTTTTGCAAAAAATTCACAAAAAATGAAAACGAACCAAAACAAACCCCCTAAACGACAAACGACAAACGAAACACCATTTTTTTGAGTCGTGCCCATCTCTACTCTCCACCCAAGTGGTGGTGCACAGTTTGGGTGGCCTTCTGGACCCTGCCCATACCATGGAGACCCAGGTGGCAATGGTTGTCCGGTTTGCTCATTTTCAGCTGCAGCGGATTGCACAGCTGCGCAACTTCCTTGATCCAGGGGCCCTCGCCATGCTGGTTCATGCACTCGTAGTCTTGAGATTAGACTACTGTAGCACACTCTATGTGGGGCTGCCTTTGAAGTTAATGCAGAGACTCCAGCTAGTGCAAAATGCAGCGGTCAAAGAAAGAAAGAAAGAAAGAAAGAAAGAAAGAAAGAAAGAAAGAAAGAAAGAAAGAAAGAAAGAAAGAAAGAAAGAAAGAAAGAAAGAAATCAACATATCACTCCAACTCTGGCCGCATTGCACTGGGATTTCTCGGTGGTCATACCTCATCTGTGGAACTAGCTGCCCCTTGAGATTGGTTTGCCCCCCACGCTATAACTTAAAACCTGGCTGTATAGAATGCTTTCCCTGACTATTGTGAATCACCTTGCTCAATTCGCTGTTCTTGTTTTATATTTTAACCCACCTCTATTGGTTTCTATTGTATTTGATTTATTATTCTTAACTTGTTTTAGATTTAATTATGTTTGATTGGTTGAATTCTTATATTTGTTTATATTGCATATTGTTTAGTATTGCCTATGTCCTAACTTTTGTAAACCTCCCAGAATGACTGTTGGTCAGATGGTACGGTATAAAAATTGAATAAATAAATAAAATAAAATATTTGTTCTATTTGTTCCATATATGAGATTAGCTCCTTAGCCTATCGCATTATCATTGTGTTCTTCTTATTTCCTACATTTGTGCCCCATAAGAGAATTAGGAGAGGTGAGATCAGAAGAAGAAGGAAAGATGAGGGGCTGGGGTTGGAATATTTGATTTTTATACTGCCCGTCTGACTACCAAGGCCACTCGGGGCAGTTCACAACAAATATAATAGATAATAACCTAAAACAAAAAAAAACCCAGTAACACAGAGCAAGAGATCAAAATTGACATCAAACACATAAATTGGACAACATGAAATTAAGTAAAAATAATAATTTAAAAGCAAAGTTGCGAACTGGCCATACAGTGCAGAGATAACTGCTGTGTTAAGATTTTATTAGGCTCTGGGAATGCCTGCCTAAAGAGCCGGTTTTCAGCAACTGTTTAAAAATTCCCATAATAACAAGTCATGTTTTGAATACCTAGTTTACAATTCTAGTTTAAATATGTAAATTATTGTATAAATCAGATATGCTTCCTGCTGAAGTATGACTTGGTAGTTCTGATTGGTATCAAACTATTGAGGGTTTAAATGATGATAGCATTCATAGTGCATTGGACCTGAGAATGAGGAGGGGTGCAAAACATTCATAACCACCACAGGCTGAAATTCTGTAGCACTTTTATACACATGTAACTAGAGGTGGGCATGAACCAGAAAACCCATGGTTCAGGTTCGTCTGGTTCAGGGCCACCCTTGGTTCGGTTTGGGTTCGGGTTTGTATGAATTAAAAAAAATTGTACGAACCCGAACCGGTTCAGGGTTCAGGTTCTTACCAGTGGCGGCAGCGGTGGCGGCAGTGGTGGATCCTGGCCTCTGCGGCACTCCTTTTTATTTTTTATTTATTTTTATTTTTATTGTGGTTTTTTTACTGCCGACCACGTGGCCGTGCTGCAGCTGTAGCGCAGCCGTCGGCTCCCCCCCCCCGGTCGCTGTCCCTGAAGCCAGGAAGACTGGACGTCCAGACCAGCACCAGGTAGGAGACATCTCCACCCCCCCCCCATTAATGAACCAAACAGAACAGAACGAATTCTTTTGGTTTGTTTCATTTTGTTTTAAATTTACCCCTAGTTTTGTTATTGATTTCATTAAATAATGAAACAAATAATGAATAACAAAACGAACTAAAAGTTCATTTCATGCCCATCTCTACACGTAACTCAACGTTCGCTGCAAACACACTGAGGCAGAAGAGCTGTTCCCAAAACAGTTGTGAAAGACGGTTGAACACGTCTTCAAACAGAACTTTATGTACCCAGTGTAAAGAGTTTGCCCAGGTCACACAGACGGATGTTCTTACCACTCAGTCACAATAGCCTTTCTTCTACCCTTGCTGGGTTATGCCCAGGCACGTCTGTGCACTGATGACTGGGAAATGCCCTGATGGCCCACGACAACTCTCTGAGTTGCCTCCTCCTGGGTGCTTCAGGAAAACATATGCACACACACAGGTTGTTGCTTCAGGATGCAAAACAACCCGGCATCAAATTTTAAAGACTCCATATTTGAGAACCCTCTTGGAATTTCAGATGGTGCTCACAAAACTCTGAGTACCTAAGGCATCAGACTTAGTACCTTCATCCCCTCCAGATATCTGAATAAAACACGTGTAAAAAATTGTGAGTTTATTAAAAAGGAAAACGAGCAAAGTCTGGCAGGCTGACAAAAGTTTGAACATTTCAGAAACAGCACTGATACTTGAAAAACATCAGTGTGTACAACAAAGGCAGTTCAAGGGCTCAAGGCATTGCAGAGTTTTCTGCCACAGAAAATAAGACCGTCTATCTAAAGCTATCCGTATGTACAAGCATGCACAGAATTCAGCATGGTTGGTGATATGAAGCATAGCATGAAAAGCTCGATCCATCCTTGTAATATGATGATGGATTTCCAACTAGATACCTTCCACCTTAAATCCCATCATCCCCTCTTGAGCAAACATGAATGTTCCACACTGAGTCATTTAATTGGCTCTAGCTGTATTATCCAAGCCTGTTTAATTAACTGCTCTCTGCTCTCTGCTCTCACTCCCTAGCAGTTACAGGTGCAAAAAATCATGAAAAAGTCCTTTCCCCAGAACTATCAAGGATCTAGATCAGGGGTATCCAAGCTTTTTGTAAGGAGGGCCAGCTTTGGTGGCTGAGAAAGTGTGTGGGGCCAGCCCCAGTGCAAGCCCACCCACTAACCCCTTGCAAGCCCCACCCACTGACCCCTAAGTCCCACCCACTGACTCCTTGCAACCTGGCAACAGGACCTTCCACAGCCCCCCCCCCAATTTTTTTTAATATAATTTTATTATTTTATAAAGAAAGTGGGATCGTTTTACATTGATAACAATCACAGAACGCAAGCATCATTTATAAGGTTTTTACACAATTATTAACTCTTGCCATCTTCTTAACAAAACATCTTCATCTTCTCCTTTCAGGTGGCCGGAAAGTCTGTCCATTTCAATAGCCGAGTATAATTTCCCTTTCAGAGCGTCTTTTGAGGGTATTTCAGAATTCTTCCAAAGTTGAGCATACAAAATTCTGGCTGTTGCAATAATGTGGTTAATTACATATTTTTGGTCATATGTTACCTCAGTATCTATAATATTTAACAAAAATAATTCTGGTGTGTATTTTAACTTGACCTCCAGCACAGTGTCCAGTAAATTCTTTACCATATTCCAGAATAATTTAGCTTTTTTACAAGTCCACCACATATGGTAGAAAGAACCGATTTCTTGCTCACACTTCCAACATTTAGCTGAACAATTATACATTTTAGATAGTCTATGGGGGCTAAGATGCCATCTGTAAAACATTTTGTAACAGTTTTCTTTATAAGAGGTGGATCTGAACATCTTGATCGTTTGCCACAGCATATTCCATTTTTCTAAGTGGATAGAGTGCCCACAGTTCTCCACCCATCTTACCATACATTCTTTAACTTGTGAGTCACTTGTTCTGTCAAGACTAACAGCATAGTGTAAAATTTACTCAACAGTTTTTTCTCACCTGCAGTCAATATTTTATCAAAAACATTATCATTTACCATAAAGCCACTTTCCTTCTGCACAGACTTATAATGCGAATAGGCCCCCCAAAATTAATTGAAGCTGGGGAAGTGGCCTCTGCCAAGGCCACCCATGCCTGCCTGCCACCTGCCCTCTTTTCCCACCTTCCCGGTGGTGGCTGCAGCTGCTGGGCCACATAGTGGTTCACAGATTGTGCAGACCTTGGTGCCACTGAGCCAGATGCTGGTGTAGGGAGTGGGCAGGCATGGGCAGGCATGGGCATGGGTGAGCCTGAGGTGGCAGCAGGCAGCCATGGCCAGGCACTCAAGGGCACCCACGTAGGCACAAAGCAGGAGGCTGTGGTGGAAGTGGCTCAGGTCCAGCACTGCGTAAGCCATCAGCTGCTCAGGCATATGGAAGGTGGCCAGCCCACCATGCCACACGCATGAAACCACGCCCGCAGCGCCCACAGACAACACTCTTCTTCCTCGGCTGCTGACACCTTGTCCTTCTCCTCGGGCTGCAGCCCCTGCAGCCCCACCATGTAGACGGCTGCCAAGGGCTCCCACACCAGCAGCCACCCAGCCTCCTCCTCTGGCCCCTGCCCCAGCAGCAGCCACTCCATACTCTGTTCCTGTGCCACCAGTGAGGCCGAGAAGGACGCCGGGACCAGGCACAGCAACCACACCACCCGCGGTCTCAACATCCCCAGCAGAGAGAGGGAGTGAGGCAGCAGAAAGGAAGGATACCACCCTTCCTGCCTCATCTCCCACTGGAGGGCCTCGAGTGCATGCAGAGTTCCCGGGAGGGCCCTGGGCAGGGCAGACTGACAGGGTTTATTAAAGCATGGGGAGAGTGAAGGAGGGAGGGGGAGGGAGGGGAAGGGCCAGCCATCCATAGACCAATCAAAATGGCCTGACAGGCCAGATCCAGCCCATGGGCCGGACTTTGGACATGGCTGACCCAGATAATCAAAATACGTTTGCTTAGCTTATTCAGCCCAAGTATTTTACAAAATTTAGAGAGTTTGTATTAATCCCAATTCCGCTGGTTCCTTCACATCCAACTTGTTACCTTCCTCTAGTCTGAGAAGGACCCATTGATAAACATTCTCTGAGTATGATTCTGTAACCAATTGCATATCCATCTGATATGGGCACTATTAAAAGCCTTGGTGAAGTCAAGAGATATATTATGTTTACAGTGTTCTAACCATCTACCAGGGAGGTTTGATGACTGAAAAACAAATCTGAGATAGTCTGATTAGTCCAGGCATGGTCAAGGAGCCTTGTTTCTTGACAGCTAACGACCCATTCTTGACAAATCTGTCTTTGCCTCAAATTATTATTGCACCCTTTTTAAAGCACTTGTAGAGTGACTGATTTGTAATCTGCTCCAGTGACTGATTTGTAATCTGCTCCACAGTTTTCCGTAAGATTGGTGTCAAGCTGACCGATTTGTACTCTCCAGGTTTGTTTGTTTGTTTGTTTGTTTGTTTGTTTGTTTCATAGCCTAGGTTTTTTTCTTCATTTTGTTTCTATCTTCCAGGGTATTGGCTACTCCACCCAATTTTTTTGCCATCCGCAAATTTGATTGGTATTCTCTGCACTTCCTCATCCAAGTCATTAATAAAAATAGTGAAGAGCACCCAGTCCAGTATAGTGCCTTGGAGTCCTTCACTTTTTACTTCCTTCCAGTTTGGGAAAGAGCTATTGTTAAGTACTCTCTTGTAACCAGTTGTGTATCCATCTAACAGCCCACATCTAGTGAGCTTGTTAAGGCTTTGTCAAAGGCTTTGTTGAAGTCAAGATATATTACATCTACAGCATTCCCACTATCTATCATGGAAGTTACCTGCCAGGAAAATGATTTTGGCTTCTAAGCAACAGGATTTTGGCTGTTTATTCTTTTCCTGTCAATATGTATACAACATTTATGTGAAACAAAGAGTCTTTCTCCCTGTATCCACATTTGCCCAGGGGGACGATCTATCAACCATTATTATGTGTTCACCTGCTTTATTTGGAAAGAAGCAATACATATTAAAGTTCAGGGTGGCAAAGCAACTCCCCTTGCCTGATATGCAATGATTCCAGTTTCCCTTTCAAAATCTCAGGCACAATAGTACCTCGGATAACGACGGTAATTTGTTCTCCACAGTTACTCGTTATCCGAATCTCATCCTTATCCGAATGTGGTTTCCCATAGGAATGAATGGGAAACCGATTAATCCATTCCAGAGCCTAGGAAAAAGGCAGACACCTGCTTTTTTACTTAAAACTCTTTATAAAGTGCACTTTAAAGGTACAGATGCAGTGCCACCTGGGATAACTCTTTTTTACTGATGCATGCTGGAAATTCGCTATCCGAGGCAGTCCATAGAGAAAATTCGTTATCCGAGGCAGCCCATAGGAAAATTCATTATCCAAGGCAGCCCATAGAGAAAATTAGTTATCCGAGGCAGACCTATGCCTAGAAATTGCAATTGGTTATCTGAGGCAAGCCCATAAGGAAAATTCGTTATCAGAGGCAATCCTATACCTGGAAATTTGCAGTCGTTATCCGAAAAATTGATTATCCAGGGCACCACTGTATTTCCTTTCTGCCATAAAATGTGTTGGTACTTCTGCTACACTGCTTATTTTGCTTGGTTAGTTGGGGTTTTTTGTGTATTTGCTTATGTAGTCCAGTAAGGCAGCTAATTTGTAACTCACAGTATGTATTCTATTTGGCATTTCATTAATTGCTTGTTTGAATGCCACCTTTTCTCTTAAACCTTTTTTGCTGTTGGTTTTGGGTGTAAGGTTTATTTTTTAAAATGTCTTCCTTCTTAAGCTCCCAGTCTTCATCCTCCTCATCTATCCAAACTCCCTTTAATTTTGCCTTTTGACGAAACTCCCTGGACTGTGCTTCCGCTCTAGAGGAAAAGAGAAAAGAGTCAAAACAAAATGCTTCAGTTTTTCAAAGCATGTTGTATGCAGCTTCCATTCAACGACCCCCTCCCCCACACACACACATACAGTAATGGGCTCCATTTTATTTCACAAACCAACCTAAGAAAATATTTTTTCACCCAGCGCGTTGTTAGTCTATGGAACTCCCTGCCACAGGATGTGGTGAAGGCATCTGGCCTGGATGTCTTCAAAAGGGGATTGGACAGATTCCTGGAGGAAAAGTCCATCACAGGTTACAAACCATGATGGAGATGTGTAATCTCCAGGCTTAAAACCAGGGTACTTCAAGGGCCAGATGCAGGGGAGTGGTATCAGGAGCCAGATATCTAGTCTCATGCGCTCCCAAAGGCATCTGGTGGGGCCACTGTGAGATACAGGAAGCTGGACTAGATGGGCCTTTGGCCTGATCCAGCATGGCTCTTCTTATGTTCTTATATGTATATCTCTTTTCTCCCTTCCATTTACATAATTGTGGCAACAATGAAAAAGCTACATTCCCAGGAACAGAATTATCAATGCCTGGTTCACCACAGCGCTTCACAGATTATGGCTGTTTCTTAGATGACAGTTTGAGCCCTTGGATAGATAGATAGATAGATAGATAGATAGATAGATAGATAGATAGATAGATAGATAGATAGATAGATAGATAGATAGATAGATAGATAGATAGATAGATAGATAGATAGATAGATAGAATATATCACAGAAGTGAGTACACCTCACATTTTATAAATATTTTCATGTGACAACATTTGGCTACTATGTAAAGCAGTGAGTATACATCTTGTATAACAGCATAAATGTGCTGCTCCCTCAAAATAATGCAACACACAGCCATTAATGTCTAAAGCGCTGGCAACAAAATTGAGTACACTGCTAAGTGACAATGTCCAAACTGGTCAAAAGGTGTCAATATTTTGTGTGGCCACCACCATTATTTTCTAGCACTGCCTTAACCCTCTTAGGCATAGAGTTCACCAGAGCTCCACAGGTTGCCACGGGAGTCCTCTTCCACTCCTCCATGACGACATCACAGAGCTGGTGGATGTTAGAGACCTTGCGCACCTCCACCTTCCATTTCAGGATGCCCCACAGATGCTCAATAGAGCATCTGTCTGGAGACATGCTTGGTCACTCCAACACCTTTACCCTCAGCTTCTTTAGCAAGGCAGAGGTCATTTTGGAGGTGTGTTTGGGGTTGTTATCATGTTGGAATACTGCCCTGTGGCCCAGTCTCCAAAGGGAGGGGATCATGCTCTGCTTCAGTATATCATAGTACACATTAGCATTCATGGTCCCCTCAGTGAACTGGACCGCCCCAGACCATGACAGTCCCACCACCATGCTTGACTGTAAGCATGACACACTTGTCTTTGTACTCCTCACCTGTTTGCCTCCACACACACTTGGCACCATCTGAAACAAGTTTCTCTTGGTCTCATTGGACCACAGGACATGGTTCCAGAAATCCATAGCCTGCTTGTCTGCAGCAAACCATATGCAGGCTTTCTTGTGCATCATCTTTAGAAGAGGCTTCCATCTGGGATGACAGTCCTGCAGTTCAATTTGATGTGGTGTGCAGTATATGGTCTTAGTACTGATAGGCTGACCACCAACCCCTTCAACCTCTACAGCAATGCTGGCAGCACTCATACATCAATTTCCCAAAGCCAACCTCTGGATATGACGCTGAGCACAGGCACTCAACTTCTTTGGTCAACCATGGTGAGACCTGTTCTGAGTGGAACCCGACCTGTTAAACCACTATATGGTCTTGGCAACCAAGCTGCAGCTAAGTTTTAGGGTCTTGACAATCTGGTTATAGCCCAGGCCATCTTTATGTAGAGCAACAATTCATTTTTTCAGATCCTCAGATAGTTCGTTACCATGAAGTGCCATGTGGAATTTCAAGTGACTAGCATGAGATAGTGAGAGTGATAACACCAAATATGGGAGTGAGAGTGATAACACCTGCTCCCCCTTCACACCTGAGACCTTGTTACACTAACGGGTCTCATGACAGCAGGGAGGGAAAACGGCTACTTGGGCCCAATTTGGACATTGTCACTTAGGGGTGTACTCACTTTTGTTCCCAGTGGTTTAGACATTAATGGCTGTGTGTTGCATTATTTTTGAGGGGACGGTACATTTACACTGTTATACAAGCTGTATACTTACTGCTTTATGTTGCACCCAAGTGTAATTTCTTCATTGTTGTCACATGAAAAGATATACTAAAATATTTATGAAATGTGAGGGGATGTACTCGCTTCTGTGATATACTGTAGAGTGACTGACAGACAGGCAGGCAGGCAGGCAGGCAGGCAGACAGACAGACAGACAGATAGATAGATACTTACATTTCCAAAAACCTGACACAATCTTTGTGTCCATAGATCTCTGCAATCCTCTTTGGTGTATCCCCGTAGAGATCAGCAGCGTCCAAGGGAGCGTGCAAAGTGTGAAGTGTTCGCAATGCTCCTAGTTTTCCTGACTCGGCCGCAAAATGAGCTGGGGTCCATCCTGCTTCGGTCCTCAAGCATAGGCGAGCACCATGTCCCACCAGCAGTTTTATGATCTTTGAGTGTCCTCTTGGAAATATAAGTGATGACAAAATAACGGGAAACAGATTCTTAATTTACAAACAATTTCTATTGTGCCTTGGACCCACAACTTCAGTCTAAGCCTTGCTAGATTTGAGTTTACTTCCTCTGGTTGTTTCTCCTACTTAGTAGGCAAGGCCCACATAACTACAAGAAAAGATGTGCAAGGAATGGGGCCAATTCAGCATAGAACTGACATGCATAACTCACATTGGCATAGGCAGCAACTAACAATAGCATAATTTTTCTGTATTGATTGATACCTTGTGTCGGGATGGAACAAAAATCATTATATAGGGTTTCATTCGTTCCTTTTAAATCTCAATTAAACAATTTTGTTCAGTAGACATTTCTTTATTTGAAGAATAAACAGCCAACAACAGCATGGGCGACCAAAATAGTCCACTATCTTAGTAGTTCCCAATCTTGTTTAACCCAGGTATTCTTGGACTAATACTCCCAGAAGCCTTCATTACCAATCCTGCTGGCCAGGGCTTCTGGCAACTGGTTACCCAAGCTTGGAACTGCAGCCATAGCTGATCAGTATATCTCACTTTTCCCTTCAGGATCATTGCCATGTTTGGACTTTTATAACCGCTTTGAAAAAGAGGACTTGCGTTCTCGAAAGTTCAGCAAACTTTTTCTATTTTTCTACCAGCAGCCTATGAAGGTATCACTCATAGTCTAGTTCTAATTTTGTTTGCTTTAATGCCTGCTCCGCCATCCCCAGTTGCTGGGCCGCCTTCGTCGCCTCAGATGGATGCGTTTGGGCCTGTTTCTCCTGTCGAGGCCTCCAGGGCTCTGGCGCATTGCCGGCCTGCGTCCACTCCTTTCGACCTTTGCCCTGCTTGGTTAATAAAAGCTACCGGCGGGAGTATGGCCGAATGGGCTTCGGTCATCGCCACCGCCTCCTTCAGCGAGGGGTTTTTTCCCTCCCCTCTGAAGGAGATGGTGGTAAAGCCCATTCTTAAAAAACCTGGCCTTGCACCGGACGATCTGGCGAACTACCGTCCTATTGCAAATGTCCCGTTTATGGGCAAGGTCATCGAGAGGGTGGCTGCGGTCCGGCTGCAGTCATACCTGGAGGATCGGCAGTGCCTCGATCCATGCCAGTCCGGGTTCAGGCCCCGTCAGGGGACCGAAACAGCTTTGGTTGCGCTGCAAGATGACCTAATCCGGGCGGCTGACAGGGGTTGCTCTACCCTGTTGGTTCTCCTGGATTTGTCAGCGGCCTTCGATACCGTCGACCACGGTATCCTACTGGATCGGCTCACCGAGGTGCGAATTGGAGGCACTGCTTGCAGTTGGCTCCGTTCCTTCCTGGAGGGCCGTCCCCAGAATGTTCAGCATGTGGGGGAGTTATCAGCCCCATGGATTCGCCCTTGTGGAGTCCCACAGGGGTCGTCTCTGTCCCCCATGCTGTTTAACATCTATGTAAGGCTGCTGGCTGGGGTCATTAGGAGATTTGGAGTCTGCTGTCACCAGTACGCTGATGACACGCAGCTCTATCTCTCCTTTTCCACAGTGGAAGCTGTGAGGATCCTTGATGGGTGCCTGGAGGCCGTACTGGCCTGGACCGGGGCGAACAGGCTCAGGCTCAACCCTGAGAAGACGGAGGTTATGTTCTTTGGGAGCTCACCATCTGGGTACGGAGGCCCTCTCCCACGACTGGGGGGAGTTTCCCTCCAACTCGCGGAGAGGGTGCGGAATCTGGGCGTGGTCCTGGATCCGGCGCTTACCATGGAGGCCCAGGTGGCGTCCGTGACCAGGGCCGCTTATTACCACCTCCGTCAGATAGCCCAGATTCGCCCATACCTGGATGCTGACTCTCTGAGAACAGTGGTCCAAGCACTTGTGATCTCGAGGCTGGACTACTGCAACGCCCTCTACATGGGGTTGCCCTTGACTCTTCTCCGGCGCTTGCAGCGGGTACAGAATGCGGCGGCCAGGCTGGTGGCTGGTGTGCGTCACTATGATCACATCTCCCCAGTCCTGGCTCGCCTGCATTGGTTGCCCGTTGCAGCCCGGATTAGATTCAAGGTCTTGGTTTTAGTTTATAAAACCCTCCATGGCTTGGGTCCGGACTACCTGTCGGAGCGTATCGTTCAGCGATCCACCTCGGCCCGACCTGTTCGGCAGTTGCGAGCGCACTCGCTTCGGGTTGCCACTCCCCGAGAAGCCCGTAAGACGCTCACACGGAACCGAGCTTTCTCTGTGGCTGCCCCTTCCTTGTGGAATTCCATCCCCAGCGAAGAGCGCTCTGCAGAGTCCCTGTTGGCCTTTCGCAAGGCCTTAAAAACATTCCTTTTTCGCGAGGCCTATGGCGACCTTTAATTGCTTCCTTTTTTTCCCCCTCCCGCCATCCATAGTCTATTTTTACCATCTTTTACTGGCGTTTCTGGGGCGTGAATTCGTCAGAATTGGTTTTAAACTGTATTGCTTATATTTAACTTACTGCCTCCTTTGTACTTGTTTTAATTGTTTATTGTCTGGTTGTTTTGTCGCTTATGCTTGACATTTTGTGAGCCGCCTAGAGTTCAAATTTTGAAGATAGGCAGGATATAAATACAATAATAAATAATAAATAAATAAATAAATAAAATAAATAACGACAAACGGAAACGACAAATTTTTTAAAATTATCGTGACAAACGGAAACGAGCCGAAACGGACCCGTCCCGACAATCGAAAACTCGACACGTCATTTTTTCTGGTTGTGCCCATCCCTACTGTCCATCCATCCAGGCCAGGCCAGGCCAGGCCAAGGGAAAGGTACACTGTGCCTGCAGGGGGAAGCTCTTCCAAGGCAGGTCCATGAGGGGTCACTCCCCAAAAGGGGCCTGGGGCCTGGAATCTCCTCCTCCTTCTCCTCCTCCTCTTTAGGTGGCTACCAGTCTAGGGGTGGCTGCAGCAGCAGGAGCTTCACTTTCTGGGGGGGACATTGCAGCCACTTCCACCTAATGGCGCCCACAGCATGGTGGCTGCCGAGAAGGTGACTTTGGGACCATGACTCCTGGCAGCCTTTGGAAGCAAAGGAGGAATGATGGGAGGGGCCAGCCCAGAGGACTGGCTGAGAGGTGGTCTCTGCCCTGCAGTGAATTCAATGGCTGGTGGGCCAGATTCAGGACCCTGCTGGGCCGGATCTGGCCCGCAGGCCATAATTTGAGGACCCCTGTTTTAAACCCTGATTCATTTGAAAAGGGAAGATGGTCCAGTTTGCATCTTCACTGTAGTAAGATGGATACAGAGATTTAAAAGTCTTGCTCTTGTGCATTTCAAAGCAGTCTGACTGCTTTACATTATCCCATGAGGGCAATGAGAATCCGTAAGCACTTAACAATGAAGAAGTTATAAAATAAGTACAGTATTTGCATTTCAGTCAGAAAACTGATCAAGCCAGTTTTTCAGAAGATTTATTTTATTTTCTAAATAATGCATAGGCACATAAGTTCCCGTCCATTATATACAGCAGGAGTGACATGCATTTTATATATACTGTATATGGAAATGGGATGAAACAAGTTCTGTTCAAAAAGCCAAAGGTGTGTGTGTGTGTGGGGGGGTCCTACTTCTTTAGGATTCCACCAAAGATTATCCCTCTTAAATTAGCATTATAACATTTGTGAATCAATGTTATAATGCAATGGGAAGATTAAATATGGTAATTGGATATGACATTCATATTAGTCTACCTATATTACTCTACCTATTTTTGCTAGTGCAAACAAACTTATTATTCTTTGCAGGGTTGCAAAACTAGTGACTGTAATGCCTGTTTAACATACTACATTGGGATCTGCCCCCATGTTAATCTTTGGCCTGGCTTCACGTATGGCTGCACCCACACCCCACAAGAAGTTCATGAGATAGCAATCTGTACCTTAACCTAAAAAAAGATTCTTGAGCTTTTATATCAGGGTGGAGCCCAAAGGTGATATTCTGCTCTTTGCTCTGTATAATTTCAGATGCAAAAAAGGAACAAAAATCATAGCCCTCTGATATTTTCCTCCATTCAAATCAGGGAGCCATTTTTAAGTGATGGCTTGTTTACCTTTGCAGAAGTGGGAAGCATGTAATAGGAGTTGGGAAAAATCAGAAAAATAATACTGAAATCGGAGATCAGATAAGGACCTGTTTTCTTTGCAAAACTGGAAAGAAGGTTGGGAAAAGGCTGGCTCCAGTTGTATCAGAGATCTTTTCTGTTAAACTGTACACAGGGATGAGTACGATAATTTTTCTTCTTTAGTACCTCTCTGAAGAGGGCGAACTCAGTACAGCCTTCATAAGGAGACTTGGCAACAGATCACATACTCATTGTAATGCTGGGAGATTAACTTTCACTCTGAAAATGATTAAGAAAGCCCCTTCCTTTCACCATTATGTTGAGGGGTCCCCTACTCATATTACTGGGAGACTGGGAGTCGAGTAATGGTAACTGGACTTCTTTTCTTGTGGGATCAAAACTTTTAGCTGCTCATCCAAGTAGCTTCTTCAGACTGGAGAAGCTTCTTGAATGAGGATCAAAATGTTTCGATCCCACAACATAAGAAGTCCAGTTGCCATGACTCAGCTCCCAAATAAACTCACCTGGATGAATGAGAATCTCCACAGACATGTTACTGGGATAGGTTTTGGAGACACTGTCCATGTTTCCTGGCCTAATGATCCATTCATATAATGTGAATCCATTCCACCCACAGAGACTTCAGACCCTGGTCCTATTGGAAAATTAGGTCTGTTGGGTCCAAGAGGTACTGCATTCATTAATGTGTTCATGTTGTCTCCAGAGGTGGTTGGTTCTGCTGGACAAGGCATAATGGGTGTTCCTGGCAGACCAGCATAATTCCCAGGTGATGCAGAAAGTATGGCATGGAATTGGTATTTGTCAGGTTTGGCCATGGTCCCATGTTCAATCTAGGCATTCCGGGACCACCTAAAGCATTCAGTGGTGGCTTCATGGCACCTCCATAATTCTGAGGTTCTTTGGGAAGAGTCATTCTCTGCATTGGCCCATCCATTTTTGGATGACTTTGTTGCCCTGTTGGATCCCTTCCATAAGGCAATAATGGCTGCCTTCCTGGCCCACCTCCAAGTGCCTGGTTGGGTACCCTTAAAGGTAGTTGTGGGCCTCCAGGATATTGGGGGGGGGGGGGAGAGAAACATGTTTCACATATTTCTGGAGCTACGCAGCAGAGATTCCAAAACATACATGAACAAGAATGTAAAAATCCAGGGTGTTCACCCGATGAGATATCCTCCCTTATCTCTAATTTTAAAAAGTCTGGGCTACTACATGGAGCAGATATTAATATACAACGTAGTAGGCTGATTTCTTCCTGGCCTGGCTGTCAGGTACGACCCTGCTGTTCCTAGCCTTTGCCATACATGCCTGCCGAAATGACCTCCATGGATCTCACTTGCCTTTTCTGCTGCGTATTTGCCCTTCTGCCTCTTTCCCATTTTCTATCCCTTTCTATTCCTTCTATCCCTTCCCTGTCACTATGTTTGAGGAAATAGCACCATTGAGTTCCTCTTTACCTTTGGCTGCAGCCCAGTGTAGTGGTGTCCTATTGCTCCAATCCAGATCTCTGCTGTTTGGGTCACACAGCCCCTTCTGGAGGATTTTATCCACTGAATCAAAATTCTCCGAAGCTACAGCTTCATGAAGCTCAGTCATTGTTCATTTTACTAAGTAAGATGACTTTCATGAAAAATAGGGACCTCAATAGTTGGGAATGGAGAGTGGGAAAGAAAGAAAGAAAGAAAGAAAGAAAGAAAGAAAGAAAGAAAGAAAGAAAGAAAGAAAGAAAGAAAGAAAGAAAGAAAGAAAGAAAGAAAAATCTGTAGCCACTGCTTGCAGCTAATGAATTTATGCAGGGATCAAAGAGAATATAACTTCAGCCTGTGTTGCCTTGCAAATAAGGAAAAGCCCTCGATCTGTTGCTGTTTATTCTCTATGGGAACTGCTCCTCCCTTGCCAAAGCTACCGAGTTACCCTGGCAACCTCTTTAGAGTCACTGGGAAGACTTTACTTGTAAAGGAGTTCTATGTGCTTTCAGGAAACTGCAGGTTTCATTTAAAAAAATACTTTCCACTAAGGAAGATCTTTGCACAGTGCAGTCGAGGGGGGGACAGTGCAATTCTTCTGTGTGGGAAAAGCAGAGCTCTCTTGGAAAGAACAAGACTTCTTAGATATAGAGGTGGACAGATTAGACCTCAACAGTTTCTTCAGATTAAAGTAAGAACTAACAATTTTGACTGGGGGTGTCGAATACCTATGCTTTCCCTTTATGAACCAATTCTGCCTTCATCTGAAAAAGGAAAGCAGTTGAAGAACTCCTGCACTCCTTTTTTAATTTATTAACAAAAGGAAAAGACAAAAGACAAAAGAAACATTAACATGACATAGTGACACACCACCTTATGCACCTGCTATTGATACATTTTAACTGGGTTACATTTTGTCTTCCAATTCCATCCTAAAAAATAAGAGAGCAACAGTGCAACAGGTAATCGTATCCAGGTAAGCCCTAATAAGTCGCCCTTAAGGCGCCAGACAGCCCTCGAAATAAGTCTAACACCATTGGCAATTTCAGGAAACAAAGTTAAAGTTAGCAAGTTGACATTAGGCCTCCCGAGGGCTGCGTCGGGCTAGCAGATTGGCCCTATTGGGCGATGCTGAACAGGTGGGCAGCATCTCCCTACGGGTGAATCTCTCTGAATACAGAACGTTTTGGCTTTGGGATTTCATCCCTTAATATTACCTGTTTGCACTATAGGTCAGGCCCCCTTTAAAGGTTCTAAATATTACAGTTAAACAAGTTAAATAAGTTATAAATAAAGTTGTGGCCCATTCTACCCAAAGCCGAAGTTGTCTCGCCTTGTTATTTCTGGGGTGGGTGGGGGGCAAAAGGCCGCAAGAGAGGAACCTGGGAATTACAGATCAATCAGTCTGAAATCAATCCCAGGAACTTTCTGGAACAGGTTATAAAGCAGTCACTATGGAAGCACCTAGAAAAGAATACCTAGAAATGAACATGGATTCCTCAAGGACAAATACTGCCAGATTCATCTGATCTCATTTTGTGATCAGATTAACCACTCTGATAGACAGAGGGAATGCTGTAGGCCTAGGATATCTTGACTTCAGTGAAACATTTGACAAAATGCCTCATGATCTTTGGATTAGCAAGATAACTTGGTGTGGGCTGGAGGGCACAACTGTCAGGTGGGTGTACAGTTGACTACAGAACCATACTCAGAAGGTGAGGATTAATAGCTCCTTCTCAAACTGAGAGGATGTAGCAAGTGGGGTACCCCAGGGCTCAGATCTGGGCCCAGTGCTCTTCAACATTAATGGCCTTTGCAAAAGATGTCAGGGAGCTGGGGAAATAAGTGTAGACTGCTGACTGCAGAACAGATGCTCTCAGTTACATCAGAGTGACATCACAATGTCTCTAAAAACTCTTGAGTTTTGCCATTGAAGTTACATCAACAGGTAAGAATGATCAACACATAGGAATAGGGTGTTTCTATTAGCTTGCTTAGATTTAAATATAGCTTCTTATAGTTCAGTGCAGCCACTTAGTACAGTTAAGATCAATAGGCAAAAACAGCTAGAGATGTGACACAAGATAAAAGGGAGAAGATGGGGGTCCAAAAAAACTGTAGTTCTGCAAAATCAAAAACCAGTGATCAAAGGGCCAAAAAGAAACTTTCTGCTACTCTGATGTAAGTAGAGAACCACTTCTTCTGCACCGGGAAGTTACCATCAATCACTGTAGTGGTCGGTATTGCTGAAACAGAGAGGAGAACGTTGCCCCCCCCCCAGAAGAAATAAAGAGACGAGACAAAGTTTCTGGAGTTAATAAGGGCCGCAATTTATTAATAACGTTAATTAACTGTAAAGGAATAACTGCAAGTTAAAGGGGGCCTGTGCCATAGGGCAAGTGGTAGTTCAGTTCTATGTTATAATTTATCAGCATTTCTGATTGATAAGAGATTAATCCGGCATGATGAATAATGCCTTTGGTAAAATGCCAAACAGGGGCTTAAACCATCTTACCTTCGAGAATCTCCTAACCATTGGCAGCCCTCATTTCCTGACTGGGGCTCCTTTCTAACAATAACTATTAACATTCTAGTTTATCAAAATTTATCCATGAGGGCTGCCCAGCACCTGACAGATGCTGTATAACTGAGGTGCCTATTGAAATTACAAGGCCACTTGCCCTAACCGCTAACTGCGACCGGAAGCAGGACTTTATTTAACTAAACCCAGCTGCGCCATGCGGATGATGGGATGGTCGAAAACACGCCGCCACTCTAGGCCAATTTGAGTGACAGCCAAAAACTCCCATCTGGCCCCGAAGAGACCAGCAAGACTCATCATTCACAATATAGGGCGGGCGGGCGGGAAGCTGCTGACTTGCGCTGGCTCCTGGCAGGGAGTGCATGGAGCCTTAAATAGGCTGCTCCCCACCCACGCAGCCACCGTACGGGCGCCGGACTTTGTGCCTGCATTCTTCGGGCGGGCAAAGAAGCCCCACCAAAGACTAAGACTTCGAGTGGAGCCACCATTGTCTGCTAAGCCTGACCAAATAATTGTCTAGAACTGGGAGCATGCAGCTGAAACTGTGGGCAGCATTAACTGGGCAGATTATCTGATCATTTTTTAAAAAAACTTCTACTATTCTATTTATTTTATTTATTTATTTATAAACTTATATCCTGCCCATCTTCCCGGCGGGAACTCTGAGCGGCTAACAATGTTAAAAAGCACATAAAATAAGAGAAGACAAAAAAACCTCCAAGCAGTAAAACAGCGGAGGGTAAGATGGCGGCAAGTGGAATGGAGGGAAGGAAGTAGGAGGTAAACAGAAGAAAAAAGAAAAAGAACTAACTGATAAGGTCACCGAAGGCCTCTTTAAAGAGGAAGGTCTTCAAAGCTTTCTTAAATGGTTAAATGCTTTAAGTGGTTAAATGCCTGTACTGCAAGTAAAACTGTGGTCACGACCTGGGTTCAATCCCCGGTAGCAGGCTCAAGGTTCACTCAGCCTTCCATCCTTCCGAGGTCGATAAAATGAGTACCCAGCTTGCTGGGGGGGCAATGTGTAGCCTGCACTCTGTAATTAAAATTGTAAACCGCCCAGAGACTACTTGTAGTAGTATGGGGCGGTATATAAGCAGAACACTTTAAATGCAGGCAGGGACTCCAGCAGGCGCAGCTCACTGGGAAGATGGTTCCAGAGGGAGGGTCCCACCACAGAGAAGGCGCGGTTGCGCGTGCGCGTTTCCGCGCCTCTCTGGGTGTGGCCACTCTCAGTGAGCGCGCCTACGACGATCTCGTGGGTCTGGATCCAGATGCCCTCTGGGAGATACGCTCCGCCAGATACTCTGGTCCCAAGCCATGGAGGGCCCTGAAAATCAGGACCAAGACCTTGAACCTGATCCGGAAGGCAACGGGAAGCCAATGCAGACGGACCAGGACTGGGGTGATGTGCCCGTATCTACGAGACCCACCACCAGCCTGGCCGTCGCATTTTGCACCTGCTGCAACCTCCGGACCAGGCCCAAGGGCAACCCCACGTAGAGGGCATTGCAATAGTCGATCCTCGAGATCACCAGAGCTTGCACAACTGTCCTCAGGGAGGACTCATCAAGGTACTGACGGATCTGGGCGATCCTGCGGAGATGGAAAAAAGCGGCCCTGGAAACGGCCATCACCTGGGCTTCCAGGGAGAGGGCCGAATCAAGGACCACACCCAGATTCCTGGCCCTGTCTGTAGGCTGGAGGGAAATGTGCTCTGTGTGTGCGTAGGAATACACCATCCTTCAATTTCTTTGCAGAGGCCTTTGGGACAACGAGGATGAACTCTATAACATCAAATGGGAGTCTATCCCTGTCGATGTGCGAGAATGGCTGGCTGTTACCTTTGGAAGGAAGAGAGAATCATGCAGTAACAAACCCCAGGAAGGGAATAGTATCCGAACTCTTGCGTATGCGGTCCAAGCTGGTATTCTGGTAGAAAGGTAAGCACAGGCTTACTAACAATTGGCAAGGCTATTTGTAGAATATTATCCAATTTATGCAGCAGATGATTGGTAATTTAAGAATGCCTGTAAGCAAAATATCTAAGAAAACTGCACGGCTGCCATACATTTTGGTCATCTTCCAGTGGGTTTTAACGCCCAAAATAAAGCAAAATAAAGTCTGAATTCTCCTGGATTCCACAAGGGGGCAGCATTAGCAGGCTCAGGACATGAGAGAGCCGGCGTTTTGAGTCTCCTTGCCTGCTTCTGCCTTGCCTGGACCAAGCTGTGACTTCACTAAGGTGGCTCACACCTCTAGAGCCGCAGGTAATTGGAGTAATTCTGCAATTGCTTTTGAACTTTAAGAGTTGTGTAGAAAATGGGACCAATGACATGTGCCCTTTTTGAAGTCAGGGTCAAAGTTAGACCTCCTCCAATCATCTGACGCCTCACCCATTTCCCTCATTTCCATGAAAACAATGGACAGTGGTTCGGAGGTGTCTTCAGCCAGTTCCTTCAGTATTCTTGGATGCAGTTCATCTGGCCTTGGGGATTTACATGTAAACTCAAAAAGTATTCCTTGACTATTTGTTTATTATCAGTCTCAAGCTGCAAACCTGTCCCCTCCCTTTGTACGTCACATGTGCTTGGAGGCTCATAAACTGTCCTTTTGAGAAACACACAATAGAAGGTATAACCATTTTCTACATATACCTTTTAAATTTCTTCCACCCAAAAAATCAGCCAGTAGCCCCAAGAAGGTTTGATCATAGAGGGTCTTTTGGTCTCCAATCTGCTGCTTTTTACAAAGTGGATGTGACTGAAGATTTGTAGGACATTTTTCAGCGTCTGTCGAAGGGGAGAAAGCAACTCAACAATGTTTGGGAGGCTCCAGGTCTAAAGAGGCTACACTATATTTTGGTAGGGCTCTACATGAAAATGGTCAAACCTGTCTAATGTCTGGTTATATTTGTATTTGCTATTATTAACTGTTACATTGTTCCTAATCTGCTTCTTTGTTTTTGTTTGAACGCTACTGGTGAATTTAAGATGAAGATATTTGGGTTTTGAAAAATACAGAAATGTTTCATTTGCTTTCCTAGGAAGTTCCGGACACCTACAAGCCCAGTTGGCTTGGCTTACCCATCAGAAGTAATAGAGTCTTTCAAGGTGAAGTATTTGGGTTTATTTTTAAAAAAAATGAGAGAATTGAATACAGTAGTACCTCAAAAAGACCACTTCAAAGAGATAATAAAATAAAATCTATTTAATCCATGTGTGAAAACTACAAGGAAAATTAAGATATTTTGTTTTAGATAGTGATTAATCTCATACACCTATCTCAAATAGAAAAAAATACATTGCACTTTTATTGCCACCTTGAAACCTGTTTCAGGTAAACTTAAGTACACATATTTGTACAAAGTATACAAAAGCATTGAGTAGGTAATGAAAACATGTATTTCTGTTCTTGAAACTGTATTTATTTATCTACTAAGGCTCAGAGATGTCTGCTGAGCTCTTCTTTTAGAAGATATCCCATTCCCCCCCCCCCTTGCATGGTTAATAGAGAGTTTTCTGTTTGGTTGTTTGGAAACAGAGACCAGGATGGACCCAGAATTTTGATTACTGATGAATCTGGAAGGCAAATTCCAATTTCACCTGGATGCAAATTCAGATTTCTGTTGCTCGTTTTGATTTCTCCTCTATGCTCCGGGGCCCCTAAAACAGGGCATTCTGAGGAAACAGTAGCCCTGACTCTGTTGGTGGCCCTTGGATGATCGGCCCACCGTGTTCTCTAGGAATCATCGCCCAGGATATCAATCACAGCCAGCATTAACAATTTCAGGCTGGATTGGAATTTCCGGATTGTTTGAAAGTACTCTAAGTCCAAAATGAGTGACACAAAATTAATGTTAAAGGCTTATGATTGCTTATAATTCAAAAAGAAATGTCATGCTACCTGTTCTCAAAACCGAGATCTGTTCTGTTCTGATTCATAGTGATTGATTCCCATAACCTGTGATACATTAGGGAGGGAAAAACAGAATCTGGTGGTACCGAAAAGAGTGGCATTTTTTGTCATGAACTGTAATGGACAGCAGCCTACTTTATTGCATGGCAGTAGATATACAGTATAATGCCAGTGGAAAATTTCTTTATCTTAGTCTAAGAGAAGTTGTTAGATAAAAGCCAGTGAATTGTACACATGCATGTAATAGGTTGCTATATTTATTGTTACAAAATTGTTGTTTTATTACAAAACCTATTTGCATTTCTATTTTCTCAGTGTTGTCTAGAAATTCAGTTTTAAGAAGCAGACCTGCTATATGAGTTGAATCTAGCTACCGTGAAATTTCGTTGTTCCTACAAGGGGGCAATGACAATAAAGATTCCAATTCCTATTGCTATTCCTGCTAATTTCTGTACCCTTTTCATTATCAACAGGATGTTGATAAATGGAGTTTCAACGTGTTCACTTTAAATGAAGCTAGCCAAGGGCACAGCTTGAAATTTATGATGTGTGAGCTGTTCAGCAAGTATGACCTTCTGACAAAGTTCAAGGTCAGGAACAACACAGATACCTTGTTGTGTTTTTTTTCAAAGCTTGTCAAATCTGAATTGTCTTGACTAAACGAACATGGTTGCAATAAAAATTACAATTATATTAACAGACAACACAGAAGGTCTGAAAGGCAACATACAAAGCCGCTAGTCTCTGCAAAAGAAATTATGAGAACAGAAAAAATAAAAACCACCAATTATAAGGAACCCAAGGGCATAGGAAGCCCAACCCTTCAACTCTTTTTCATTCATCCACATTTATCCTTCTGGCACATGTACATATACTCACACATGCACAGAAACATTGGTAAATGGGGAAGGGGAGAGAGAGAATCTCTTTTGATCACTAATATCTGAACCAGGCTTGGGCAGTCAGTGATGGTATGGCCTGCTTCGTCTTGCCAATGGTTAAAACAGAAATGTTTGTATTTAATGTTTCCTCTCTCAGATTCCACTTCCCTGTCTGATTTCATTTGCAAGCGCTCTGGAGGTTGGGTACAACAAATACCAAAATCCATACCATAATGCAATCCATGCCACAGATGTTACCCAAACGGTGCACAGCATCTTGCTTCATACCGGACTCCTGGTAAGACAATGGCTTAAGATACAGACATGAAAGCATTTTAGGAGGCAGGTACAGTATTCTCTTTAATTGGTAGCAATTTACTAATATAATGGCAATACAGTTGATGAACTTGAAACATAGTCTTAGATTGTTGAGGTATATTGCATTGTTGTTGTGAAAAATATATACTTTCTCAGAAGACTCCATGGAAACCCACCTCTACTGTTTCTGCAGTCCATTAAAAAGGCACTCAGAATGAAGCACTGAAACTACAGAAGGTTCCTGAAGCAATTATGTATAAACAAGGTGCCACATTTATCATTATTAAAATCTCTACTCACCATCTGCTTTCGCCATGAGCTTAAGACTGCATTATTGTTCACTATATTCGTTACCTTTGCATTCTCTCTGTTCTCCCTCTTTGCTTCCTTCCCTCCAGTGGGATACGGCCTATCCCAGTGTACCACTGTGGGATTATTTTCAGATTTTTCTTTTATCTTTTTCAGAGAGAAATCTGTCCATATTCTAGATGATGATGATGATGATGATGATGATGATGATGATGATGATGATGATGATGATTTGCTTCCTTGCTTTTCTTGGACTTTGGGAAGGAAGTGTTGTATGGTTGAGACTTTTTTTAAAAAAGTTACCTTCCCCCTGGAAGTTAGGGCAGAATGCTTTCCCTGTTTTCAAGAAACTATTTGGACTACTTACCATGTATTTATTCTGTTAAATATGTATTTTGGATAGTGCTTTATTTCTTTGGAGGTATGGAGGTGGGTCAGTGGCAATGGAATTTAAGGCTACCAGTGGTGTGGTGGGTGGGTGGATTGCTGAAGTGAAGAATGATCAGGGGAGAGAGAAAGAGTGATGCAATCTCTTCCTCCAGTGAAGTCCTACCTAGCCCCTTGCCAAAAGCTGTTGGTCACTGATACACAGCCTCCATGCTCCATCCCACTTACTGTCTCCTGACAGCTGGGCCTAGTAAAATAAAAGCGTTATGTAGAAAATAAATTCCATTTCTTCTGGCAGGTATATGGAAGTCCCTGGCATGAAAGAACTAGGCTTTTCCTGGTGGAAGTTGACATTCAAACAGAAAAAGATGATTGTCCCATGAGACCAAATATGCAACAGAAACACACCTTCTGCACCTTCCTTCCTTAGGCTGCCTCTGCTCTTTGAATCCTGGGAGATCCTATCAACACATCTCCAACATCCCCATTCTAACTGCACTCAGAAATTAACTGCACACAGAATGTGACTGGCTTTCATTTCTTCCCCCATAGCATTGGTTCACTGACCTGGAAATGCTCGCCATAATTTTCAGCACCACAATTCATGATTATGAACATACTGGGACCTCAAACCATTTCCATGTGGAGACAAGGTATGTCCTCTGTCCTGTTCTAGAAAGGTAGGTTGGAGTGCCACAAGTTGGAATAGTTTTACCTGAGGTAAGGGCGTATTAAACTAATGGAACCTGCCTTAGAGCAAACCTGAGAGTGATGGCAGGGTCTCCCTCATAAAAGTCTATACAACTTCAGGTCCAGTAGGAAAAGCAATTCCTGAGGAACAAGTCACTGGTTTAGTTGTGGCCTTGTGAAGAAAAAAGATCCCACAGTGGAAGAAAGACAAAGAACCACCAAAATGGCTCTTGTAGGATGGGAAAAGAGAAGCAGTAACTGCCAGAGGTGTCTGAGTGCAAATGAGACTTAGTTCTCAAGATGCAATTCTCCACATGGGGAAGAGTCAAGAGAGGGGCCTCCTCAAGTTTTCTAGATTATTCCTTACCTGCTCTGACATATGCTGACCTTCTTTCAGCCCAGGCAGATGTGCTTGAGCTGCTGATGTTACTTTCTACCTTCACATATTTTCTCTTCGAGAGGTCTGCCTCTCTGAAAGAGGGCAGAAGAGACATCTTGCCTTGCTTTGTTCCTGAGGCAGGAGCAGGGAAGCCATGTCTCCCTCCCTCTCCAATTTAGTTAGGCGGAAGTATGTTATTTCCTATCTCAATGCATTCCTCTAATAAGCACCAGATTCTTCTTCTTCTTCTACTACTACTACTACTACTACTACTACTACTACTACTACTACTACTACTACTACTACTACTACTACTACTACTACTTGCTGTTGTTGCTGTTTTCTTAGAGGTGTGGGCGTGGTTTCTCTCCAAAGGGGGACACAGGGGCGGAATCCACTAGTTAATGAGCTGTTTGCATTTGAGGCCACAGACACAAAGATTGCTGTGCATTATTTGGCATGGTGAAACACTATGGGTCGTTCCCCCCCAACTCTCCAATCTGTTTTTCTTGGAATTCTCTCTACCCCAGAGCCCTTGCACGCTGCAAAGGATCTTCTGGAGGCACAGTGGCCAAGTCTTTTGTGACTTCACACTTACATAGAAAATGCATTCTTGAATAAGGAGTTCAAGAGATTATCAGAGGTTCCCTCATAATGGGTCCTCTTAGATTTATGTAAGACCCAAACACATGACACCTCATGTTGCCTACCTGCAGTTTAAAGGTGAAGCTAGAAGCTAGGTATTATCTTGCCAACTGGGGCTGGTTACAAGAACCACATCAAGTCCTCTGTTACAGCAGCTCCACTGGCAGCCAATCAGTTTCTGGGCACAATTCAAAGTGCTGGTTTTAACTATTTCCTTCAACAGCCACATATATTTACTTTCCACTCTCAATCTCTAACTCCCTGGAGCCTCTTTTCTTCTTATATATCATCACCTGACATCTTCTATTTGGTTCTCTTACTTCTGGTGTCATTCAGCCCATCTCTTTCCAGTCCAAAGTTGCTAGGCAGACTATATGTAGATATTTGTCACAACAATCTTCTGTGGATGCCTGAAACCGCTGATGCAAGGGAAACTGCTGGATAATTCAATGGTTTGGGCATTTGGCTGTGGAGCCAGAGAGAACTGAGTGCCCCACTGTCTCCCCTTCACATGGGTTGGACTTGACGATCCATAGGATCCATTCCAATTCTGCAGTTCTATGAGGAGGAGGAGGAGGAGGAGGAGGAGGAGGAGGAGGAGGATGACGATGATGGCAATGATCCTATACAAAATGTACAAGAGAGTGGGACAAAGGCCGTGTATGTTGTTTATAAGACTGCAGAAAATTGTGGATGCTGTATTCCTTCCTTGTTTTTCTCCAGTGATTGTTTTCCCTTGTGAAGTAGGCTTGTGTTTACCTTCCAGTGGTCAATTTCAAAACAAATCATGACTAAATGCATGATATTGAGATGAAGTAGCACATCTGTTATGACCAAATGATCCATTTCATGACCTGAGGGGGCACTGCTCCTCTAGTGTATATTTTTATTTATTTTCTACACAAAACAAAATTAAAAATATATATTGTGTATCAACTGTCATGTTGCATATATTAATCACAATTATTTTCCAACATTTTAACCTAATACAACTCATCTTTCCTTTCCAACCTTAGAAGAGCATATTTAATTTTCCATACTTTCCTACTTGATTCCCTTTTTTCCCTTTCATCAATGCTCTATCTGTCTTTACTTGTATCTATTTTAATCAAATACAGTAGGGGCCCCATATCCACTGATTCATTATCCATTGATTCAGTTATCCACAGTTGGCAAAGGAAAAAATTAAATAAACAATTTAGCAGCTGCAAAGCAAGTACTGTCACAAAACAGCAGCTTTTAAGAAAACTACGGTCACAAAACAGCAGCCGTAAAGCAAGCTACTGTGACAAAACAACAGTTTTGGGGATTTGGGGGTGTTCTCTCTTATCCACAGTTTTCCTTATCCACGGGAAGACCTGGAACCAATTCCCAACGGGTACCGGGGTCCTACTGTACAGCATATCAAAATAGCAAAATATAATACTCAGTCCTAATATTTTGACTTCTATGTTTACTGAACAAATTAAAATGCATTTTAATTAACTAGCATACAGTATATGTCATCAACAAAGCATTACCTATTTTTCTACAGAATACATAATTTCAAAGGTTCTTTTGATAGCTAGACAAATGCTTTATTAATCATTATAAAGGGGTTCGATCTTAGTCCATAAATTCCCTTTAATTTCACAAATTCTATGCCTAATCTAATAGATTAGGATAATGTTTCAGACTGGTCTTGACATTTCTATTTTCCATATCCTAACAATCAGTTTACAGCTTTTGACAACCAATGGATTGAGGAACCAATTATTTTCCCCTTCCCTGAGGGGGGCACTACTACAAAATACACGCTAAGTATAAAATGGAATAGGAATAGACGGAGAAGTTGAAAACAAGCAAACTGATGTGCTATTTCTTAATGAAGACCCTGAAAGTAATGGTGGCACATGGTGCAGAGTGAACTGGCTGTCACGGCTTCCCACCTGTCTGAGTGACTTCTGCTAGATAATAGTTCCACCAAGCCAGTTAGAGAACCTCTGAAAAAAGTGACAGATTTTATTAGGAGGGGGATATTGCATTTTTAAATTAGGGGGGGGGATATCACTGAAATATATCACTGAAAAAATAATAATAAAATAATTTTTAAAATCACTGAAACCCTTGCTTTAACAAGTATATACCCTTGGCTTTAGGGTTCTGGGTCTAACATGACAATCTCTGTTCATGTTTATACTAGATCAGAAATTGCACTTTTATATAATGATAAATCTGTTCTTGAAAACCACCATGTAAGTGCTGTTTATCATCTTTTGGAAAAGGAAGAAATGAACATCCTGGTCCATTTAACCCCAGATGAATGGAGGTAAGCTAATGTGGAGCCAAATTAATGTTACATTTAATTACAAACTTGGAAGCAGTTACTCAAAGGGGAGACTTTGGGAAGTCAGCATTGTCTTCAGGAAACTAGACAGGAAGGATTTATCATGTAAAAACCATCTTAGGGCCTTTTCACACGACCCCTAAGATCCGCTGGCCACTTAAATTCGGACCAGAGATCTCAGGGGTTCGTTGCTCTTCCTTCCTCCCCACCACTCCACACCTGTCTGCTGAGGGAAGGGAGGAAGAAAGTGGGGGGGGAAATGCAGACTCACCTCGGAGAAGCTGCCGGAGTGCTGATTCCTTCTCTTTGTTTGCTTTTTTTCCTCCCTCCCCTTCTCTTAAAGGGGCGGGAGGCAAAAAAAAACAACAGAAGCCAGGAGAGCCCCGCACTGACCAGATTAAATCCGGACCTGGCGATTTTCACCCTCCTGGAGCAGGTACAAGAAAAGTGTGCTGGGTTGCGCTTAGGTGGGCGGGGTCGCACTTAATTGTCTGCAAACTCCGGAGCTGGTGGGGAAACATTTTTAAGGTCCAGAGCTTGCAGCCATTTGCAGCGGAGCTTAGGGGTCGTGTATAAATGCCCTTAGGCTATAAATGACTAACACAGCTGCATGTAGGCAGTTAATCAAATACGCCCTCAGGGCTGTTACTCTAAAGATTTACTCAAAAGTTAATGGATACTTGTCAATCTTCTTGCACCCAATGAGCAACAAGAATTGCAGGATATATGTCCTTCAACATAATAATAATAATAATAATAATAATAATAATAATAATAATAATAATAATAATAATAATAATAATAATAATAATAATAATAATAATAATAATAATAATAATAATAATAATAATAATCTAGATAGGAAAACAAGAAAACTTATGACCATTCACTATGCATTACATCCATGCAGTGATGTTGACAGGCTGTATTTACCTAAAAAATTAGGTGGTAGAGGTCTTCTGCAAGTGAAGCAGACAGTTGAAAAAGAGAAGCATGTATTGGCAGATTATGTAAAAAATAGTACAGAACCAGCATTATTGGAGGTTAAGAACAGGGAGGTATTTAAAGTAAATCAAACAAAGGGTCAATACAGGAAAACAACAATGCAAATACGAGCTAGCTGGCATAATAAAGCGCTGCATGGGCAGTTCCTCGAAAAAGTCAAAGGAAAAGTAGATGAGGAAAAGAGCCAGGTTATGGCTCACCAATGGAACACTGAAAAAAGAGACAGAAGCCCTGATTTTTGCAGCTCAAGAACAAGCTATCAGAACAAATGCAGTTAAGGCTAAAATAGAAAAATCAGCTGAGTCCCCCACATGTAGACTCTGCAAAGAGGCAGATGAAACTGTCGACCATATATTGAGTTGTTGCAAGAAAATTGCTCAGACTGATTACAAACAGCGTCATAATGTAGTTGCTCAAATGGTCTACTGGAATTTGTGTCAGAACCATCATCTGCCCATAGCAAAGAACTGGTGGGATCATAAGCCTGAAAAAGTGACTGAAAATGAGCATGCAAAATTACTTTGGGACTTCCGAATACAGACAGACAGGTTTTTGGAGCATAACACCCCAGATATTGTGATTGTGGAGAAGAAAAAAGTGTGGATCATTGATGTTGCTATACCAGGAGATAGTAGAGTCACTGAGAAACAACTTGAAAAAATTACCCGATATCAGAATCTGAAAATTGAATTTCAGAGACTCTGGCATAAGCCGGTACAGGTGGCCCCAGTGGTAATTGGCATGCTGGGTGCAGTGCCCAAAGAGCTAAGCAAGTATTTAGAAGAAATTGGAGTTGACAAAGTCACCATCAGTCAGATGCAGAAAGCCACCTTACTAGGATCTGCTCGCATAATTCGCCGATGCATCACTGACTCCTAAACGCTTGGGAAGCGTTCGACTAGTGATTGGTAATATAAAATCCAGCATAGATAGCTGGATGATGATGATGATGATGATGATGATGATGATGATGATGATGATGATGATGATGAATGATGATGAGAGATGATAAAAGAGAGAAGGAGCTTTATCTAGAGACAGAAATGAGCAACTGTATTATGGAAATGGGCCTCGTGGTGCAATGGTTAAATGCCTGTCCTGCAAGTAAAACTGTGCTCACGACCTGGGGTTCAATCCCAGGTTGCAGGCTTATGGTTCACTCAGCCTTCCATCCTTCCGAGGTCAGTAAGATGAGTACCCAGCTTGCTGGAGGGGGGGGCAATGTGTAGCCTGCATACTGTAATTCAGGCATGCCCAAACTTCGACCACAACTCCCAGAATTACCTGCTGTAATTAAACTATAAACTGCCCAGAGACTACTTGAAATGGTATGGGGCGGTATATAAGCAGAACACTTTTGCTTTTTAATGGGTAATATATTTAAAAGAAGATGACAAATGTGCTAACAATTATCTTTCTTGCTGCGGAAGGCAATAGAAAATATTCACATTACATCTTCTCAGTGCTGTTGTCATGGATGGTCAGAAATATAAAAATGACTTCAGTCCCCAACAGCTTTAACTGGCCAGAGGGTGCAAACATCTCCAGGTTAACAGTTTAATTAGTAACCTGAAATGTACGAAGTATGTATGAGGCAGGAAAAATTGAAAATACACTACTGAGCCAGCCAGAGACATGTCTGGTCTTATCATCCAGTGATACACCCTAGGTCTGCCTTGCTCTCCGTTGGCCGATCATATTTCGATAACATCTTTGTAAATGGAAATGCACAATAGCTGCCTTTGCTTTGGAGAGCAGGAGCCTCATCACATCTCTGGGGTAAATGTTCCCAAGTGAATGCCACTTGCACAACTCCCCACCCTCACACCTCACTGGACAATTGTTTCACAAGGGCAATGTGGAAGAGCCAGAGCCATGCCAGGTGTGCACTCAATTGGAGTCCATGCCAGGCTAGGACCTTGGCCAAAGGCTCTCAGGAGAGAATGAGGAAAGAACAACGCAAAACCCACTTTTGATAACAGCCAAACAAGTCCAGGAGCCCTGAAGTTGACATGGGGGGGGGGGGGAGAGATGCCATTTAGACATGACAATCATGCCAAATGGCATATGATTTCTCCAGACCTCAAGCAACCCTATTTAGACTGCACCAGTCCAGAAAGGCTTGAGCTGGGCAGGGATACAGTGCATATAAATTTCCTATCCATATGGAAATGTTCCATATGGATAGGAAATTTATATGCACAGTAGCCTTCATACTGTAATTCAGGCATGCCCAAACTTCGACCACAACTCCCAGAATTCTAAATCAACCCAGAATGTTCACTGGAAGGACAGATTTTGAAGCTGAGGCTCCAGTACTTTGGCCACATCATGAGGAGAGAGGAGTCCTTGGAAAAGTCCCTGATGTTGGGAAAGATTGAAGGCAAAAGGAAAAGGGGACGGCAGAGAATGAGATGGTCGGATGGTGTCATCGATACAACCAATATGGATTTGACAAAACTCCGGGAGGCAGTGGAGGATAGGAAGGCCTGGCGAGCTCTGGTCCATGGGGTCACGAAGTGTCAGACATGGCTTAATGACTGAACAACAACAACATGTAGCCTATAACTAGGCATTCAATTTCCATATCTTTAAATAATGTTTTGCAGGTGCTGTAGTAAAATGTCTTAATAAAACTAAACAGGTCATTCAGTAGTAGTTTCTAAAATACTCAAGACAGGACAGGACATGGCAACATTCACGAACAGAATACAGAGCATATACTGTAGATCTGAAAGGGGAGAATTGGAGATCATGGATTTGGAATGAAGGCAGATAAATTTTGTTTTAGTGGTAACAGATAGTGTAACAGGTTATATCTCAGGATTTGGAACTCTGTAGGTGCAAAATATTATAAGCCCCCGGTTTAGAGAGCACAATAAATGCTTGATCTGTCTGATTCTTTTCAGGGAACTACGCCAACTGGTAATTGAGATGGTTCTTGCTACAGACATGGCACGTCATTTCCAGCAAATGAGCACCGTTAGGCAGATTCTGCAGTGTCATCAACAGAAAAGGTTGGTTGTGGCTGTTGGAAGCGACTGAGTATCAGCCAGTTTGAGACTGATTGCCTCAAACACATCACTTCAGGATTTCTGCTGTGGCCTTCATCAGATCTGACCTATCCTTTAACCTGGACAGATATTTTTTTGAGTTGCTGATGGCACCTCCTTCCTTCCTTGTGGCGCACAGTGGTTAAATGCCTGTACTGCAAGTAAAACTGTGCTCACGACCTGGGTTCAATCCCCGGTAGCAGGTTCAAGGTTCACTCAGCCTTCCATCCTTCCGAGGTCGGTAAAATGAGTACCCAGCTTGCTGGAGGGGGGCAATGTGTAGCCTGCACTCTGTAATTAAATTTTTAAACCGCCCAGAGACTACTTGTAGTAGTATGGGGCGGTATATAAGCAGAACACTTTGCTTTGCTTTTTCTTGCATTCCCTTCCTTAGGTCTCTGTGAAATGACAGAGGAGACCTCATCCTTTCTCCCTGAGAAGGGAGGGGAAGCCATGACTCTTCTCCTTTTAGGACAGCCCTAACTTGGCAAGATCACTGAGGTTGTGCTGGACTGAAACCTCTTCCACCCGAGGAATGTTAAAAATTACTTAGGTCAAGCCTGAGCCTGGCTTAACATGTTACCACCAGCACGAGGACTGTTCATTTGGGCTGAGATAAGTTTTGGATCTACTGCAACTCAGCCTTTCTCCTCCTTCACCCCTCTTGTGGCTCTTCTGTTGGCTCACCTCACCTGGCACAGCAATTGGATCAGGAAATCCAGTCATGAGAGCAGAATGCCTCTGGTCATCCCTAACCCCCACCCCCACCCCACATGGTGTAGCTTTGGGCTGTTGTTGCAATGTTAGTGAGCTCGAACTACAATTTATTTTTCCCTTCCCATCTCAAGCACTAGATTTCTTGTTTTCCTAGGATAAGGAATATGGATGTGATTTCTTTCCAAAGGTGAAATGGGACTCTGCTAATTATTTCCATTTTCAGGGGCTGAATCCATAATTTAACCTGTCAGCTGCCTGCTGAGGCCAACAGAAGTGGGGGGGGGGAGGGAGGATTCCTGTTCTAATTGAGGGAGGATAGTTTAAAAAGAGTGGCAATTGCTTAAGGGTAAACAGAGAATCTTCTTCCTTTAACAGGGTACGCAAAGATAGGATCATGTCCTTGGTTGTACATGCTGCCGATGTAAGTCACCCAGCAAAGCCTTGGGCGCTGCACCAACGATGGGCAGAAGCGTTAATGGAAGAATTTTTTCAACAGGTGCTGTTTTTAATAACATATTAGCAAATATCCATCATAACTCCATCGCTAGATGTTGCAGCCATTCGTTTTGTTTTAATTTACTTGAGTCAAAGAAAATATTTGTAGTACACAGTGATTGAAATCCTGTTGCACAGCTCTGTCGTCATCAGCAGCAAATTGCCATTGATGGCACGCAATTACAGGGCACATGTGACTTGTACACAATGCAACAAAGTCACGTACACCCCTCAAGCCCCAAGGGAGGCCTTTCGTCAGCTAGGATTTGCTGCAAGTGATAGTATCGTCATCACTGTTCTGACAGAGTTGTACAACAAGATTTCAGCCAAAATGTGCCTGAGGACTTGCTATCTATTCTCCCCTCCCCGGTTGTTTGTCACCATCTGTTTCCTTTATTGGATACACATCTCGGATAATGCATGAAAACTGAACAGTGGGATCTGCTTTCAAGTAAGCCTGTATAGGATTTAGCTGGAGGAGTCCTTTTCTCTTTATTGGAATGCCATATTCTCCTTTTCTTTCAAAGAATGCCACCAGGCAGAGTCTACATCTCATTCACAATTTTGATCACCCACGGACAAATCCAAGCTTTCTTGCCAAAGGCAAATAAGCAACAAGTCTGAAAAATAATTTGGAATTTACTTTGCAAGACACTGTCTTTTGCCCTGCTAAGTAACAAGTGGTGTTTTTCTTCAAAGAACAGTGGGTACTGAATACACACCCTCAAGGGCTTGCAATGTTTAACAAAACTGAATATAACCTAGCTAAGAATAACCGCCGTAAAACACCTGCCAACAGAGCCGCATAAAACATTCAGTATAAAGTAACTGGGACGAGTTTCTCCTGCTAGGCGGCATACTAATTAGAAGCTCATTGCGAAAGAGGCGGCTAGTACACATCAGGATCTGTTCCGGCTACAGTATTTTTAGAACGGGAGTGCCGTATGCTATACTACTTACCTCCTGACTGAATATATACTTAAGATGTCTTCCACTGTGTTTCAAGGGGAAACAGGCATTGTTATCATTTTGGTATGAACAGTAAACGCCCACATATAGTTTGAGAGTTTGGAAAAGTTGTTTCTCAAGATGTTGAGGAAATGAACCTTGATTTCTAGTCTTTCTGCTCAGAAATCAGCTATAGGATAATAACAGCAAAATACTGAACATTTTCCTTACAATGTCACATGAAGGCAAACAAGATTCTCCATGCCATTGTAAAATAATATCATTTATACCATATAACTATACTGTATATAAGAGATAGACTTTGATAATGATGCAGTGTTAAGAGTGATTTACAAACAAACATTTTTGCTTCCACTTTCTTCAGTTGCTCTGGTGCCAATATGCTGTTTCCTAGATGGTATTAATGAACCAAATGGACATAGGTATTCCAGAGCAGATGAATAATGTTGTGTGTTGTCCTCTAAGGTTCAGGCCATGAAGTATTAAAGTAGACAATCTGTAAATCCAGAAGCTTTCTCACTTTTCTGATGTGCTTGGATAGAAATGGATTTAACTGTAACAGATATAAATAGAACTCAAGTACAAGAGAAATATGGAGAGCCTCTTAAAATAATGAAAATGTTATATTCCTTTCAGAAAACAAGTACAGTATAGCAACAATATATATATAAATACAGTAGAATGAGAAAGCATCTTAAAATAAAGAACAATTTACCTTCCCCTTTCAGTCCTTCATAAATTTTCTTTTAAACTTCCTACATGAGAGTTGTGGCAGCATTAATTTTTTTTTACACAATTAGAAGTCTAATGGGTTTTTGTAGATTACAACCATTTTGAAGTATAATAATCCAACCAAATTTGGTGCCTCTAGGACTCCCGGGGCCCGCTTTATAGAGAAACAAATCGATTCGTTTCTGATTCGTTTTGTACAATTTTTAAAAAAAATCCATTAGTAATTAAATGAAATGAATTACATGGGTCAATGAAATGAAATGAAACACAATTTTTCCATTTCGTCCCCATCCTTAATCCTGATTTAATATACAGTTCTATGGTTTTAGATCAGAGTCACATCTGAAAGTCCCTCCTTTTACCTCACTTTACCTGGCACGACAAAGTTCCAAATAGCATAGTCCTGAATCGAGCTGGAATCCCTAGCATGTACACTTTATTGAAACAGCGATGCCTATGCTGGTTTGGACACGTTGTGAGAATGGATGATGGCCGGATCCCAAAAGATCTTCTATACGGAGAACCAGTGCAGGGAAAGTGCCCCAGAGGGAAACCAGAGCTGCGGTATAAGGATATCTGTAAGAGGGACCTGAAGGCCTTGGGAATGGACCTCAACAGATGGGAAACCCTGACCTCCGATCGCACTGTCTGGAGGCAAGAGATACAGCATGGTCTACATAAATTAGAAGAGGCATTTGTCCAACAGGCAGAGGAAAAGAGGCAGGCACGGAAAGAACGAAACTCGAGGACCGGGCAAGAAACAGAATACATCTGTCCCCAGTGCGGTAGAGACTGCCATTCCCGAATTGGTCTATTTAGTCACACTAGGTGTTGTTCTTAGGATCTCTACTCCAGGCATGATACCATAGTCTTTCGAGACTGACGGATGCCAATGACGTGTTTGTTTTAGTGCACTGATTATGATTTGTGTAACTCAGGTTATTCATTATGTCTGAAGCAGTTAGCTGGACTGAATATCACTTTAATGGTAGGAACTGAAAACATGATTTGATTGAAGTCCTCTTCAGGTTCTCTTCAAAAAGTATTTCTTTTAAAAGAACGGAAAACCTTTTATGGAGTTTTAAACATTCTGTTGACTTCATCTATAATCAACTCTCCAATTATCAAACACAAACAAGTATAATCACAGCGGCATCTAATGCACTGAAGATATCATATCAAACGTTATAAAGTGTCTGTCTCCAGATCTCCATGGAGGCTTTTGCTAATAAAGTACAATACTGTATTTTTCCATCTATAAGACACACCCACTTTTCCAACCCTGCTAGAAATTGCAGTTTTGCAACCACTCAGTTCTCTCCATTGCTTACTTCCATGGGTAAGACAACCCTCAGTTTTTAGTCTAACAATTTAAGACAAAAATATAGCCTTATATATGGAAAAACACTGTAAATCTTGAAAAATGCCCAGTGTACTTTCAGTCCGAACGCAAGTGTGTCTTGCCATCAATTTATAATTTCTAAATTTTGGGAGAACGTTTTTTTTCTATTTCAGAATATAAATTTGGAACCAATGCTATTTTCTTTTGAACTACAGTAGGACCCCCGTATCTACTGATTCATTATCCACTGATTCACTTATTCACAGTTGGCAGAGGAAAAAAATTAAATATTTCAGCAGCCACAAAGCAAGTTATTGTGACAAATAGCATCTGTAAAGCAAGCTAGTGTAACAAATAGCAGCCATAAAGCAAGCTACTATCTCAAAACAGCAGTCATAAAGCAACCTATTGTCAGGAAACAGCAGCTTGGGGGTGGGCGGGCAGGTGTTTTCTCTGATCCACGGTTTTCATTATCCAAGGGAAGGCCTGGAACCAATCCCCAGCAGATACTGGGGTCCTACTTAACATCTAGATTAGAAAGGAAGATAATTTAATATAGCAGTAATATGTGTTATTATTCACACTCACATATGTGTGTGCGCTCTCTCTCTCATCCTCAACTCTTTCTCCCTATTTCCAGGGAGACAAGGAAGCTGAGCTAGGATTACCAGTGTCTTCGCTTTGTGATCGCAAGACGACCAACATTGCTGCTTCCCAAATAGGTGAGGTTCACGTATGAGCAACCATAGAATAACAGAACCAAAGAGTTGGAAAGGGCCTATAAGACCACCGAGTCCAACTCCCTGCTCAGTGCAGGAATCCGAATCAAAATATACCTGACAAGTGGTTGTCTAATTTTCTCTTAAGTGCCTCCAGCACTGGATCACTCCCCACCTCCTGAGGTAAATGGTTCCATTGCCATACTGCTCTAACAGTTAAGAAGTTTTTCTGATATCCTAAAGGAGGGTACGTGCTGGAGTGACTGAGAACAGATCCTTCCCCTCCTCTGTATGACTTTCAAGTATTTGAACAGTGCTATCATATCTCCACTCAGTCTTCTTTTCTGTAGGCTAAACAGCCCAATATGAAGAGGCATATGTGGATGATGGGCTGGAGACCTCCGGCTGAGCTAATCATCTGAATGTAGCTTTATTGCTGCGTGTACATGTCAACCCACACAAGGAATGGGACAACCCCATACATCATGATCCGAATCATCTGCCACAGACACTCTTGTCCTGTGCCTTCACGTTAAGCCACCTGAAGCCTTTAAAGACATCCTACCCAAGCCAGCCTAAATGCTGCCCTGCAGTCTCCTCCCTTCTCTGCTGTACATACAATAATTAAAACAGTTCATCCTTTCTGTAATCCTTTTAGGGTGGAATGGTGGCTCTTGGAATTTTTTTTATTGTCCCAAAGCTACCATGGGATGGTTGTGGCTGATGAAGTATTTGTAGTTGTGCATTATAATGTGCACAAGAGGATCCCAGCCTTTGTCTCACTTTTACCTGGAAGGTACAAGTCAAAGAGGAATCCTGTCGCTCTTTAAAATTCCCCATCAAAGTGTGCTATTCTGTCAATACAACCTCTGTCAGCAAGACAAGGAGTGTAGCAAGTATTCTTTCAACCCAAGAAGCCACCGCCAGAATGGCCAGTAGGAAGGGGTTGTGGGAACTGCTGCTTCTTTATCCACAGTAAGAAAGAAACCAATGTGCAGTGTTTTTTTGTTCTTATCTACAGGATTTATTGATGGCATTGTGAAACCCATATTTACTCTTCTACTTGATGCAGTGGATGACATTGTTCAGCCTCTGATACAGGAGGCGTCCAAATCTAAATGTGCTTCTCGGTATGGATGTTCTTGCTTACTTGTTTTGCACGAGTGATTTCAGCAGACCGCCATTTCTGTCCTGCTCTCTAATAACAACAAGAGAAAGGAATCATAATGATGTTAACTCTTTTAAGTCTTAAGAGCCATCTTGTTGGTCTTGTTTTAGATACCTGCATCCACCCTAGTCACAGCAATAAGACAGCATATAAAGAAGGGCAGGACTCAGTGGGATAGGGATGGCCCAGGTCACTTGCACAGGATCACAGGATCATGGAGTTGGAAGGACCCTATAAGACCATCAAGTATTCAATGCAGGCATCGTATACCTACCTGATTATGAATTCTATAACCAGGCAATGTGTTCTGGGGATAAATACCAACAAGACTACTGTTGCTTCACTTTTCTGTGTGCATGTGGAGTATGAAAAAGAGAAACCTGAATAGGGCTGAATAAATTCCATATTGGGCGTTTATACACGACCCCTAAGCTCCGCCGCAAATGGCTGCAAGGTCTGGACCTTAAAAATGTTTACCCACCAGCTCCGGATTTGCAGACAATTAAGTGCGACCCCGCCCACTTTAGCGCGACCAAACAGCAGTTTTCTTGTACCTGGTCTTTGATGGTGACAAATATTTGATCTGGTGTAAGGATAGTGAGTGCGGGGCTCCCCTGGCTTCTGTTTGTTCTTTTTTTGCGCCCCGCCCCTTTAGGAGATCTGAATGCTGCCGGGAACAAAACGGAGGTAAACCGGCATTCTTTTCTTTCTTTTTTCTCCCTCCCTCAGGCAGCCATCAACCAGGAAGTGCCGAGGGGAGTGGGGACAGAGGAAGAGCGAGGAGCCCCTAAGATCTCTGGTCCGAATTTAAGTGGCCAGCGGATCTTAGGGGTCATGTAAAAAGGCCCATTGATTCAAGGCAATTCAGTGATGGATATTAGATTTTTGCAGTCTGCTACCTGCTACAGCCTCTCCTCCCTCCCTCCCCTCTTTGTGTGAGAGGGGGGGGAGGGAGGTTAGTTTTCAAAAGCAGTGAGATGACAGTAGGGCAACCATACCTGCCTGCATCCCTGGATTAACCACTACACAAAATAAACATATACATCCTTCCTAACCCCCCAGCTCTCTCCCTCCCTTCTTCCCTCCCTCAAGAGCTGCAAAGAAAATTACCTATCTAAAGTAACTGAATATGACCCAATAAACACTAAAAAAAGGATAAAGACTCACCTAGTGAGAAAACTCAGGTTTTGACTGAAATTATCAATGATCATCATCATCAACATCATTTGGTGTTAGTTTTTGTTTTAATTTGTACTTCTCTGTTTAGGTGGGGTTTGGGTGGGGATAAGGATTAAAAAGAGCTGCTGGTCTTTTAGAACCATGTCCTCTGTACTATACGTGCATGCCAACGAAATAACTGCTACGGTTAACAACACCGAAATGTCAATGCTTTCCAAACACAGATTTTAGGTGTTGCTGCCTTATCTCCTGATATATTGTCCATCATGATGCAAGACCAATGGGGCTGGAGGGGGGGGTCTGTGCGTTTCAAGCTCCACTATTCTCTCTTCTCTGATTCATCTGGTGTAGCCTACGGGTATCAATGGTGTCAATAATTTGTTGGGTGGTTTTGCAAGAATTCCCCCATAAAAATCCAAAGAAACCAGGAGGATCCTTTCTTGATTTTTCCCACTCTTGTCACCACACCCTTGCTGGAAAACTGAAAATAAGTCATTCACATGTGTATATAAAGAGAGGAGGAGGAGGAGGAGGAGGAGGAGAATGGGGTGTAATGGCAACATTCAAAGAAATATTCTGGGACCAAAACCAAAAGAAATGTGGAGCAGAACATGGAATTTAAAAAAAGTAATCCAGCTGGCAGGATTTGTCATAGATATAGCACACTGGGGGGAGGGGATGTATATTGGATGTAGTAGATTATGTCATCTCAACCACCACCACCACCACCACCACCATGGGTTTATTCCACTATTAATGTGGCCCTTTCATATTAACGAATTTGTTGGTTAAGGAGTTGGAAGAGTTCAACTTCCATTTTTATCCAATGCCCTTGGACTAGTCACAGGCTCTTGACTCATGAGATCTCTGTGAGGACCAAGGGGGGAGGGGAGCCATGTGGACCTCTGCCTCTCCTTGGAGGAAAGGTGTTTTGGGGGGGAGATATAAGTGTAAAAAAAATGAAGGTCTCATTCACAATTTTGAAAAGTTGAAGAATGAATCCAAAAAAACCCAGCCTGTTTTGAATAAAAAGATAAAAGAAAACCCAACCCACAACATTTTTAACTTATAAAAACATAAGATGTTTCCTTTTTTAGAAGAGCCCAAGTGACAAAGACAAGCAAGGCTATGGATGAAGAAAATGTCAGCCGGGAGAGTGGGAAGTGCACAGAACGGCAACTTTTATCTGTTCTAGATATAGCAAGGTTTAAGGATCACTTGTTGCTGATTATTCAAGATAACTGAGAAAAGTGGAAAGAGAGTCGGGAAGAATCCACGAAAGGTAGGGTCAATCATGATAAAATAAATGTGCTTCTTAATGTTTCCGTCTTAGTGAAGTTATTATTTAATCCATCCATTATCTAAAAGTGATTTCACTTTGTAGGTTCATTGCAAATTAAACATCTGGAAAAGAACCCATCATGTGCCTCATTTGCTCCCAGATTGAGAACTACCTATGGGAGTACATACTTCCTCCTGGAATTCCCTCTTCCCAGGTCTCATTACTGTGGATGGAGGTGGATTTTAAACAAAAGATAATAGGAAAGGTGTTATTTCACCTTGGACTGGCACGGTCATGTTATGACCTCCTTGGGCCCCAACCCTTCATGCCCCCATTCATTTGGAAGGACTCTCATGTCTGTTTTGAGTTTCATTTGCTTGGACTAATTTAGTGTCATCTAGTAGTAGCTAGAGTTAAGAGCCAATACTAACTGAAGAAGAGGTGAGGAAGATAGATTTTTAGGCAGAGAGGCATGGCTCTCCTTAAAATCAGAGGCAGGAAAGTTGGTTACGGCTGGATTGATTGATAGTCATCTCAGCCCAGAAAGGTCCCATCAAGCCGAACCTCTTAAAAGGCAGTGTACAGAGATTGCTGAAACGTCACAGAAGTTATTGTTTTCACATTATTTCATGAACTTGCCTTTCTGCCTATTCTCTTCTTGTGGAAAAATATTTTATGCCTTTGCTGCTTTTTATGGAAAAATATTTTATGCCTTTGCTGCTTTTTATATGTGGAGGATTTAAAGACAAAATGTAAAGGAAACTACCTTATGCCTCTGTGCTTTGTATATGTTGAATTTAAAGACGCAATTGTAAGAGCAGCATTGGGAAAGTTGTTTTTTCAAAAAACATCATCTGACCTTGGAGTAACTGCATGTTTTGAAAACAATGCTTGAAGGCTGTTCCTCACTGCTTTGTTGGCTTCAATCTAGTCTGGTTACTGTCCTCTGTGCCTCTCCTTTTTAGAAAATAAGTGGCAGAAACTATTACAAGCAATATTAACCCTTTCTTGTGAGCTGTAAAACACAATGGATTGGAGGAGCATCTCAGAAAAAAATTACCAACATAATTCTATCCACTTTGCAAAAAAATTATAGATATCTACACAGACTCAACCTCTGAAGAAACAGAGTCACAGAGGCAAAACAGATAAATCGAGATGGAGTGGTGGATAACACTGGGTCTCTAGAAAAAAACTGAAATTAGTTCTGATCAGGATATTGAGCTATTGAGCTAAAACAGACAGCTGATCTTAATCTACAGATAAACACAACAAGATTGATGCAGGATAAATCTTTGAATATGCCAAATTCACAAAATATGATAAACACATCTACTGAAATCAGCTTGAATCAAGAGATTAAGGAACAAAGGGTGGATCTCAACATGAAGACAAACATGATAAGAATGGCGCAGGCTAAGCCTGTAGATGGGCCAAGTCCATGGAATATGATAAGTGCATCTGTCTGTCTTATATGGGTGCCAAAAAGAGGAAAAATTGGGACTTTTTCTGTAGCAGAGCGGCCATCAAGATTACTATCAAGATAATACAACAACCCATGAAGATAAAGGATTTGACAAGGGGGTAACAACCTATGAAGATAAGGGGCTGTTAGGAAAAGGGAAAATTGAAAAAAAGAACTTCTGTCTTAGTGTTTTCTGTATTTTGATTGTCTAAAGCCACTAGTTAATTGATATTATATGGGAAATAGGAAATGGAAATATGAAGATAAACCTGATATATAAATAAATGTTAATCTGTTAATTTTTTAAAAGAATAGAGGCAGTTAGGTATAGACAAGAATTTATATGCATAAAGTGAAACATATAGACCAGTAGGTAGCTCTCTTATAATAGCCCATAAACTATTGTCTTGAATTAGTGATGATTGCTGAAATTAGGCATTATTTGGAAGAATTGGTAAATATACTGTGGCTGATATATAGACTATATATAGTTGGCCAAATCTATCCTAAATTGCTTAGTATTGAAGAGCTAAAAAGTGTGTTTGAATAGATTGTTGAGATTAAATAGGCTATATTCTTTGTATTAAAAATAGATGTAAGTAAAGATAGATAGTAGAGGAATAAGGAAACTAAGTATGAAAATATGCTCAGTTAAGCTGGGAAGGGAGATATGAATTATATTGGGCTCAAATGTTGGGGAAAAACTGTGACTGGGGCGGTAATAGGACAGGAGACAAGCAATATATTTGTTTTATGTAATTTAGTGTGGAAAATAAATAAAAATGTAAAAAAAGATTGCTGAAACATAATATCCATAATACTTATTACTAGGGGGACCTGGAAGTTGAGTCAGGGCAACTGGACTTCTTTTCTTCTGAGTTTGAAATGTTTCACTACTCATCCAAGTAGCTTCACCAATTGAAGAAAAGTTGGAGTGAGGCTTCCAATTTATAGTTCACCTGAGAATCTTCAGACATTACTAGGGGGAAGATTTCTATTTTTTTCTGCAGCCTACATTTGGGATTGGACATATGGTATTTATAAGGAATCTGGTGAGAAAGACCAAATTACTCATAAATGTGGTTAAACTTGCGTGATGGCTCAAGTATCGGTTGCTGAGAAAGTGCAACATTGTAGAAATCCTCCACCAACTTATTACGATAGTGTTGTTGCTAATTATCTACAGATTAATTTAGCCACCAGTCATTGTCATTGTTTACAGAACAATGCTGTGTGGAAGGTTAACTGAATACCAACAAAGTCTTAAAAGTCATTGCAAAGTCAGCTTGTGTCCAAATACAGTCTTTGATTCAGGGCCATGGATAATTAATTAAATATATAAATACTTGCCCCGTAGTCCCATTCTTATGTCTGAGGAAGTGGATTTGGTTTGTTTTATTATTTGTTATTTGTTTTTCTGCCTAACAAAATGGATAACGAACTGCCCTCTCTAAGAAAAATGAAACAAAATGAAACAGAAAATTTTTCATACAGCCACACCATACCTACCTGTGGTGGTCTGGTCCTTCTCCTGGGCTCCAGATTTTTTTTTTTAAAAAAAAAAGGCGACAGGCCCACGCTACAGCTTGTGGGTGGGCCACGTGGTCGGCACACCCAAAAAATAAATGAATAAAAAAAAAATAAAAACTGATCCGGCGTGCGGGTCCCGGTACCAGCCCGTGAGCACCAGACCCAACCCGCGGGTCGTGGAACTGGCCCAAGGGCTGGCAATTTTTTAAAAAAAAGCCGACTGGCCTGTGCTACAGCTGGTAGGCGGACCACGTGGTCGGCACAAAATAAAATAAAATAAAATAAAAATAAAATAAAAAAGGAGCACTGACCTGGCCCCAGGGGCTGCTTAGTCGGCACTCTAAAAACAAGAAATAAAATAAAATAAATAGCTTCTCTATTTAGTAAGAACTCTATTTAATGGACATATGTGCACATGGTTCCATCCCGTGTTCCTTTTAGAATTGAAGTCTCTTGGCTTCGAATGCAGGAAGCATTCAAGAACAATGACATCTTAGAACAGTGATGGCGAACCTTTGAGAGATCAAGTGCCCAAACTGTGATTCAAAACCCACTAATTTTTTGCAAAGTGCCAATACAGCAATTTAACCTGAACACAGGTGGCTGTGAAGGGGCATTGTGGAGGAATGCTTGCAAATATATTTACAGTACCTTCGGTTTGTTATTCACACTTTGCCTACATTCAGAACCTAAATGTTAACCACAATTATCTAGGCCAGTGATGGTGAACCTTTCAGAGACCGAGTGCCCAAACTGTGATTCAAAACCCACTAATTTTTTGCAAAGTGCCAATACAGCAATTTAACCTGAACACAGGTGGCTGTGAAGGGGCAATGTCAGGTGCCCACAAAAAGCGCTCCAAAGGCCATCTTTGGCACCTGTGCCATAGGTTTGACAGCACTGTCTTAGAAGGTGGCTGTGATAACAAATTAGATCAATCGTTTACACACAGTAAGGCCACAATAAGTCTTAAAATGTAAGAACATTTACTATGGTCCATCATGGTGCAGGTAAAATGAAGCTTAATGGTATTTCTTACATTCACTTTTTTAGATCCACCAGAAACAGAAAGTAGTAATGTTCGGGATCAAGCACAGAAAGGCAAAGCAGAACAGGAGAAACCCCAGAAAATGGCAAAGGGAAAACGCAATCCTTCAAAGGCCAAGGATTCTTGTATTGCACCAGAAGATCCTACTACCACTTGCTACTATGAGTACAGGGACGGCAAAACATTTGACCCAGTAGATGTCAATTTCATTGTCTACAATGCAGATGCATCAGAACTGTCGCAGGCACAGGATGTGGATGCCATGGATGTCACAGAATCATATGGTACAAAAACTCCCCATATATCTAAACTGCCATCTTTTCAGATCTACTGCTATTATTTTGCTCAAATAAAAAGGCACCCATGCAATTGCTAAGTATCTAAAACTATATACAGTTCAACAGGAATCAGATAAGGTGGGCACCTTTAGTAGGGTTAAGAGGCATTTTTTCATTGCCCTATGTATTCCACTCCATAGTGGGCACGTTTCTTTTAAAAAAATTAACACCATGGTTGTATACTGTGTAGGTTGCTAGATGTTGGAGTTTTTTTTATCAGTAGCTAGAATAGGTTTAACTTTGAAATATAATAAAACTAAAACAGTCCTCTCAAATTTTCTAATGGCCAATTTCTTTAAGAAAGACTTTCAAAATAGGGGTATTTGGGGGGCCCAGGTTTTAGGATCCCATTAAAACATGAAATAATTATCCCCTCGTGTTTTGTAGAGGTGAAAACAGGACATTTCTGCACAAAAAGTATATTTTTGTAAAAAAATTAATTTATTGAAACAGGTAACTATGAAGAGGTTAGCTGACATAAGGAAAATTGAATTGTCAAGGTTTACGTAGAATTGCAGCATGTAAAATGAAAATACTATCTAAGATTAATTTTTATTTATGAAAATTGTAAAGATTGGCAAAATATGATTAATAAATTTTGTAATAGATATATTAATTCAATGATTAATAAGAAGAGATGGTATAAATATCAAAAAGTGAACATTTAGGACTGCCTAACTGGACACTATACTACTGTATATTGCCTATCAATTAAGATATATTTCAGATGTTATCTCTCTGCCCAATAAATTTATCTGGTTGAATATGGAAAGGTAAGAACTACATTTGAACTTTGTAAATACTGTACAGTCTTCTTGCAAGGTACCAAAATAGAGTTTTTTAAAAACCCAGAAAATTCTTTTCTTAACAATATGCTAATAATATGGCATAAAGATAGGAAATTGTTTACCCCACAAGTATCTCCATTAAATCCAGTCAGAGAGCAAGAAAAATTTCCAGAGAATTTAAAAAGATCAATTGAAAATATTTTGCTCAAGAGACAGGGTTTTAGGTTAAAGGGTGGCTTGGGAAAAGTGGGAATATGCCCTGAGCACATCCGATCTCGCCTGATCTCGGAAGCTAAGCAAGATCAGGCATGGGTAGTACTTGGATGGGAGACCACCAGGGAATACCAGGTGCTGTAGGTGCCTGAAGTAGGAACTGGCAAGCCACTCCAATATCCCTGCAAAGAAAACTCCATGGACATGGGGTCATGAAGAGTTGGTCATGACTGTAACGACTCGACGACGACAACAACGATGACAACGACAACGACAACGACAACGACAACGACAACAACAACAACAACAACAACAACAACAACAACAACAACAACAACAACAACAACAACAACAACAACAACAGCAGCATCAAAGGAAGTGTTAGGCAAAATATCCTGGTATAATACTATTCAGTTAGAACAGTGGGAAAAGAAACAGTAAGTGTAGGGAAGCTACAAAATATGAAGGAGTTGTTTTACAGAGGAAATCATAGAAGAGTAGAAGGTAAGAAAGGGGATAGTGAATAACATTTATTGTTTATTATTGGAAGTAGAATAACAGAATTTACTTAAAATTGTATGGGAAATTGATCTGGGAGAAAAAAAATAAGCTGTAGTGTTTGAAAAAATATGTGGAATGTCTATCTGGAAATTGAGTCATGGCTACTGGACTTCTTTTTTGAGAGATAGAAACATTTCACTGCTCATCCAAACATTGCAGAAACTAAACAACCATTAAACAGAAGGATGCCCCAACATAGGAGGGGTAACAGCTCAGGACCAGAATCAGCAGTACACCTAAATTGGAAGGACAAAGGGCACTCTTTCAAAGATGAGGATGTACACATATTAGACAAAGAAGAGAGGTGGTTTGAGAGAGCAGTAAGGGAAGCCATTCATGTGAGCATTGAAACCCCCTCCCTCAACAGAGGTGGCGGCCTCAGGCATAGTCTATCTGCTACTTATCAGGGTGTGCTTTTCAAAGTACCCAGACAAATCAAAAAGCCTTCACCACCAAGGCCATAGCTAACGACCCATTCTTGATAGGTTTCAGCACCTTAGGCCATTGTTCACCTTAAGGCTACTATAAGGATACTATTGTCTCCGTAACGAGCCTATTCAGGCCATTGTTCATCTTATGAGCCTAATTCAGACCAGGGTGACAAGAGGTCAAAGCTGACTATAAGCTGTATTCAGACTGATGAAGCTGTTTGGATGAGCAGCGAAACATTTCTATCTCACAAAAAAGAAGTCCAGTAGACATGACTCAACTTCCAGGTAAACTCACCTGGATGACTGAGAATCTTCACAGACATGTGAAATGTTAGAATGTTGAGATGCAAGTTAATAAAGATAAAAGAATTTTTAAAAGTGTGGGTGGAGATGGCATTTAACTCCAGTGGAACTTAATCAGACGGATGATAATTATTCTAAGATATGCCAGAGGGGGTTCCAAAAAACAGGGACTTACTTTCATCCCATATGGTCAGGTATGAGTGTATATATACTTTTTCACAGCTGGCTTTTTTAGAAATAAATAAGCAACTTAAATGTAACAGTATGTGCTAAAACAGCACTTTAATGAGTATTTGAAAGGGAGATGGATAAATAGATGAGGAGAGAACTAGCTGCTAATCTGTCAACAATAGCAAGACTAATGGCAAGGAATTGGAATTCAGACCACGCATGGACTAGTAGAGAAAAGTTTGAGAAAGAACAGTTAACAATAAACTTACATGCAATATAAAAGTTAGCAAAGGGATAACTAGTAAACTTGTGTTTGCAGATATATGGGGAGGATTTATTGGTTTTGCACTGATAAAGGGGAAGTGACCATGTGTCACATATAAGTCTAAAGAAATCTGGAAGAGGAAGAGAGCCCTGGAAGAATATACAGTATAGGCAGTTACTCCCCAATTGCCCCAATGGTGGTGAGCTGCATAGTATATGACAGTTACTTCACGTCCATCCTCGTGCTGAGTTGAAGTTGCTTCCAGGTTGAAATCGGTTGTTGTTACGTGATCTAATTCCGGTTCTGCCCCTGTTTGTTTGTACTCATGGGCATGATGAATGGAACTGGCAGGACTGTAACCTCACGTCCTCGATGTGCGTTGTACTGCCTCTGCGTCCCCGTCCTCCAGCTCCAGCAGCATCATGGCCCCGGCGGGCGGTGGTGGCGGGACCCAAAGGGACGAGGACGGGCAGGTGCACCGGAGGGCAGGACGCGTGTCCTCCTCTCCTTCTGTGGTACTTTAGCTTTGCAGCGCCTCCCTGGGAAAAGACGCCACCCGCCCGCCCACGCCCTCTCCCGCTCGCTCTCTCCATGCCCCCTGGGCAAGCCCTGCAGTCCTCGCCTTGGCTCGCGGAGGAGGAGGAAGAGGAGGGTGGGGGGGCAGCTAGCCACGTCGTGCCTGCAAGCCCTCTCAGGTATTCGGAGGGGTGTCTGCTGTGAGGCGAGGGGGGCAGACTAGTACATTTCTTCCCTAAGGCAGCAGTACATTACGGAGGAACCATCAGCATTCCAACTCCTGTCCCAAGATTCCTAAGCGAAAAGGGGGGAGGGTACCAGAAAAGGAGTAATAAGTCCAACCATTTGATACATCGATAGTTCGCTGTCAAAACCTCAAAAAAAAATAATGACGTAATAACATAAGATATTATCCCGCTGCGGATTAAGAGAAACTGCACATCCCCTCCTTGCAGAACGAGAAGCAAATTGAGGAGATTCCTGAGCTCAAGGTGGGGAATCCCTCACCCTACTTGGGGCGCAGTTCTGGGGGCATGGTCAGGACGAACCCGCTTCGTGACGACATGGACGTGAGGTTTCCGTTCCTACGTACTGGTCCACAGTGGGAGCGCAAACACCAACGAGAAGGATGTGAAGTATCGGCCTATGTAGTCAGGTTTTTGTTCCTCTTTAGCTTTGTTTATTTGATTTTTTATGTTTATTATTTGTTGTAGTTTTCAAATTGTCTAAATGATAGTCACATAGATAGATAGAGGGGCAGAGAAGGAGGAGGTCCAAAAAAGTTGCTATAAGTCCATTCCAACATGAAGGCACATAACAGCAATACTAAGTGCTACACCTGCTGCACCTATGAAATTTGGCCTGATCACCCAGGAAGACTTAATAAGAACTTTGGAGTTAGAGTTACACTGAATAAACTTCAACTAATGCAAAGATGCAGATTGGTTCGTACAGTGGTTTTGATTTCTGTAGACCACAAAGGGGGCACCTTACACTTTTTTATTTTTTTATTTTTATTTTTTTATTTTTTTATTTATAAAATAAAAGACATACAAACATAGAATAACACTTTTTCTAAACACAACACGGTCAATAAAGGACAATAAGGGGAAAAATCTCTTTAAGGACATAGCTTCAACATAATGACTAGGTTCAAGTTACCAGCATCAAGTTACTGTCTGACTAAATATTTCTTGTTATGATTCTGTGTTCAGTTGTTTGTCTTCTTCTCTAACTAACTGATTTAAGTCACGACTACTCAAGCACAGTATGAATGAAAGTTTTTAAGTTTTCTATATTAGCCATCCAATATATGAAGCAAAACTGCTTTTTATGCCCTCCACCTTTGTATATTTCTTCTGTAGAGGAATTAGTAGATAATCAAAGCTCCTGGAAGAAAGCTGTTGCTCACAACGTAGATTCAGAGATAAGAGCCATGAGGAACATGGTCCCAGAGACCAAACCTCTGTGTCCTGATGAAAGTGACGATGTCATCATTGAGGAATTTATACCGGATGATTCTCCACCTAAGACACCCGCGGGATCCGAGGCCACCCTTGTTCAGGAAAAAGTCTGGCAACCACCTAATATTGGCTTTCTAGCAACAGATTTAACCCAAAGCGACATGGAGATTTTTTCGTTATGGAACGGTAACTGACCAGTTTTTTTTTTTTTTTGCTTCGTTGTCAATAATGAAAAATGAGTGGTGAACCACAACTGTCAACATCGCTCTCTCTTTTTTCAAGGACACTGTTGTCCCTAAGCCAGGGGCACTTGTGGCAGAGCTGGCCCATCTAATGGCAAAGGCCAGGCAGAAATGGTGGGGTTCACACAATAACCCACATGAATCAAAATCTAAAACTAAACTGCAGGCAACCACAAGTAGCAGAACAAGCCCAAGATTCCATAGAAAAGCACTGAACCAATCCACAAAAACAAAAGCTATCCTTTGGGTGATTTATAAGCTCAAGAGAACAGCGTTTGGCCATGCTTTTAAGTATTTGGCTTGATGTCTTATCAATAGATAGTGTGTAAATGTATAATTCTGAGGAAAGATTTCACCCTGCCTCATATCCTACAGCCTCCCTCCTTCTAGACTTTCTATGCACTGGGCTTGGGAGAAGCAAAGAGCCCCTCTGGTGACAGGGAAAATGTTGAATTTGCACTAAGTGTCCGGGGGGAGTGAGAGAAAGACATAAACATAGCAAAACATTATGTACTCAAAAATATGGATCACAGCTATATATTGGCACCAAAATCGCAGGGTAGCATCTTTGGACTCTTCCCTGTAAGCCCCCCAAATTTGGAGAGGTTTAGGTTCCTGGGGTCTGAGTGGCGCAGTGGTTAAATGCCTGTACTGCAGGTAAAACTGTGTTCACGACCTGGGTTCAATCCCAGGTAGCAGGCTCAAGGTTCACTCAGCCTTCCATCCTTCCGAGGTCGGTAAAATGAGTACCCAGCTTGCTGGGGGGGGGCAATGTGTAGCATACACACTGTAATTAAAAAATTGTAAACCGCCCAGAGACTACTTGTAGTGGTATGGGGCGGTATATAAGCAGAACACTTTATAGTTAATTGTAAGAGTGCATGGTGCTCGCCAGCAATATAGGGGTAGTTAATATGTGTGTAACACAAACAGCTGTACTTTTGAGACATATTAGTGTATAATGACATAGAGTACTTGAATCTACTCTCATGACATAGTGAGATAACCCTGTTAGTCCCACCAACCAGCTTGAGAGGACATCTACAATAATCTCATCTCTAGTGTGGTTCCTAATGGTATTAGCTGGTATCAGCTGGAGACTCCCAATGTACTGGAGTGTTCTACCAAAAATGGCTTGGTAGAAAATGTATACACTGAAAGAAAGGCACATGGAATCACCACACCTGACCATACAGCTGCTTGCATATTGATTCTAATATATGAACTCCTCATGATTCTTCATGTGAGTAAAGCTGTTATTTCCAATCCAAAATGCGAATCAATGCAAATATAAATGAAGTTTTTTCCTCCAAATAACTAGAACCCTAACGACATGTGTTACCTTCCCTGTCTGCAGAAGAAGTCATGAGGCGTGCAGCTGAGCAACAGAGACGAGATGAAAACAGAATGCCCGTTGATGCAGTACAGGAAGGACCAGGACTGCAGGATGAGATTTCTAAAGGAAGTGCAAGACTTTCCTCTGAAAAGGATGAGAGCTTCATCCTCCAAGTAATCTCTTTTGACTCCCCGCCTGTAACATGTTCAAGACAGGCAGAACAAAATCATGACGGGAGCCAGCCAGAAGCTGCCAGTACACCAACCCTAGTAGTGAATGATAACATGGCCCCGTCCAGTGAGTCTGCAGAACAAAATGTAACCACCACCTCACATGGAGCTGCAGCTGTTTCTGTCACATCCCTAAACTATGGCTACGGGGTCTTCAAAATCCCCAAGTGAGTTCAACCATTTGTTGTCAGGTGACCTGGAATGTGGGAGGTGGCTCACTGGATGCAACACCATCTGAAACAAATAAAAGGTAGATGTTTGGGCTGCTGAATGATGTTTGGAAAAAATGCTTACTCTGTGATCAGTTAATGTCTATTCAGGCGATTGTCCATCTCATGAGCCTATTCAGACCAGGGTGGTGTGACCCAAGGTGTACTATAAATTGGAAGCCTCGCACAAGCTTCCCTCAGACTGACAAAGCTACTTGGATGAGTAGCGAAACATTTCAATCTCACAAGAAAAGAAGTCCAGTTGCCACGATTCATATTCTGGATACTCTTTTATATTCTCTTGTGCTTTCTTGCAGAACATAAGAACATAAGAAAATCCATGCTGGATCAGGCCAAAAGCCATAAGAACATAAGAAAATTGCACAGTCAAGGGATAAGAGGGCAGGTCCTCTTATGGATTGAGAACTGGTTGAGATCCAGCAAATAAAGAGTAGGTGTCAATGGGAAATTTTCACAATGGAGAGAGGTGAAAAGCGGTGTGCCCCAGGGATCTGTCCTGGGACCGGTGCTTTTCAATCTGTTCATAAATGACCTGGAGACAGGGATAAACAGTGAGGTGGCCAAGTTTGCAGATGACACAAAACTTTTCTGTGTGCTAAAAACCAGAGAAGATTGTGAAGAGCTCCAGAAGGATCTCTCCAAACTGGGGGAATGGGCTGAGAAATGGCAAATGCGTTTTAATGTAGCCAAATGTAAAGTAATGCATATTGGGGCAAAAAAATCAAAATATTATCTTCAACTCATGGGCTCTGAGTTATCCGTGACGGATCAGGAAAGAGATCTTGGTGTGTTGGTGGACAGCTCCATGAAGGTGTCTCCCCAATGTGTGACAGCGGTGAAGAAGGCCAATTCCATGCTAGAGAATATTAAAAAGGGGGTTGAAAATAAAACAGCCAACATTATAATGCCATTGTCTAAAATGATAGTAAGGCCGCACCTGGACTATTGTGTACAGTTCTGGTCACCACATCTAAAAAAAGACATAGGGCATTTATACACGACCCCTAAGCTCCGCCGCAAATGGCTGCAAGGTCCGGACCTTAAAAATGTTTACCCACCAGCCTCCGGACTTTGCAGACAATTAAGTGCGACCCCGCCCACTTTAGCAAGACCAAACAGCAGTTTTCTTGTACCTGCTTTTTGGAGGTGACAAATATTTGATCCGGTGTAAGGATAGTGAGTGCGGGGCTCTCCTGGCTTCCGTTTGTTCTTTTTTTGCGCCCCGCCCCTTTAAGAGATCTGAATGCTGCCCGGAACAAAACGGAGGTAAGAAGGCTTTCTTTTCTTTCTTTTTTCTCCGTCCCTCAGGCAGCCAGCAACCAGGAAGTGCGGAGGGGGGTGGGGACAGAGGAAGAGCGAGGAACCCCTAAGATCTCTGGTCCGAATTTAAGTGGCCAGCGGATCTTAGGGGTCGTGTAAAAAGGCCCATAGTGGAACTGGAAAAGGTGCAGAGGAGAGCGACTAAAATGATTACTGGGCTGGGGCACCTCCCTTATGAGGAAAGGCTTAAACATTTGGGCCTCTTTAGTCTGGAAAAAAGGCGCCTGAGGGGGGATATGATCAAGACGCACAAAACAATGCAGGACATGAGTCAAGTGGATAGAGGGACACTCTTTTCCCTCTCACAAAATACCAAAACTAGGGGACATCCACTCAAACTGTGGGTTGGGAGAGTGAGAGCAGACAAAAGAAAATATTTTTTTACCCAGCGTGTTGTTAGTCTGTGGAACTCCCTGCCACAAGAGGTGGTGATGGCATCTGGCCTGGATGCCTTCAAAAGGGGATTGGACAGATTCCTGGAGGAAAAGTCCATCACAGGTTACAAACCATGATGGAGATGTGTAATCGCCAGGCTTAAAACCTTGGTACAGTACTTACTTCAAGGGCCAGATGCAGGGGAGTGGTATCAGGAGACAATCTTGTGCGCTTCCGGACACATTTGGTGGGGCCACTGTGAGATACAGGAAGCTGGACTAGATGGGCCTTTGGCCTGATCCAGCATGGCTCTTCTTATGTTCTTATGTTCACTCTGTACACTCCGCTCACGCGCTGCTCTGAAGGAACTGTAAAAAGTGCATGTGTTTAACGCGCCTTCGTCCTCCCGTCCCTCTCGCGACCCGCGCTCCGGCCTGAGACCCCCCCCCCTCTGTCCATCCAGGGCAGAATGAGGCCGCCTTCTCCCCTCTCTTGCCGCCCCCCGCGATCCTTTCTCCTTCCCTCTGGAGAGGGGGGGGTAGCCTTCATCCTCCAGAGGATGCTTTCAACCACCGGGATGACCCCCCCATCTGCCCTGAGCAGGGAGGGGGCGCCTCTCCTCCAACAGTGGGGATGAAACTCTACCCCCTGCCGGCTAGGACCACCCCACCACCACCACCACCACCACCACCACCCCGTCCCAGGGCGCCGTCGAAGGGTTTCTCTGCGGGATCTCTGGGAGAGCCCGAGGAAGCAAGGGACACCGGCGGCCCGGGGGGGGGGGGAGCGCTCCCGAGCCGAAGCGCTCCTCACAGCGTCGTTAAGGGGGGGGGGCGGTCTGGGGCAAAAAGACCCCTGGGGGCCAACCACGCGGAACACTTCAGCTTGCCGGCCTGAGGCATTCGCACGTGCTTCCTGGGATCATCACGCCGCCCCTGGGCGGGAGTCTGGCGACACCCGTTGGAAAGGCCGCGCTGCCGCTGCCCTGGCCCAGCCCTTCGGGTCGGCCGTGTTGCTGGACTCCAGCCTACTCCTGCCCCGAAGGCCTCGGCCGGGACGGCTCCACGACTCGCTCGAGCACGCTCAGGGGGGGAAACCCGAGTTTAGTGCGCATCAAAACCCACCCACCTCACGGGCGCGTCCGTGGTTGCAGTCCTCCTTCCCTTGACCTGCTGGGACTCTGGGAGGGAGTCCCACGGCACGCCGAGAAGCTTTGTTTGGAGGAGACTCGGAGTGGTGGCGTCTGAGCAGAGAAGTGACAGCACTTCTGCCCAAGTCCACGCTCGGGAGAACGTGTAGGGCTCGCTTCTCCCCCTGCGAAAAAAGAACAAAAACATTGTCCTGGGGAAAGTGCCCTTTTCACGAGGTCCTTACATCGGGCGTCTCAAGTGACCAAGCGCGGTGTCTATAGGGTTGCACGAAGCCTCTGACCCCGAGCAACCCGGTGGTTCTCCGCGAGCTGTGACTGTGTGCGAGGCGAAAGGAAAGACTCCGGAGGGACCCTGGGATTTCCCGGTGTGGTTCGGCGTCAGATGCTTGCCGAGGAGTGGGGCGACAGGCGCGGGGATAGAAGTCTGGGACCAGGTGGTGTCCCCACGCTCCCGTCGTCCGGGCCTGCCGGCTCCTCTCCCCCATCTCCCGGAACGGCGGGGACCCACATCGACCCCCGGCTCAGGCGAGGGCTTCGGGACTTGGGAGAACCATTAGAAGCCCCGCAGCACTGGAGGGGAATCGCTCGCTCTTATTAAGGCACAAACGTGGCCCTTCAACCCGTTATGACTGCAAGACGTTTTTTCGGAAAGTCTCTTGTTTCCTTGGGAAGGGCGATCTATACTGGATGGTCCTCAGGGATGGGGAACTTTAGTTTCCGCAGGTGTCAAGACCAGTTCCCTCGCGTGTGTGCTTAAAAGTGCAGTGGGCACCTCCTGAAGGTCAGTAGGGGCAGGATACCTCGGGTAGGTCTCCGGCCGCGGAGTCAGCGGTAACCGTTCAGTTCCCCGCCATGCACCCCAGGAGTCAGTCTGCGTGGCCCCGGGCGAGTTGCATGCTCCCAGCGCCTTACCCCCCCCCCCCCCCAAATAAAAAAATAAATAAAGGTGCGGTGAATGGTAAATGCACTTCTGTTTCTTCCCCACCTGGGAAATCCTGAAAAGAATCATAATCGACTTGATGGCGTGGCGATCTGATCTCTCCTGATCTCGGAAGCTAAGCAGGGTCGGCCCTGGCTAGTACTTGGATAGGCCACCACTAGGTAATATTGAGGCGCCTGGAGTAGGAATACACTCCAGTATTCCTGCCAAGACAACTCCATGGACATGGGGTCAGGAAGAGTTGGTCACGACTGTAGGACACAACACACAACCTATTAAGATATCTGGTGTGTGTGTGGGGGGGGGAGTAGTGGCGGCAGTATATTTCTTGTAAAAACTACCACCCTAAACGTATCTTCTCCCCGCCCGTTACACTGATTTTGATGTAGTGATATTCTGAATGTCTTCCCTGCAAGTAATGGCGGGAGTCCAGCCATAGGGCGGAGAAGCTACATTAACCGTTCTGATTGGAAGGAGAGCCTGGAAGGAGGATGGAGTGCCCGACTGACGCTCCCGTGGAGCTGGGGGGGTTCCGATCTCCACGGAGCCGCGGAAACTCCACCAGGGGCGGCAATGGTACGTCGAGCTTCCTCCCTCCCAGCTCGAGATCTCTGTTGGGGTCGCCCTAAATCGGAAGCGTCCTGGTGGCACCAGCCAGTACCAGATCATTGCCTTTCTTACTCTTCGTTTATCTTGAAAGGGTGTGTGTGTGTGGGGGGGTCCCCAACCGGGGCAATTCAGAGCTCAAACGGGGCGCTGGAACTTCGGAGCAACCCCCCCTCCCTCGCCTGGGTGGCCGCCTGGGCCCGGAGGAGGAGGAGGAGGAGGAGGAGGAGCATGTGGGCGGGGGGGGACGGCACTCGATCGAGAGAGCCCACCCACCCCTCTGACGTCGCCGCGGGCCGGGGCCTGGGAGGGGACGAGAGGGACGCCCGGCGGCCGGAGTCGGTCAGAGAGTCCAGCGAGCGCTCCAGCGGCCGGCGCGCAACGCTAACGGTAAGCGGGGGGGGGGGGGGGTGGCGGCGCGAGGGGTTCGGCGAGCCGCCTCCGCGCCCTCGGTTTATTCCCCGGGGTGGTTCTCCCCCCCCCCCCCCGTGCTTCTCTCTTGCAGCCTCTTCGCAGGAAGGCGTTCCCTCCTTGCCCAGGTAGGAACCCCAGGAGGAGTCTTGCCTGGGGAGCCGGGCGGCGGACGGCTTCGGTGGGAAGGGCTTTTGCACCCTTTGCCCCCCCCCCCCGCGCGCCTCCGAAGGGCCTCGGCGTCTCCTCCGCGGGCTGGCCCTGCGCGCAAGGCTGAACGCTCGAAAGGGGGCGAGGGGGAGTATCTCTCCTACCTAGGAAATCCTGAAAGGAGTCATAATCGGCTTGACGGCATGCAGCTATTATTAGGCATGGCGTACCCAACCTATTAAGATATCTATGGGGGAGGGAGGGGAGCGGTGGCGGCGCGTTCAAGTGCCTTTGTTCGACGCGACGCTTAGGGCGCTCTGCTGTAGAGGCAATCGCTTTACATTGGGAGCAGCTGGCCAAATGTGTGTGGTTCGTCATGCATCTCCGTTTGTTGTGTGCGTGTGTGTTGTGTGGTTATAATCCTTCCTGACCGACTCTCCGTGACCATGGAGTTTTCTTGGCAGGAAGACTGGAGTGGCTTGCCAGTTCCTACTCCAGGCGCCTACAGCCCCTGGTATTCCCTGGTGGCCTCCCATCCAAGTACTAACCAGGGCCGACCGTGCTTAGCTTCCGAAATCAGGCGAAATAGGATGTGCTTTGGTTAGGTGGCTGCTAAAAGTGGGGAGGTTATGCCGGTATGTCATGGCAGCGTTGCCTGTGATGGGTTGCGGAGGAATGCCCAAAGTCAGTGCGTTTCGCATTGTTTTGGAATTGTGACTCAGGTGTTGGGTGAGTTCGGAGGTGTTCCTCCGTAAGCAATGACAGGGAGGAGGACGTGCGCTCCTTTTCCTGGGCCTTGCGTCAGAGACACGCTTGGACAAACAAAGTGCAAAACTAGACTAGGTGATACCTTTAGGCTACTAGTAAAATAACAACAAGTTGCTAATATATTTCCAGGGCAACACCCTGTTCATCAGAGCTGTACCAAGATGGAATCGCCAGGAGTTAGTTCTTAGATGTAAAGTTCTTAGCAAGATGAAAATAAATGCCAGGTAGTTTCTTAGTTGAAGCCCGGAGCAGAGACTTGGACAAACACGCAGGGATGCTTTTCCACATTTCAGTAGTGGGTGTGAGGATATGCTAGTCAAGACCTGTAGATTTCTTGGTGTTTTTTGTTCATACGTATTCTGCAGTGGTCCGTGCGCAGTGTTCCATGTGCAGAAATGCGTTCAGCCATGCTGGTCACATGGCCATGGATTTGCACAACATTGGCACTTCGGCTTAGAAACGGAGATGAGCACCACTCCTAGAGTCAGACATGACTAGCACACATGTGCAGGTGGGGGGGAAATCTTTACCTTTTACCTTTATTCTGCATTGTAATTCCCATCAAGAAGAGGGTTTTGCAATGAAATTACTGTACCAGTGTAGGATTGCCAGTTTTCGAAGCAGACACTGAGGATGAATAAAAGATGTGTATTATATACAACAGATAACTTGGCTTTTAGACTCAAGATGTTAAAACTGAGATGGTCCTACTCTGGGCACATCATGAAAAGCCAGGATGTTCTGGGAAAGAAAGGTGGCAGGCAGCAAGAGGGAGACCAAATCCAAGAGGAGTTGACCTCCCTAAAGTACAGTATCATATTGCACTTTCCATTATGGGCGGAGAAACAAACTACTGCTTACTTTAATCCCTCCTGTTTTGCTTCCATTTTCTACAAGTCCCTATTTCTAGTAGCCTCATGCCTAGAAGGAAACATTGAATCTCGAGATTGTGCTGCCGTGTTTCTTTTTCCTATTATGTGTCTTGAGCTGCCTCGTTTCAGCCTTACCATTTGTGGTCAGAGTTTGAAGACGAGTGTCTTTCTCTGGAGCAGTGACTAGCAATTTTGGTGCCTTGGGGTTCGCTGCCTTGTTGGTTAAGTGTAGTTCAACAGATGTTGGCATACCTGGGGAGGAGATGGAATAATGGGGAAAGCGCCTGGAGCTGACTGTATTACAGCCATATGGGTTGTGCATTATACCCACTTGTTTGGGGCTTTCTTTTGCCCAGAAGGATTAGCTGGAAGTGGTCTATGCACCCGGATGAGCAGAGATCTGTGCCCTTCTAGCAACAAAAATTGGATCCTGTACATTTCAGCACTTGAGGTTAATGCCTAAGTCACACTTTCATAGGCAGGGCCCTGGCGCATATATATAGAGGAGAAATGGGGTGGAAAACCTGTTGCTGTCCCCGCAGTGAATATACTCAGTGATGATGGAAGGGAGGGAAAATGTCTTGTGTTTAGGGCTTTGTGCCATGTTTCCCCCTGCACAACCCTTTCTGCATTTGCAATTGAAACCATGCTCCCAATATATATTAGATTTTCTCAGATCTAAACAGGTTTCAAAATGCAGTAGCGTGAAGCAGCAGAAACACATTACATCCACCTCTTTAACATTTAATGGTGTTTCTTTATGAGGGACATGAGGGATGCAGTATGTATTCAAATACTGTACATTGCTTCTCTCACCACTCCCATGTCAGTTCTTAGGTGTTTCTACTCACCATTAATGCTTTGTTGTAAAATGGAATGGGGAGAAAGAGACAAACATTGAGGAGAGGTGTGAATATGTGTACCTGAGCCCTGACTTGTCTTTGGAAGGGCTTGGACAATAAAAACACCTCCCTCCATTTAGGATGCAGCCTAAGAACGTCCAAGCCTATAGCCTCAACTAAGAAACTGCCTGGCTTTCTTTCCATCTTGCCAAGGACCTTACATCTAAGAAGTAACTCCTGGCAAATCCATCTTTTGCCATGTTATAACCTATAGGTACTGCTCTGAAGAAGAGGGTTTTGCCCTTGACATATTAGCAACTTTTTTTGTTAATTTTCTAGTAGCCTAAAGGTATCACCTGTTCCACATTTGTATTTGGTTTTTGTGATGGCTATGTCTCCTCAACTTGTTTTCCTTAAAAGTTAGGAAAACTATAAATTATTGGTGAGGTGACAGGTTTGCAAAACCATAGAGTTTTGAACATTAGGTAGCAAATTAGTAGCTACTGTATTGGCTGCTGTTTTAAATTGGAGACCAAAAATTTTGGAACAAACCTGGTTGCTGAAATTAGTATGGGAAGGAGAACGACTGAGCTTGTTTCCATATTTTAATTTCTTGCCTCAATGTTTGGTACATTGCATTTTTTACTTCCTGTATGAAGTTATATGTTGATGGAATTCCAACTTCTGTAAGTTATATATTTCAGTGTTATAGTATTTATCCAGAGGTATAATATCGGGCTTACTAAAATCAACTGTTTTATCTATGTTGTCCTTTTAGAAGAGGTAGGTGTTAAAGCTCACATTAAAATATAGTTAGTCTTTAAGGTGCCAAATGCTTTTGTCTTAGTTTTCTTTTGTCTCTTTGGGTTTTGTCTGATATGTTTTATTTATTTATTTATTTATTTATTTATTTATTTATTTATTTATTTATTTATTTTCATATTTGGCTACTAACGTCATTCTGGGCAGTTCACAACAAAAAAGAGGGCAATTGACATCAATAAATTAAAATAAAATAACATCAAATAATGTAGACCAGTATACATACACTGGACATTATAAATCAATCAAATTCAGTCTTATTCTGAACTCCAGCAAAACTAATGGCTTAATCTGAAACTGAAAGCATGCAGATGAGTATTAGATCTTCTCTGGGCCACAAACTTTCTGATAAACACACTTCCTACTTGCATATTACTTTCCATGTATTGAGGTAGTTCTTCTATAATGAATGAAGCAAGATCTTGCAGACATTCCGATTTCAATAGAAATTCTGAACGCTTGCAATTTTTGAGCTTGGCGCTGTTGTAAACCTCATCCATTATTTCCTTCAGAGTTACATCCTCTCTGTCTAGAAATGTATCTATGTGGGAGAATGATTGCAGATCAAATTTCCAAAACATGCTGGTTACTGCAAACATGTTACTAAGTTATTTCACAAACTTTCTCTCAGGGAAGCTGCATTAGAGGCTGGTTCCTCAACAGGACAGATGCTGACCAGACCACTCCATCACTTCGCAACAGGAGGCCAGGGACCCTGTTAATAAAAAAAAGATTAAAAAGAAAGAAAAATCTCTTTTTTGTGGCTCCTTGCCCATTACAGGTTAGCCTGGCAACAGGAGAATCTTTCAGCCTAGCAAATTACCAGATTCACAATGCTATCTCACGACGGATTTGAGGTGTTTATTTTGAAAGGGCATCTTTTTCAGTCACCTGGTAGCATGCTCAAAAAGGTACTTTACTTGTCCTCTTGTCCTTAGTGATAAAAAGTGCCCTTTAATGTCCACAGCAAAGAAGAGTCGCTGTTTAAAGGTGCCTCTGTAAGCCTTGGAGAAAAGTACAACCAGCAGCAGTGGTTCCAAAAAAAGCACTTAGGGCGTTTATACACGACCCCTAAGCTGCGCTGCAAATGGCTCCCAGCTCCGGAGCTTAGAAATGTTTCCCCACCAGCTCCGGAGTTTGGAGAAAATTAAGTGCAACCCCGCCCACTTTAGCGCGACCCAGCGCACTTTCCTTGTACCTTCTCTTTGGAGGTGATAAAAAATTAGATGCGGATAAGAGTGCCCGGCTCTCCTGGCTTGTCTGTTGTTTTTTTGCCTCCCGCCCCTTTAAGAGCTCCTTGAGACGGAAGCAGGAAGTAACGGGGCTCGTGGCAAGTTCGACCGGCACCGGCAGGTTAGTAAAGGCTTCTTTTGTCCTTTTTCCCCCTCCCCCCCCTCATGCGGACAGGAGCAGGAAGTGCTGAGGGGTGGGGACGCAGGAACAAAAACGAACCCCCAAGATCTCTGGTCCGAATTTAAGGGACCAGCGGATTTTAGGGGTCGTGTGAAAAGGCCCTTAGATGAGTGAAAGGGGGGCGTGGTCACCTCTTTCTGAATAAAAATGCACCATTAGGACGTCAAAAAAGCAGTGCCTATAACAGCGGAAAAAGTGCCCAAAAGCAAACGTGGGATGACAGCCTCAGTTAAGTTTAGATGAAACAGATTACTTCCTCAGTCACTTTGCCTCCCCCGGTAGACACCCCCCCCAGTCAGTCAGGGGAAAATAGCATTTCTCCACCATTACCAAGACTTCAAGAGGGTAAAAAAAAATCACTTCCGAGTCCTCCTTCGAAGTTATCTATGATAACTTGCTTGTCCCATTAGAGTGTTTTCCATTTTCTAAAACTTTGAGCAGCTGAAATTTAGAATATGGAGGAAAAGATGTGATTAACCCATAAGGTTTAATTAACTGCTGAAAAACTATTCTTGGTTATATTTGCATATATAATCCATTGGTGCTAGCTTGGGAAATCCAGCTATGAAAAGATGAATTGTTTCTTTGAATTTGTGACAGGCCCTTTAGAATCATTTTCACCTTGCTTTGTAATTGTTTTCTAATAGCACAGTACCTAGTGGAGACCACTTAGCATTGAATTGTTTATACAGATTCCTTGGCTTCAGCCTGAAAATGGCCTGATTTAATCCATAAGTTCCCCTGTTGCTCATCACCCTCCTCCTCCTTCTTATTTCTCTAACTTCTGGTGTTTGGGAGAAGGCCAACAGATCAGACCTAAAAATTAGGAATCAAGTCCTAACAATCTGTGGGTGGGATGACACGTTTGCAGACCAGTGAATTTTGGTTTTCTGGAAGCAACTCAGCAAGTGACAAATGGCAATTGGATGATGATGATGTGTTGAATTTATAATCTATATAATTTTTCCAGTGAAGTAAAAAAAAAGACAGTAAGCAAAGAATCCCTAGTTCTTTTTTGTCCTTCCTCTAGCCCAGTGGTTCTCAGCCTTCCTAATGCCGCAACCCTTTAACACAGTTCCTCATGTTGTGGTGACCCCCTTGACCTGCTTGGAAGGCCACTGCCCCAGGTACCATAGAGAACTTCCCACTACAGGCACCCTCAGCCAATCACAACCTCTAGTGCCATTGAATGACATCCTCTCCAACCTATCAAACTATAACCCACTCTTTCCTCCCCTCCTGCCCCCGCTCCTCCAGACCCAAGCCAATTGTGCCTTTTTCGTCACTGGCTCATGGCGACCCCTGTGAAATGGTCATTCAGCCCCCAAAGGGATCCCAACCCCCAGGTTGGGAACCACTGCTCTAACCAAATTTGCCAAGTCACCTACATTTCTGTACCCTGTGCCTCCAAGACCATAGCAATAATTTTATCTGTACACTTGCTTTTCAGATCTCCCTGTTGGAGTTCAAGGACATGGGAAGTAACTCGAAGAGAATACCAGAAGGGAAAGGCCCTTATTCTGTGGGATGTACAGACCTCATGACCGGTCATGGTATTCAGGTATTTTTTATCATTGTTTCTTATCATGCATATTAACCCTGACTTTATATCAACAGATACCCAACATGGCTTGTGGAAAACAAAACAAAGCATATGAAATCCAAAGCAGAAAACCAAACATATTCTATTAGATTTCATGAAACTATTGAGCAATTGTGTGGCCTGGCATGCTTTCTAGTGCCATGTTTTCATTTCAGAGGGTTCAGCCCAGACCTAATGATAGCAGGTTAGGTCAGGACAACACTTGCATGTCCCCGAGTTTGCAATCAACCTGATGCTCAATCTTTTTACTTACGAGTTATGTAAAGCATATGAATGCATGACTTGTAACGACTGCTGCACTGTGGTCCAAAGCAAAATGCTTTCATAATGTCATACAAGGAAGGATGGGATTTAAAGGGAATTAAATAATCACTGCTGCAAAATGAGGCCAAGGCCAAGTGCTGCTTTAAGCTTGTGCCAGGAGAGCTTCTCCATAAGAAATGGTTGCGCCTCAGAGAAGCATCAGTAAGAACCTTCCTTTACATCAGATTTTCTATGTGAAGGACATATGGGAAGTTTGTGTGAGAACTTGCATTGAAACTGCCTGTATCAGAGTTTACCTGTGAGATAGATAATCCCCCCGAGGAGAGGGAGCCAAGAAGAGGGAGACAAAGTCCTTGACATAGTTTGGGCTCAGGCAGTTGGGGATTTAGAGGTTAGAATTTTGAATTCTGCCCAGATATGGATTGGCAGTCAATGGAGCTGTGGTAACAGGGGGTGACATGTTCCCTGTGACCAGCTCCAGTCCATTAATATTTTTATTAATAATATTATTATTGAGGGTAATTAAGGAAGTAGTTGTTTGCTTTAAACAACATCTACTTTCTTTTCTGTTGGTTTGTACACAATTATGTTTTCATAGCTTTATCTCTTCAGAAAAGATCTCTTTGGCTTCCACTGAATGTGGATGATCAAAACTAAGTTAGTGGGAGGACTTAAGTTATGGTGTCATGAAAAATTCTAACCATGTGAGAATATTCCAGTATTTACACTGTAAATGCACTTGCAGTTGTTTCAATAACTTATTCCATTATTCAATTGTAGGGTACCTTTTTGCGCCTGTATTATCCCTCCCAAAATGATACAAGTAATGAAGAAACTCTTTGGATTCCTAAGAAGGAGTATTATCGTGGATTATCTGATTTTCTTAACATATATCGCAAATTAGGAGAGTTCATTTTCACATGCTATATTGGTAAGTTTGGGAGCAAATTTCTAATCTATACAAGTCCAGTGAGTAAAATAGTTTATTTTTGTCTGAAGAAGTGGACATGTCCGTGAAATGTTACATTAAAATATGAAAATTAGTCTTTAAGGTGCCACATTTGTTGTATCTTTTGTTTTGTTTTGTTTTTCTTTGATTTTTGCCTGCAATGCCAGTTAGAAGGAATATGGTTGTAGTGGATACTAGATTGGGACACTTGGTACTTCATACAAAACATCAAGTGTGGTACCACAGATGTCACCATAGCCCAGTCCATCCCCCCAGGGTGGGGTGGGCCACTTGCCAGGGATTGGCATGCTTCTGGGGGGGGGGTCCTTCCTCAGCAGCAGCGCTCCAGTCCTGACAGGAGCTCGGGTAGCCTGCCCCCACCTCCCAAGGCATCTGACCATTCCAGCAAGGAGGTGGGGCAGGGACTCTCCTCACACAGCCAGTTAGTGGTCAGCTCCCTGGGGAAGTGGGGGCAGGGCCAGCTGGGCTCCTGTCTGGATTGGAACTTAGCTGCCCAACTCAAGCAGATACGAATATAATTGTGATTATGAAGGATCACCACTCAGCTGTTATTTATTCAGATTTCATAATTATTTACTAGATTTCCCAGAATCTCTGACAAGAATAAGGGAAAATCAGATTGTGATAAAATTGGGCAGCAAAGAATCAAGTTTTCTCCAAATATGACTGCTATGCACTAAGCATATAATATAAAACAATTAGGGAAGTGCCATTTGGATTTTTATATTCTGAGATTCACCTGACGGATCCACACCTACAGGTGCTCATTTTACTCACCTGGAGAAAGGCCTAGTTTGAAGGTTTTATGGTTTCGTGGCTTAGTTTCCTGTTCGTTTTGTTTTTTAAAGGAGGGCTGCCTTTATTTTTAGCAAGAAAATGTGCCATGGAGTTTAAGAATCATAAAATCCTGTAGTCGGAAGGGGCCTGTAAGGCCATTGACTCCATCCCACTGTTCAATGCAGGAAATGAATCAAATAATATGCGCCTAGTGGTTGTCTAAATTCCTCTTGAATGGCACCAGTGTTGGAACACTCACCACCTCCTGAGGCAATGGATTCCATTGCTGTACTGCTGTAACCGAAAGTTTTCCCTAATATTGAACTGAAATCTGGCTTCCTGTAACTTAAGCCCCTTGTTGCACGTCCCGCTCTCTTAGTTGATTGAGAATAGGCCCTGCCCCTTCCTTATATAACAGCCTTTCAACTATTTGAAAAGTGTAAAAGTATCTCCTCTCAGACTCCTTTTCTCAAGGCTAAAGATTCCCATTTTTTCAGTCTTTCCTCACAGCTCTTGGTTTCCAGCCCCCTGGTGGTCCTTTTCACTTTCCTCTGAACTGGTTCCCATTTATCAGCATCCTTCTTGAAGTGGGGTGTCAAGAACTGGACACAGTACTCAAGATGAGGCCTAACTAGTGTCAAATGGAGGGGAACTAGGACCTTGCAGGACCTATATTTCTGTTAATGCAACCTAAAATAGCATTTGCCTTTTTGTAGCCATATTGCCCTGTTGGCTCATACTCAGCTTGTATCTATGGCAACTCCAAGATTCTTCACGCTCATAGTATTGTTGAGCCAGGTGTCCCCCCATTTTGTAACTGTTTGTTTGGTTTATGTTCCCTTGGTGTCGTACTTTGCGTTTATCCTTGTTAAATTCCATTTGTTGTCTTCAGACATTGCTCAAGTCTACCTAGATCCATTTGAATTTTATTTCTGTCATCCAGGGTATTAGCTCTTCCACCCAAATTTGTGTCGTCCACAAATTTGATTAGCATTTCCTGCACCCCTTGATAAAATCATTAATAAAAATGTTAAAGAGTGCTGGGCCATGGACTGAGCCCTGGGGTACCTCACTTGTTACCTCCTGCCAATATAGGGAGCAGCCATTCATGTTCACCCTCCAAGTACAATTCTGTAGCCAGCTATATATCCACAAGACAGTTGTTCCATCCAGACCATACCTAGTGACCTTGTTAATCCAAATATCATGGGACACTTTGTTAAAAAGCTTTGCTGAAGTCAATATAAATTATGTCTACAGCATTCCCTCTTTCTATCAGGGGAGTTACTCTGTCAAAAAAGAAGATCTGATTAGTGACAAATCCTTGTTGAATTTTAGCTGTTACTACATTGTTTTCAAGCCTGCCTAGATGCCCTAAAAGCACATCCGATCTCGCCTGATTTCGGAAGCTAAGCACGGTCGGCCCTGGTTAGTACTTGGATGGGAGACCACCAGGGAATACCAGGCACTGTAGGCACCTGGAGTAGGAACTGGCAAACCACTCCAGTACTCCTGCCAAGAAAACTCTATGGACGTGGGGTCACAAAGAGTCAGTCAGGACTGTAACAACGCAACACACACACACATTGTTTTCTAGGTGCTTGCTTAGTGACTGGTTTATAATGTTTTCCCTGGGCTTACTGATCTGTATTTCCCAGGTTCCTCCTTTTTGCTGGTTTTGAAGTGAAGGACAACATTAGCCCTTCTCCAATCATCTGGCACCTTGCCTATCTCCCATTTCAAGAAAACAATGGACAGTGGTTCTGAGAGTCTACAGCCAGTTCCATCAGTCCTCTTGGATGCAGTTCATCCAGGCCTGGAGATTTGAACTCATTCAAAGTAATAAGGTATTCCTTGACTATTTGTTTATCAATTTTCAGCTTCAATCCTGTCCCCTCCACTTGCATTTCACATTTCTCCAGAGGATCATAGTCTCCCCTTTGGGAAAAGATTGAGCTAAAATAGGATTTGAGTACTTCTGTATTTTCTTTGTCATCTGTTATCATTTTCCCATCTCCATTGAGCCACTGTGTCTTTTTTTTTGTCTCTTGCTATACCTGAAGTTTTTCATGAAGCCACACTGACTTTTTTTTTCTGTTTCCTATTTTTTGTGGTTGTTGGATTTGTTTGTATTTGTAACTTTAGAATTTCTATTCAAACCTTCTTGGACTCCTTTTCTTGCCCACTAAGTTGTCTCTGTAGGTCAGAATCAAGTCAAGGATAGGGAGTCCTCTGGTTTCATTCTCCACTTTTTGTAGGAGAAAATTATTAGTCACACAAACAGGAATTTCGTGGAAGGACCCTACTTTGCCGAATTTGTTTCCCAACAGGTATCAGAATAATTGAACTCTCCCATCGCTATTACATTGTGTCTCTTTCAAATCCTTGTTTGTTCTTCAAAATTTCCATCCTCTACTTGATTGGGCAGTTGGTAACAGATCCCAGGTACCATGGTTCCTTTTGTTTTTCACCCCATCTACTCTATATTGATCCAGATTATCTCTAAGGGAGAGCCACTTTCCTCCTCCTCTATTTCTGGGCAGGAACGTGTATTTTTAACATATATTGTAACTCCCCCTTCTATTCTTTCTGTTCTTTTTGAACAATGTATATTCCTCACTCTCTGTGTTCTAGTCATTGGAGTCATCCCACCAAGTTTCAGTTATTTGTATCAAGTCATATTTATCCTCCTGAGTAGAGATGGGCACGACTTAGCGGTATTCCCGTTTCCGTTTCCGTTACTCGGTTCCGTTACTCTACGGAAACGGTAACAGGAATTACTCTGCCAGACTTCGAGCTCGAACCGACGAACGAACAATTTTGGTCTGATTTGTTGTGCTCGTTCCTTGCATCGCGCGATGCCCCGCGGCACAGAAAAAACGTTTTTAAAAGTTAAAAAAACCCGGTTCCCGGCCAAAAAGCAGGTGGAAAAATGCCTGCCATGCCTCAGGGCACCTACCAGAGGGGTTGTTTCTGGAGGTCCCCGGCCTCCCCCCCATCCCCCGTCCTGGGCTGCTCTGGTGGGACTCGCCGCAGGCTCGCAGCCAGCAAAAAGCCCAGTCTCGCCGCCGGCCGCCGCAATTAAAGCGCAAGCAAGTGGCACGGACAGCACAGGAAAAAACTTTTAAACTCTCCCCCCACCCATTCCCGGGCCAAAAAAGCAGGCGGAAAAATGCCTGCTTGACTAAGGGCGCAGGGCACCTACCGGAGGGGTGGTTTCTGGAGGGGGGTCCCGCCTCCCCCCCGTCCTGGGCAGCCGGACTCGCCATGCCATGCGGTGCGGGCGGGGGATCCAAAATGGGGCGGCAAACGCAATATTGTTTTTGAAATCGTGGTCCAAAAACACACAAGCACAACAGAAACACGTGAAAATTTATAAACTGCCAGATTTTTCACAGTAGCAGTGGGTTTTTTCTTGCAACAAAATGTCTCTCCTCTCCTCCTCTGTCCTCCATTGATTTTATTTTATTTTATTTTATTTACACCTGCGCAATGATGGGCTGGCTGAGTGGCCAGTCATGTGAGAGTGGACGACCATGCAAATTTTTGGAGCCATCCCACCAATCGCATGGCCACTTGGCCATGGAGACTTCTGGGATGTGCCAAAAAGCCCCCTAAAACCTGCCCTAGCCCCCTAACCCTAACCCTAACCCTTGACTCCTTACCCATACGTCACAGACTGTCTTCTTAGTGGGTCAGAGAGGCACCCAGAGGTGCAACCCACTAGCCCACCGTAACCTTACCCGTCACTAGCCTAACCCTAGCCCTTGCACTAACCCACCTTAACCCTAAGCCAGATCTACTTGCATTGCACTACACGCAAGTACGATTCCCTTCTTTGTGAGACATGGTGGTGCGAGAGCCTTAGGCATCACCCTATGGCTCTGGGTTCACTCACTGGTCTCACTGTCTGCAACTGGTATGCATATCCATATGGCTATGCATGCCATTTTGCAGCAGCAGTTGAGGAGGGGAGACCCCCATGTTGAGGGGTCTCTTGGAGCCTGCTTCCCCTTCCTAGTGGGTGAGGATAGGAGGCACCCACGGGTGCCTCCAGGAGCCCACTTTCCCTTTATAGCGGGCCAGAGGAGGCACCCACCCCACAGAGGTGCCTCCAGGAGCCCGCTACCCCCCAAAAAAACCAGTACTAACGAAAACGAAAAAACGAACCGACTAATTTTTGCGAAAAACGGAAACGACCCGAAAGGGAATCGGCCCGACTAACGACAACTCGAATTTTTTTTTTCAAGTCGTGTCCATCTCTGCTCCTGAGCCAATATTTCTAGTTCATCTTGTTTGTTTCCCATACTCCAGGCACATGTTTATGGATATAGACATTGGAGACTGTGTTCTGTATGGCCTGGTTAATTTGTACATTTTAATGAATATTATTATTAATGTTAAGATTAATATTGACCCTCATGAGAACTGTTCAGTCCATTCCTCTTATTGTGTGTAAGGTTTCATCCGTATTTATGCAGGGCATGATTAAAGTGGATAGAGGGACACTCTTCTCCTTCTCACAAAATACCAGAACGTCCAGTCAAATTGAGGGTTGGGAGAGTGAGAACAGACAAAAGAAAATATATTTTTACCCAGCATGTTGTTAGTCTGTGAAACTCCTTGCCACAGGATGTGGTGATGGCATTTGGCCTGGATGCCTTCAAAAGGGGATTGGACAGATTCCTGGAGGAAAAGTCCATCACAGAATACAACCTATGATAGGGATATGTAATCTCCAGGCTTAAAAATAGGGTACTTAAGAGGCCAGATGTGGTATCAGGAGACAAATATCTAGTAGGCTTGTGTGCTCCTAGAGGCATTTGGCGGGGCTACTGTGAGATACAGGAAGCTGGACTAGATGGACTTTTGGCCTGATTCAGCTTGGCTCTTCTTATGTTATGTCTTTGGCAAGCTAAGCTTAGAATTCTGGAAGTTGTGGTCCAAAACATCAGGAGGGGCGAAGTTGGGACATGCCTGACCTACAGTCAGGAAACAACTGGACCTTCATCAGGAGGGGGCGGGGGTGGGGGGCACTTTGTAGTTTGTCTATTACTGTTTTTGTTATACAATTGTTTATTATTGTTATTTTGTCTTTTTTTATGTTCAATAAAAATAAATAAAAATGTAAAAAAAAAAAAAGGAAACAACTGGACCTAACTGTCAGGAGGGACCTTTACCTTTAATGAAGGTTTGAATTAGGTGCGATAAGAAAGTGTTATTTTAGGGGTGCAGTGCCATTTAATGAATACAAACCTGGCTTCCAAAATGCTTACAATTAAAAAGATACCAACCAGCTGTTCTGTTCTGTGCAGGCTCAGTGACGTGTCCTGCAAAATGGGATGCTGCATTCCAGCCTGGAGAAAAATACCCCCTTGTTATTTTTTCTCATGGACTTGGAGCTTTCAGGTACTACTGAATTTTGATGTATATTTGATAAAATGATGACAGAGCAGCTGCTCCCAAACAGAACGGCCTGGACCACTCGTTCCTCTCAAGCGGGTCATTTGAGGACTCCCAACACCATGAGAGGCCTGAAAAACATCAGCAAGAAACCAGGCCTTCTGGGTGGTTGCCCTTCATTAGAGAATAAACTGTCCCCTGAAATATGCTTAGCTCCTACACTCAAAATTTTCAAATGCCAGTTAAAAACTTGCCTCTATAGGATAGTTTAATTCCTATCTCTACCATGCTTGGAAATCTCTTTTCTCCACCTCTTGCAATGTCTATTTAGTTTTTTAGTTTATTTTGGCAGTACTATGCTATTTTGTCAATATTACATTTGATTCTACTTACCGTGTTATGGTTGCATTCTTTGTATAATTTTGAATTAAATTTGTATTTCATTTGTTATTGTTTATTATTTATAATTTGTACTTCTCACATTGTAAACCACCCAAAGTAGCCTTCAGGCTAGGTGATGCGTTATAAAAATCAAAGCAAAGCAAAGCAAGCAAGCAATCTGAGAGATATTCATGATAACCATGAATCTCATATACGAAGAGAGAACTTTATTCTTCAAACCAACAGCCTTTAAGAAAAGCTTCAGTGTGCATAACAGTTGGTGGAAAATGAGTTTTGGTAATGAATTATATCTTTTGATATATAGAGACTTGGGGCTTTCTGTTAAGGAACACTGTATGCCACACATGAATACTGAACTAAATACTGGACTACTGGACTAAATACTGGACATGAGTACTGGACTAAACTTTTTTTAAAAAAAATTACAGGCTATTCTGTCATGGATTCATCTCTCAGCCTGGATGCCCAGCTTTCAGCAGTGGCCAAGAGTGCATTTGCACAATTAAAACTAGTGTGCCAGCTGCACCCATTTCTTGAGAGGTTTCACCTGGCCCCAGTAACACATGCCTTAGTCACATTTCAGCTGGATTACTCTAATGCACTCTACATGGGCTTCTGTTTGGAAACTTGAGCACAGTACCACTCCCATATCCACTGATACGCTATCTGCAGACTCAATTATCCGCTGTGGGCGATCCGTGGGCAGTGGGGGTGGTGGGGTGTCGGGGGGGAAAGCTGTGCCACACTGCCTGGGCGGCAGACCGGATGGCACTTTTGCTCACATCACCCAACCACCACCCACCACTGGGCAGCACAGAGGGTGGTGCTGGTGGCAAGGGGGATGCAGCAACAGTGGTAGTGGGGTGGTGAGCATGAAAGCGGGGGTGCCGCAGGATGGTTTGCTGGCCCTTCGTGCCACTAAGTTTGTCCCACCCAGGAAGGGGCCACTGGGCAGGCAGGTGGAGGAGCCAGGCTACGAGGAGTGCTGGCCTGGTGTCCTCAGCCCTGATAGGCCTCCAAGCCAGCCAAGGGGAAACATTGCCAGTGTTTTCACAGAAAAAGAGTGAAAAAATAATGGCTGAAATCCTATTGCACAGTTCAGCAAAAAGCATCATGTTAAGGAATTTCTGTCAACATTATTCTGTTTCATACTAAGCCAAACAATTCACTGTGTGACAGATCATACCTATGGAGATTAACGGTACTTAACTTACAGCGCTTCATTTAAAGAAGCTACACCTTTTGTCTTAACTGCGTGTTTCCTCATGGGTACAAATTTCTAGGGGATGATAAGAGTCCAGTGAATTATAATACAGTAGATTGAATCCTTTTAGTGAGAGAATCCTTGCTGTTTTCTCCATTACAGACAGTGGGGAGTCCTCTGCCATGTTTGTTGCCAGTTGCAGATAAATAGCAGTGAACTACAGAGAACTCACAAGCCTCTGTTGGTAAGCCGTGAAGCGATGTGTAGAAATGGGATTCGTAAATCTAGTTCTCCCACCAATCTGCAATATCAGGAGACAAGCCTGGATAATGTTGTAAACACACATGGAGACCTGATGCCTGAATTGATTCTCCTGTTCCACCTTGCTTCTTCTATAGGGCTGTTTTGTTCTGTAGACTTTGCATAGCATCCAGGAAAGTTTTGAAGTGTTTTTGAAATAACAGCAACAGCAAGCAACAGTAATAAAACGGCCACAATAATAGTACTCCATATTTAGTATGCACAGTGCTTAAGAATTGTGCCATGATTTAAATCCATACAGTTAACTTTCCATGTTTATATTAACAGAACTATATATTCAGCAATTTGCATTGAAATGGCATCTCAAGGTTTTGTGGTTGCTGCTGTTGAGCATAGGTACGTATACTCCATATATTGATTTTTTTACTGGTTCACACACACACACACACACACACACACACACACACACACACACACACACACACACACACATGAAAATCGGTACAGTAGGACCCCAGTATCCGCTGGTTCCAAGCCTTCCCGTGGATAATGAAAACCGTGGATAAGCGAGAATGCCAAAATGTTCCCCAAAACTGTTGTTTTGTGATAGTAACTTGCTTTACAGCTGCTGTTTTACAACAGTAGCTTTACAGCTGCTGTTTGTGACAGTAGCTTGCTTTACAGCTGCTGTTTTATGACAGTAGCTTGCTTTGCGGCAGCTGAATTATTTATTTATTTTTCCTCTGCCAACTGTGGATAACTGAATCAGTGGATAATGAATCAGTGGATACGGGGGTTCTACTGTATAGTATAGAAATGCAAATATCCAGCACTGGAAATATTTAATTGAAATGAATTGAAAGTGTCTTATCCTCCCTTTTTAGATTCTGAAGGTGAGAGAGGAAGACTCTGATAGTAAAAATTTGCTGCTAGATGGCCAGTGCTGGTATCAGGACAGCCACCAGTAATCTAGCAACAATTTTGAAGGCTCCTCCCATTCCGTGGTTCCTAAAGGGAGCCCTAGGGAGCCTTGGAATCTGGAAGGGGGTGACAGGAAATTTTCCTTTCCTTTAAATTAAATTAAATATTTCTGGTGCCAGATCTAGTTCACACTGGTGTAATTTTATGCCAACAAGATTTTGCCTGCTGGCACATACTATAAATCAAGATTGTAGAATTAGGAAGTAGATCCAAAATTGATCCATGTGATAATTTATTTCAGATAAGCATATAATTCTCTGTTCTGGAGCATAGTAAGCGGCTCTGGTCTCCCATGGGGCAGGGCAGCACCCCACAGTGATCTCATATTTTCAGTCTGGTATTCTCAAGGTTAAAAATGGGGAAATACCAAAACAGATTCATCTTACAAGGCAAACAAAGTTGAAATTAATACACATGATCAGGAAGACTCAACTGAGGCCAAAAATGAAAGAGATTGGCAGCTGGTTGTTGCCAGTAATGGCAGACAGCCTTCTGAGTTTGCACAGATTGGAGGTCTAAGTGATATTGTGTCAATAGCTGACAACATCCCACTCTCTCTCGACATACAGGCCTCAAACCTAAGATGGAAAAGGGTTCATTTTGAATTTTCTTCACAGGAGGCTCGTTGAGTGAGGTCAGCTGGCTGTACTACATGCTCTCCACATTTATTTATTTGTTTACTTCTATTGCTAAGTCTGATTTCTATCAGTGTAATAAACCATCGAGCTATCCGGCAGTTCTCTTAAAGCTAGCTGATACTGATTTAAACGGAGAAGAGTTCTATTTCAGTCTTTATCATGAACTGAAACCTGTCAATCTAACTCCCGAATCTTCTGGCCTGTTGGATAATTATTGCCAGTTGAGTCTATAGATATGAGAAATAAAATTCTCCATTTCCTTTCCAGAATCAAAAGTTAATAACTCGGTGGTTATGCTGATGTTTGTTTGTTTATAATAAATATTATATTACATTTATAATAATGTTTACCATTCTTCATTAAAGGTTTCATCAGTACTGTACTAGCGTACAGCTGATCACACTGTTGTAGAGGTGGGATGGGGATTCTCCCTATAAAGCCAACAAGTGGTTGGGTGCTTGGAGTGGTAGGGAAGGGCAGAAAAAGCCTGTTAGCGGTCCAGCTGGCCTTGGTGGGGGGGGAGGGGGGCAAAGTTGTTTGGCACATGAGGTGCCCAGCTCTATTCAGTACTCTATTATGGTCCTGGATTATGAAGTCATTTTAATACAGAAGAGAGTGGCTGTTTTTCTGTATTAAAGTACAGGTGAGAGAGGCGGTAGCCCTGGAAGGGGAAAAGTGTGTAGCTGTCTCAAAATAGAATCCCTGGCATCATTTTCTTTTGTATTAGAGATCAGTCCTCTTCCGCTACATTCTACTACTCAGAGAAACCTGATTTCAAAGCAAAAGGAAATGCTCCAGAGCTACACAAGGAGTGGATGTATTATCGGAAATTAGGATCAGATGAAGATGAAGTTGAGCTGCGTCGACAACAGGTTTGTGAGGGAGTTTAGTACTTCCATTAAAAGCCTGCAAGTCATCTTGCACAGAGGCTGGCGGGTTGCGGTTCTACTGTCTATATAATATTGTTTCCTCAAACATTCACAGGAGACTAAAACCAGTGCTTGTTGGTACAGTACTGTGCTTTTGAGCAGATTTAGGTGAACAGAAATGAAGTTGCTTTGACTTCAGAAGCTGCCTGAGATCAAAGAGGTCAGCTCTTCCCTAAGACACATTGTGATTGTGGCTGTGCTTTCAGACAGATCTTTGTGTTATGTTGAAGAAAGTATGTATATCTGAGAATAACTCATAGGCTCTGCAAGCTGAAACCAGAAATTCACCCAGAACTCATGGACTCATGGGAAATTTTTATAAAGCCTTTAGGATGTATAGTCTCTCAGTTCAAGAGTCCCTTGAAACAGTTGATCAACATACTGGAGTTCTCTTCCATCGCATTGATAATCCTTTCCATATAGACCATGTGTAATGAGCCTTAAAAGTCCTCGTGACCCCCTGATCTAGAGGCTGAATTAGAGATTAGATTTGGGGGCACGTAGGTACTGTACTTTGATGCCTTCACTGTTGAACTCATGGAGTTCTAGTTGGCCAGGGACACAATATTTACTGAATATTTAATTATTTATTCGGGGGGGAAAGTCACATATAACCAAGTCTGTGCTCTTCAGACTCATGCAATTCAAGGGAGAAGTAGAAATGGAAGAACCTGTTGGGGAAAAAGTCATAACCGGTAAAACAATTATATTTTATGAATCTGGAAGTTGAGTCATGGCAACTGGCTTCATTCTTGAGAGATCGAAATGTTTCGCTATTCACCCAAGCAGTAGCAAAATGTTTCAATCTCTCAAGAAAAGAAGTCCATTTGCCATGGCTCACCTTCCAGATAAACTCACCTGGATGACTGAGAACCTTCACAGACATATGTTTTATGAAAATAATTCATAATAATTCCATTTCTAAATGAACATTTATGGTCCCAAAGCTGGAATGCCTCTATGTATCCTTTCGCCTGAAAGCAGCTAATTCCATTGATTTGGAGAACAGGATCACTATGTAAATATACAAAAGGAGGTAACAGCCAAGTAGTTGCCATTTTTACTCTAATAGGAAAATCATATACAAATTGGATAATCAATTCTTCTGGTGGACACTGTAAATTTGCTCTGTGGGCAAAGGTTTTGAAGCTATTCATCCCTTCATTGATTCATGCCCAGTCACATTTTTATGATAAAATAGCTCAGTATGTGGGCTTGTGGAAAGGGGTATTATCCTTAGAGATTACAGCCTTCTAGGTCACAACAGCACATGGACTACACGAGAGGCCAAATAATAGGACCTGACGGAAAAATCAAATTGTTGGTGAAAGCACAATTTTGACTTAAGTGAGAGTCCTCAGCAAAGGTACAGGTCTATGGCTATCCCCTTTGAAACATTGCCCAAGGGTGGGTCTTTCACCAGGACAACTTGCTAATCGAGGAGATTATGTGGAAATGTTTAGTTCAAACCTAGCCTGGGAGAGAGATCTAGAAAATCAAGTTCAGGCAGGAGTATCTGGAATTGTTCAGCAACTGTCATTGGAACACATTGCTTAGGAAAGGGATGTGCACCATTAGAATCGTCCTTACATCTTTCACAAACATAGAATCATAGAATCCTCGTAGAGTTGGAACCTTGGAGGTCTTCTAGTCCAACTCTTTACCCAGGGCAGGAGACCCCATACCATCCCTGACCGATGGCTGTCCAATCTCTTCTTGAAATCCTCCAGCCATGGGGCGCCCACAACATCAGGAGGCAAGCTGTTCCGCTGTTTAACGGCTCTCACTATCAGGAAATTTCTCCTTACAAACTGGGTTTCTTCATTAGTTACTGATTAATTTATTACAGTAGGAAATTTGCGGATAAAAGCAAACTGAGGTGAGGGTGGCAAGGGGGGACAGCGATGACAGTGGTGGTGGGAGTGTTGGGGGCAACAGCGCTGGTGCCGCACAGCCACCGGCAAGGTGTTTGCGCTGCCCTGGTCACCAGCAGGGCATTACCACCAGGTTGCGCTGCAGACAGGGTGCTTGCGCCACTTTGGTGCTCAAGACAGCATATGTTCTTCACCAGGTTACTCTTAACAACAGCCTTATTAAGGATCTCAAGAATTAAGAGATTGTGACTGGCTAAGGTCACAGAGTGCATTTCATGGCTCGATGGGACTTGAATCCACATCTTCAGAGTTCAACCCTAACCACTACTAATTATCTGCCTACTTTGTTGTATCCCTTTACGAAACAATCTCCTGGGTGGTTTGCATTATATTGTCTGGGTGCCTAATGTTTGGGGTCATCCAATATCTTTCTAACATCAAAGATATTCTTGTCTTGATTCTTGTTATTGATTTATTATTAAGAGCTGGTCATTCAAAATAAAATAAATGGTGAATAAAGAAGAATAGGAGGAATAACTGATTGGTTGAAAAACCTTAGAGATGGTTTGAACGCAGTGCTTCATCATTCTTTAGAACTGCAGTAATCAAAGTCAGCATTATTGACTTCAAAGTTTCACATCACACACTTGATCATTTTGAGTTTTTAACCAGTGTAAGCCTCTTATAGAAAAGTGTATAAGCATAAACAAATATCTCTAACTGTTAAAACAACAGCCAGGTGTTTCTTTAAATCTAAAAGCAAACTGATTGATGTCTTTTCTTTTTGTAGGTACAGCAAAGAGCAGATGAGTGTATTAGAGCTCTTGATGTCATGCTTGACATTAATTCAGGAAAAGCAACAGTTAACATGCTTCCTGTGAACTTTAACTGGATCTGTTTAAAGGTAAAGGAAATTACTGATACAGTAAACACCCATTTATCATGGGGGTTAGGGACCTGTCCTGACCCGTGATAAAGGGAAATCTGCATTATGCAGATGCTGGGTCAGGTCGGGACTAGGGGGCTTATCTGGGGTCACCCCAGAAGTTGGAAGTGACTTCCACTTTGCCGGAAGCCACTTCTGGGGCCTCCAAAAAGCCCAGGAAGCCCATTGGAGGTGCGTTTTGGGCAGTGCTAGGCCTGGGGTAAGTGCAAGAGGCCCAAAGGTAGCCTTTCCTTTCATATACAGCAGTCCCGCAATACACCGGGACCACAGTATATAAATTGCAGTATAGCGGGGGATGACCATAAGGGAAATTAACAGTGGTGACCAGGTCTCTATCTTTTAGCAGTGGGCTTAGCTGATAAATAGCCTTACAAAAATAACCTTGGTCCATAGAGGCACCACTGATCATTGTAAATCTAAGTACCCTAGAAGTCTCTGTTGGATTATTGCTTGAATTTCATTGACAATTGGCAGCTTTGTTAGGTTTTAAAACATTGATTCAATTCAAAAAGCCTCCAGTTTATGAATGTGGCATATTATACTTCTGTAGCCACAATTCAGAAAGTCAGGAAGTGGCCTGATATTGATGTACAATAGTACGCCTACATTGCCTGTTGGAAAAAGGATGCCAAGTTTTACATAGGAAAGGGCAACCTGAATGGTGACAGCACCAGCGGCAGTAGTGAAGATCATCCACAGGAAACTCTCGGGCTCACCACCATTCCCAAAGAAAGACCATGCAAGGGAAAATCCCAGAAGCTGGCTCCTTTTTTTAATAACCAGTTAACCACTTCTCGCCCAAACATAAAGCAATTACCAGGACTGCTTTTCAACAGCTGTGAATGTTGGCATGACAAATGTAGCTAGGATATTTATAAATTGTAACTCATATACCATTTGCCCAAGCAGCCCTATTTGACAGAGAGTGCCCTAAGCACATCCGATCTCGCCTGATTTCCGAAGCTAAGCAGGGTCGGCCCTGGTCAGTACTTGGATGGGAGACCACCAGGGAATACCAGGTGCTGTAGGTGCCTGGAGTAGGAACTGGCAAGCCACTCCAGTATTCCTGCCAAGACAAACTCCATGGACGTGAGGTCACGAAGAGTCGGTCAACAACTGTAACGACACAACAACAACAAGAGCAATCTGTCACATCTATGCCAAATTTGGAGCAGTGTCAAGCTGCAACGTCATAAATTTTTGTTTGAGGTGCACCCATTTTTGAGTTGCTTTACGGAGTGCTTATTTGCTTGGCTGCTTTCATGCAGCAGTAACGTTACGTGGAAAGATCAGTGGCACCTGTACTTCCTTGTTTTTCAGGACTGTATTGACATTGAGAAGATAGCAGTGATGGGGCACTCTTTTGGCGCTGCTACAACCATTGAGACTCTTAGCAAAGATGTGCGATTCAAGTAAGAATTATTGCCTAGGCACACATTGTGATGTTTGCCTTATTTTTGTTTTTCTCTGCTTTTAATATCTGAGTTTTGGGCCATCTCCAGATTGTTCCTTTAAGTCCAGATGGAAGAGATTCTAGCAATAAAAGCAAAGTTAGTGACAAACTGAACTTGCACCACACCATCTAATGAAATTAATATAAAATTATGTATCTTTGAATTTGCTGACTGTGCTGTTCCCTTCCCAATCCCCTTTCCTTTTTAATATGCGCTTACATTTTAAGTCTGTGAGGAGGAGTCCTTCCTACTGCAATGCCCTCTACATGGGGTTGCCCTTGACCCTTGTCCGGAGGCTCCAGCGGGTGCAAAATGCGGCGGCCAGGCTGGTGGTGGGTGCTTGTCGTTTCGATCACATCACCCCAGTTTTGGCACGCCTGCATTAGCTACCTGTGGCCCTCCGGATAAGGTTCAGGGTCTTGGTTTTGATTTTCAAAGCCCTCCACTGCTTGGGACCAGTATACCTGTCGGAGCGTATCTCCCAGAGGTCAACTGAGGTTAGGCCGTCTAGAATGGCACAGGCGCGCTCACTTAGGGTGGCCACGCCCAGGGAGGTGCGGAAATCACTCACGTGCAACCGCGCCTTCTCTGTGGTGGGCCCCTCGCTATGGAATCATCTCCCTAGTGAGCTGTGCCTAGCAGAGTCCCTGCCCGCCTTTAAAAAGGCCCTGAAAACCTACCTTTTCAAAGAGGCATATGGCGACCTTTTTACTTTTTTTTTTTTTTTTTTGGCCGCCCGCGCCATCTTTCGTGGAGGGTTTTGTCCCCCTTTTTTATTAGCACTTTTCCTCTTTTTGTATTTTTTGCTGCCTTGTTCTAATTGTAAACCGCTCAGAGTTCCATTCGGAAGATGGGCAGTCTAGAAATATAACAAATAAATAATAATAATAAATAAATAGGTATTTAAATCTCTCTACCATGCCTACAGAATTGGAAACTGTATACATTGCACACTGTTTCTAATTGTTCTAAACTATTATAAACGTTTAAAAGTGTTCTAATGACTAAAATTGCTGGTCTATTCTGTCTTATTATAATAGGATTTTTTCAGTTGTACTCTTTCCTGGAACTTTTGATTATTAGAATAGGAGATTATTAAAACGAATAATTAGAATAAACAGAAGTTTTGGAGAAGATAGTCATGTTAGTCTCTGCAAGAATTCCAGGCAAAAATCAAAGAAAAGTAAAACAAGACAAAAGACAAAAAAACATGTGGCACCTTAAAGACTAGCTTTCATATTTTAACGTAACGTTTTGTGGACACATTATATATTCATAATCATTCATGACTGAAGACCATCCACCCTCTACTTAAATACGTGGAGTAAAAGAATGTGAATCTTCATTTCTCACACCCATCTTCTCTTCTAGGAAAGATCTCTTGGCTGCTTCAGCTTCAAGATGTCTCACCCAAAATATACCTGAAATTTGTAAATGTCAGGTATATGATTTGTAAATTTGTAAAAGAGTGTTTCCTTGCAGCCGTGCCGTCCACGTGGCCATGGACTTGCACAACACTGGCTCTTTGGCTTGAATGCGGAGATGAGCACCGCCCCTAGTTGGACATGACTAGCACGCTCCTCTTTTCTGCACAGGTGCGGCATTGCCCTCGATGCATGGATGTTACCTCTCTCTGATGATGTGTATCCCAGAGTTCACCAACCTCTGCTCTTTATTAATTCAGAAAAATTCCAGTGGGCTTTGAACGTCCTAGAAATGAAGAAACTTGATTGCAAAGACAGAGAACGAAAAATGATCACTATCAAGTTAGTGCTGAGTCGAAATGCTCATCATTACCTGGGGAATGGGGACTGTTTGCATAGAGTCATGTATGGCATTATGAAATGCTGATACTAATCAAGCGGTGTTTTACCTTCTGGATTTAAAAGGAAGAAGAAGTACTTTGTTAGATCAATATCTTGTTTCACTTTCAGAGGATGGTTAGTCATCTACAGTAGTTCAGTCTCAACCTGCCTTGTGTGACATGGGTTCCAATGATAAAAACTGTAGCATGCCTTTCAACTAAGGCAAGAGAGACTTCCCTTGAAGCCAAGCTGGGCATGCATATTTCTGTGCATTCTAAAAGTCTGCGTGGTCAGCTGTGGCGCAAGGAATCCAAAGGAGTATTAGGATTGCAGGAGTTGTGCAGCAAAAGGATTTCTTCCCCTCCTGCGACCCACACAAAAATAAAAATCTCCCCTCTAAAATGGGTATTTGGGAGGAAATTCTCCATTTGCATCCATGGAGGATCCTCATGGGGAGAGGATTTCCAAAGACAACAGCAGGGCAGGAGGACATTCTAGCTTCCTGCCAATTTCTGAGAGGCTGGCGGTTATTCCTCTGGAGCAGTGGATCATTAATGTACTATTTCTTTTTTTTAAAAATTAATTTAATTGTGTATAACAAAAGAATTACAAAAAAGAAATGAACCAAGGAAAAAAAAACCAAAATGATAAAGAAGTAATAAACATAACTAAACTTAAGCACCCATCACGAGGAACAATTGAGATATATGCTGGGGCACCTCCCTTATGAGGAAAGGCTAAAACATTTGGGGCTCTTTAGTGTGGAAAAAAGGCGCGGGGGGGGGGGGGGAGAGATGATGCAGGGCATGAGTAAAGTGGATAGAGGGACACTCTTCTCCCTCTTACAAAATACCAGAACTAGGGGACATCCACTTAAATTGAGGGTTGGGAGAGTGAAAATATATTTTTACCCAGTGTGTTGTTAGTTTGTGGAACTCCCTGCCACAGGATGTGGTGATGGCATTTGGCCTGGATGCCTTCAAAAGGGGATTAGACAGATTCCTGAAGGATAAGTCCATCACAGAATACAAGCCATGATGGAGATGTGTAATCTCCAGGCTTAAAAACTAGGGTACTTCAGAGGCCAGATGTGGTATCACGAGACAAATATCTAGTCTTGTGTGCTCCCAGAGACATTTGGTTGAGATACAGGAAGCTGGACTAGATGGACTTTTGGCCTGATTCAGCTTGGCTCATAAGAACATAAGAAGAGCCCTGCTGGATCAGGCCAAAGGCCCATCTAGTCCAGCTTTCTGTATCTCACAGTGGCCCCACCAGATGCATCTGGGAGCGCATGAGACCAAATGCGGCTATTATGTTCTTATGGCTATATAGGGTGTTACAGCTAATGACCAGCATTTTCATTTGGGCCCAGAAACGGACTGGTAGCCAGTGTAGTTGTTGTAACAGGGGCGTTACATGTTCCCTCTAACTGGCTCTGGTCATTACCCTGGCTGCTGCATGTTGAACCAGCTGAAGATTCTGAACCAAGTGGGATATAACTTCAACCAAGTGGGATATAACTAAGGAATGTGTCATTATAGCCAAATCAGATATCTCAAGGAACTGGTGCAGTTTGCCAGTGTTAACTGTGCTACCACCAAAACCTGGGCATCTAGGAAAATGTTTTGCTCTTTATTTCCACATAAAAGTGGAACCCAGCTCAAGAATTTTCATCCTACGATGATGATGAAATTGCTGACAACAAAGATGATTTAACCAACCTAGTTTTTTAAAAAATTAGATATACTACTTGTTACATCTAGGGCAGGGGTGTCCAAAATTTTGCAAGGAGGGCCAGATTTGGTGAAGTGAAAATGTGTGTGTGTGTGTGGTGGGGGGGGTGACCATTCAGCCGCATTTGGGTTCCCAGGCCAGACTTTGGACAAGTCTCTATAACATGCAAGGAGGCGGGGAGGACGCTACAGCAATGTAACTGGGGGTGGGTAGGCTGGGGGGATGGAGAGATGGACAGAGGCAGGGAGGGCAGACAAACCGTAAAACTGCAAGCTAACGCCTCCATCCAGTATGGGGAGGGGCCAGCTGGCGGGGATGCGTGACAGGCTGAGCCAGTGGGGAGAAGAAGCTATGGGCTGCTCAGAATTCGAAAACGGGCCACGTTTGGCCCCCGGGCCTGACTTTCAGGAAGCATTTGTGATGTTTTCTTGTAGACTGATGAGGAGCATGCTGTTGTTTTTTAACTTAAAGGACAGCATATAATGTTGAGCTATATTATGTATCCTTCTTAAGAGTACTGTAGTTGAAAAACATCTTTGTTCTTTTGCAGGGGGTCACTACATCAGAGTTTTCCAGACTTCACATTCTTGGTTGGCAATATTGTTGGAAAGGTGTTTAAGCTAAAGGGAGATGTAGACCCAAATACAGTCATTGATGTTAGCAATAAAGCTTCACTGGCCTTCTTACAGAAGTATTTAGGTAGGTTGCAAAATTATGCTTATAATTGAGCTACAACTTATCCTATCTCCGAGGCTTGGGGTGATTAATGTTACATGTATAGATTTGTGCTGTATAGTATTTTATTCCTGACTGGCAAAAGCCCAGAGATTATTTTTTAAAATAAGCTAGTCAATATGTTACACTTAAAATAGGATGGCGCATACAAAAACAAAACAAAACACTATGACAAATGATCCCAACCCCAGCTGTATGCATCTTCCTGTTCCTTACCATATTCTGTTCTATATTTAGAAAGTATTTAGGCTGTGGCCACTTGTATTATTTCCACTCCCTATTTTAACAATAATTTACATCATTTTCCTATCAAACTCCATTCAGTGATTTGCAGCTCAGTACTGAAGATTTTACAAGCAATTTTGGCAGTGACTATAACCACCCAGAGTTCCCTTTGGGAAATTGGTGCTGTATACAAGTAAATAAATAAATAAAAGTGCTTGAATATCAGCTGCAACTCTTACCGCTTTCTCCTTGAAATTCTTACTCAGATCCATCAGCTGCTCCCACAGACTTTACTAGGAATGGGATCTTTTGGTTTTTTCCACCACAGCTCCCCAAATTCACGAAAATTCTTTTAGGCTAAAATTCTGTCACCTGTAAGCAAAAATGATAGTACAGTAGGACCGCGCCCCCCCCCCATATCCATGGGGGATTGGTACCCGGGCTGCCCCGCGGGTACGGAAATCCGTGGATAAGAGTGAATGCTCTTATTCGAGGCATACAGTGGTGGGGGTAGATGATTTTGTGGCTGAGGTAACTTATAGATGGTGAGATGGGGGTGGCAACAGCGGTCTGTGCTTGTGGGGCTTACATTTTGTGGCGAAATGTGAAAGACTACCTAACTATTTTCTTCTCTGCAGACCTGGTGGGGTGGCAGGGGTGAAAGTGCCCAGCAAGGAGCCACTGGGCAAGTAAGTGGAGGGGCCAGGCTACCTCCTGCCCTCACCGTCTACTTTATGCATCCAGCCTGGTTGGCTGGGCAAAGGAGGAGTAGGATGAGGAAGGACAGCCCTTGGCCCCAAGGCGCCTCCAAGTCAGCTAGCCCAATCGTCCTGCTCTCCGCGCCCCTTGCTTCCACTTGTTTCCTGCTCACTTGCCTGGGTGGTGATGGGGCTCCGTGCATGCTGCGTAGCTGAGGGCGCGTCTCCCTGTGGGCGCTTGTACAAGTGGCGGCTTCAGGTCCAAGCGGCAGTGGCGGCTTTGCTGCCCGGATAGCTCTTTGTGTGCATGAGGAGGGGGGAGGAGGGGGGTCACTGGGGGCCTAGGACCCTGGGAGTTTTTCATATGCTGCTCCTCCTAAGCCCTTAAAAGGTCTCTCTCTCTCTCTCTCTCTCTCTCTCTCTTTGGGATTCCCTCTCTGGGCAAATCTGCTCTCTCTCAATTCTCTCTCTCTCTCTCTCTCTCTCTCTCTCTCTCTCTCTCTCTCTCTCTCTCTCTCTCTCTCTCTCATCTCTCTCTTTCCAGATCTCTCTCTCTCTCTCTCTGTTTTTGCTACTGCACGCACGGAGCCTGTCACTGTCCCAGAAAGAGCTGCTGGGTGGGTAGGTGGAGGAGCCAGGCCACCTCCTTTCCTCGCTGTCTCCTTTACACACCCAGCCTGTCCTGCAGGGCAGAGGAGGAGGAGGAGGAGGAAGGCCAGCCCAGTGCCCTTGGCTCTGAGATGCCTCCAAGCCAGCCAGCCCGATTGCCCCACCCGCCTCCTCTCTTGCCTGCTTGCTTGTCTGGCTGGTAATGGGGCTGTATGCGTGCAGTAGGAAAAACAGGGTGAGCGAGCGAGCCACCTTTCAGGACTTAAGAGCAGCTGCACTTGAAAAACTCCCAGGGTCCAATGCCCCCAATGCCCCCCTCCCCCCTCCACACACATCTGAAGAGCCACTTGGGCAACAAAGCCACCTCTGCCACTTGGGCACCGACGCCACTGCCAGTGCCTGCGGGGAGAAGTGCCATCAGCTGCTCAAGATGCACGGGAGCCTCGTTACCAGCCAGACAAGCAAAGCAGACAAACGAGCAAAGAGCACGGCAGTCAGGGCAATCAGGCTGGCTGGCCTGGAGGGGCTGCAGGACCAAGGGCACCAGGCTGGTCTTCCTCCTCCTCCTCCTTGGCCCATCTGGCCATGCTGGGCGCATAAAGCACCTAGTGAAGAGAGATGACCCAGCTCCTCCACCTGCCCGCCCAGCGGCTCCTTCCCAGGCATGACAGCCTTGGCGGTGAGAGGGCCTGCCTTGCCCTGCTATTCCTCAGGACCTTTGTGGCCAGGCTGCGGCCAGGCTCTGGCCACCAGTGGTGGCAGTAGTGGGGGCGGGGGCAATAGCGGGATGACCCTCACCGTCCATGGATAAGTGAATCCATGGACAGTGAGTCAGCAGATATGGGGGTCCTACTGTAATGATAAATTCAAAGATGATAGAGGGCTGTAAGAAGTAGAAAATGGGTAGGAGTTGCTAAGTTCCATGGAAGATGCAAGGGATTAGGGGACTTTGAGAGGCACTGTATACAGATCCTAATGGGCAGAGAGACTACCAATTCCCTAATCCGTAGCAGCTCCCACAGAGTTTAACCACTCCCACCCAGTTCTGCCTTCTTTGGGCTAACGGCCTTCTCTGCAGAAAGAGACTTCCCAAAGCAAAAGCAAAAGCAAAGTGTTCTGCTTATATACCGCCCCATACCACTGAAGAAGTAGGACAAGTAGTGCTCTGGGATGCGGGGACTTTATACAGATCAATTTTCCCTAATCCGTAGCAGCTGATTACAGTGTGCAACCGCCTTCTCTGCTACACATTGCACAAGTCATGCACTGAAACTCCCTCCAAGGCCTTAGAGTTTGTTTGTTTGTTTTTTTACTACATCTGACAGAATTCTGGCTGGGAGCTGTAGTGATTTCTGAATTCTGGGAGCCTGAGTGGGGGGGGAAACCCTGAAAGTTCCATGCCTAGATTTTGTTCTGGTGTTGCTAGTAAAGCTTCTATACTTTGCAGGCCACCACAGGAATTTTCCTGTCTTCTTCCAATGCTGATCATCTTTAGCCTTGTTCCAAGTGGCTTCAGCTCTCTGGGCTGCCTTAGTGCTATTGGTATCAATGTTGTGGCTGCCACCACCATCACATATTTATTTTTCTAAGGGACCTGGACTTCTTCCACTCCCTTCAGCAGTCACTCCCAGGATTCTCTCTTTGTCTTCCAGAACTCAGATCTGTGTCCTCCTCACTGGTAACCTGCTTGTATTTTCTCCACAAAGACCCTCAAACCATTAACCAGTCACATCCAGAGCAGTTAATGTTCTGTCACACAGCCATCTGATGTTCAGCACCAAAAAAACTCCATGGAATACTGGATTGAGAAACCCACCAATCAATCTGGATTTCTTCTCTCAATATAAATACTTGAGAGCTGTCTGCCCAAAAATATTCCCAAGGGCAATTTGTTAATATTTCATAGCTAAAAAATGAGCCATGTCCAGAGTAAAATGCAGTTTTTAACTCAGTCATGTTTTCATGAAACACAAATGTAAATATTTCATTTCCCTACATAGCTTTTCCTTCTCAATCTGTATAACCTCATACTTTTGAACATATTTAGGATATTGATACCTTATTTCTGTTCAACAGGTCTCAAGAAAGATTTTAACAAGTGGGACCCTCTTCTGGATGGCAAAGGACTTAATGTTATCCCAGGCACTAACGTTGACTTGACTCTAGTGGCATCCCAGGCAAAATAATGGAGATATAATAAAAATGTACCAGTTAAAAATCTTAATTCATAACATGTGACCTGCTAAAATACAGACGTTTTGATTAAGATATATTTGGGCAATTTACATCCAGTCTTACTTTCCATTATCAAAGGATTCGAAGAAATATACTGAGTAAAACTCATTTGTATCTCCAGATTCTGTGGGATTTGTGTGCATCTCTTTGAAGCATTATTGCACCACAGCAAGACAAATCGGTAAAAGATGTGTTATTCTAGAGTGGTCAACTTCCAGAAAGTTAGGCCAAGTCTTTCCTCACAGGCCCAAAAACCTGCACATAAACCCATCCTCCCCCCCCCAGGTTTAATCTTTATTTATTATTTGGCCATTTGTTAGAGCCCAAGGAAAGAACTTTTCAGAACTGGAATTGGGTATATATCAGTTTGCAAAAAGGTCACCTACTAGTGATTTTGGACAGCAAATGGTGTATGTGAAGAGGGCAATCATAAATGTGTGTTGTTTTTTAAGTATGTGTGACAGGGATTCCTGGGAAATGTTTAAGTTAAAAACATCAGAATTCACTCAGGTTACAATACAATCATCTAAATGATCCTCAGTGACTGTTAAAACCATAGTTATGCTAGACCTTTTGCACTTCTTTTATATTTCGAATAATCTGGACTCCCCAAATGTGCATAATTATCTACTGAAGATAAATTCCTTTCATCTTAAAAAGTGAGCTGCCGTACCAAATAAAATTTGCTTGTTTTTAATGATACCACAAGATCCTTTATTGGGCCTTTTCACACGACCCCTAAAATCCGCGGCAAATGGCTCCCAGAACCGGAGCTTAAAGTTGTTTCCCCACCAGCTCCGGAGTTTACAAAAAATTAAGTGCAACCACCTAAGCGCGTCTCAGCGCACTTTTCAAGTAACTGGTCTCCGGAGCTGAAAAAATTGTGATGCGGATGTAAAGTAGTGAGTGCCGGGCTCTCCTCGCCTTGTGCTTGTTTTTTTGTCCCCGCTGCCCCTTTAAGATATAGGAATCATGACGACAGGGCTCGGGCGGCTTCCACCGGCAGACGGAGGTGAGCCTGCGTTTTTTCCTCCCTTTTTTTCTTCCTCCCCTCACGCAGACAGGAGCAAGGAAGTGCGGAGGGGGTGGGAATACAGGAAGAGCGACGAACCCCCAAGATCTCTGGTCCAAATTTAAGTGGCCAACGGATCTTAGGGGTCGTGTAAAAACGCCCATTGTTTTTGCTGGAAACAAAATACATTTTAACACAGGTTTCACTCTGCAGATATGTGAAAGAAAAGATCTATTTCTGCTAAAAGCAAAGCATTTTTGAAATTTTAAGAATTGCTAAATTACCAGAGGAGTTTGTGGTAGCATTAGATCCCCACTAATTGTAGGGCAAATTTAGAATATTATTCCAGGCTTGAAAAATAATGCACTGGAAACTGATCAGTTAATTCATGAACTGAAAAATCCATTTAAAGCCATTGTATCTCCCTTTATTTCAACGACAGATTTCGTGGCTTGAGTAACTAGGAACCTGGTAACATAAAATTATGTTTGTTTTCAAAAATAAGGTATAGTAAATAAAAGTTGAACAGCACATTTCTTGGTTATGACTACTGACGGCTCTTGTTGGGAATCTCATTACTGTACCAGCATAAAATTTCAATCTCAAAATGAACAAGTGCTCGTAGAATTGTAGTGTTGGAAGGTATTCCACAGGTCATCTACACCACCACCCTGCCAGCACAGGGATCCATAGCTAAAACACCCTTGCTAGATGATGACTATCCACTCCCCTGCTTAAAAATCTCCATGACGACGAATGCACTGCATTGTGCGATAATCTGTTCCACTGGTGAATAAAATAATTTGAACACGAAGCTCTTCCTGACATTTTCTTGGAATCTATTGTAATCTCAATCCAGCGATGCAAATCCTGTTTTCTGAAGCAGTCGAAAACAAGCTTGTGACATCTTCCAGCTTTAATTATCTGAAGATAGCTATCAGGTCACCTTCCAGTCTTCTTTTCTGCAAGCTAAAACATCCTCGTATCCTTCAGCCAAATGCTCCACCCCACTGGTGGCTCTGCTCGAGATGAGCTCCAACTTACCGAAAACACTAAACACTACTTGTACTCTGGTGCTCACACTTCAGGAGGGGTGAAGATTAGAGGGCACACAATGGACTTAATTAATGGCTAAATGACTATTAGAACCAGTGCCAGAACAGCCAACCTTTCTAGTTGCCTTGATGTGACTACTGAAGAAAAAAGGGACTTCAGAGGGAAATTTGAAAAGTGTAACTGAAATAGACATAAATTCCAGCTTGCAAATTCACCCTTAAAGAAAAGCAGGGTTATTAGGTGCCCTTTCACACACATACACACACCTAAATTGTTTTTTTGCAACAGCCTTGTGTTTAACTAAAATGTATTTTTTCTCAAATTCTTCTTGAAATCAGAACTCGTTTCTGCAGCCTTTTAAACACAAATGCCTGTAGCATATTAGCGTAAAGGCACTTGCATAGGACTAAGGAGACCCAGGTTCAAATTCCAACCTGGCATGACCACACACTGGGCATGTATTGGGGAAAACTACCCCAGAACCTCCGACAAACCTGCAAAATCCCATTAGGGTTTATTTGAGTCAGAAGCAACTTGACTGCTCACAATAGTTAATAGTTACCAAGATGATTACGTAATTATCTATTTGAAAGTCAATTACTAGCATTAATAATACAACTACCACGTGTATACTGTTGGTCATTTAACTGTATCCCACTCTCACAGTCATGTATACTATGGCCAGTATGCTGGTAATTCAAAAAGAATTAAAACAGAGCAATGCCACATGCTGTTTCCTACAAACCAAAATTCAGCCTCCGTTTACCCTTAGCACAGCACAGAAAATTCTTCTCTTTGTATCTACTTCCTTCAGTTTAAATCGATGAGCTCCTTTCCCTTAGCACCATGCTGCTAGAACCCTCTGCTGTCGACTAGGGTAACTTCAGTGTAGCACAAGTGTGGCCAAGCAATCCAGGTTCAAATGAAATGATGGTAAAAAGTATCTCAGAAATGCTAACTCATCCTAGAGCAGTGTTGGCGAACCTATGGCACAGGTGCCAAAAGTGGCACTCGGAGCCCTTTCTGTGGGCACCCGACATCGCCCCTTCACGACCACCTGTATTCAGGTTAAATAGCTGTATTGGCACTTTGCTGAAAATTAGTGGGTTTTGAATCACAGTTTGGGCACTCGGTCTCTAAAAGGTTCACCATCACTGTCCTAGATAATTGTGGTTAACATTTAGATTCTGAATGTAGGGAAAGTGTGAATAACAAACTGAAGGTATTGTAAATATATTTGCAAGCATTCCTCCACAATGCAAGTATATTAAATTCCTTTTAAAGAGCAGAAAGCTTTGTAATGCTTTTAACCATTTTCTTTGTCACCCACTTTTCCCCAGGCAAAAACCAAAGATTTCACTAGCTGCATTCAGACCACAGAAAATTACAGAATAGCTACCTCAGAATTAGGAAAACATTTATAGCATTGCTATTAAACAATGTCAGAGATTTAGTATAGCTCCTATATGATCAACAAAGTATACAAAATATTGATCAATACTGAAAGCATAAACATTCTGTTGAATGGGGAAATAAAATAGCAAGAATGAATGCCACCAACTTCAATGCAAGTTTTATTCTATTTTCATTAAGCAAAAAGGTAACAAACCTTCCACATAGTCACAGTACTCTCTCTAAAAGTTGTATTCTAATAAAGTGTGAAAATATAGAAAAAGGTGTATTTCTTTTCTTTTGCACAAGCTCTGCGCCTGAAGCAACCAAAGGCCGTCAACACAATTAACATTCCTGCAAGTGTTCAGCTTTGACAAATCTCCCTAAGGCAGACAGTGACAGAAATGAACATCACAGAACATAGCTAAAAGGAGTAATAACTGTACAACTGTCCCTGGTCTGGGTACAACATGTTCATTACACTTGTGCCACTGATACCAAAATTATATAAAGCTTATGTCAGGAAAATGATGTCTTCATTCAGATATACTTTCATTAACGTTGCCACAAGGACAATCTGAACCACCAGTAATTTCTTTCTCTGTCAAAGAAACAACAAAATTAATAATTATATATTAAAAGCTTATATGAAATAACACAAATATTTGTGTGCGCTATTAAAATACACATTTCTGAACTGATTGGCACGATACCATTCTCTCATGTGAATGGAATTTGCGTCATGGGTGAGGACTAGAATATAAAGAGGCAATCTCCATTCCCTCCAATTATAAAACAGACTCTAAAACAGTTGAAAAGGAACTAGTACACACACCACACCTGGGAGCAGGTAGTAGATGTGGCATGCCAGCCTAGTGAGGACTTGGGAGTGCTGAAAAGAACACAATGAACACCCCTTTGTTGCTAAAGATTACAAGAGGAAAATGAGTGACTGATAATCTGCTATTTCTGGTGAAGGTACTTCCCTGCTCTTCAGGCAGCCAGTTAAGATTCAAGAAGCCAAAGGAAAGGGGTATAAAAGAGCCCCAAAGACTTCTACAGGGGTGCCTTGAGATACAAGATTAATCTATTCTATGGGAATTTTCGTATGTTGAAATTTTCGTATCATAAAAAACCCACAGGAATGCACTGAAAACCTAATTAATCCATTCCAGAGGTCAGAAAAGTAAAATAAAGAAGGACAGATTACATTGGTTTTCAACGAATTCCTATGGGAAGGCTGTCCCAACACCAGGAAAAATGGGAACAGCCTTCTCCCCTCTTTGGTGGTGTTGGATTTTTGACACACACACCCCGATCGCAAGGAGCGATGGGTGTGTGTCAAAAACCCTCCGCCTCCAAAGACGGGAAAGGGCTCTTGCTGTCTATGAGAAAGATAGGTTTTTGCAAGCATGCCCCAACCGGGCAAAGCAGGGGGAAAGCTCCCCCCCCCCTTTGCTGGGTTGGGGGGGAAAACCCTCAATCAACTGGAAAGGCTGCTCCTCCTAGCCCAACACCCAGCTGATTTTGACAGCTTGGAAAATCACCTGGCTGTTGAGCAGCCTTAGGCTGCCAGTTGCTTGAGGGGGGGGGGGTTCCCCCCAACCCAGCCAAGGGTGGAAGCTTTTCCCTTGCTTTGCTGGGTTGGGGCAGGAGCCCTGCTCAGCTTCTTTTCCCTTCTCTTTCTTCCCTCCTTTTTCTCTCTTCTTCCTTTTGCACTCCTGTCTTTCTCTTCCAAACTTCCTCCTTTCCAAGCTTCCCCAACTCCTTGCACCCCTGAAGCTTCTCTCTTTCTTTCTTTCTCTCTCTCTCTCTCTCTGGCAGATTTTCCATCGATCTCTCTCTCTCTCTCTCACTCTGGACTCACTCTCTCTCTCTCACTCTCTCACTCACACACACACACACACACACACAGCAGAGTCAGGAGGAGGAGGAGGAGGAGGAGGAGGAGGAGTGGTGGTGGTGGTGGTGGGGAGCTGTGGCTCAAGACTGAGAGAGAGAGAGAGAGAGAGAGAGAGAGAGAGAGAGAGAGAGAGAGAGAGAGAGAGAGAGAGAGAGAGAGAGAGAGAGAGGCTTCAAGGGTATGAGGAGGAAGGGAAAAGCCTCCCCACATTGGTGGGTTCTCCAAAAACCCCATCAAGCAACCAGCAGCCGAAGGTGGCTCAACAGCCAGGTGATCTTCCTAGCTGTCAAAATCAGCTGGATGTCAGGCTGGCTGGTGCAGCCTTCCACTGATGGTTGATTGAGGAGTTTCCAGAGAACCCACCAATGTGGGGAGGCTTTTCCCTTGCCTTGCTGGCTTTGTCAGTGGAAATGAGAATGCCCAGTGACACTTCATATCACAAAAAAAATTCCTAACTTGGGTCATCTTCATTTCCAAAGATTTCCCTTCGTATCCCGATTTTTCGTAACTGGAGGCATTGGTATCTTGAGGTACCCCTGTACTTATACAAGGACATGGAGATCAAAAGCCAATGAAAGGCTTCCATTTGGCCTTTAACGTCTACTCGGCAGCCCCATGGTTGCTGCTAGTTAGTTCCTCAAAAATGTGCTTCAGCAATCAAACTTAAAAATTAAGGATGCATTTTCCTTCCAATGACCAATCACAAAACAATGCATGCTACAGAAGTGAGAAAATAAATGTGATAGGACAAACAGATGTCCTTTATCGGGTAAGGATAGTGAAATCAATTAAGTGTATTATTTCATTTGATCTGGAGTTGAAATTAAATTCACATACATCCTTTTGAACTTCACAAAGTTGTAAATATTATTCAAAACATGCAATAAATACATAATGTCTCTTGACATTTACCTTCAGCTTCCAAGCCACTTCTCAGCAAAGAATCTAGGGTATTTGTTTTATTGTTTAATGCCTAAAATGAGAAAAATGTTCTCAACAGAAGCAGTTTAAACAACCAAGCAATGTTGACTGCTTAATAGTAGGATCAGTAGTGAAACAAGATTCACTGCAAAGTATATTTCAAAATACATTGTTAAATGTTTAATATAGACTTAGCAGTTTTCATCTTATTTCTTCCTGCAAACAATAAAAACCAGGCACCAACTACAACATCAGAAGAAACTTCTACCAGAAATAAAAATATTCCTCTTCAATTTCAAATGAAGACCAATGCCATTACCAAACTAGCCATGTCTGTACAAGTACTACAGGAGAATTCCACTTGTTTTGTGTAAGACATAACAAAGGCTCATTCTTCTGAATGCTGAACAAGTTTAGTCTTAATGACACATTTCAGAATGGCAGCCTTTATTACTTACTAAAACAATCTATACTTTCTGCCATTTTAAGGTTTCATGGCTTATATACTGTAAAAAAAACTGTTTGTCTTTAAGGTGCCACTACAGCCTAAGCCACGCCTATTTTGGAGGATACTTTCATTACTTCTAGATTAGTTTTATTACTTTGTTGAAGCAGAAATGAACTAGTCTTGTAGCACCTTAGAGACTGAGTTGCATTTTGTGAACTATAGCCTACTTCCTGAAAAGCATATGAAGAAGTGAGTTTTACACCACAAAGGTTTACACCAAATAAAGCATGCTAGTCTTTTAGGTAACACAAGTCTCTTTGTTGCTTCTGCTTTAATTTAATAGGCAAAGAAGTAAAGACTTAAAACTTTGGGAACACAACAGAACAGAATGGGAATGTTCCAGAAGAAATGCCTGCTTAATGCCGCTTAGTGTTTTATTGCTTTTAGACAGAACCGTACCTCCGTTAACGTTGACTCCACTTCAGGCATCCCATTCCAGACATCTGTAGGATGGAAGAACTCTTCATTTCCGCTTACAAGATTCAAAACCTTCATATAAAACCATAATATTTTACAATGTTATTAATTATACACATTAGGCTGTCGCTTATTCAATGAGTTCCAATATGGCATTCATAATCAAGCCATAAGTGTGGAGATTCACCTAATTAACAGATTCAAGCTTCCTTACCTTTGTGCCTTCAGCAGATGTGCCCAATATCTGAGCCTTGTGCCACTGATCACCTGACCGTACCATACATATGGAACCAATTTCAAATCCTGTTAAATTGAAAGTCATTCCTTTTGTGTCTGCAAATACAAACAAAACATTGTTTTTCAGTGCTTGTCATACTGCAAGGGACAAGATACTTAACAAAGAATTAGCAACCTGGCTTCAAAGTGACCATTCACAAACACCAGTGGCCCAATTTCATGTTCTTTGCTTCCCCGCGCCCAGTTCCTTGCACTGACTGTCTGAGCAGCTCAGTAAATTGGGTGCCTAGCGCCAAGCCAGAGTTCAATTCCCCACTGTCTATGTAACCCTGGGCAATCGCCACAGTACCAAGGGATCCCCAAACAAGAACTACTTCTGACTGTACTCTGTACTTAGGAAAACCTGGCAAGGAACAGACGTAATGATCCATTCTTATTATACAGTAACGATTAAACTTATTAGGAAATATATGCGCAAGAAAGTCAACTGCCATGCTTTCTCTTGTCTATCATAAACTCACAAACTCACTTGTTTTTTTTATGCTGTCCTACTATAGTACGTGGATATTTTATGAGCCAAAACTTAGTCCTAAACTGTAGATGTCAGAATTTAGCACTGAATACACACCTGTTCAATTTCAGAAATTTTACTGAAAAGGCTAATTTGCAGTGCCTCCTATGATTCATGACCATGTTTGCAAAACAGGAACTCCTCACTTAATGACGGCTTTCTGTTCCTACAACTAGGCCATTAAGTGAACTGGGTGTTAAGTGAGGAGCTTAAGGCAGATGTCTTGAGCTACCTCAGTGGCTGCCCTCCTTGCAGGCAGCTAGAGCAGAGAAACCATTCATGAGGCCATGTGAGAAGCAGAACAAAAAGGAGGGGGAAACGGAGATGGAGGTGGCCAACACTCCACCTCACTTGGATCATTCTCCTCCCGGGTGGAGGCACAGTGATGCTTACAGCAACACCCATCCCTTGGAAGCTGTGGAGGATGAGGAAGGCAGGGGGGGTGATGCTGTATCCCCTGCTTCCTCCCCTCTGAGCCTCTGAGATGGTAGGTAAGTCTAGGCAAGCAAAAGCAAGCTGAATGCTTTGGCCCAGGGCAGAGTACTGCTTGTTGTAATCAATACAGTTGTGGGTTATAAAATTCCCAATACAGTGGTGCCTCTTTAGACAAATTTAATTTGTTCTGGGGTCAATTCGGTTTACAAAAAAATCATCCTATGAAACACGGTTTAACGCGGTTCCCATAGGAATGCACTGAATTCGTCTTGTGAGGGATGAATTGGGAGGGGCTGCTAATTCCCTATAGGTTGAAAATCCAAAATGACCTTGACAGATTAGAGTGCTGGGCCAAAGCTAATGGAATGGGTTTCAACAGAGGGAAATGTAGGGTGGTGCATCTAGGTAAAACGAATGAATTGCACAGATTTAAGATGGGAGACACCTGGCTGGAAAATAGTACCCGTGAAAGGGATCTGGGAGTCTTGGTGGACCACAAATTGAACACGAGTCAGCAGTGTGATGCGGTGGCCAAGAAAGCCAACGTGATTCTTGGTTGCATCAACAGAAGCATAGTGTCTAGATTAAGAGAAGTGATAGCACCACTCTGTTCTGCTCTGGTCAGACTCCACCTGGAGTACTGTGTCCAGCTGTGTGCACCTCAATTTTAAAAGGATGCTGACAACCTTGAACGGGTCCAGAGAAGGGTGACCAAGATGATTGAGGGTCTGGAAGAAATGTCTTGCGAGGAGTGGCTTAGGGAGCTGGGAATGTTTAGCCTTACAAAAAGGCGGCTGAGAGGGGATATGATAGCTATGTTTAAATATCTGAAAGGATATTGAAGAGGAGACTGGTTTGTTTTCCATAGCTTCAGAGACTAGGACGTGGGCCAATGGTCTCAAACTACAGGAAGAGAAATTCAATTTAAATATCAGAAAGACCTTCATGACAGACCTGTTCAACAGTGGAACATGCTCCCACTGAGGGTGGTGGAGTCTCCTTTGGAGGTTTTTAAGCAGAGGCTGGATGGCCATATGTTGGGAGCCCAGTGATGGGGGATTCTGCATGGCAGGGGGTTGGACTAGATGGCCCTTGGGGTCTCTTCCAACTCTATGATTCTATTCATATTAAGGGGCATTCATCTATGGGGTACTACTGTATAATGGTCATGTCATGTTTTTCCTTTTACACATTCGGGACCAAAAAGCTCAGCTATAGGAAACAAATGAGAGCTTCCACAGGCCATCTTACTCTTTATTTTAATGCTTTCTCCTTCCCCAGGTTCTGAGGGATCCCTTTTGATCTGGGGAAGCCTTTGGGAGCCTCAAGACAGGGGAGGGAGGAACATTTAATATCCAAAATTGTTGCAGGTGGTTCTGATCCTTAAAATCACTTCTTTTAATACAAAAACCTACCCCCCCGGGGTTTATCAAATGACCATGTTTACCTCCGCTAATCAAGCACAGCAGGATTTTTTATATTTTATCCTGAGCAAGCGCACCCCAAATTTTAAAATGTGAGGCCTCCCAGTAACAAAAGGCTGGTTCAGCATAATGAGCTGTTATTTACTGATAGTTCCCTAAAGTATATCTAGACCTTTGTCATAGCATGCTAAATTCCATGACATGGGGCATTCTATGTTTCGTTGTTTGCAAATTTAGCAATGAACCACTGGTTCTTAAGTTGTGATGGTCCAGCTTCCCCCATTCAACTGAAATTTTCTAATTCAGAGACGGTAAGCAAAAAAGCAGAAAGCAGTTCTTCCTCTTTGGTTTCCCTATACCTCTCAAAGCATCTTCTTTACTCACATCCTATCTCATTTTCCACTTTTACAACTTGCATCTTCTTTGTCACTGCAGTAGCCATCCTTCCTATTGCTTTGCATTTGTTTCTGATCGCAGCTTCCCTCTGTTATTCCCCCTCTTCTGGCTTTTCCAGGTTTTTTTTACCTTTTTTTTCTTTCTCTAAACAGGATCCTCCTATCACCTTCCTCCCAAGAATTAACATTATATATCTCCTTTCCTTAAAGCCCTATCTTTGGCCATGTTTCCTCAGTCACACCTTCTCTATCCTGCACAACACAATGCAGGCCAATTCTCCAGTTTTCAAACTCCCTACCTCCTTGCTCAACAGCTTTTGTGAGGCAAACAAAGTGGCTACCACAGTGGCTTTAAATGCTCCTTCCTTCCCTCTCAGTTTGGTTGTCTTTAATATCACCTGTCTTCCCATTATTTTCTTCCTCCTTCAGGCTTTACCAGCCATTCTGTCCATTTTTTTTCTCATCTGGCTTACTGTATTTCAATACTGTAGGAACCTTATATCCACAGGGGATCCATTCCAAGTCCCATGTGGATACCAAAAAATACAGATTACAGCAATTATTATTATTATTATTATTATTATTATTATTATTATTATTATTATTATTATTATTATTATTATTATTATTATTATTATTATTATAGCAAATGCTGTTCATAGCATGCTGCCTTGCTCCCTCTAGTGGTCAGTTCTGGTAACTTCGTAGTTAGAAATAGATGTTTCCTAGATTTTTAATATTTTCAGTCTGTGATTAAGTAAATCTGCAGGTACAGGAATCCTACTGCAGAGGTAATTTTGATCAATAGAAATCTTAAAATAAACACAAAAACTCACAGAAACAAATGCCTTTTCTTGCCTGCAATCCTTCCTCTCAGCAGTGACTACTGATATACTCTAGCTGTTTTGCTTAGCTGAAGGCAACACTCTTCAACAAGAATAGCTCTGTGTACACACAACTGTGCTGAAATCCAGTTAAGGTACCACTTCTGTTATTTTTCTTTATATGCAAGCATTCTTCCTTTACCTGGACTTAACAGCCGGCTCCCAGCAGGTAGGGAGAACCCTTTTTTCCAAGCTTCAATATACTGCTGTCTGTGTTACAATGTGAACTACACTAGGACCTCCGTAACTACAGGATCAATTAACAGCAGGTGACCAGTAAACTCTTGTGGCAATAAAGATACAGTTTTGGGATCCAGGTTTTCAGAACGCCTGGACGGGTGTGAGGCAAGAATTATTCCCCCATGGATCTGGCAGATGACACGATCTACCTTGCTCCTTCCCACTCACTCAAGCTCTCCTAAGTGGGAGTGGCTTCTGCCAATAAGCTGAAACATACAGTACATTATCTGCACTGGGAACTGGAGATATCAGGTTGAAAGGAATGATGGTGGGGACTCCATCTTCCTGGGCAGAACAACAACAAAGGTGAGGAGGAAGAGAAGGGCACATCTGAATCCCCCTTCCCATTCAACTTCTACCTGCCCCAGCTGAGCCAGATCAGTTGTTCCCAGCAGACTTTGGATAGGAATGCATGCAAAAAAAGGGAAGTATTTCCTCCAAATTCTCTGGGCTGGAGCGCGGGGGAAGAGTTTTTTCCCAACACTTTGGTTTGGAAGGGTCAGTTGTGTAACTAGGCTGGTGGCAGCAGACAGGCTTGGTGAAGCAGCTTAACTTGGAAGAGGGTGTGAGCTGGAGTTTTTAAAGTATTTTTTGTTGCACGGGGGAGGGGGAGTGGCTGGAGCAGATTCCCCAGGATATGGGTTACTACTGGATTATAAACAAGACTGCTACTGAACAAGATTCATTAGCTTTATGAAAGACCTTCTAGTTGAGGTGTGGATGGGTTTGTTGAACTAACACACCTGCATCTGACTCTCTTCTGAGAAGATGCAGTAACTTGACTGTCATGTGAAGTCACTGGTCACGGCACATCAAAATTTACCCTACATCACTGATATGATTTGGTTAAAATCCGTAAATAAAGATTCATTCATTCTACCTCACTGATACACGCATTAACTCTGACCCTCAGAAAATAAAGTATTAATGGATTCTTTTCAGGAGTTATATCTGAAACTGAATCAAAGGGTGAAAATAACAGGGGAGCACCTTCAAGAACCCCCTCTGTCCACTCCCCACCTGAAAATCATTGATCATGAATGTGAAGGTCTGAAACAAACACTGGAAAGACTTCAAGTTCAGATGATTGGGGTATCTATCTGGGCTCCTGATGCACGGACAGCATGCTGAGTCAAATGTATCTGCATAAAGGACTCAGTAATTACCAAAGGACCAAAAGACGGGACATTACCATATTTCTCCATCTATAAGATGCTGCCATATATTACGACTGCTCTGTTTAGACTGCAAGTTATTAAAATTAATAAATTCTCCTAGCGTTCTCCTCCATTACCCCAATAATTTATTTTCCTTTCCACATTCTTAAGACACCTCTCTACTTTGCTTTTTGCAAGATCAGCACCTTCTTTTCAGCAGGGAAGACCTTGGGGTTGAGCAGCCTATTAAGAAGTGCCTTTCCACACTGAAAAGAAGGCTCCAATCCCTGCAACAGAAAAGCAAAGAGAGAAATCAAACACCCCTGGGAGTAAAACAGCAGGGGGTCGGGAATAGCAGGGAGTGGGGTGGTAGAGAAACCAAACTGACCTCTCTATTGCACTTCCTCTCCAACAGCACTTGATTGCCCTCCTCTCTGCTTTACCCTTGCAAGGATTGGTGCCTTTTCATAGTGGAAAAGCACTTCTTAATCAGCTGCTCAACTCTGAGGCATTCTCTACTTAAAAGAAGGCACCAATCCTATGAAAAACAAAGAAGGAAACAGAGAGTAAACAAAAGCTGCAGGAAAAGAAAGGAAACAGCAAGTTCAGATTGGATTCTCCTCCACCCCCCGCCCCCAGGGAAGGCTTATTTCTGTGTATAAAATGCCTATTAATTTTTAGTGTCACAATTTTAGGAAAAAATAGCATCGTATACATGGAAAAATGTGGTATATGCATCACCATCACCACCACCCTTTACAGTTTCATGCATATCACTTGAACATGATACCTTACCTATATGACCTGAATCTTCAACTCCTTTATTCAGCTGTGTATTACTTAAACAGTCCTCTCCAACAAAACCAATCTCATTATGCATTTCATGCACGTCACAGCTCATCTGTGTTTCTCTACTTCCATTCTCCAACAGACTTTGCCATTCTATGCAATCCATTTTTGAGACATTTTCTTCTCCTTCGCATACTTTCACGGGAACTTCAGTGCACGAGAAGTTTTGTAATTCAGTTTCTGAAAATGGTGGGTGGCCTTCAGTGTTTGCAAGTGTAAATGCAGCAGACAGATCCAACAATGGCTTAGGCACCTCACTTTCATCAACTTGCCAAGGATGTTCTTCATGTGTCACAAACTCCACAGATAAATCATCTGTTTTATCCGTCAGTGAAGGGCTCTCTTGTAATTCTTTCTGCACACGTAATCCTTCATACAACATCAATTCCAATCTTTTTTGCACTTCACTACCTAAAAGAGGTTTTTTATCTGTCTCCAATTCCAAAGCATCTTTGGAAGAGGGCACACCTAACATCTCTGATTCCTTCATCACCTGTTTGGTATCATCTGACAGCACAAGCCCCAGATCTGACATACTCGGTGTGTCAAACACACCCTGCATTAATTTTTCTGCCGGGCTTTCAGCTTCAGCCTGAGCTTCTAAGGGATGTTGTTTTGACACCTCTGTTTTGCTACTAGCAGGATGTTGCATTTCAGCACTGTCTACTGAATGTGATCGCTCTCTTTTCTCTTCAGGTACATAACAGTCCACTTCACCATCAAGTGATTCAATTACAGAGCATGGGTCCTCTGTATTAACAGTTTCAACTATAGTTCTGTGTCTTGTTTGGTAAGTAGGTAATCCTGCAGAAAATGCTTCCGTTGTTCTTTCCCCTGCATCAAAAGGGCAACAGTTTCCTGAAAGTAATGGGTTTGAACAAGTCAACAAATCTGAAGCATCAATATTTTCTGTAGACACAAGTGAATTGGTTCCAGTTTCAAATACCACAGCCTCCAGGTTCTTCCCCTGTCCATTGTTGTTCTCTTCTTCAGGGCTGCAAATAGGTGGCATGGTTGAACCACTGTTTTCAGTGCTACATTTCGAATGGGATTTCATTTGCTCATTGACGTTTACTTTTAGAGGTTGCAGGTCAGCAACAAACATGGGAACTGCAAAGGGACCATGGTTTTTGTCCACGATTGTAACATCTACTGGATGACCACCCATCACATCACAGAATGCCTTATTTATTCCTTCAGTCCATGAATCTTCCTCAACATTAAAGCCAAATGGGCAACATAGAAATGCTTGAGGTGGTATTGCTAGCAGCTCATCAGGAATTTTCCAGACCATTTCTATGCCAGTCAATGCCTCAGTTCCATAATCAATATGAATGACTGTCAAAATGCTTTGTTCTATGTTGCTAACAACGGCTCGATAAAATGTACCATCTTTACTTTGCTTTGCCAGGCAAGGACAACCATTGACAATATCATCCGCAACTATTCCCTCAGGCTCTTCAACTTCCCGAAGCTTCCTTTCAATTGAATCAAGGGTATCTGTGTCAGTAAGCTGACACCAAAAGTATCCTGGGCTCTTGGCAGCTACTAAAAAGATGTTCACGGTTTGACCTACTTTAGGTATCTTCCAGTGGAAGGATGTAGCAACTGAGTTGCTTGTCGAGTTCCTATTCTTACCCAAATCAACTTCAAGCAGGTTTATCATAACAGTCTCATTCTGTGTTTTGCTTCCAGTGTCCACCACAAGAGTTTTGGGGTCCTTAGGGTAGCTATTAACTAAATCTACTGTTACATTTCCTTTCTTGTCACACAGAAGAATTTCCCATTTGCCTTCAATTTTCCCCACAAACTGACCAACCAGCTGCACTTCATTTGTCCTTTGAGAGAAATACTGAACTCTTTCTTCTGTCCACTCAAGAAAACCTACTGTCTTAACGTCATACAGTGTACAATGAATGCTCATCACTGGAAATGATGAACATTCTTCAAGAAGTTGGCCTGTTTTACAAATGTCAATGACTCCAGTATTGCCATAATCAATATATTGCACACTCACCAGTTCATCAGAGGGTTCTTCATTAACTACAGCTCGATACCACAAACCATCATCTGCAAAAACAGCAGAAATTAAGTCCCCTGTGTGAAGCTTCTGCTGTTTTTGGCTCTCAAACATTTTAGAACTGCTTAGTTTCTCCAAAATGAGGTCAAGCAGAAGCTCATCTTCTACCAGTTGAACATAAAAGTCAGAAGGATCATTGATATGCGATACATACACCAAAGTTTTAAGACCAGGTTTTATATTTTTTTGAGGTAGATCACTTATATTTTTAGGTACAAAATATGTATTAGCTTTACTCTGACGGTGGCTTTCATCATCAGTTTTTCTCTCTCTTTTTTGAAAAGGTGTCTTCTGAAAGCCCCTGCCCTTTCTATCGTCTACAGATTCATGTCTGTCAATCCACCTTGAAGATTTTCCTGCCACTTCTCTTTTTGTTTTTTCTGGCTCTACTCTTCCTTGCCCCCATGAAAATCTGGGCTTGTTACTGCCCACTGTTTCCAGATTTTCAATGCATGACTTCTTGCTATCAGGAAAAGGTTTCACAGTATCCATGAAAGCTGGCATTACTTCAGTGTTTGATTTTCTCCTCACTGGGTATCTATACAGTGAAACATCATTGTCTACAGATTTTGACACCACACTGCTGCCCTCCAAACGGAAGACCTGTTTCAATTTTTCATTGATCTGCATATTCCCATCATATAGTTCAATGATCAGTGTTCCATCAGACTCTTTCGCTACAATTATAGCTTTTAAGGGCTTATCTAGAACGGTTTTTTTAAACCACACAGTGGCGTCTTTTGATAGATCAACAACGTCAGACAAACAGCATTTTATGGCAAGCCTTGGCAACCTAAGCAGCTCATAAGCATCACTTGGCACTACGATCAGGTCTTCATTCTTTAGCAATTCTGTATTCCCAAAATCCACAAAGAAAACCTCTTTGGTAGCTTCTGCTGAAGTCACGATTGCCCTGTACCAGCTTCCATCATTGTACTTAGCAAGGTATACATTTCCAGGGGCCTGTGAGGCTTGGGATTTCTGCCACATTCTGTTGAGCTTTCCAATACTACTACTTAACTGATTAAGCGCATCTGTACTGCTTGCAAGCTGGCAGTAAAAAAATGAGGGGCTGTTAACATGCGTTACATAAACTACCTCTTCACTTCCTATTTTGAGGTTGTGTGCTGAATAATAGTAGGAAAGAAGATGAACAGATGGGATCAGGGATTTCTCTGGCTGCACAGGTCTGGCTAGATTCCTACTTGTTAAAAACTGGCAAACACTTTCAAAAGGTGTAACTAAGTCCACAATACTGAAGATTTCTGTATTGTTCAGAGCTGCTGAAGCAAATACAGTACATTTTAGTTCCATTCTGCTTGCTGAATCCACAAATTCTTGAAAAGCTTCAGTGGCTTTTTCATCCCAAATAAAAGGATCCTGCCCCTTTGGTTGAATTAAATTGTAAAGGCTACATCTAAAAGCTTGGGCTTTTAACTGCAGAAACTCTGCCTTAGTTGCACGGATATCCTTTAGTGAAACACACTCTTTATTCCCATAGTCAACATATTCAACTTCTGCACTTTCTGTACAGCTCTCCTTACTAATGATAAGAGCTCTATACCATTTATTATCCCCTGGATACTTAGCCAAACATACAGGGCTGGACCAGTCATAGGGCTGTAATGAATGAACACAGTCATTCTGAATTTTCGCCATGAGAGCCCTCAGGTCTCCAGAGTGTTTAGCTAACTGGCACCAAAAGAGGCTAGGATTTTCAGTATAGGACACTACCACATCCACTGAATTTCCAACTTCCACCTGCTCAACACAATAAAATTCCATCTTTGTCCAGAAGTGGTTTTGCCCAACACTTGACAAAGTGTTAGGAATTGGGGCAGCAGCAAGCCTCGATAGCACTCCCTGAGGGGACCCAGGTTCCTCCATGTCTGGTGCATCTACACTTTTCAGTTCACCCATAAAATCAGAGGGGCCATCGTACAGAAGACTCTGTGTCAGGCAATGCGCCTGCAACCCATAAAGGGAATTAAAGTTTAGCCCGTTTTCTCCATAGAGGGTTACATAATAGAGATGTTCAAAAGGACAGTAAGTTTCAATATGGGCATGCATTACTTTGCCTAACAACATTGTTTTAAGTTGTATAATTTGGGAATGAGCCCAGCCAATGCCTCCATCTGTAAGGCCCTTCAAAGAGCAAGGGTAGGTCACTACTGGCATGCGGAAACACTCGGCGGGCAAACGCCGCAGGTTCTTCCTGGTGACAAATTCTTTCTTCCCATAATCCACGCTAATGACCAGGGCCACTGCTCCCGGTTGCTCCTCTGGACCTCCTCTTGAATAGACCTCTAGCAAAAGAGTGCGGTACCAGCATCCATCGACCAGGCGGGCGGCACAGGGAGAACCGGGCATGGCTGGCAAGGGCTCCTGAAAATCTCTTCCCCGGAACGCCTCAAAACTCTGATCCATGACCTCGGGGAGCCTCTGGATCTCTTTGGAAAAGCTGCGCAGCTGGCAATAGACTCGGAAGGGATCGGAGACGTGGGTCACCAGCACAGGCTCCGTCACGTTCAACTCCAGCCGGGGATAGAAATAGCTCAGGGGATCTGGCTGTGCCTGAGCAGCGGAAGAGGAGCAGGCGGGGGGCTTGGCTGGGACGGAAGGTGGCTTCGACGGAGGAGCAAGAGCAGGAGGAGCAACAGGAGGAGCAGGAGGAGCAAGAGCAAGAGCAGGGGCGGCAACGGCGGGGGCTCCTGCGAGGCAGGCGTCGAGGAGGGCACCGAAAGCGCCGGGGCTGATGTGCCCGGCCAAGCCCAGCTGTTGCATCTGAGCCAACAGCCAAGGGAGCTCCAACACCACCAGGCCTTGAGCCGCCCGCACCTCTCGGACCACGCCGGTCAGCTCCAGGCCCTGCAGGTTTCGGAGGAGCTGGAGGGCGGCGGGAGCCCAGCTGCAGACCCTCGTGGCGGCGGCGGCGGCGCCCGGGCCGGAGCTCCCCGTCGTCGTCGAAGGCGGCGGCGGCGGCACCAAGTCGGCCAGGACGCAGCCCAGCACCTCCGAGGGCAGCCGGAAGAACTCGCGGCAGCCCCGCGCCAGGCACGAGGGTTCCGCGCGCACGGTGCGCCCTTCGTCCAGCAGGAAGACGCGGTAGTCGCGGCGGCGGCGGCGGCCGGGGGGCGAGGACGGGCGAGCCGCCACCACCCGCCCGCGGCGCCACCGCCCGCCCAGCTCCACCAGGCACAGCTCGTCGGGCAAGAGGAGGAGGAGGGGGCCGCCGCCGCCGCCGCCGCCGCCGCTCGACAACCGGGGTCCGGGCCGGGCTTGGAGGTCCTCCGACAGCCGCAGGTACTCCTCCCGCCGCTCCCCGGAGAGGCCCCACAGCTTCACCAGCGGCGAGCCCGGGGGCACTTCGACGGAAGAGACGCGCAAAGGGAGGGCGCTGCCCGGGCTGGGCAACACCAAGGCCATCGCGAGCGCCAAGGGGAACCACGAGCGCCGCCACACCTTCCCGCCTCCCCGCCAGGAGGGAAAGGGCGGCGCGGCGGCCGGCGAGGCGGTTTATATACGGTCTCGTGACGTGACGTCGGGGCGCGCGGGCCGGAATCTTACCGGCAGCCGGGCGCGAACGTCGCCCACGTGATCGGGAGGGAAACGCTTTCCTTGGGGAAGTGGAGCGCGCACCTTTCTGGTGTCGTTTGGCGCGGAGGGAGGGGAGCTCGTCATCATCATGACACCTCTCGAGTCCAGGGATCCCTACGCTAATAAACGAAAAGTAGTGCCTCTTTTGTGAAATGATTGGCTGGTTATGTTATATTCCAGACCAAAGCCAGAAATGTTAAGCTTTTCAGTTTGTTAACATCTTTAGTTTTGGAGGAATGTATTATTTGTTGTGCATTTTTAATACATTAAAATGTTTTTAAATGTGTAGCTTAAGTCATAATCAACGTACTTTAATTCTTTAATTAAAATAAGTTTTCATTTGCGTGTGTACGCACACCTTGGTTCGCCACCAGATGACAATGGTAGGATAAAAAAATAAATAAACCATCCTCAAATACTTTGCATTACAACAGAATAGCATGAAACAGTATTTTCTTCCTGGGAATCACAGCAAAGCTGGGAACAGGGAAATCTCGGGGGTCATTGCTAATGTCCATGTCTCTGTTATTGTGAAAGTGCCAAGGCTTTGACCCTTGCTTCATTAAACTACTGTATTTCTGGACATTTATTTTTCTCTTCCCAACCCCACTGTAATTTTTAGCATGTTGAAGAGCTCTGCTGGACTTGGAATCTCATTTATTTTAAATGTTTAGTGGTTCAGTGTAGGGGTGGTGTCTCTAGCCCAGCCCAGAGGTGGTGGCCCTTCTTATTTTGTTCATCTCAACATTTATTTCAGGAGCATCAATGAACACAGGTAAGTTTACTTGGCTCCATGAGAGAATCACACAGATTGGAACCTTTTGAACATTTCAGTTTCATCAAACAACCTTAGTCCAGCTCCTCGTTCCCTTTCTCTTTAGACTTGTTTAAACATGTCCTTGGTGGTAGTGGCAACAAGGGCACTTGTTCCTCCAAAAGTCCTTCACCCCATAGTCATCCCAGGTCATACCCAAATCGCTCCCAACCCAAACCATCTCCTCTCCCTCGGACTCCTCTTGGGACCAGATCTATTGAGCCCCCACTCTCTTTTCTCTTGGCACCTGGGCTCTCTCTTCCCAATTTCTTCTCCTTCACTCATGGGTTTCTCTCTCCACCCAATACAATTCCCTTTCTGTTTCTGCAATCCATCTCCTACTATCAGCTTCTTCTCTAGGTACCATTAAGCGTTCCCACTTTTGGGGTCTAGGCGGTTTTCAGCCCAGACCCACTCCCAGCTGGGAAGGGGGTTAGGATCCTTGGATTCCCACAACAGTGTTTGAGGACAGGAGGCAGGGGTAGAGAGTACTGGAACCTCAACACCACAGAAGGACCATAGAATGACATGTCTCATCTCCATTTTTAATATAGCGGAGTGATCAGTAGAAGTCTGGAGTACATAACTGGTTGTTTCTGACAAGGCTCTTGTCCCTTTTAACATGAGATAGCATGAGAACCAACCTAAGTTCTACAGATGAAACCATTAACAGTGGGGAGAAACATTCTTCTCTTTCTATCAAGGATATCCATTAACCTTTCTTTTTAAAGATCCAGAAGTACTCATGCCAGGGGTGTAGAGAAAAGTGACTACAGGAAAGGTCACTTAGGGCGTTTATACACGACCCCTAAGCTCCGCTGCAAATGGCTCCCAGCTCCGGAGCTTAGAAATGTTTCCCCACCAGCTCCGGAGTTTGGAGACAATTAAGTGCGACCCCGCCCACTTTAGCGCGACCCAGCGCACTTTCCTTGTACCTTCTCTTTGGAGGTGATAAAAAATTAGATGCGGATAAGAGTGCCCGGCTCTCCTGGCTTGTCTGTTGTTTTTTTTTGCTCCCCGCCCCTTTAAGAGCTCCTTGAGACGGAACCAGGAAGTAACGGGGCTCGTGGCAAGTTCGACCAGCACCGGCAGGTTAGTAAAGGCTTCTTTTGTCCTTTTTTCCCCTCCCCCCCCTCACGCCGACAGGAACAGGAAGTGCTGAGGGGTGGGGACGCAGGAACAGAAACGAAACCCCCAAGATCTCTGGTCCGAATTTAAGGGACCAGCGGATCTTAGGGGTCGTGTGAAAAGGCCCTTATTACACCACACAGAAAAGAGAAAAACAAAAACAAAAACAAAAATAAACAGTGAGGAGAAACAAAATTCTAGATGTGTAGCACCTTTATCATTGGTTCAGTAGTTCACCAAGTTAAATATATGGCCACAAAGTATCTGGTTGGAAAATTTATTCTCCACTGTTTGTCTCGAAATAAAATCCAGCCTGAAATACATACAGTAGTGCCAAAGCACCCAGAAAAGGAGAAGATAGTAAACCAGTTCTATGTACTCTCTGCTTAGAAAACCCTGGAAAATAAGACCAATTAATTGGGTCACCATAAGTCAAAATTGACTTTATAGCATGCAATTATTAATTAATGATCATTATTCCTGTTCCAAATGAGTATGTCAGGGATGGACTAGATGAGGGTGAATAAACTAAATCGTAATCTAGACAAGACAGAGGTGTTCCTGTTCAGTCGAAAGACAGATCAGGAAACAGAGACTGCTCTGCTTCCAGGGTTACACTCCCCTGAAAAAACAGGTTTTCTGTTTGAGAGGACTCTGTGACTCCTCTCTGAGCCCAGGCCTCGGTGGTGACCCGGAGTGCATTTGCACAGTTAAAGGTAGTGTACCAACTGCATATGTTCCTTAAAATGTCTCATTTGACTACAGAGACATATATCTCAGTCTCATCCCATTGGATTATTGCAGCACATTCTCCATGAAGCCATCCCTGAAGACAGTTCAAAACTGTCATCTGTAACAACATGCTGCAGTTGGACTAGTCACTGGGAGAGGTTACACAAAGTGTGTACTGAAACCCCTATGTTGCAGCAACATCATGGCTGCTAATCCAATTAAAAGTGCTGTTTATAATCTACAAAGCACTATACAGGTCGTATCTAGGCTATTTGGCAGACCCTACCTCCCTATATAACCCTCCTTAGGCCTTGAAATTGTCTGGAGAGACCTTTTTGTGGTCCTGTCGCCTTTATAGGTAAGTTTGATGGGGACATAAGAATGGACCTTCTTAGTGGTTGCCCCCAGGTTACGGAATACTCTCCCCAACGGGCTGGGCACAGGGGGACATTTTGTGGTTGTGAATGCAGCCCAAACGAAGGGGAAGGAAGAAGAGGGGACACTTTCCCCCTCCTTGCTGCCTGCACCCGCTGCTTCTCTGGAGTGCAAAATTTGCTGGAGTTCCACAGCTGTAAGATCAGGGTGGGGATGAATGAGTCAAGGCTGTGGGAGATAGGAGAGTGATTTCAAGGTGTGTTCAGATATGCTCAGAGATGCCTGCTGCTCTCTCTATCCCAGTAGATGTTCAGTGGAATTTCTGGCATGGGGAGGTTATCTTCCTTGCTACGCTTTCAGGAAAGAAGGCACCTTGTCCATTGCTTTGCTAGTCCACCCTCTCTTCCCGGCCCTCTTGGATCTACTGAGAAACAGAACTCACAAGCAGAGTCCTGCTTCCTAGCTGAAGGGAAACAAGATGTCACCCTTTGTATCCCTTTTCCCTTTAAAAATGGGATTCCACTGGCTATTTGAGTAGCTGTTTGATGGGCCAAGGGGAGCCTGGTTCTACCGATCAGGGCAAGCAAGGGTGGCAAGCTATTCCTCCTGGGCAAAAGAGGGCAGGCTCAGACAGTGATCCCTGGGTGCATTCATTTCTAGCAAATAGTATGACCCCCCCCCTATCCACTGGATCATTATCCACTGATTCACTTATCCATGGAGTGATGGGGAAAATATGTTTTAAACTATTCAGCTGTAAAGTAGGCTACTGTTGTAAACAGCAGCCACAAAGCTGGCAGCCAAGAGGGTGGCTGGCCAGCAACGAGGACTTGGCATTGGTAAGCTTTCTTTTGTTTGTTTGTTTCCCTCCTCGCCGGCGCCCCTGCACTACAAAGCGTTTGGGGGGTGTTGGGGGCAAATGTTTTCACCCCAGCACCCCACCACCCCTGTCACCACCATTATCCTCAGATAAGACGTTTGCTCTTATCTGCGGATTTCTCTATCCGCACTGGGTCCCAAAACCGATCCCCACCCCCGTGGATATGGCGGTCGTACTGTGTTCTCAAGAAGAAGAAGAGCAAGGTTCAAGTCTCTCCCCTCTCCAGTTACTTGAAGGGGAGGCAGATGCTGTTAAAAGGTTACACGGCAAAATTGCAGTGTCAAATGTAGAACTGAACAGAAACAAAAGAAACTTCAATTACATTTGGTTAAAAATAGACAGCTCTAAGTAGCTACCAAGATGCCTTGATCGATCAAGGAGGTACAGGGATCTCTAACTCTGGAGTCAGAAGCGGTGTGTTCAATTCCCTACTGTGTCTCCTTTGAGTAGAGCCGGTCTGTGTGAACTTGGGCAAGCTGTGCGGCCCCAGGGCTCCCTCAGAAGAAGGGGAAAGTAAACAACTGGAAAGAGTCACCATAAGTGTGAACAGAATTGATGGCACATGGATATAATGAAGTAGACAAAGTTAATATAAACGTGGGTGTAGATAGAGTAAGGCTGGGAAAGAGGGGAGAACCATCTGGCATTTTGTTTTTGCTACCATATTTATCTTTTGTCCCTTACCCACAAAGAGGACTCACAGATTCTGCAGGGGATTCCATGAATGCCATCTGTATTAAGTTTGTGCCTTTAAACCCACAATATTAGCCTTTTCATCAAGACACTTATAATGAAGACAATACTACGTCAATCTTTGAACTTCAGAGCTGGAAGGAACTCCATGGATCATGGAGTCCAGCTCTTCTCAAGCAGGCACAGTGTGGAACTGAAGTCCCAACCTCTGACTATTCAGCCAGAGACATAAACCACCGAACAATCCAACATAGTTTTTAAAAATCCACTGGGGGACATCATCATGGATTTTTGTGTCTTCAGTATGTGGATGACAGCCAGCTCTATCTTTCCTTCCGTTCTCCTGAATGTTGAGTTTGTCTTTCAAAGTTCACATTTCTGTGGCCTCCGAGCCCCCAGTGTGCCCCCCCCCCCCCAGGCCCAACCCAACCTGCATCTGCATATCGCGGATTTTCAATTATCGCGTGTTAGGTCGGTCCCTAATCCCCGCGATAGGTGTGGGGGGGTCACTGTATTGGGGGGGGGAAAAATGAGCAAGGGAGTGGACTAGCAAAATAAGGGAGGAAAGACCGAGGTTTGCCTGAGAGAAGAGAGAATGGTCAGGATGGCCCTGAGGGAGAGAGATAGGACCCAACCCCTGAATACTGTACAGTATTGGCCAAAATCAGGCACCATGAAACACCCCCACTTGGACCCATCTGGGAGATGTTGCCCTTCTTTTCATTATCATGAAGACCTGAAATGACTGAACAACATCAGTATATTATTAGTACAGTGGTACCTTGTATAAAGGAATTAATTTGTTCCAAATGAAATTATGTTAAGCAAATTTTCCTTTATACAAATTCCCATAGGAATGCATTGAAAACGGAGTAATCCCATTTTTATGTTGTACGGATTTTCCCCATAGGCGGTTATGTTAAGCAAATTTCCCCTATCTCCGGAACTTTTTATGTTGTACAAATTTGATGTTATACCAGCTGTTTGTTATACAAGGGTCCACTGTATATCTTTTCATGTGACAACACTGAAGAAATTACACTTGGCTACAATGTACAGTGGTATACTTGCAAAGAGGTTAGTAGAATGTGGGACAGATGGTGCTACTGTTAGGTGGATTTGTAACTGATTGACTGATTGTACCCAAAGGGTGATCATAAATAGCTTCTCTTCAGCTTGGAGAGACTTGACCAGTGGGGTGCCCCAGAGTTCTGTTCTGGATCAGGTGTTATTCAATATCTTTATTAATGTCTTGGAGGAAGGAATAGAGAATATGCTAATTAAATTTGCAGATGATACCAAATTGGGAGGGGTTGCTAATTCCCTAGAGGATAGGATGAAAATCCAAAAGGACCTTGACAGATTAGAGTGCTGGGCCAAAGCTAATGGAATGGGTTTCAACAGAGGGAAATGTAGGATGCTGCATCTAGGTAAAAAGAATGAATTGCACAGATATAGGATGGAAGACACATGGCTAGAAAATAGTACATGTGAAAGGGATCTGGGACTCTTTGTAGACCACAAATTGAACATGAGTCAGCAGTGTGATACAGTGGCTAAGAAAGCCAATGCGATTCTTGGTTGCATCAACAGAAGCATAGTGTTTAGATCAAGGGAAGTGATAGTACCACTCTATTCTGCTCTGGTCAGACTCCACCTGGAATACTGTGTCCAGTTCTGTGTGCCTCATTTTAAAAAAGATGTTGACAACAATGAACGGGTCCAGAGAAGGGCGACCAGGATGGTTGAGGGTCTGGAGGAAATGTCTTATGAGGAACGGCTTAGGGAGCTGGGAATGTTTAGCTTTAAAAAAAGAAGGCTGAGAGGGGATATGATAGCTATGTTTAAATATCTGAAAGGATGTCATATTAAAGAGGAAACTGGTTTGTTTTCCATGGCTTCAGAGACTAGGACTCAGGACAATGGTTTCAAACTACAGGAAAAGAGATTCCATTTGAACATTTGGAAGAACTTTATGACAGTTAGAGTTTGGCAGTGGAATGTACTGCCATGGGGGTGGGGTGGTGGAGTCTCCTTCTTTGGATGTTTTTAAGCAGAGGCTGGATGGCCAGCTGCCGGGAGTCCTGTGATGGGGGATCCTGCATGGCAGGGGGTTGGACTGGATGGCCCTTGAGGATGGCCCTTATGTTATTTTGAGGGGACAGCACATTTACGCTGTTATGCAAGCTGTCTACTCACTGCTTTACATTGTAGTCAAGTGTAATTTCTTCAGTGTTGGCACATGAAAAGATATACTAAAATATTTACGAAATGTGAGGGAGTGTACTCACTTCTGTGATAAGCTGTACATATTCTGCTGAAATAGTGCACGTGAAAATCCCACGATACAGACTTGTGTTGGGAGAGATCTCTCATGGTAGTGTACATTCGAGAGTGGTGCCTGAAGCAGTTAAGTGGAGAACTGTGTAGGCCAAAAGCTTGACTCCTACTCTTGGCTTACACAGGAGGCCAACAGCAACCTTGGGAAGATATGTTGGTAATCCCTCTCCCCACTATTTGGTTTGTCTCACAAGCAAGTCCCATTTTTTCAAGGTCAGGAGCCTCACTTTCCGTCACCTCCCAGTGCCAACATTTGACTATCTCATTGTTTATATTAGGGTCTGACTGGGGGAGAGTGGAGGGCTGCTGGTCCTAACATCTGTTAATGCCAAACTCTCTGTTCCTTCCCCCCGTAGACATTTATCTAGAGGTCCACTAAAACCACATTAAAAAAAGATGTTGGAGGGAAAGCTTCCTATCAACAAGGCTTCAGCAACACAAACATAAAAGATGGCAGCATTATTCTTGTTACTGGATATTAGATAGAAAGATACTTGTATGGAATTGCCAACTGGTCACCCCAAATAACTCCTGTGTCTTTTACCTTTGTGCTCTTGGTACCAGACAACTAGTAGGAAATGTTATCTTAACAGTTCCATTTATATTGTTTGGATACAATCCCCTATTGCATTATTGTCCATAAAGCTTCCAGGGGTGCAGATGCCTGGCTGAAACACATACAGTAGTTTTGACAATATGGTGGGCTCACCCTATGGTCTGCATGATGCAGGGCATAGTGAAACTCCTTCTTTGACATTGTGGTGAGAACCTACTGCATGGAGCAGCAGGGGACAAAATGAAAGCAAGGAGAAGATGTGCAGCTACAATGCATGGATCCTTGGGCAGGACGTGCCATAGTACAGTAATACCTTGGTTTAAGAACATTTTGGAAGACAAGCAAACATTTCTTCTAAATTTTGCCTTGATCAACAAGCAATGTCTTGCAATACAAGCACTGGAGCAGGTCAGATTATCACAAGTGAACCAATGGTGGTACTCTCCCCTGCCCTGGATTGTGGTTTTATTCAATTTGTTTTCAACATTCTTTCACAATGGAGTATAGAGCTACACATTGCATTTTATTATTGTCACATTAAAACACAGAGTAAAATCCTGTTGTTAGTCCCAAGCAGAGCAGATTCCACAGCCAGGTAGCTAAGCCATGGTGTAGACGTGGACTTCTAGCTACCCAGAATGAATCATGTGTGTCTCTATTATTTCTTATCGGTAAATTCGCTTTGATATGAGTGTTTTGGTTTACAAGCATGTTTCCAGAATGGATTATGCCAGTAAACTAAAGTATTATGGTAGTTTGTGAAATGAGAGGGAGCAACATTATTTAAGAGCTCTGTTAGTGATCTAAGCTCGTCTATCACGGGCTAAAAAAAAAGAATGCAGTGGTTGAAGCAATATTTATCTCTGTCCTTGGCTGCAGTGTCTGCTTGTTCTGCCCCAAGGATCCTGTAACCTTGCAACACTGCTGTTTGGCCACTAGTGGCAGTGGCTGAAGTGGAGTTTGGAGCATTTGCCAAAGAAACTCATTTTTATATGCGGGATGTACAGTTACCTTCATGCCTGCCTATGTAGAACATGCTGATCTTGACATTTAACATAAGAACATAAGAAGAGCCATGCTGAATCAGGCTAGAGGCCCATCTAGTCCAGCTTCCTGTATCTCACAGCGGCCCCACCAGATGTGTCTGGGAGCGCACAAGACTAGATATCTGTCTCCTGATACCATTCCCCTGCATCTGGCCCTTGAAGTACCCTGTTTTTAAGCCTGGAGATTACACATCTCCATCATGGTTTGTGACCCGTGATGGACTTCTCCACCAGGAATCTGTCCAATCCCCTTTTGAAGACATCCAGGCCAAATGCCTCACCACATCTTGTGGCAGGGAGTTCCACAGACTAACAACACAAGAGGTTAAAAAAAATTCTTTTGTCTGTTCTCACTTTCCCAACACTCAATTTGAGTGGATTTCCCCTAGTTCTGGTATTTTGTGAGAGGGAGAAGATTGTCTCTCTATCCACTTTACTCATGCCCTGCATAATTCTGTATGTCTCAGTCATATCCCTCCTCAGACTAAAGAGCCCCAAATGTTTTAGCCTTTCCTCATAAGGGAGGTCCCCCAGCCCAGTAATCATTTTAGTCATTCTCTTTTGCACCTTTTCCAGTTCCACTATGTCTTTTTTGAGATGCGGTGACCAGAATTGTACACAATACTCTAGGTGCGGCCTTACTATCGTCTTCTACAATGGCGTTATAATGTTGGCTGTTTTATTTTCAATCCCTTTTTTGATAATCCCTAGCATGGAATTTGCCTTCTTCACCACTGCCATACACTGAGTAGCCACCTTCATTCAGCTGTCCACCAGCACACCAAGATCTCTTTCCTTATCCGTCATGGATAGCTTAGAGCCCATGTGTTGATAGATAAATTTTGATTTATTATTTTTTTTGCCCCAATATGCATTACTTTACATTTGGCTACATTAAAATGCATTTGCCATTTTGCAGCCCATTCTCTCAGTTTGGAGAGATCCTTCTGGAGCTCTTCACAATCTTCTCTGGTTTTTACCACACAGAAAAGTTTCATGTCATTCACAAACTTGGCTACCTCACTGCCTATCCCTGTCTCCAGGTCATTTATGAACAGATTGAAAAGCACTGATCCAAGGACAGTTCCCTGGGGCACACCGCTTTTTACCTCTCTCCATTGTGAAAATTGCCCATTGACACCTACTCTTTGTTTCCTGGATCTCAACCAGTTCTCATTCCATAAGAGGACCTGCCCTTTTATAAGAGGACCTGCCCTCTTATGCCCTGAGTGTGTAATTTTCTCAGCAGCCTTTGCTGAGCGGCTGTCAAAAGCCTTCTGAAAATCAATTTGAAGAACGACATTTTGTATCATCAGTAGAGTTTAGGCTTTTATATCTGTCACATATCTAAGTATAAATACCTGTAGACATGGTCTCTTCTTCCCATTCAGACTGTGCTATCAGCTGTCCAAATACCCATCTATATACAAGTGTGGATGCCCTCTGTTTCTTTATGTGTTTGTTTCTATTTAATGCTATGGGTGAACATTGCCTTCGGCCTTTTTTTTTCTAGTCCAGACTAAGTTGCACCATGACCAGGTTAAAAAACTAAACAGAAATTGAAGGTGATGTTGGATTTAGCTTATGTCTTCTAAGTTCTGCCCCATTTTCTTTTGACAATTATCAGTGTTAGTGGAGCAAATATGAAGCACAGTAACTTGAGATCTGCTGATGTCCCACCATTGCGAAACTCAGTGTTATGAAGTCACTGATGTAGCAGCAATTTATCCGTAAGCTGAAGAACCCTTTAAGGCTGCCTTCATGTGAACACAAGACTCATGTTCATGGAAGAAAGATTTCTTCTTCCATAATGGAACACAGGGTGAAAACAGTAAATAAAACCCTGAACATCAGGACCGCTGTATGGATTTGCCTCACCTACAATTGAAGAATAAACTGATGAGGAGGCGTGCCAATTAGTAATTTGGAACCACAACTTCCAAAGTTGCCTAGGCTGTTCTGAACTAAACTATGGCTATAAGTTGTAGAATTCTCTACCATGAGGGTCCCTCCCTGTACCTCTCTGCTCCCCAGTCCCCACTATAGGCTCCACAATCCCCTACCTAAATTGTGTAACACAGAGAAGTGCCTCTAAAGCTTTGTGTGTGAGAACTTGGTTACTTGTGTGTTAGCATATTCAACTTGCATGTTGACGGTGCAAATCTGCAAATAGCTCAAAGGTTGCATGCTTGATATATTCTAATTCATTCTGGAAGCTGCAGTCTTATATGCACTTTGCATTGCTTATCAAGAATGTGTATAGCCTAATCACTAATCTTGAGATTTTAAAACCACAAGAAGCTAACTGAACTTTTTCTTGTGTAATGATTCCCAATAACTTGTCAGTAGGAAATGAAAGCTTTCACCATAACACAGTGTGTGTCCAGAACTTGTGAATAATTAAATTAATTAATTTAATAACTTTATTAATAGACAACTTTTTTTGCTATCAAAACTGTCCACGATATTGGGCTCCTAAATGTTTGTAAATGAAACTTCAGATAATTGGAGCCCATAAACCTCTCCAGTTTCAGCCCTAGTTTACTGACCAAGTGTGCGTTTTGATCGTTTTGAAAGGAAAGCTTATAGCTCCCGACAAATTGCTATATTGATCCTTTGTAATGAACGAAACGATATCTACTGTTTAGACAAAGAAAAAAATAAAATTTACTATAAATATATATTTTTTCAGAGATCGGGGAAGTTAACAAAAGAGTTTCTTAAAAAGTGAAACCAAACCCTTCGTTCTGCCCGTCCCGAAGGTGGAGGGGGGTGGGGAACTATGTGATCCGATTGTCTTTTGTCGTGATACACACAAGAAGGCAGCACCACGAAACAGAAGCTTGCTGTGTTCTCCGGAAACTAGAACAGAGCGAGCGAGCAGCCTTTTATCTCCCTCGGCAACTGGGAGCAGAAAGAGAGCAAGTCTTAAAAAAACAGAACCATGGGCGTCGCGATTGCTCTTCTCCTAGCAATAGTCCTCGGGGTTCTTCTGAAAGTGGTTTTCTTTCCGGGCAGAGGCTGCCGCGAGCCTCCTTGCCTCCGGGGCTGGATCCCGTGGTTTGGGGCTGCCTTCCAGTTTGGGAGAGCTCCCCTGGAGTTCATCGAGAAAGCCAAGTTGAAGGTAATGTTTGGGTGGAAAGGGGAGAGAAGGAAGAGGATCGTGGAGGAGGCGAAAAGACCCTCCCATTGGCCATATTCTTGAATCACTTTGCTTTTTCCCAATGTTTTGTGCAACCGGCTTATTATCCACTGTTGGTAGCAAAATAAAGCTAAATGTGATGTTTGCTTGCGTACAAACAGAAAACACCCTGCTCTCCTTCTGGGTATGTATATGTACCGCTCTCTGAGCCCATTAAAAGCAGGCAAATGGTTTTAGGGAAAACAAGGCAGTGGAGCCTTTTTGGATTTTTTAAAATACATTTAGATAGTTTAAAAATATACTGTATATCATGAAGGAAGAAAAAAGGTGTCGTGTCTTTAATTTGTTATCTCATTAGTCACTATAAAGGCATCGCTTTGATGGAACGGGGGCATTTCATTTGGGCAAAGAATTAACTAAAGGGCTGTTTTGCCCATTTAGAAATTGTCACCTCTTTTTATCTTGTATATTTAAACAGGTTTCATAACTGAAAGCCCTAGGGCACCATTACAAAACATGCTGGCAATGTGGAAATATTTTTTACAAAGGGAAAGAAGTGGGTTAGAGAAGTTCCTCTGAGTCTGACAGATCACAGTACAGTACTTCGAAACTAACTGACCAGTGCTCACAGAGCTTTAAATAAGAAATCTAGGAGAGATGTTTTATTGTTGTTGTTGATTTCTTTGTAAATGTAGAATAAGTAATTTCAGAGTAATATATTTTCAAATATTGTGGTCCGTATACAGTAATTGCATTATAAAGGAATTGTGCAGGCTTTTCTCAATTTGATTGTATAATGTTTAACCTTTTCTCTTTTGGCAGTGTTACTGCTCAGAGACTTCATGTAGCAGCACTCACTGGGCTCACACAAGAGGCCTCCACTTGTTCAAGCACATATTTTTTTGAAAATAAGAACATGATAGGAGCACATTAAAATACAGCATCTCAAAACAGGAAAAATTAGGAGGAAGAAATCAGTGGGGGCAGCACAAGAAGGATGTGTGAAACGGGATAGAGGGGCAAATGGGAAGAGAAAATAAATGGGAAATGAAAGGTTCCTATAGGATCCGAGAGAATTTTAATTAATCAAAGGAAAAGAGGAAAAAATAAAAGCAGACCCCAACAAGTAAGATAAGAACATAAGAAGAGCCATGCTGGATCAGGCCAAAGGCCCATCTCGTCCGGCTTGTTATTAGGACTTCAAAAGTGCTGCAAGTGAGCTCTGGCATTCTCTGGAATTTACTAGACCTTTGGATACTTTAATAAGAAAATAGGGGAACGGGAGAATGCCCACAAACCTGTCCTGGTTTATTGGCTATTGTGTCTCTCTGTTAACTACAGGATGGAGTTTCCAAGGTTGCTGAATAGAAGAGGGCCTGCGTTTTCAGGTTTCAGCTTGCTAGGGTGCACAGTTCATGCTTTTTCTCCATTCCCACTCACTAATTTGAAGTACAGTGGTACCTTGTATAAAGGAATTAATTCATTCCAAATAAAATTCTGTTCAAACAACTCTCCTGGCCAGCTCCCAACCCAGTGTAAAGGAAAAGGGGAGGAGGAGGGGGGATAATGGGGTGGTAACAAACCATGCAGTCCTTGGGAGGAGGTGAGGTCAGTGTCTGTTTCTGTCTCAGTGCCTGTCCTTGAAGTCAAGGCACAATGGGATGAACAACCAGAAACATCTGTAACTATGGCACAGACCGTTCTCCTGGTCCCCCTTCCCATAGTACCTTCATTCTGGAGGTATGGAACAGCCAGAAATGGAACAAATAACCACCCCTGGAGAACTGGCTGCACAGTGGACCCTCTTATAACAAGCGGTTTGTTTAACAGAAAATCCGCTTAAAGGATAAAATTTCCGGAGGTAGGGGAAAATCGCTTAACAGAATCGCCTATGGAACGAATCCATACAACAGAAAAACTGTTGCAATTAGAGATTAATCCATTTTCAATGCATTCCTATACAATTTGCTTAACAGAATTTCATTTGGAACTAATTAATTCCTTTATACCAGATACCACTGTAATTATAATCAAATACTAACCCCCAGTGTTGGGTTCAAGAATTGTCCAGCTCCAAAGGGCCATGAAATTGCAGATCTTAAGAATTGGGCTTTTAAAAAATCATGTTCTTTAGAGCATAAGGCTATGGTGTTACACCACTTGCTGTAGTTCATTCCAGTGCCACTTCAACCTTGGAAGTGACACTGAATCCTTGCCTGTGCCAGAATGGTGGCTCTAAGTCCAAGGTTTGTCTGTTCACTGGGACAGATATGTAAAACAACTGGCCGAAGCTACCGTGCCGAACAGTTAGAAAAAAGTTTGAAAATCAGTTGGAGTCAGATTTTGAAAAGGGAGAGGACCTGATTCAGCAGCTTGATGATTGTTGCCGAAGCAGATCAATGAACAAAGGAATGATTGGTGACCCCCCACATGGGAAGCAAGGGATCCAGGGGTCCAGCATGGGGATGTGGGGGTGGAGGGGGCACCCAGAAACGGACATGGGCACCAGGAGGGGGCAGCCCCATTGGCGCACAGCACATTCCAAGGGGCTGGACCAGAGGAGTTAAAAGGAGGGTACAAGGAAAACAACCCCTCTTTTCCGTCCTGGTCACCGAGCAGCCCCACCCACCCTTCTTTTCACTGTATAGTGTTTAGGTAACTGTATTCGTAGTCATTAGGATGATTGTTGGTATGTTTGTCACAACTGAAGGGTTTGGCATTTTCTATAGGCATTGGGATGGATCCAGGCCCTAAAACAAAAAAAAAGTTTTAAATGATTTATGATCTGTTGACAATGATTTACTACCGGTGACAGTGATTTATGACCTCTCAAAATGATTTATGACCAGTGACAGGGAGTTATGACTTTGCCTCCGATGGGGTTGGACAACCCCTGGAACCTGTAAGTGGAATGGAGGGTTGGGACACTGATGGGGTGGGCAACCCGGGGTGTCCCATAGTGGCTGGGGAGCATCCAAAGGATGGGGTGCTCCGTTGATGTGATGGATCTGCCCCAACTGCCTAGCCAGTTTGCTGTATTAAATAATGCTGTGGCCAGTTATACCCGAAAACTGTGATGGTCATGCCTCTTCATTGTATAATCATGCCGTTAAGGGGAGCTCAGCTGTAGGGAACAATCACAATTAAAATGACTAAGGGATTCTAGGACACATTGAATGATTTCAGATGAACAGTTCAGCCTTCTCATAACTTCTGATAACATGTCCCGCTGAACGGGACACACGTTTTGACTACATGCGTTTTGTGTTTTACATCCCATCTTGCAGTATGGACCAGTGTTTACCATCTATTTGCTGGGGAAACGATATACCTTTGTTACTGAAGAGGAAGGCTTTCAAGCGTTTTGTACCTCTAAAGATCTCGATTTTGAGCAAGCTGTCCAGCAGTCTGTCCAGCATGCAGGTCGGTAGAGTGTATAAGCTACAGCTGAAAGACGGTTACTGGGTGTCTTAATAGACAAGCAACTTGAAATCAAAACTTGTGGGGCATCTTGAGATGTTTGCATTCCTTAAAGCATCTTGAGTGGTTCCACGTTGGATAGTGGCCATGCTGTGTGTCCCTCCCCCAATTACTCATCGTGTTTTCCAGCTTTCAATCAGTCCTGCTCTGCCCCAGGTTTTAGCCTTAAAAAAAATATTTCCAGATTTTTAAAAAAGAACAACATCCTGTTAAAGCAATTTTTTTTACCATGTCTGAACTTCTGGGACCTGCTTTGAAGAAGGGTGATTGACTGCACTCGAAAGCTTGCAATGTTCTTTTTTTATTTTTAATAGTGGCCTATAAAAGTATTGCCTATAACCTATTTTTTAAAAAGGGGTGCGTGTTACATCTTCTGCTTTTCCAGTATGAGATTAAAACGAGCATCATGGTGGAATATTTAGGGAAACTAAATATTGTTGTTGCTGTTATTGTTATGTGTTGTCACGTCGCCTCTGATTTATGATAACTCTCCCTCCAAAATGTCCTGTTTTCAACTACAGAAGAACTGAAACTTTGGTGCTGAGAAAGTTGAAATTGTTCAAATATTGTATATCTCTTGGTGTGGTCATCCATCAAAAAGAGTGTGCAGCCAAGAAATCAGAATCTCAAGCCTGGGTTCCTTTAGGAAGCCAATCTAGCTCACATTAGGTTGTCTCCTTTTCCTGTTGCCTTCAGACTTGCCCAGCTTTATTGTCTGTTCCAGAAAACCTTGCCCTCTAATGATATTCCCAAAGTAAGACAACCTCAGTTTTGATCATTTTCACCTCCAGAAGTAGTGTAGTTCAGGCATGATGTAACCTATGACCCCACTTTGTCATTCTGGCAGTCCAGGGTACCTACAAAGCTCTCTTCCAGCACCACATTTTAAATGAATCATTTCTTTTTCTCATTATCTTTCTTTACTCTCCAGCTTTCACAACTAGACATGGATGATATTGGTCTTGGTCTCCAATGACACATCCTTACACTTGATGGTTTTCTTCTACTTCCTTCATGGCTGCCCTTTCAAGTCTCAGATTTCTAATTTCTTGGCTGCAGATTCATTTGGATTGATGATTGAACCAAGGTATCCAGAATCTTCAGCAATTTCAATTTCCTCATTGTCAGTCTTAAAGTAGTATAGTTCTGCAATCATATTTGTCTTCCTAGAATTCAACTGTAGTCTTGCTTTGGCACTTTCACTAAAAGTAATTCAAATCTTTGCTGTTTTCTGCCAGTAAGATGGTGTCATATTAAATTATTGATGTTTCTTCTGCAAATTTTCACTTCTCGTTCATCTGAATCTAGTTCAGCTTTTATGTTCCGGATACAGGTTGAACAGATGTGAGGATAAAATGCATCCTTATCTGACACCTTTGTATATAGGGAACCATTCTTTCTCTTCATATTCTGTCCTGATGGTAGCTTATGGTCTACAATACAGGTTAAGCATGAGAACATTCAAGTGCAGAGGCTAATAAAGCCTAGACTGACTTCTGAAATTCTTTGTTACATTTCAGTAGCCAGCAGATATTCACAATATGATCCCCTGTGCCTCTTCTTTTTTGGAATCCGGCTTGCACATCATATATTACTTGCTTCATATAAAAGAAAAGCATTTATTGCAACACCCTGCGCATCTCTTTCCTTGCATGGGAAATTGGAGCAATGGTCCTATAGTTACTGTACTCCTTGGAATCTCATTTTCTAAGGAGTGGAATGCCTATTGAGTGTTTCCGGTCAGTGGGCCATTGCTTTGTTTTCCATATTTGTTGGCGTATACTTGTCAATATTTTGATAAATTCAGTCTCTCTGACTCGAAACACTGGTGATTTATTTCTTCCTAGTGGTTTCAAAGAAGCTTCTGCTTCACTTTCTAGAATTTCCTATTTCTTGCCATAGGATTCCTCCTTTGTTATATCCTCCAAAGAAACAGTCTATTTCATATGGTCTGATTACCCTCAGCTGGGTAATGTGGCCTGTGGCATAGCCAGAAGCCACAGGATATTTAGAGCAATAGACTGAGTTAGGTGACCCAGCAAGATCGGCTGTGCATTTTGAAAAGTACTGCTCACATTCTTCTGCGTGATTGTTTTCATTAGCAAAATTTTGTATGAGAGCAAAAAAGAAAAAAGGAAGGTGTAGAGCTGAAATCTGGGAATGAGATTGCCCTTCCTTATCCTTTGCTCATCCTCCTTTACTTAAGCAGTTGCTTACAGTGTTTGTGGTGCATTTATTTACTTTTACATTTCGGTGATTAATTCTGATTTGCTTATTCTCATGGTAGCATTGCATAAACCCATAGTGCAAGTATGACTGGGACAAAGAACCATGCCCCACAAACCATATTAGGAATAGATTGCTTATCATTTTCTCTCTGTGTCTCCTAGTTTTAAGCCCAACATTAGTCAGATGGATCACATGCGGCTGAAGTTAAAACAAGGAGCAGCATGACTTTGCTCGTGTACATCCAACATGTATTTTTTCCTCTGTATATTTTTGTATATCTGTTGGCACCAATGACCATATTTCAATACCAGCTTCATGTGAAATATATAAACAAGTCTGTCCATGTTACTTTCAGATTGTATTTTCAAGGTAACTGGGAACCTGATTCTGAGTGGCTTTATTCTTTTTAACTTTTATTTTGAAGTTTCTATTCCTGAAGACACATTTTACAAAAATAGGAGTAGGCTATATAGCATGATGAAGGGAAGACTGTCTACCTCTAACGTGCACCAGTTATCTGGGAGTCTCTGTCGTGAATTCGAAAAATATATAGCGGATTTAGGTCCTGAGGGAACAAAGGAGCTCACAGACCTTGTGAGGTAGGTGATTTTACAAACTGAGGATAATTACTCAGGCTTTCTTTCTGCTCGTTAAATAAAAAATAAATGCTTGTATTAACTATGTCAGTCTTCCCAACATGGTGTCTGTCACAAATCATAGAATACAGTTTCTGTTCTACCTGACTAGCTGTCATGCTGGTTGGAATATATAATTGCAATCTAAAATATAGAGAGTGCACCGGATTTGGAAAGTTTGTCGCAAGTAATGGCTTCAAACAGGATATGATGCAAAATGTGTTACCCTGGAAGACAGCCTCTTTCTTGTCTTAAAGAGACAGTTCTTTGATATTTAACCAAGAGACAGAGAAGGCATATCTGGGAAGCCCTTAGGTTGTGCCATGCGCTTTGGAAGTCAACAGTTTGTATTTGTATTTGCGGAACTGAAAGTACAGCGGCTTTTACGAGCCTTTTGTATGTGGTTCAGCATACCTTTTATTTAATCGACAGTGTAGATCATGAGTTTTATATATACAGTGGTAGCTCTTAAGAAAAATGCCTCAAAAGACAAAAAACTCATAGGAAGAAAAAAATCTCTGGGACTACGCGTGCTTCACATGACAAAAAAAGTCCCTATGGGATGCTTTGCAAGTCAAAAACCAATTCTGCATGTAGCCGGGGGGGGGGGGGGGGACCCGGTTATTTTTGTCTTTATTCTAGCCTCTGGAATGGATTAATCAATTCCCAATGCATTCCTATGGGAAACCGCATTTTGTAAGACAAAAAATTCATTAAACCATGTGACCTATAGCCTCCAGAACTTATTAATCCATTTTCAATGCATTCTTATGGGAAACCGCGTTTCGTTAGACAAAATTTTCTTAAAACAAATTGATCCGTAGAACAAATTAAATTTGTTTTAAGAGATACCTCTCTCTCTCTCTCTCTCTCTCTCTCTCTCTCTCTGTCTGTCTCTCTCTCTGTGTGTGTGTGTGTGTGTACAGTGGTACCTTGTATAAAGGAATTAATTCGTTTCAAATGAAATTATGTTAAGCAAATTTTCCTTTATACAAATTTCCCATAGGAATGCATTGAAAAAAGAGTAATCCCTAATCGTGACCATTTTTATGTTGTACGGATTTGCCCCATAGATGATTCTGTTAAGCAAATTTCCCCTATCGCCAGAATTTTTTATGTTGTACAGATTTTGTCTTATACAAATCGTTTGTTATCGGAGGGTCCACTGTATTTTTATTGTTTTAAAACCATTGCACATCAGGTTTGGAATGCCCAGTTCTCAGCAGGGTATTAGAAGAGTGAAGACATTACCTCAGGCCAGAGAGATCTCTTTGGGGAGATTAAGTCCACTTAGGTAATGTGGAATGAGTCCCTTTTGATCTATTTGAAAATATTTTTCTAAAGAGCAAAGAAACTTCTCTCATAGCTAGGTTCCTTTTTAAATTGCTCACCTGTCTGTCTAAGAAACCCTGAAAATTGTAGCCATGAGTCTGAATTGATGTTACTGTATACAATTATTATTAATTTAAAATAATTCTTGTTCTCCACTTATCTTTTTTCTTTCTTTTTTCTTCTTTTGGTGTGTGAAGGTACATTCTTTAGAAATGTACCTTCTTTAGAAACTCACAGACTTACTTGTTGCTCAAAGATATTTCTTTCACCTCTGTTTTGTAACCTATAACAAGTAAAAACTGCCAGTCACTGATAGGCTCTAAAATATTTCAGTTAAGAAAAATGTTAAATAAATTGTATAATTACTTATTTTGTTCTGTGGCTGTTATTTTTCTTCAACTACAGGCATATAATGTACCCAGCCGCAGTGAATATCCTTTTTGGCGAGGATATATTTTTGACCGATAGAGACAATATCAAAGAGTTTGAATACCACTTTCAGAACTTTGACAATGGCTTTGAATATGCCACCCAGCTTCCTAAATGTTTTATGAGGTAAAGGACTAATGTTCCTTTTAAACAATATAATGTTGTCTAGAAAACACTGTTGCAACTTTGGCAGTTCTCAAATTCCTGTTGCTTATATCTACTATTTTATGGGTGTTTTTTTCTCCCTCAAAGGTTTAACCAAGAGAATATTTATAAAATAAAATACAGTGATACCTCAACTTATGAACACTTCGACAACTGAAAAATTTGACATAGAAATAGAAAAATTTGAGTTATAAATAGAAATCCATGGGTATAGGAAAAATTTTACTTATGAAAAATGCCAGTTTTTTTGAGTTACGAAACGGAAAAGGAAATGGAAGATTCCTTTTCAAAATAGCTCCTGCTTGTTTATAATAGCAATACTGCCATCTTGTGACCATCCGACTCCAGTGCTGCAATTAGGAAGAAGGAGCCATTTTGAACAGGATAGCTGAGAACCTGGGCTTCTTTTTATTTAAATGACTTTTTCAAACTGCCCGTTTTGGATACTTGCCACTGTTTTGGGGACTTTTTGGAACTTTTGGAAGGATTTCTCAAGCGGTTGAAAGGTAGGGAGATGAGCTTCTATCTTTTGCATGCCCGTTAATGTTTTTTTTTTTTCATTTGGGGAGTGGATTTCCCACTTGGAATGAATTAATCCATTTCCATTGCATTTCTATGGGAAACTCTACTTCAACTTACAATTTTGACTTAAGAAAATGCAATAGGAATTGATTAATTTTGTAACTAGAGGTACCACTATATTTGCATTAGATGAGAGAGGGGGAACACTGCAACACCTATTTTGTTCTACTTGCATGTGATAACTCTACTGTTTGCATAACTTGGTTACTGTGATGCTCCTGAATTCTCTTGGCTGCAATAAAATGTTTTTAATTTGGAATAAAAGCACTCTTAACTCTTGACCGAAACCCTTTGAGATTTTAAGTGCAGTCTTATTTAGAGTAAACACACTTTTCACCTGCTGGTAAGAGAGAAACAGAATCAGAGTGATGGGAAAATAATGTTGAACTACATTTCCTGAATTGAGATTATTACATGGATTTCAGCTGGATGTTTCCTTCCTTATAGAAACTGGACTAAGTCCCAAAAGTGGCTCCTTAAAAGTTTTGAAAAAGTTGAGTTGCATGCTGATAAAAATCACCCTTCAGTTGGCTCTTTTAAGGTAAACATTTCATAAAGCTTTTAATGATGATGAGTGTTGTGATCGGTAAAATAGGTCCCTGTCAGTGGTTTCTGTAAATTGGGCTGTTAACAGAAATAGTTGAGCTGAAAAAAAGAAAGGCTGAGTGTGTCCAGAGCATATGCACAGCATCCCATTTCATTTCGTTCCTAAATGTGCACTGTTTATTTTTTGTTTGTGCTCTTTTGTTTACAATAGACGATGTATCAGTATGTCCTGGACACTTTGCATGGACGGCAGTTCGGTGCTCACTATGGTGTTTTGCTGCTCTGGGCATCTCAAGCAAATGCAATTCCTGTAAGTATGAGTCTAGAAGAGATTTTGTTTATTTTAGTTAGTAAGATGAATCAATGTACGTTCCTCACTGGCATTATATAATTCTGGGAGCACCCATAGTCCTTGGCCTTACTATGGCCATGGCCTTGGGAAGGTTGAACTCACGTATTCTAAATCTGCAGGTTGAGAAGCAGGACCAGGTTCCTAATAATAAATCTGAGGCCAAAAAACCAACGGTTTGCAGAACTCAAGCCAGTATTCTTGTGGAAACCTCATGTGCTGGATTTGCTTGAGGAATCAAATATCCCCTGCTGAGGGACATAAGTCTTTGCCTGTTGCATCCTCACTGACATGGATCAAGAACTGCCACATTTTTCTCTTTTCTGGGAAAGAGGAGAAGGAATTTCCTGCTACCCTTGATTGATTCTTACATTGGGGAAAATGATGTTCTGCCCACAAAAATGCCCATTTCACAGCAAAATGTCCCATTTGGTGCAAAACTGCACAAGAGCATGTATTCTTCTGCAGTTTGCCCCCAAAACTGATCAGTGTTTTATTGAATAATTTGAAAGATAAGATGAGTTATGGCAAGATTAAAAAGTGAGAAAAAGGAGAGTTGGGTGAGGGGGTAAAATATTGTGGCACTTTATAAACTTTTAAAATTTGTTTCATTGTGAGTGTTCGTGGATCAAAATCCACCTCTTCAGACACAAAAATATAGTTTGATAAAAAAATGATAGTTAATCAGTTTTTTCTTATGATTTTTTAATGTTCCTCCTTTATTTCCTTATAATTTTGCCAACCTTCTTAGGCAGACTAACATAGCATAGACTAACATGGAAGATGAGTTATTTGAATGTCTCTTAATGAATCAACCTATCTTTTTGTGGATGGTGTGTGTTTCATCAAGATAGATAATTTATTGTGGTGGTTAATATATTAATTTATTTATTTTAGAGTATTTTTACCCCGCCTTTCTCCTTGGAAAAGGACGCAAGGCGGCTTACAGTAATGAGGGATAATATACAGTCCAATACAATTAAAATATATTCAAGTATTGAGAACAGGGAACTGAGGAATATCGTACAGCATCAAAAGACAACATTACATTATAGTTACCAGAGAACACGAGCAGTTAAAAAGAGAATAAAATTCCATGTAAAGTTATGAGTGAGGAAACTCCCTTAGAATTGACAGTTTTGTCTGGTCTTTCTTCAGGTTGCATTCTGGACACTTGCATTCATTGTATCTCATGCTTCTGTGTACGAAAATATCACGAAGGAGCTAGAAACTGTTTATGGCAAGTCAGGTAAATATGCCAAAATATTAAGCAATGGCTCTATGTACAGTAAATACACACCAATGCCCGAAGCAGACAAAAAAATACTTTCCCCCACAAAAATCCTATACTTTTGTCCCATTACCGTACTGCCCTAACATGATGTTGTTTTCCTGATATTAAACCAAAAACAGTTGCTTCCTGTAACTTGAGCTGTACTCTGGAATGATTGAGAACAGATCCTACTCCCCTTTTTATATGACAGCCTTTCAAGTATATGAAAAGTGCTATCATATCTCCCTTCAGTCTTATTTTCTCAAGGCTATTTCAGTCTTTCCTCATAGGGCTTGGTTTCCAGCCCCCTGAACTTGTCGCCCTCCTATGAACTTGTTCCAGTTTGTCCACATCTTTCTTGAAATGCTGCGTCTAGAACTGGGCACAATACTCAATGCTGAATAGAGGGGGGGTGGAGACTCTACTTCTATTAATGAAGTCTAAAATAGCATTTGCCGTTTTTGTAGCCACATCAAACTGTTGGCTTATATTCAGTTTGGGATCTACAGCAATTCCAAGAACCTTCTCCCTTGTAGTATCGCTGAAACCAAGTGTCTCCCATCTTACAGCTGTGTGTTTGGTTTTCGGTTTTTAGGTGCAATACTTTACCTTTATCCCTGATGAATTTCATTCTGTTCTTTTCGTCTCAATGATCAGGCCTTTCTAGAATTTTGTTTCTGTCTTCCAGGGTATTAGCTCGTCCACCCACATTGGTGTTGTCTGCAAATTTAATTAATATTTCTTGAACCACCTGATCCAGATCACTTCTAAAACTGATGAAGAGTACTAGGTTCAGGACAGAGGCCTGGGGAAACCCACAAGTTACTTTGCCATTGCCTCCATTTCTTCCCCTTCTATTTGCCTGCTTCTATTTGACATTTTTGGATCTCCCTAATTACGTTGTGTTTCAGTTTCTCCTTCTTATGGGCTATAGCAAGCTCTCCCCCTAACTCTAGTGCCAATGAAAGTAAATAAAAGTAGAAGGATTGCAACCCTTCAGGCAGAATTGTATTTCTTGCTCTTCAGATGCCCCCCACCCCAATGTACTTTCTTGTTTCTTTGCTGTCTCCCTGATGTTTTAATGTGCTCTGATAGAGTTGAACCAGACTCTGCAGGGAGCCGGTTGGGAGAACCAACTCTTCCTTAAGTTTTGAAAGCCTTCTGATAATAGTCCGGTATGTTTATCTGATCATCTGTAGTTTGAAAATGAGCTTGAATTGTTTTGTGATGAATCCTCAGGAGATTTCAGGTTGCCTCAATTCATAGTGCTGGGAGAGCATTAGGGGTCAAAACAACTGCTTGTTTTCTTTTCCTAATGACCCTCTGTCTGCTTTGACCTAGAATTGGTTGTCTTTTATTCCTTGAGGAATCACAGCTTCTCAATACAAAACCAGTGCCATGTCGAAATTGAAGAGCAAAGGTGTTGGGGGGGGATTTTCTGAAGCTCAGGAAATTTGTGTTGTTTACTGCTTTTGCAGATAAAAAGGATATCAGAGTCTCCGAAGATGACCTTAAAAAATTACAATATATTAAGTGGTGTGTCTTGGAGGCTGTACGGTTACGGGCACCAGGAGCCATTGTCAAAAAAGTGATAAATCCAATTGTAGTTCAGGTAAGTTTCACTGGATAAAACAACTATGGATGTGTGGTGTAGTCCTTCAGCCCACAGCAGTCAAAATAAACGCACTAGTATTATGTGAAATGGACAAGCATAAATAGGGGCCTATTTCACACAATCTGTTTAATTTAAACTAATTAATCCCTAGCAGGTTTTTGCATTTCTCTTAGAAGAATATGAGAGAGTTGATCAAGTGAAGAGTTGGTTTGTGGGATCTGTCTCCACGGAAGAAAACTGAGGAGATGTCTTAATGATGAGTAAATGTGCATGTCTAAATGCTTTTGAACTGCAGTTCCCATCAGTGTTAGCAAGCATAGCTAAATATTAGGGATTATGGAATTTGCAGTCTGAAAACATCCGGAGGACCTCATGAGACACATTCATAGCCTGTATAATCACTTACTGTATAATGCCATTTTTATAGCCAACTAAAACACAACAATAATCCTTTAAAAGCGGTTTTATAAATTTAACACTTTATGCATTTTGCCTAAAAAGGAGAGGGACACAAGGTAAGGGGTCCTTCCCCCAGTGACCCAGCCTCAGCTCTGCCCTTGCCCCTCCCTGTGTTGAGTTTGGAAACCTGAGAATAGCTTCCTTTCAGCATTTGCTTGAACGTAGGTAGAGCTGCCCAAGTCCAGGGAACCCTGAGCGTACAGTTTGGGCAGAATGGTAGGGCTTTTGTTTATAATATCCCTGCAGGCAGCATTCTCTCAGGAACCCAACAGGTTTGTCAGTCCTAACTGCGTTTGCTGAAATGGGTATTCAAGCGGTGGGATTGTATTGTAATTGAACACGCTGTCTTGTTTTCAGAATTTTGTCATCCCTGCTGGCGATTTGCTGACGATGTCTCCCTACTGGGTTCATAGAAACCCGAAGTATTTTCCTGAGCCCTGCAAGTTTAAACCTGTAAGTTTTTGCACTGGATCTATTTGCTTTAGTCTTTTCTCATTAGCCGATGTGGAGTTTACTCGGAGGATGTCTCTCCCATGGAGGAAAGTGAAGCTGTCTCAATTGGGGGCCAGGGGCATGTGTTGGATTTCCCAGCTCAGGCTACAGGTATCCATGGTTACTCTGTACCCACTTTGACCCAGTTATCTGCAGTGAGAAAAGCCCTGATGGTTCCTACTCACACCCACCCATCTTTCCCTCCTCAACAAAGACCGCCACAGCACTTCTGATTTAAAACGCCTTTTCCTTAAAAACAAAGCACCTTAAAAATGGTCTGGTTTTCAAAATGATTTATCTGTAGAATCCCCTTGAACACTCCCATTTTTGTCCGCTGTGGCACTTTTTCTTGTGACGGCCACTGGGGGCGTTGTTTTTTTACATCGCTTCCTGCGTCTCCCCTTTAAGTGATTTGGTTGAATTTGCAGACATACTAAGTCGCTTCCCCCCCCCTTGCCCCCTATTGGGGGCATACCAAGTTTTAAAGCAGTTCAATAAAGTGAGAGCAGGAAAGCCGATTGCTAGCTACCCGCTGAATTGCAAAGAGCAGAACCGCTATAACAACCACGTGACCATGGGAAGAGAAAAGGCAATCCAAAATAAGAAGCGGGCGCTCGCGGAAGTGCAGTTGCAGTCAAAATTAAGGGGGTCTTTGTCATCAACTTCCGGTTAAGATGGCGGGCGGCAGCGTTCTCCCTTCGCTTCTGCACCCCAGCGTTTTTGTGATTTTTGGGGTTTCGCTGCCTGGTTTATCGTTTCTTTTTTAATTTTTTCTTTTTGCTCCGCCGGAGCTTCAGCAGGGAGGCTCGTCCGGGGTTATGGGGGCTTCAGGGGAGGCCCAGCGGCTTTCCCGGCTGACGGGCGGCTGGCGAACCGGACGCAGGTAACATCTTTAAGCGGGCCGGTTTTTGCCTCGCTGGGTGCTCCTTCCCATTTTCCCTTTGCCTTTTCCTCCCTCAGTCCCCCCTTTTTCCTTCCTTTACCTGCCTTTGGTGGGTTCCGTCTTGAGGGGTTTCCCCCGTGGTTCGGGGAAGGACTCGTGGCGACGCGGGTTGCCCCCCCGATGGTCCTGAGGACTCGGGAGTGGCTGGCCCGGCCGCTACTCCGTCCCACGTGGTCCCGGTGGGGAATTGTGGCGTTTTTCATCTCGCCTTACCCTCTGGCGTGCGGTTGCCTCCTGGCCTGCCGCCGGTCCCCTCGGGCTTGCCGGGGCTGCCGTGCCTTGCCGGTACTTTGCCGGTTCGGCCCTTCGGGCAGCGTTTCGGCTGCCGGCGTTTCACCGGGGTGCTGTCTGCCTGGTTTCATCATGGCGGCGCCCGGCGCTTCTCTGGCGGCGCCTCCCCTTGCGGGCCCGCCGGCGAGGATCTGTGGGCGCTGCTTTGGTTGGCGTCCTCGTTTTTACAGCTCGGGCGGCAGGTCGGCCATTGGCGAATTGCCGCCGGTGTATTGCCGCTCGTTTTCCCGGGCGGCGGGGCGGCCGCCGGTGGACTGCTGCCGACTTTCCATCTCGGGCGGCAGACCGGCTGCCGGTGCACGGCCGCTGTCGGCCATCTTTGGCCGACTTTCCATCTCCGGCGGCGGGTCGGCCGCCGGCTGGTCCACCGCCGCCGCTACCATCTCGGGCGGCCGTCATTTGCCAACCTGGGCGGTGGCTCGCCCACCGGTTTGTCATCTTGGGCGGCAGGGCGGCCGCCGGCGTGCAGCCGCAAGATACCATCTCGGGTAGCAGGTCGGCTGCCGGTGTACTGCCGCCTTCATTAACCTGAACGGCAAGACGGGCACCCCCCTTTTTTTTCCTTTCCCCTCGGTTCCCCTATGTTCCCGTCCATCCAGGTCCCTGTTCCATCTCCCCTGTCCAGTTTCCCCGTTGGTTTCATTCTCTCTCTGGAGGATGAATTTTTACTTAGTTGTTACTTTTTACTGTATTATTGTAATTCTTATTGCTTATTTTGAATTGTATAGTTTCGTTGTAAATCTGTTGTGGTATAGTGAGTTGTGATTGTTAAGAGGGTTTACACTGTATTGCATTTTAGAGTTGTTTATTGATTCTTAGGGTTTTTTTTCCCCTTAGGGGCCGCCATGCTCGCAGGGACTCACATACCAACTGTGTCGGGCCGTGGGCGGTACGCTTGTAGTCGTCAGGTTAGTCGGATTAGAAGAACACGGGTCAGGCATCTTGTGCCTGTCCCTCGTTCTGACCCCACGGCTCTCCGCCACGTGTCCGGGAGTCACTCCCCCAGTGCCCCCGGCCTTTCCTGCCTCTTGCTAAACGCCAGGTCAGTCCACAATAAGATCCCCGTCATATATGATGCCATCTCTGACGGGCGGGCTGACCTGGCCCTCATTACCGAGACCTGGGTGGGCGAAGATGGGGGGGCTTCCCTCTCTCAGCTCTGCCCACCTGGGTATCTGGTGCAGGGGGTGGGAAGGCTGGGGGGTCAGAAGGGAGGAGGGGTCGCCATCATCCATCGGGACTCTTTTTATGTTAGCAGGGCCTCGACATTGGTTAGCCAGGGGTTGGAATGCCTTCACCTGTTAGTGGGGCAGCGGGACAGATTTGGCATTGTGCTGGGTTACCGTGCTCTCCGCAACCCAGCACAATCCCTACCAGAGCTCTCTGAGTTCATCGCGGCTGCGCTATTGAGGTCCCCGCGCCTTTTGGTTGCAGGTGACTTCAATGTGCATGCTGGCGGTGGACTTTCCGGCGCAGCCCTGGAGTTCATGGAATCCATGGCTTCCATGGGTCTGTCCCAGCATGTTGTTTGTCCCACTCACAGGTCAGGTCACACCCTGGATCTGGTGTTTACCTCCATGTCGGGGACTTAGAGTCTGGAGGTGGGGGACTTTGTCTCCCTACCGGTGTCACGGTCGGACCACAACCTGCTTTCTTTCTCCCTGGCGATCGCGCCCCCTCCTCGCGGGGACCCTCGGCCTCTTCTGTTGGTCCATCCTCGAAGACTTATGGACCCTAATCGGTTCCAGGAGGTCTTCGGGGAGCTTCCTGGTGGACTGACTGGCGCTCTGGCCGAGGTTGTGGCTAACCATTGGTTTGAAACAGCTGTCCACACCATAGACCGGATCGCCCCCAAGCGCCTTCTCCGGTGCCGAGCTCGGTCTTCACCGTGGTTCACGGCGGAGCTCCGAGCAATGAAGCAGGTGAGGAGAAGGCTAGAGCGCAGCTGGAGAAGAACCCGGACGGTGATTAGTAAGGCTGCTGTTGATTCCCAGACTAGTCGCTATTCCAATGCGATCTGGGAGGCCAAGTCATTGTTTTACTCCCAGAGAATTGGAGAGGCCTCCAACCGCCAGGCGGAGCTCTTCCGCATGGTTCGGGACCTCTCCAATCCTAGTCTGGTCAGGCCTCCTCCTACTGATTTCAGTAGTGAGAACTTTGCAGCCTTTTTTCGATCTAAGATAGAGGCCATCCGGGCCGGCTTTGACTCTGGTTGCAGTAGCACTGCCCCGGCACCCCCAGTTGCTGGTCCACCTTCGTTGCCTCGGCTGGATGCGCTTGGGCCTGTTTCTGCTGTCGAGGCCTCTCGGGCTATGGCGCATTGCCGGACGGCGTCCACTCCTTTCGACCCTTGCCCTGCCTGGCTAATCAAAGCTGCCAGCGGGACCATGGCTGAATGGGCTTCTGTAATTGCCACTGCCTCTTTCACCGAGGGGAGTTTTCCCTCCCGGCTGAAGGAGACGGTGGTTAAGCCCATCCTGAAGAAGCCTGGCCTGGCGTCGGACGATCTAGGTAACTACCGTCCGATCGCTAATGTCCCGTTCATGGGCAAGGTTATCGAGAGGGTGGCGGCGGTCCGGCTGCAGTCATACCTTGAGGATCGGCAGTGCCTCGATCCATGCCAGTCAGGCTTCAGGCCCCGTCGGGGGACCGAAACAGCTTTGGTCGCCCTGCAAGATGACCTGATCCGGGCGGCCGACAGGGGTTGCTGTACCCTGTTGGTCCTCCTGGATCTGTCAGCGGCCTTCGATACCGTCGACCACGGTATCCTGCTGGATCGGCTCTCTGAGGTCGGAATCGGGGGCACTGCTCGCAGTTGGCTCCGATCCTTCCTGGAGGGCCGTCCCCAGTATGTTCAGTATGGGGGGGAGTTGTCGGCCCCGTGGGTTCTCCCTTGTGGAGTCCCTCAGGGGTCGTCGCTGTCCCCCATGCTGTTTAACATCTATGTAAGGCCGTTGGCTGGGGTCATTAGGAGATTTGGAGTGTGCTGTCATCACTACGCTGATGACACGCAGCTCTATCTCTCCTTTTCCACCTCTGCAGAGGAAGCTGTGAGGATCCTTGATGGGTGCCTGGACGCCGTACTGGCTTGGACCGGGGCAAACAGGCTTAAGCTCAACCCCGAGAAGACGGAGGTCATGTTCTTTGGGAGCTCGCCGTCTGGGTACGGTGGCCCCTTCCCCTGTCTGGGGGGAGTCTCCCTCCGGCCTGTGGAGAGGGCGCGGAATCTGGGCATGGTCCTGGACCCGGCGCTTACCTTGGAGCCCAGGTGGCGTCGGTGACCTGGGCCGCATATTACCATCTTCGCCAGATCGCCCAGATCCACCCGTACCTGGACGGTGATTCTCTGAGAACAGTGGTTCAAGCGCTGGTGGTCTCGAGGCTGGACTACTGTAACGCCCTCCACATGGGGTTGCCCTTGACTCTTCTCCGGAGACTGCAGCGGGTACAGAATGCGGCGGCCAGGTTGGTGGCTGGTGTGCGTCGGTACAACCACATCTCCCCAGTCCTGGCCCGCCTGCACTGGTTACCCGTTGCAGCCCGGATAAGATTCAAGGTCCTGGTTTTAGTTTATAAAACCCTCCATGGCTTGGGACCGGACTACCTGTCGGAGTGAATCGCCCAGCGATCCATCGGCCCGACCTGTTCGGCAGGTGCGAGCGCACTTGCTCCGGGTTGCCACCCCACGAGAAGCCCAGAAATCGGTCACCCGGAACCGGGCTTTCTCGGTGGCAACCCCTTCTCTTTGGAACTCCATCCCACGCGAAGTGCGCTCTGCAGAGTCCCTGCTGGCCTTTCGAAAAGCTTTAAAAACTTATCTGTTTCGAGAGGCCTTTGGCGAGCCCTAACTAATTTATTTCCTTTTTTTTTCTTTTCCCCTCCCCGCCATCTTCTTATGACCAAGCGACCAATGTTTGTGCTTAGTTGATTATTTGCCTAGTGCTGTTTTTCATGCTCGCTTGATCTTTAGTTTTTATGATGCCAATTTGGCCCGCTGGGGGCTCTTGGGTTTTTAACTGCTTACTCTATGTTCTGTTGTTTTACATTTGATTGCAATTTTTTGTCTATTGGCGCATGTCGCTCACTGTAAGCCGCTTAGAGTTCCGCAAGGAAGATAAGCGGGGTATAAATATAATAAATAAATAAATAAATAAATAAATAAATAAATAAATTGTGCTTATTGCCAGAAATAAAAGCGGCCATAAAAACCTGTTTTATTTATGGATAAGCAGCCCTGCATAAAAATCCCTTCCTGTCCCTGAAAGTCTTCTTCCTCCATGAGAGACACTACAGTTTATCATCCTTATTCTCAAACTCCCTAGACTGTTTTCTGAATTTAGTTGTTGGTGTTTTTGAGATTATGTTGCTGTCGTAAGGGTGACAAGTGTGCGTTGTGGGATTCTTCTTTCTGTGATACAATTCTCTAATGCATTGCATTTATGAGCTGAAAATCTAGTGTGGAAAACAAGGGAAGCTGCAGGCCACAGACAGATGATTGTGCAGTGAAAGGCAACACAAACACACACACACACACACACACACACACACACACACACACACATTAACCACTTAAAACTAAGATAAGGTGAGAGAATGTTACTGGGGTTTTTTCCTTTTAAATTGATTTGACAATAAAGCTTTCTATCAAACTGAATGCTGATGTGGATGAAAAGTTGAGTGCAGAGTATGATGAAAGTGTGCCAATGAATTGGATTCCCACCATTCAGAAATCTTACTCTGGTATTAGTTCAGTCCAGCTCCTCTCTGAAGTTTGGGCCTGACTCAGCCTTCGTTAGCTTCCAGCCAGCTCTCCTTGCCGGTCCAGACTGTCTCCTGCTTCCCATGTTTGTTGATGATAGCAAAGTGGGAAATCAGTGATAGGAGAAGACATCTTGTACCTAGAGATGGGTGTTTCATTTCGGAAAGGGACTAGTTCCGAAACAAAATGTCAGCAGTGCTGGTGTTCAGAACCAAGTCCCACCCTCCGAAACAAAATCAGCCACTGTATTGCTTTGCTATAGCTCACGCTGGGCAAAATTCCAACCAGGAAGCAGCCTCCGATGCATCATCTTTCCATCTCCCTGATACTGGTCAATCAGGAGCTGTGTAAGGACATGCATCATCCCGCCTCCCTGTCTGATTGGGCAGTGCCAGGGAGACGGAAGGATGACACATCGGAGGCTGCTTGGAATTTCACCCAGTGTGAGCTACAGTGAGGTAAGACAGTGACTGATGTTGTTCCAGGGGCTGGGACTGGGTTCCAAGCACCAGCTGTGCTGCCGTGTTTAGTTTCGGAACCAGTCCCCTTCCGAAATGAAACACCCATCTCTACTTGTAGCGCTCCAGGGCTAGATCATTAAGGGCCTGCCCTGGAGCACCCATTCTTGCATCGGCCAATTCAGTGGCTTTTGATGAAAGCAAAATAATTTGGTGAACTTCTCATGGCTGGAGTGCAGGATTCCCAGACTTTATTTTGATTTCTAATTGGAAAAGGTATATGTGTAGTAATTGGTATCACCTAGTGAGTTGTTAATGCCTGATTGCAATGTCAGGACAGGGGTTGGAATCCCAGCTGTGCCTCTTGGGAAGGAAAAACTAGAAACACTTCGGAATATATGCCTTGCCCAGTCAGCAGTGTAGCTTTGGCCAAGCTGCAGTGTCCCAGAGTGTTTGGTTAAAAAAGCAATTTATGTCTTGAATGTCAGTTTGGTTCCTCCAGTAAAACTGAACAGGCAGTGGAATGTGTTCAAAGTGGTAGAAAGAACAAGAATATGAGAAATCCAATCTAGACCTTCCCACTGGGCCACGGCCTCCTTCTTTGGAGCCATATCACTAAACCTGGCCTGCAGAAGCAAAGGTGAATTCTGTTCCCCCCCGTAAATGAACTGTGTGCAGGCATGCACATGAATATCATGGAATTTGCCACCTCTTGGCTAGAGAGATTTCTCTTTTAGTGTTCAGTCTTTCTCTAGTAAAAAATAAAGATAAATTGTTTGGATACAAAGGAAGGAAGGAGATAATCAGGGTGTATTTAGAGAACTGAGGGGAAATTCCTCAGATTTTGAGAACTGATTCTTCATCCCCCAAATTTGCCTCATCCCTATTCATAAGGGGAGATAGGAAGAAGCAGCCAGTTTCTTGAGGCTTGGATTTCTGACATTTCTTGAAGACATTCTAGTCTGTTGTGGTGTTGTTTGCTTTCAACAAAGCTGTGTGAAAGCTTGGAAAAATCAAGTTACCAGTAATTATGACAAAAGCCAAGGTTTTCTTTTTGTCTCTGGTTGTTCAAGTCAGAATCCTATGGCACCCCAGGCTTATTTACACCATCGCCTGATAAAAGTATAAGCTGGACATAATCACCTGCCATACTTCTTCCGTCACTGTTGTCACTCTGGGTTAGAATTCATTACTTAGAAAAGTTTAGGTGAAACCTACTTGAGTAGATTCATACTCTAGACGGGGTAATGTTTCTTTAAAGAAATAGTAAGCTTTTTCACTCAAAGTTGATTTTAGAAAACAGTGTTTTATTTCCGTAGGACCGTTGGAAGGAAGCAAATTTAGAGAAAAACTCTTTCTTAGAAAGCTTTGTGGCATTTGGTGGAGGGACTCACCAGTGTCCTGGGAGGTCAGTGAGACAAAATGGGAGTTAATTTATTATATTATATTATATTATATTATATTATATTATATTATATTATATTATATTATATTATATTATATTATATTATATTATATGTTATGTTATGTTATGTTATGTTATGTTATGTTATGTTATATACCACACCATCTGACCTAAGTGCTAAAAGCTTACTAAGCTCTAAAAGCCAAAAGGATTGAAGACACTTTTCAAAGGCTGCTTGGCGAATCTGAACATGTCCCAGGGAGGTTATTGCAAGGCAAACAATGAAAGTGGTGCTATCTGCTGGATTTAACTGAGCCTGGATTATTTGGGTTGAAAATTAACTTGGTAATGCTGGCCAATGGAAACAGGGAGACTAATTGATTGCTGTTAGTGGTGGCAGAGGAAATACCATGATGTCTGCAACTGGCATTCATTAATTGGCAGATGACATCAGGGAAAACTCATCAGAGAACTTACATTGTGTATCTCAGTGGCTAATGAAATAGAAAATATATATATATTTGGAAGAAGAATTGGGAGTCCTTTAGCCACTGCCAAGCAACTTAATAATCTGCTCATTCAGTCTACTTGAAAACTGTACAGTATATGCCAAATATTATAATTGCATTAGGACAAAAAGGAAGACATTCAACTATTCCCTATATCAGTGTTGGCGAATCTATGGCACGGGTGTCAAAGGTGGCACTCGGAGCCCTTTCTGTGGGCACCCAACATCACCCCTTCACAGCCACCTATATTCACGTTAAATTGCTGTATTGGCACTTTGCGAAAAATTAGTGGGTTTTGAATCGCAGTTTGGGCTCTCGGTCTCCAAAAGGTTTGCCATCACTGCCCTATATGGTTGAATAGTGCACATGTCAAATCTGAAATTGAAGCACAAGAATTGTGGCTAGAATAGACTTACAAATACAATTGAGTTGTGTGTAGGGTCACATGGTATCCAAGCATCTAATGCCAGTTTGAATCAGACAAACCTATTAGAGGAACAGACTTACCAAATCTTTATTCTGTAATGAAGTTTATTACACTATGCAGCAAGATTTTTATTAGTGAATATCATGAATGAGAGGCATATGGATTTGTTGTTTTAGATAACAACTCTGATTTTGGAAATGTTGTTTGGAAAGATAAATCTGTACATCTTTGCCATGCTTGTATTTTGCCCGAGAGAGATGATTTGTGCCCTTTTGGCTTATTTCAGATGGTTTGCAATCATGGAGATTCATATTCTAGTTCTTTTGTTCCTTTTGAAATACGAATGTCAACTTTTGGATCCACTCCCCAAAGAGGTATCGTCATTTATATTGTTCCAGAATATTTTGTAAATATTTACGATTAATTTTTACTTAAACCTTTTAAGCACTTCCCTGCCCCCCACCTAGTGGGAGACATCTGTTGAGGAAAGTGTCCTGTCTTCTCATTCTTATGAGTCTTGGGTTTTGTTGTGTTGCTCCTATGGCTTTGTAGAATTCCCATGGATTAGATATCCTGACATAATATTTTTCACTTACGATCTTCCATAAGTGTTCTTCGGTGCAATACTACAAATTAATTTAAAACTGAAATACTGTACAATTAGCTGAATTTTTATGTTGGCTACAGATCCTCCTTAGCCTAATGCTTGTTCTGCTAATGAAACTAACACAAACCAACAGACTTCTAGGAAGATAAAGTGAAAAAGAAAGAGTATCAACTTTGAATTCTATGGTTTCACTTATTAAAAATCATCTAGTCTTTAACAGGACTGAAAATTAGGTGAATGACAGCACATGAATAAACATTACACCATGCTATGATTTATTTTACAGAAACAAAGCCAAAATGGAGAAGTGCTGTGTGAAAATCTAAGAAGACCTTATGATTCAGTAGCTCGTAGACTCAGAGCCATCTCTGGCAGAAATAACTGAAAGGCATCACTTTCTGTATGACTTTTATCAGTCTCCCACATTGTTGTTGCTTGAGTCCATTCAGCCTTGCAGGCATTTCATTATGCACAACTTTCTTAAGGTCCCAACACAACATTTCAACCAGATTGAGGTCTGGAATCTCTGGATTTAGACTGAGCAGTTGCAAAGCTTTGGCTCTTCTCTTCTCCAGCCTTTTTGTTGTAGATCTGTTCGTGTGCTTGGGACCCTTGTCCTGTTGCATGACCCACTTTTGGCCAAGCATTAGCAGCCGGGCGGATGGCCTCACATTTGACTCTAGAATACTTTGGTATACAGAGATGTTCATGGTCAACTCCATGACTGCAAGGTATTCAGGTCCTGTGGCTGCAAAGAAAGCCCAGATCATCACCCCTCCCCCACTGTGGTTGCCATTGGGATGAGGTGCTTGTGCTGATGTGTTGTGTTAGGTTTTCGCCAACTGTGGCACTGTGTTTTATGGCCCAACAGTTCCACTTGGGTCTCGTCTGTCCAAAGGACATTCTACCAAAAGTGTTGTGGTTTGTCCAGATGCAACATGGCAAACCTAAGCCTTGCTGCCATGTTCTTTTTAGAGAGAAGAGGCTTTCTCATGGCAACCCTTCCAAACATACTTGATCAGTTTTTCTCAAATTATACTCTCATGACCTTTAACATTTAATATGCTAATTGTGGACTGTAGAGTTTGAGATGTAACTCTTGGCATTTTTGTGCAGTTTTTCTGAGCATTGCACAGTCTGACCTTGGGGTGAATTTGCTTTGACGTCCACTCCTGAGAAGATTGGCAACTGTCTTGAATGATTTCTGCTCATGAATAATCATCCTCACTGAAGAATGAATGTATTTAAATGGTTTGGAAATGGCCTTATAACCCATCCAACTGATGGGCAGCGACAGTTGCTTTTCTATGATCATTGCTGATGTGCTTCCTCCTTAGCATTGTGTTAACACATGTTGTAATGCTCCAGGTCAGCAAACTGCTAAAACTTCAGCTGTTAAAGAGGTGGTCACACTTGTTGTTGAACTCAAGGGCATTTGTCTAGCAGTACCTGGCTGCTACTTCGCCTCTTCATTCCTATCGAAGCTGTAAGGGTGCACTTAGTTTTTCACACATGGCTTCTCCATTTTAACTTCAATTTTGCAAAATAAACCATGTCACTGTTTAATATGTCAGGGGTTGTGGTTCATCTGAAGTTGTATTTACCTAATTTTCAGACGTTCTAAGGACCAGATGATTTTTCCTTCTGCTCTTTTACATAAAGCCATAGGATTCAAAGAGAGTAATTTTTTTCACATGACTGTCCTTGAATCAACTGAAAGAGTATCTAATATTCTTTAACAACTTCCAAAGTCATTTCCCCTATAATAGTGTTTCTTTTCTGTTTATTACATTATGGTATAGCATTTCTGTGGCATTTAAAAGTAATATGCCCTCTCTTGATTAACTGACCACTCTAGGTTTGGGCAGAAAATTCCTAAGGATGTCTGCCACATAGCCATCGCTGCCTCCCAAGCCCTGATGGAATACTGTACAACCAATCTGAGTGGAATATATGAGTGAATCGGGGTGAATTTTCAGAATCCCAGAAACCTTTTTGGGAGTGGGGGCATGGCTCACCTTGGGCTCATGAAGCTTTTGAGGCATGAGAGCAAATGTCCCTCTCCCTGGGCAGATCTCCAGGGAATCCCACTAGCCAGCAGAACTGAGAGTTACACCCAATGCCAGATGCCAGATCTTGTAGCAGTGAAAATGCAAATGAAATTGATTTCTTTTTTTTAAATTGCTGCTTTCCTATCCCGGTAGGAGGCCCAATGCGTATATGAATGAATTTTTATATATATAATTATTGTACCTTATTATAGATAGATAGATAGATACACACACACACACACACACACACACACACACACACACACACACACACACACACACACAGAGTGGACCCTTGTATAACAATCAGTTTGTATAACATAAAATATGTACAACATAAAATTTGCTTAACAGAATCGTCTATGGGGCAAATCCGTACAACATAAAAATGGTCGTGATTAGGGATTATTCTGTTTTCAATGGATTCCTATGGTAAATTTGTATAAAGGAAAATTTGTTTAACATTTGGAATGAATTAATTCCTTTATACAAGGTACCTCTCTCTCCCCCTTCCCCCTCCCCCTTTCCCCCTCCCTCCCTCCCTCCCTCCCTCCCCCCCCCTCTCTCTCTCTCTCTCTCTGTGTGTGTGTAAAATAAGGTACAGTGGACCCTTGTATAACAAACAGCTTGTATAACATAAAATTTGTACAACATAAAAAATTCCGGAGATAGGGGAAATTTGCTTAACATAATCGCCTATGGGGAAAATCTGTACAACATAAAAATGGGATCACTCCATTTTTAATGCATTCCTATGGGGATTTGTATAAAGGAAAATTTGCTTAACATAATTTCATTTGGAACGAATTAATTCCTTTGTACAAGGTACCACTGTACAACAATATGAAATTCCGTTGATCAGATAACAACAGAGGACAAGGAAAGGGTGGGGAGCCTGGGATGTCACAATTACAAACTCCTGTGTCCAAAGGCCTGCCCTGGAGAGACCTCTGAAGCAGAACAAATGAATAGCCTGTGTTTTTAGGACACACAATAAAGTTTCTTTGATGCCTTTAGATATAGGGCTGGGTTGCATATGCTTCAACTATGAGAAGGCTCAAAGGTATCCTTTGTTGTCACTGGAGTAATAAGCTCTATCGGCCTTTCTTCTCTTTTTCACCATACACAAACATATCCACTGGGTTAGATCTAAAGCAAACTGGTCGTATTTGGTTTCCACTGGGATTGCTGCGAGATGAAAAGTGACTGGCTCAACAGAAAGTGCTGAGAAGTGGTACTCAAGTTGTTTTCTGTTTCTCTCACCTGTTATTACCTGTATAACCAGCCTGTAAAGTAGGCTTAAATGCTACTCATGGAGATCCTTGGACGTGCCTCATAGACATTTATTTTCTGTCTTCACAGAGTCCTCTCCACTTAGTGGGAACGCAGCAGCCTCTGGGACCATGCAGGGTTCAGTATAAACTGAGAGGATGAAAACAATCACGGCTGCTTAGCCCAGTTCTGGGCGAGACCACGGATCTGCTCCAACCCTGTCCTTTGTGTGTTTTTACTCCTGGCTGTGTTTTAAGCATTGAGATACTTTTTACCCCCAAAGTTTGTCGTCATCATCATCATTGTCAGGAGCCCTCCTAAAAGGAATCCCACTTGGCGAGGGAGTGATTCCCATCCATCACCATCCTTTCTTAAACCAGGTCGAGGTGAAAACCCAGAGGTTGCATGAGGAGATACTATGGACAAACCTCTTAAACCCCCATTTTACTAGTCTGCTCGGTTCCAGAACAAAACAGCACTGATTTGAGTACTTTGAGCCTTTGCACACCAACCAGGTTAGGTAGGACACACCTAAAACGTTTAAAAGTAGAAAATGTGGCCAAAGAGGAGTTACCTTTGCTAGTCATTTCTCCTCCTCCTCCTCCCTTCTCAAGGAACATACCTTGGTAAAATATTAAAACATTGTATTAAAAACTATTTTAAAAGACAAAAGAGATCAAAAAGCCAGTTGTGCATTCAAAGTACTGTAAATCAAAGCACATTCAAACCTTTAAGCAAGGTATATAGCTAAACTATCCTTTTAAGGAATAAAATTATTCTAAGTAATCAGCATGGCAATGGGAAAAGCTACAGCTAATGAGCTAGATGCAATAAAAAAACCATTCAGACTAGAAGTAATTAAATCATTAGTTGACGGCCAAGCTGGAAATCAACAGACCACCACTTTATGTATTAACCACTCAAATCAAAGTCCTTTGTTCTCCAAAAATCAGTTTGTTCTATTATCACAATGAGGCCAGAGATAATTACTAAAGGGATGTTATTTTGTCTTCTTGTCATCTGTGCCAGGGGAATAAAGGTTACGCTGCCTCCCCGGTTGACTGATAAGACACCTGGGATTGCTCCAAACCTAAATGAATCTGGAAAATTACAGGAACCAAGACTGCGAGGCCTGTCTTTACATTCTCCATATTCTAACACAAATCTCCATGTCCTCACAAGTACCATCTTAGAATTGCAGAGCTGGAAGGCACTCTATGGATGATCAAGTCCAGCCCTTGTCAAACAGTCACAATGGGAAAACCAACTCCCAACCCTTGAATTTGCAACCAGTTGCCTAACCCACGGAGCTATCCTGCAGTTCATTTATAACAACTAGCTGTTTCTTTGAACCTCACCCAAACGGAGCTATGAGAGGACTCAGAATTATTCCTTTTCAATGGAAACCGAATTGCTTTGTCAATGTTTTGGGACTTGCAAACAGGACAACCGTTCCCCGAACAGTAACATAAACCAGGGCTAAACCTTGCTGGGTTGGGCTGCCACCATCCTTCTTCTGTCTAACTGGTCTTAGCCAAGAGATACCCAGTCCTTCCAGGACATTCCTGTGGTTCCTGAGAAAGCAAGGTTGAAACTCTGCTTTAGGGATGAGCACCATACGAAAAACAACACACTGTTTCATTGTTTCATAAGGTTTCGAAACGTAACAAAACAAAACGGCAGATAGCGTGTCATCAAGAAACGAAATGAAATGACATTTTCAGTTCGGAGGAACTGAACCAGGGGGCCGCTGACAGATCTCACTTCAGGCAAGGGGCTGCAGCGAGATCCTGAAGCTGTTTCCCTTTTTGGATCTGACCACTGCCACCCACCTGGTTTTGACAGCCCGAGCTGTCAAAACCAGCTGGGTGGCATTGGGGAGAACCAGAGAGTGGAGGTGGGAGGCTTTTGAATTTCCTGTGCCCAAAACTTCCCTACTACGCTCTCTGGTTCACAGGAGGAATGAGAGGGCGAGTGCTGATGTCAACGCACTCGCCCTCTCAGACCCCTGCTGTGTCAGAAGATCACGGGGCTTCCTTGGGCTTCCCCACACAGTAGGGACCTGAGAAGGTGACCGCTGATGTCGGCACTTGCTTTCTCAGACCGCTGTTTTCCCCTGTTTTTGTGGTGTTTTTGACAGGTCAGGCTGTGGAGTGGGGGGCCCTCCCTCCTCACACCCCCACCTGTCAAAAAAACCACAGGTGCGAGGCAGGGGGAGGGGTGACACTGCAGAAGGGAGCAGTAAAAAAAACTGCTCCCTTTTGCCATGTTGCCCCTCCCCCTGCCTCCCAGCTGGGGCTTTTTGACAGGTCAGGGTGTGGGGCAGGGGGTGACCCCTCCTCACACCTCAAAGTGTCAAAAAGCCCCAGCTGGGAGATTGGGTTGTAAGGGAGAACAGAGCAAGCAACAGGCAATTCAGAGTGCTGCTTGCTCCGTTCTGCCTTGCCGCCTGCCTCCCAGCTGTATTTTTTTTTACCAGTCAGGGGGTGGGGGAGACAATTCGGAAGTAGTCACCACCCAGGTGGGTTTTTGACAGGTTGGACTGCCCCCCACCTGTCAAAAAAAACCCACCTGGGTTGCAGCAGCTTCCAAATTGTTTTGTTACAAAACTTCTATTAAACAGTCATTTAGTAACGAAACAAAACACAATGAGTAAAGATGAACAAAATGAAAGACTAATTTTCTGTTTCATGCCCATCTCTGCTCTGCTTTCTTCAGAGTCATAAGTAAAGACTAGCTTTCAGTATCAGATAACCAAGCAGCAAAGTGTTCAGGTTAACACCCAGGAATTTGTGTACTTAAGACACACACACACACAACTTCTGGAGAGGTATTTATATTTGAGGGAAAGGACGAAGATAGAAGCTAAATTATTCAAGTTTATTTTATTTTATTTTAGAGTATTTTTACCATGCCTTTCTCCTTGGAAAAGGACCCAAGGCGGCTTACAGTAATGAGGGTTAATACACAGTCCAGTACAATTAAGACATGTTCAAGTATTTGAGAAAAAGAAATTGAAGGATATCTTACAGCATTAATAGACAACATTACATTAAAGCAACATGGTTATAAGTAGTCATAAACACAAAGTCTGTGTGAACTCATAGATTCATATAAAATAACAGAGTTGCAATAGCAAGAACTGTTTTTTGGAAGTGATATAGTAGGAGCAAACCTCTTAACTACTCATATAATAGATTAGAATGAACCTAACCGAAACAAATAGTCATGACCCAGCAAAATACAAGCTGTCACTGAAAACAGGCATGTGGTCAAAAAGGCTGTAAAATGTGGCTTTTATTTGAATGAAAACATTTATGTTTTTGGAACAATGGAAGAAGGAAGTGTTAAGGCATATATAAGACCTGAGCTGTTGGTGCAACCATTTAACAGGATTAATTATTGCAAAATAAAATATATAATGTACTATATTGTGTTTTTACTTAAACATTGCATCATTATATGTTTGTGAAGATTCTCAGTCATCCAGGTGAGTTTATCTGGAAGTTGAGTCATGGCTACTGGACTTCTTTTTTGAGAGATAGAAACGTTTCGCTGTTCATCCAAACAGCTTCATCGGTCTGAATACAGCTAGTGCAAATCCTCCCTCTTATAGGCAGCTTTGACCTCTTGTCACCCTGGCCTGAATTAGGCTCATAAGATGAACAGTGGCCTAAATAGGCTCGTTAGGGAGACAATAGTATCCTTAGCCTTAAGGTGAACAATGGCCTAAGGTGCTGAAACCTATCAAGAATGGGTCGTGAGGGGGGCGTGGCTGGAAGAGCAGCGGAGCAGCAGCGTTTCTCGGGGCTCCGAGAAGAACTGACTGTCTACGACACATCGAGATCTCCTGAAGAAATCGGGAGCAGGGGGATGTGCGGGAGAGCACATTCCCGGACCGATAGGGATCTGAGAAGTGCGGGGGGGGGGGTGAGCGGCAACTCTCCTCTGAAGCATTTCTCTCCCAAGGCGAGCGATCTGGACCGGTGCCATGATGGCAATTCAGCTGCTTTGCCACGCCAGAATTCCACTTTAAGGTAATCCAAACACATCGAGGGACAAGGAGTACTAACCCGAGAATTGTGTACAGAGAATTAGCAGCAAAGACTGGATTGGAGTATTTAAAGCCACTTCCACAAACATTTTTCTGAGACTGAAAGAGGGAAAGCGGCATAGAAGACCTCCCCCCTTTCCTGGAGGTCTCTTTCACTTCCTCCGCCTTGGCTAATTTATCGGACAGAGGCAGAGTGACCTGAAATAAATCAGTGACTGGTTGTAAACTCTTAACAGCCACCTGATCTCCACAAGACAGGGCTGTTAGCAGTCAGTTAACAGACAAAGTAGCATCAAAGCAAGATCAGAGGTTGAGCGTAATTAACTCGAAGCTGCTAAGTCTGACCAGAAGCCATTACACAGGGAGACTGTTCCAGCCATTAACCCTTTGGTAGCCTGAATTATCCATTAACTGCTGGACTCTTGTTCCTGATGACTAAAAACTGAGCCAAACTAGCTGGATCCTGCTTACATTCATCATCGTTAAAGGCCATGGAATTATAAGGACATCAAAGTGCTATTCGAAGCCTTGGGCAACTGCCAGCTTCCCTTAGCACGAAGAGTGGGGCACGTAGCAATTGGATATAATTAACAATACACAAGGTGTTATTGAAGCCTTTGGCATAGCTACCTTCGATAACACGAAGAACCTGGTTTCTTTTTTCACAGGTGCCTGCATATTGGACGAAGCTATCCCTAACTCAGGAGGGCATACGTGTCTAACCTTAATTAATCTTAACCAAACTTAAATCAGAATACAAGGTTGCAGCCTGAAAATCTGTATTAGAGGGGTTTTCTTAAGCGCTTATAAGTGACTCTTAATTGTGTGGGCAAGCTCTGGCCAGACCTCTGGCCAAGAGCAATCTTTATTAGATATTGGGGGATAACAGTACCTTAATCCTTGCCTATGGTATTTGTTCTAACTATTAAGCTGGTAGATTTGAGTAGTATGTTATAGGTAATATGATTGGTTAAGAATTATATTGCCTCAATTACATTGAAGTAAGCGGCAAAGGAGGGGGAGAAGGACTAAGGCAATTGAAAAAGAGTCTCATATTAATGTAAATTAATGTAAATTAATTGTGGTCTAAAATTGAGTTTCAGGAAGATGGCAACTCGAAAGAAAGAGAACTCCCCAAATCAAACAGCAAATAATGAGACTCATAGCCCAAGATCCATTTAAGAATGCCCTGCAAGACCTCCAAGCAAATATTGTGAAACAAATTCTAGATCAGATGCAAGAAGTTAAGACTGAGCTCAAAGCTGGAATAGACAGTAATAATGCGAAAATGGATACCTTCATGCAGGCGATGAAGGAGGTGGAACACAAAGTCACTAAAATTGAAAGAGAACTAGAAACTATAAAGGAAGAAAAGAGTAAGGATCAAGACAGACTGACGCTGATAGAAATGGATAGGGCATCGTACTTTTTGAGAATTCAAAATGTGGAAGAACAAGAAGGAGAAGACTTAGAACAACTAATAACTGAAGAATGGGCCTCATTCTTGTTTGATTAACTAAAGAAGAATTATAACATTCTATAGATAGAATATACAGAGTAGGCAATGCATATACAAGGAAGAATAAATTGCCAAAAGAAGTACACATAAAGTTTATAAAGAGATCAACAAAAGAGAAAATATTGAAATTCAACCAAGAGAAAGATTTAACAATAAGGGGGACCAAAGTCAATATCCTGAAACAGGTACCATGGAGCATGCAAAAAAAAAAAAAGATAGGAATATGGGTTTCTTACAAAAGTACTCATAGATAGGAAAATCCCCTTCAAATGGCTAACCCCAGAAGGCGTCTTATTTAATTGGGAGACGAGAAGATACAACCTAAATAGTAAAATGAAGGCGAAAAACTTCCTGGAGGAGATGAGATACAAATTGAAACTAACTGAAGAAGAATTGCAATTTTCCAGCGAAGAATCAGAAGGGGAGATAAAAGGAAAGGAGGATAGAGCATGGAAACCACAGAGAACTGTATCACCCCCCTCACCCATGAAAACAAGAAACTGGAACAAAAATAAAGACAAAACAGATAAATCAGACAGTAAAAACCTGTAAAATGACAAGAGAACTCAAGCTCTTATCTGTTATCGTAAAAGGAATGAATTCGCCCCAGAAGAGAAATTCAATTTTTAATAAATTATATAAAACTAAAGCTGATGTCATACTAATTCAGGAAACCCACATTAAAGAACTAGACAAGAACATGCTAAGGAATGATAAATTAGGACAAACGTTTATAGCAGCGGATAAACAAAAGAAAAGGGGCGTCGCAATGTATATACAGAAAGACCTTAACCCAAAATTAATCCATACTGCAATAGATGGAAGAGTTGTAGCAGCAGAGATAACAACAGAGGGCGAAGAAATATTGCTAATAAATATTTATGCACCAAATGAAGCGCAAGATAAGTTCTTCACACAATTAAAAGAACTCCTGACAAAAGAACCGGAAAAAAATATATGCATTATGGGGGACTTTAACGCAGTAGTGGATAAAGCAAAAGATACCTCAGCGACAGATGGGGCAGGAAGAAAAAAGAAAAGAAATATGATCCCCAAAACCTTAGAAATGGCAAAAGAGCTGAACTTAATTGACATTTGGAGAACCCGAAATCCACATAAAAGAGACTACACATTCTACTCATGCAGACACAAGTCCTGGTCGAGGATTGACAACTGTTGGATCTCAGCAGATTTGGCACATCAAGTGGAAGAAATTGAAATATTGCCAAATACGTATGCAGACCACAATCCAATAATAATGACGTTAGGACAACCGAGAAGGAAAGGAGGATGGAGATTAAATACTTATCTGATGAGGGACGAAACTTTTATAACCAAAATGAAAAAGGAAATAGATTTCTTCTTCCAAACAAATAAACCGCAAGATACAGAAATGACAACAATCTGGGACGCAGGGAAGGCCTATTTCAGAGGGTTAGCAATACAATATAATGCACAAAAAAAGAAAGAAAAGAAGAAACAATATCAAGATCTCCTAACATCCTTAAAGGAGAATGAACAGGAGCTTAAAAAAAGACCCTCAGCCTCTAACTTAAAAAATAAAATAAACATCCTACAACACGAAATCCATCTGTTGGAACAAGAAGAAATGGCAAAAAAAAAAAATCAAGTTTGCAAGGCAAAATTTCTTTGAAAACGCGAATAAGCCAGGAAGATGGCTAGCATATAAAATCAAAAGGGAGAGAGAAAAAACAAGGATTGGCACACTAGAAAACAAAGAAGGCAGGGAAATACACAAGCAGAAAGAAATTGAGAAAATAATACAAGACTACTACACAAACTTGTATAAAGAAAAAGAAATTGAGCAGGAAGATCAGTGGAAATACCTAGACAAGATTGGGAGCTGGAAATTCAGTCACCAACATTTAGAGAGACTAAACAATCCAATAACAACTTGTGAAATTATGGAGGCATGGAAAAAACAGAAGAAGGGGAAGGCGCCGAGATCGGATGGAATCCCGATGGAATTTTACCAAGGATTGGAGGGAATTTTAGCCCCACAGTTAAAAAAATTAGTGGAATATATTGGGAAAACCGGCAAAATCCCAGACTCATGGAAGAAAGCACATATATCACTAATACACAAAGCAGGAACAGAAAAAAAAGAAATTAAAAATTACAGGCCAATCTCTCTTCTAAACGTCGATTATAAGATTTATGCAGCTATCTGGGCAGCAAGACTAAAGAAGGTGCTTGAAGAAATGATATATGATGACCAAACAGGATTTATCCCCAAACGAAAACTGACATCCAATATAAGAACAATAATAAACATCTTGGAATATTATGAACAACACCCAGAGAAACAAATGATGTTGATCTTCCTAGACGCGGAAAAGGCCTTTGATAATTTGAATTGGGAATTTATGATTCTACAGTTAAAGAAGATGGGGGCAGACGGACTCTTTCTACAAACAATTAAAAATATTTATACCGAGCAAAGAGCAAAGATCAAAGTCAATAATCAAATGTCGGAAAGTATCCAAATCATGCAAGGCACGAGACAGGGGTGCCCACTCTCCCCTCTACTATTTGTTTTAACTCTTGAGTCTCTGAACAGACAAATAAGAGGGAATAAGGAAATTAGAGGTCTGAAAATCAAGGGGGAGGAGTATAAATTGCAAGCATATGCAGATGAACTAGTAGTAATATTGGACAATCCCCAGCACAGCGTCGAACAAGTATTAGGAGAAATAAAAGAATTTGGAGCAGTGGCAGGCCTAAAAATAAACTATACCAAAACAAAATTTATGACCAAAAATATGCACAAAAAAGATGTGGAGGAACTCAGTCTCAAAAGTTTCAGGAAGTCCAAAAAATAAGCTACTTGGGGATTATGATCACAAAAAAACTGAGTAATCTGATGAAGGAAAACTATCTCTTAAAGCAGAAAGAAATAAAGAGAGATTTAGACGACTGGAACAAGTTGCAAATATCTATGATGGGTAGAATCGCAACAATCAAGATGTCAGTCCTCCTAAAATTGCTATTCCTTTTTCAAAATCTACCAATTATACTAAATTTTTAATACTTCAAAGACCTAGATACACTGATCTCAAAATTTATCTGGAAAGGAAAAAGACCAAGAATAAAACTCAAAACATTACAAGACTTAAGAGAAAGAGGAGGGACGGGGCTACCAAACTGGTTACTATATTATAAAGCATGCACCTTGGTTTGGATAAAAGAGTGGATAACACTTGGGAACCAAAGAATATTAAAACTAGAAGGCCAGGATTTAAGAATGGGCTGGCACGCATATGTGTGGTACGGGGGAATCAAGGAGCAGACACATTTTTCAAACCATATAATAAGGAAAGCACTCTCCCTAGTCTGGCAAAAGTTTCAAACACAGAACTGTAAAAAAATTCCGGAGTGGGTAGCACCTATAGAGGCCTTCACTCTAAAAACAATAAACCCTAAGGGACTACTACTTACTTATCAAGAATTGCTGACTAAAGAGAAGGAGATGAAAGATAAAATAGAACTGGAGAAATTGGGCCTAGCAACAGATTGGTGGTCTATGGCAAAACTGGAATCAAGATATAAAAAAGATAAATGTATGGGTTTCTTTGAAGGGAAAACACGGGTGGATGAACTGTGGATTTATACAAATGAGGGAATTATCAAAAAAAATGTACACGTACTTACTAGAATATGAATTGGAGGATGAAAGGGTGAAGGAGGGAATGATTAAATGGGCTCAAAATTTTAAATATAATATTGATATTGATGACTGGACCAAAATGTGGAAAGATAATCACAAATTAATTAAACCTGTCAGTCTTAAAGAAAATATATTTAAAATGTTTCACAGGTGGCATCTGACTCCGGTAAAACTAGCCAAAATGTCAAAAGGGTCTAATAATGTTTGTTGGAAATGTAGAAAGAATCCAGGGACTTACTATCATGCATGGTGGTCATGTGATCAAGCTCAGATGTTCTGGCGGCAGACTTGGAAAGTGGCACAAGAAATTGTACAAACTAAATTAAACTTTAGACCATAAACATTGCTGTTGAATATAATGCCAGAGATTACTGAATATATATATATATATATATATATATATATATATATATATATATATATATATATATATATATATATATATATATATATATATATATATATATATATATATTCTCTTGTACATATATACGGCAGCTAGACTGCTCTGGGCCCAGAAATGGAAAATAACCAAAATACCAACTAAGGCCGAACTCTTGAAAAAGTTACTGGACATTGCAGAACTGGATATGCTCTCAGAGGCGCTGCGAGACCACCCAAGGCATTTTGTAAGGGAGAGCTGGAAGATGATATACCGTTGCGCCCAGAAGCAGACAAATGAACAAGGGGCAAAATAGACATAAAGACGTTTAAATAGTGACACCAATTCTAGAAATCTTGTAGATGTCTGGTTAAGTGTGGAATCACCAATACTCTGTATTAGCAATAGATAAGGGGACAGGATCTGTTTACCATAGACTCTGATCTGTGTCAACATTTTAAAGTGACCCTTAACATTGTTGAATTTTGTCTGTATATATTATGCGAAATAATAAAAAAATTGGGGAAAAAAGAATGGGTCGTTAGCTATGGCCTTGATGGTGAAGGCTTTTTGATTTGCCTGGGGACTTTGGAAAGCACAGCCTGATAAGTAGCAGATAGACTATGCCGGAGCCCACCACCTCTGTTGAGGGAGGGGTTTTCAATGCTCACATGAATGGCCTCCCTTACTCCTCTTTCAAACCACCTCTCTTCTTTGTCTAATATGTGTACATCGTCATCTTTGAAAGAGTGCCCTTTGTCCTTCAAATGGAGGTGTACTGCTGATTCTGGTCCTGAGCTGTTACCTCTCCTATGTTGGGCCATTCTTCTGTTTAATGGCTGTTTAGTTTCTCCAATGTAGAGGTCTGAACACTCCTCACTGCATTGGACCGCATATACTATATTGCTCCTTTTATGGTTTGGTATCAGATCCTTTGGGCGGACAAGTCTCTGCCTTAGTGTGTTTGTGGGTTTGAAATAAACAGGGATGTGGTGTTTGCCAAAAATCCTTTTAAGCTTCTCCGACACTCCAGCCATGTAAGGAATGACCAGGTTCTTCCGTCGGGTCTGGGTCTCAGACTGATCCCTTGTTCTTCTGGGATGGCCCACTGCTTTGTTGAAGGCCCACTTTGGATATCCACAGGCCTTAAGTGCTGTCTTCAGGTGCCTGTCTTCCTTCTTCTTGGCTTCTGTGGAGGTGGGGATGCTCTCTGCTCTGTGGCTTAGGGTCCCGATGACTCCTAGTTTGTGCTGTAATGGATGGTGGGAGTCAAACAGTAAGTATGTGTGGGTGGGTTTCCTGTAAACTTCTACTCCCAGGCCACGGTCAGGTCTGATGATGACTGCACAATCCAGGAAAGCCAGCCTGTTGTCTTGGGTGTCTTCCCTAGTGAACCTAATATTATATGTTGTGTTATCTTGATTTTATTGTATCCTGGATGCCTTCAAAAGGGGATTGGACAGATTCCTAGAGGAAAAGTCCATCACAGGTTACAAGCCATGATGGGGATGTGTAATCTCCAGGCTTAAAAACAGGGTACTTCAAGGGCGAGATGAAGGGGAGTGGTATCAGGAGATGGATATCTAGTCTTGTGCGCTCCCTGAGGCATTTGGCAGGACCACTGGGGGATATAGGAAGCTGGATTAGATGGGCCTTTGGCCTGATCCAGCATGGCTCTTCTTATGTTTTTAGTTGTGTGATTTGAACTTTCCCCTTATTATCAGAAGCATAGATCCTGGAGATCCTTTGTTGGGTGGGGGTGGGGGAGAGTGCAACATAGAAAAGTGGAGATTCAAGCCCCTTTGGGCTAGAGTACTGAAACTGTTGGCTGCAAAGTCGGCAGCTCGGCGGTTTGAATCCTGGGTGCAACGCAGAGGGGTTAACGCACTATTAACCCAAGCTCCTGCCAACTTAACAGTTCAAAAGCATATAAATGCAAGTAGATAAATAGGTCTGGAGTAGGAACTGGCAAGCCACTCCAGTATTCCTGCCAAGAAAACTCCATGGACATGGGGTCATTTAGAGTTGGTCACAACTCTAATGACACAACACAGAGAAAGAGATAAATAGGTACTGCCATAAAAAGCTGGAAGGCAAACAGTGTTCTTTGCACAGAAATGCATTTGGCTATGCCGGCCACATGGACACGGACTTGCACAACACTGGCTCTTTGGTTTACAAATGGAGATAAGCATTGCCCCTACATTTGGACTGACTAGCACGCATGTGTGTGGGGAACCTTTACTTTACCTTTTCAGAACAGCTAATCCTGAGCTTCAAAACAGGGGTATCCTGCACTGGGGATTTCAATAGGATTGAAAACAAAACAGGTAACATTATAATGTACAAAATGATAGGCCGCAACTGGAGTATTGCGTACAGTTCTGGTCACCGTGTCTCAAAAAAGACATAGTGGAACTGGAAAAGGTGCAGAAGAGAGCAACTAAAGTGATTACTGGGCTGGGGCACCTCCCTTATGAGGAAAAGCTACAACATTTGGAGTTGTTTAGTCTGGAAAAAATGCACCTGAGGGGGATATGATTGAGACATACAAAATTATGCAGGGCATGAGTAAAGTAGATAGAGGGACGCTCTTCTCCCTCTCACAAAATACAGACTTAGGGGACATTCACTCAAATTGAGGATTGGGAGAGTGAGGACAAAAGAAAATACTTCTTTACCCTATGTGTTGTTAGTCTGTGGAACTCCCTGCCACAGGATGTGGTGATGGCATCTGGCCTGGATGCCTTCCAAAGGGGATTGGACAGATTCCTGGAGGAAAAGGTCCATCATCACAGGTTACAAACCACAATGGAGATGTGTAATCTCCAGGCCTAAAACCAGGGTCCTTCAAAGGACAGATGCAGGGGAGTGGTGTCAGGAGACAAATATCTAGTCTCGTGCACTCCCAGATAGATTTGGTGGGGCCACTGGGAGATACAGGAAGCTGGACTAGATGGGCCTTTGGCTTGATCCAGCATGGCTCTTCTTATGTTCTTATGCAGTCTGAAACCTGTTGCAATTGGCATCCATTTTGGCAGACTCCGATAGACACTATTTACTCTGACACATTCACAAATACCATATAAGAAAATAGTGTTCATCGTCAAGTTAAAATAAACAACCCCTTGTGGCTGTTTATAAATCATTTTCCAATTAATATTGTCAGTGCTTCTGTTTATACTTGGATAAACCATCCCAGAAGACCTGGGTGGATATCATCCCAGAAGACCTGCAGCAAAATGCTTCCTGGACCATGCTTTATGCCGACAATGTCATGCTTGCTGCTACCACTAGGAACAAACTGCAGTGGCAAATTCAGACATGGAATGATTGCCTCAACCACGTTGGGCTCCACCTCCTAAACAAAACAACAACAACAACAACAACAACAACAACAACAACAACAACAACAACAAAAAAACGGGAGTATCTCAAGACTGTTTCCACCCATGGAATGCTCCAAATAAATGGAGAAATAAGGTAGATCTCTTCTAGTATCTTGCCTCCCATCTCCAAGGCGATGGTGACATCAGGGGCAACATGTGAGCAAGGGTGAATGCAGCCTCGTTGCGATGGCAAGAACTCACGGGTGTGCTGTGCAACAGACAAATCCCAGTCCATCTTGCATCTGAGATTATACTGTACGGCATAGTGCTGGGCAGCAACAGAGGGCATAGGACAGTGATGGTGAACCTTTTAGAGACTGAGTGCCCACTAAGTTTTTGCAAAGTGCCAACACAGCAATTTAACCTGAATACAGGTGGCTACGAAAGGGTGATGTCAGGTGCCCACAGAAAGGGCCCCGAGTGCCACTTTTGGCACCCGTGTCATAGGTTCGCCAATACTGGTGTAGGAGCTGCCTCCATACCATAGAAATTGCAGATGCTCCATTAGATATAGACTATAGAGTATCTTCCTATGTTACCTCATCATCACAAATAATATTACCCAACAGCAGCTAGGTGTGGCATGAGAGAAAGCCAGTTCCACTGGTATGGACATGTCTTCAAAGCAGCACCTTACACCATTGCCCAAACTGCAGAGCACCTGGGAATCAAAGGGTGGCAGGCATGTGGATGACCAAAACAGGTGGCAGGAGACCTCAATAAGGGTACGCAAATTGTCGGCCTGCATCCTGAAGACACAGTCAGTTGTGCAAAGTGGCATTTCAGGATCAGAAAAGTGGTAAAATGCCAGAAAGGAGAAGTCTTTCTGGCCAAAACAATGCACACTTAGCTGTGCATTGTATAGTTGGGAAAATGATTTCAAGCATAGTAAATCTAACACAGCAGCAGGAATATGACATGTGATGGCACACTTAGAAAAGTGAACAAAACCAGTCACATGCTCTTAAGGACTTACACCTCTTTCACACACGGCAAAGAATGTCTCAAATTTATGATTCCTGCAACATCTTTTTCAGTGATACGAGTGCCTCTTCAAAATATGTATTGGAAAAAAATGTTAAATATTTTGGGGTGTTGTTAAAAATGGAGTTATAGTAGTCTATTACCAAGCTTGAGGTAGAATAATTTCGTTGGCTGGAGTCATGTTGCTTAGCGCAGTCATGTTTCCCAGCAGGTCCACTGAATCAGTAGGAATATACTCCTCTGCAATTTTAGTTGATTTAAATTCAGCTGCTGAATAGTAATTCAAAACACATACATGCTATTGATTCAGTGGATTAGGAACTGGGATTAGGAACTGGATGTAGGGCTAAGAATGTCACAGGCTCACACTGACATGGAATTGTATTTGAAAGAGCAGGATGTTATAAAGAATTCACAAATTTAGCTTATTCATGACATCAGCTGCATCTTTAAAATCTGCATCTGCCCCTTTACATCAGGACTGGAAGTCTCTAGATAGATAGATAGATAGATAGATAGATAGATAGATAGATAGATAGATAGATAGATAGATAGATAGAAGGGGGACTTTCCTTTAAACCCCAGCTTTCTCCTTGCATTACTGCAGGTAATTCCAAATAAACAGTAGAACTTGGATTCTGTTCAGGATCAAACAAATGCCCTTCCATTAAAAGGGACTTTCTGCCTTGCTCTAGTCTTTGCAGCTTGCTTGTTTCTTTGTTCCCCCTTGATTTGCTGATTTAATGGAAAGCAGCCTTCCCCTCCTTTCTCTCCAGTGAGTGAATGTGTGCCCTGTGCAGAACAAGATCAGGTCTCAAAGAGCTGAGAACAATGGTGTGCCGAACTTTTTCAAGGGCACTTGGCTATGATGCAGCACCTTAATTTACAGAAAATGCACAGTCATGTTTAGTACAGTCAGAGTGAAAAATCTGATACAAATGCACAAAAGAAGCCCTCAAATTTCATCAAAAATCAACCACATCCCATAAAAAGAGCTTTCCACTCTGTTTTTTGAAAACGAACCCTTGCTACAAATGTCTGTCAGTAATAAGTAGAGATGGGCACGACTTGGAAAAAAATTTTTTCGAGTTGTCGTTAGTCGGGCCGGTTCCGTTTCGGGTCGTCTCCGTTTTTCGCGAAAATTCGCAAAAATTAGTCGGTTCGTTTTTTCGTTTTTTCGTTTCCGTTTCTGTCGCGATTTCGCGCATTTTGACGTCCGACCGAGACTTGCGGCTTGCGGGCGCAGCGCCGGCGGCGGTGGCGCGGGGCTACATGCGTGGGCGGCGGCAGCGGCAGCGGCAGGGGGAGTGGCTAGCGCGTGGTCAGGCGCGTGGGCGGTCGGGCACGCGCACGGGCGGGTGGGCGGGTGGGCGCGGGTCCCGCAAATGAGCAGGCGAAATACAGTTTAAACCTGCCTGGGTGATGGACTTGCTGCTGCACAACAAGGCTACTGCATCCTAAGCAAACAAAGTGGGGCAGAAACAAATTTGCATTTCTTTTTTTCTCTTGGTCTGCTGTGCTGCTGAATCTGCTGATGCTGAACCAGCCAGCCACCCTACTTGGTCTGGCTGACGTGCCTGTTTGTTGTACTTTTTTGTTGTTTGGTTTTGAATCCATCCCATCTCCCCTCCACCTCTCTCAGAGGCAGCAGGAGAAACAGACATTCCGTTCCTCCCCAAATCTGAATGAGGGGTCTACTCCTCTACTCCTCTCAAATTGGCCCCCACCACCACCAGGTCCTTCTGCCTTCACTTCACATTCACAGTCAAAGTCACACACACTTAAAGGACAAGCAATAAAGCCAAAACCAATGCAACCCTGCTTTTGGTCATGGTCAAAAAAAACATTAGCAGTTAGAGCCTGAGGTGGTTAAGCTACGTACCTAGCTAGTAGCTACAGCCAGGAATAGTTTTGGTAGGGATGGGAATGGGATAGGGCTCTGGGTTGCTCTGGCTTAAGTTTTACAGCCCACAGCCCAGCCCACTAGGCTATACAAGGAGGAGGACTATCTCTGGTCCATAAGGCCAGAGTAAGGGCGGCCACTCCGGTCAGGCCACAAGGCAGAGTATGAGAGCACCACAGCACAGAGCCAGAGTGCGGCAGGCTCATTGCCAGCTCCAGTATAAAAAGGATGGAGCTGAATGGCATGACAGGAATTTAAATGCCACTGGCCTTGGGTCACAGTGTCTTGCAGCCCAGAGGACTGAGTTGCGGAGGAGGCCAATCACCTTGAGTCTGGTCTGGCACCACACTGCCTGCGATGCACCACATGGCACTTTCTGACAAACTCTTGGGTGGTGCTGTACGTAGTACGAACGCTGTTCAAATCAGTACCCCCCTTCCGTGTGAAACACGGCATCTTGCAGCCCAGAGGAAAGACTGGCGGAGGAGGCCAATCACCTTGAGTTTGGTCTGGCACCACACTGCCTGCGATGCACCACTGTCCACCACATGTCACTTTTTGACTAAGTCTTGGTGTGGTGCTGTACGTACGAATGCTGTTCAAATCAGTACCTCCCTGCTGTGTGAAACACGGCGTCTTGCAGCCCAGAGGAAAGACTGGAGGAGGAGGCCAATCACCTTGAGTTTGGTCTGGCACCACACTGCCTGCGATGCACCACCGTCCACCACATGTCACTTTTTGACTAAGTCTTGGCGGTGCTGTATCAGGGACCCCCTTCCATGTGAAACACGGTGTCTTGCAGCCCAGAGGAAAGACTGGAGGAGGAGGCCAATCACCTTGAGTTTGGTCTGGCACCACACTGGCTGCAAAAAGGACAGCAAGCCACATTCTGAGTCTGACTCTTCCTCCCCAAGTCCCCAGCTGTGTGCTGGTAGACTTGCTACCTGCCGGCCCGGCAGTCTACTACCATGCCCTTCTTTGTGAATCACAGTTGGTTCCCACACAACTCCAAGAGCCAAGCCTGCAACTTTGCAATAAACTAATGGAGGGCTGGCACCCAAGTCCTCTTATCTTCGTTGTGAGGCACAGTGTCTTGCACCCCAGAGGAAAGAGTGGCGGAGGCCACAAGCTGGAGTAATTGAATGCTGGGCCAGCAATCCACGACCATGGCCTTCGTTGTGAATCCCAGCTCCTACAACTCCAACAGCCAAGCCTGGAACTGTCAGAGAAACTACTGGAGTGCTGGCACCCAACTACTCTTCCCTTCTTAGTGAGGCACAGTGTTTTGCATCCCAGAGGAAAGAGTGGCGGAGGCCACAAGCTGGAGTAATTGAATGCTGGGCCAGCAATCCCGACCACGACCATGGCCTTCGTTGTGAATCCCAGCTCCTACAACTCCAACAGCCAAGCCTGGAACTGTCAGAGAAACTACTGGAGTGCTGGCACCCAACTACTCTTCCCTTCTTAGTGAGGCACAGTGTTTTGCATCCCAGAGGAAAGAGTGGCGGAGGCCACAAGCTGGAGTAATTGAATGCTGGGCCAGCAATCCCGACCACGACTATGGCCTTCGTTGTGAATCCCAGCTCCTACAACTCCAACAGCCAAGCCTGGATGGAACTGTCAGAGAAACTACTGGAGTGCGTGCTGCACACACAACTTCTCTTTCCTTCTTAGTGAGCCACAGTGTTTTGCATCCAAGAGGAAAGAGTGGCTGGAGGAGCCCACATAGCCTGAGTCTGAGGCCACAGGGCCTCCATAGGGGAGGAACATTGCCAGGAAGCTCCAGCTCCCCAGCGTGACTGAATGGCCTGAGGAGGATGCCAGGAAAATGCCCTTCTTCGTGAGCCACAGTTGGCAGCCCAGTGGAAAAGCAGAGTCCACATGGTGTCTGACTCTGAGGCCTGAGACCACTCTGACAAAAGGACTGCAAGCCAGAGGGTCTTCCTACACAGCTGTGTGCTGCTTTCCCTGGCCGTAAACTCCTAGCAGGCCAGCACAGCCATGTTCCCTTCTCAGTGAGACATAGCTTTGCACTCCACGGAAGACAGTAGGCCTGAGAAACACAGGCTCACTGTCTGTGTGAGTCAGAGTACCCACAAAGAACCAAGCCTGGAGTGGAGGCTTCCTTGCTCCCTCCCTTCACAGATAGCCACAGTCAGTGCATTGCATCCCAGTGGCATGCCCTTCGTAGTGAATCACATTCCCCACAACTCTAAGAGCCAAGCCTTGAACTTTCTGATAAACTGTCCTATTTGTAACGGTGACAGAGGGCCACCAGCACGGCAGTAAGTTGCCCTTCTTTGTGAGCCACAGTGTATGGCAATGGCAGCCCACTGAAGACTAATTGGCGGTCCGGAGGCTGACAACACTCCCACACTGCGGCACTCCTTCCTGCAGAGTCCTGTCACTGTCCCAGGCAGAGTCCAAGGGTGCTTTCGCATGAGTTCTGCCTAATCACGGGCCCACCCCACGGCTGTTTTCTAGCACACAAGCACAATTCCCTTCTCTGTGAGGCACAGTGTGTGCAAACAAATAGTTGTTGAGTGAATGCACTGTTACAGTTGGTCTTCAAGAGGTTTTCCGCCAAGAAGCGGGCACAGCCGTGGTTGCTGCATGGGCAAGTTGAGGGCAGTGGCGACAGGGCTGAACTTGAAGCACTAACTGGACCATGATGTTAGGGTGAAGGAGAAGCGGCTGGAAGGCCTCCTCTAAGCCGGAAGTGGGGGGAGCCTGACAGGCAGGCAGGGAGAAGACACAGAGCTAGAGTGAGTCTGAGTCTTTGACCACACAGGCTTCCAAAAGGACAGCAAGCCAAGCTTTCTGACTTTCTTTCCCAGCTGTGTGCTGGTAGACTGCTCCTAACTGCCGTGCCGGCATTCCATCTCCATGCCCTTCGTAGTGAATCACAGCAGTTCCACAACTCCAAGAGCCAAGCCTGGAACTTCCTCCTGAAAGGCTCTTCTATTTCTAAGAAACAAACGATTATTGTGCTGAACTGTGGTACGCGCAAGTACATTCCACTCCAGCCCTTCTTAGTGAGACACAGTGTGGTGCAGCCCAGAGGACAGAGTAGCGGAGGCCTAAACATCCCCCTTAACCCTAACCCTAAGCCAACCACCAGCTGTTCCTGAAGAGTGTTCCCATAACTCAATCATCATCATCAATCACAACCTAGATTTGCAACCAGTAACTTTTCTGGTCCGGCAGCCTTTGTTCCGGGGTTAGGGCAGAAATGATTATAAAATGTTTAAGCACCAAGTGTGTGCACAATGAGTCACACAGCACAGCACCAAGATCCACACAGGGGACTTTCGGGCAGGAGTACGCACACACAACAAGGACGTTTCCCTTCTTTGTGAGCCACGGCTGGCAGCCCAGTAGAAAGAGTGGCGGAGGAGACAGAGCTAGGTCTGTGTAAATTACAGACTCACACAGTCAGTGAGGGACAGAGTATCCACCAAGAACCAAACATGGAGGCTTCCTTGGCAGGCAGAGTTTCTCTCGCCACCCCAGGAGACCGGGTTTTGGCAACCAAGAAGACAGAGTGGAAGCAGGAGAACTGGGTGGGTCTATTTCTTTAAGGCTGTAAGGAGGGGAGCTTGCCCCCTGATACTCAGTCTTTGAGGTAGGTTGTTGTAAAGTGCTTCCTCACCACTTTGTGTGAGAGAGAATACAGGTAGGCAGGCAGGCAGGCAGGCAGGCAGGCAGGCAGGCTCGTAGGGCCAAGGGAATGGTGTGAAGCACCAAGGAAGGCAGGTATTAGGGTCTCTCTCAGACCAGCCATGGCAAAAGGAGAAACATTGGGCCAATACAGACAGACCCTTTCCAATGACACTTTGAGTGGCCCTGCCGGGTTTGGAGACAGGCCAGGGCTAGAAAAATTGGGCCACTAATAGTACCCTTCAATTGTGTGTGAGAGAGAATACAGGCAGGCAGGCAGGCAGTTCTGCAGGCATTAGGCACTGGAGTCGGCAGGTAGTCACAGGGCCAGGCAGGCAGGCAGGCAGGCAGGCAGGCAGGCAGGCAGGCTCGTAGGGCCAAGGGGAGGCAGGCAGGCTTGCAGGCGGGCATGGAGGATTGCAGGCAGGAGGTTAGGTTACAGGCAGCAACTTAGTTCTTGGAGTGTTGGGGTAATCCCAAGGTGGAAAGGTTGAAGCGGATGAAAGTCAACCTTTCCACCGTCTCCGGGTCCACGCGACAGCGGCGCGGCCTCAGGACATCTCCCATGTGGGAGAAGACACGCTCACTCTGGACACTGGTGGGTGGGATAGACAAGAGGTCCAACGCCAGAGTTGAAAGAGCGGGCCAGAGGTCTGCCTTTCTGGCCCAGTAGTGCAGTGGGTCCGAGCTGAGGGGTTGGAGGGGCTCGGCCATGTACTCCTTCACCATGGTCTGAGTGGGGTCTGCTACTTCTTCCTCCCTTGCCTCCACTGAGGAGGAAACTGCCATGGCTAGGGCAGAGGCCAGGTAGTTGGCTGCTGGAACGGAACCTGGTCTCTGGGTGAACGCTCCTGGAGTACAGAGGGATGTGGATCCTTGCGAGGACTCCTCCTCAGCATCGCTCTGGCTTCCGTGCGCCCTCTGAAACGCCTGGCCCTCATCGGAGACAGCCCTGACTTGACGGCATAGCTCCGTCTTCCAGGATTTCAGTTCGGCAGTGCTGGCCGCCAGGGAACCCTTGACGCGAGGGTCGCACAGGCAGGCCATCTGGTACACCTTTTCCCTTCTGAGTGGCCCAAGGCGGGTATCCACGCCGGTCAACAGCCTGTCTGCCAATGCCCTGCTCTTAGGGAGAAGATTGCCTTCTTCCCGGGTACTGGTCTCTAGGCGTTGGCGAAGGGCATTGACCAGAGGAAGAACATGGCCCAGGCTGGCGTTGTAGCTGCTGAGGACGTGGGTGGTCTCCTCAAAAGGCTGCAGGATACCCGCCATCTGGGAGAGGGCGAGCCACTCGGTAGCACCAAGGTCCAATTCCCTCCCCTCATGCAGGACTGGGGTGGTTGACATGATGTATTCCACCACTTCCTTCTGCTCCACCAGACGCTTGACCATTTCGTGGGTGGAGTTCCACCGGGTGGTCACGTCCTGGATCAGGACGTGCTCCGGTCGGCCCGTCTCCGCCTGCCTCTCACGCATCATCCTGGCTGCCTTGACACTGCGAGCGAAGTGCCCCACGATCTTCCGGCACTTGTCCAGCAAGGCCCTGGTCTCCGTGGTCCCCTCACTCCAGGAGTCCTTTGGTGCACCCAGGCCAATGGCATCGCCCACCACTAGATGCAGTTTGTGTGCTACGCACACGATGCCCTGGAACCCTGCCCCAAGAACCGTGTTGGTCATGTTACGGCCCGCGTCTGTAACCATGACTCCACGATTGACCTGTCCGTCTGTCCCCAATCCCCACTCTCTTATTGCTGTCTTGAGAACGTCAGCAATGTTGATCCCTGTGGCGTTGTCCTCCATGCTTTGGGCCTGGAGAAGCACCACCCTATACCCTCTTGGGGTGCTGCCTTGTGCCTCCCCCTGCAGCTGCTCATGGGCTGACCAGGGCTCCAGGACATCCTTGGGTTGCCACCAATGAGCCGTCAGTGAGAGGTATCTTCCTCCCTCTGGCCGCCTGCAGCAGGGCCCGGATCCTGTCCCTGACAGACTCATAAAGGGAGGGAATCACCCGCCTGCAGAAGGTACGCCGGGATGGAGTCTCGTACCATGGTGCCACGTGCTTCATCAGGTGCCTGAAGCCTGATGACTCCACAAAGGAGAGGGGCAACCCGTTCATGGCCACCATTTCACCCACCACTCGAGTGGTGGTCTCCTGTGCTTTGGCCCTATTTCGCGGGCTGACAAAAGTCCCACCCAACAGCCCCACTTCCTGCAGAGTGGCCTGCCTCTTCCCACTCTCACTAGCGGAGCTGTGTTTTTCTTTCTCTATCTCTAACCCTTCTTCCCCTCTCTTCCTCCCTGAAGAGCAAGGGCCTGACAGGGTTCCAGGCAGAGTCCCAGGGTGCTTCATCATCAGATGGCTGCGCAACCCACTTGAGGAGAGGTGTTTGGGGTCATTCCCCCTGCGCAAGACCACCCCGCATATCTTGCACACCGCCATCCTTGCGTCTTGGGGGCTGTTCTCAAAATGCTCCCAGAGACACCCTCGTGGCTTACAGAAAGTAACGCCCCCTCTGTTATTGCCTGCCGCTGCCGCTGCTGTGGTGCTGGTGTGGCCTCTGCCCTGCCGGGAAAGTAGACTAGTACTACTGCTCTCACTGGTGGTACTCTGGGTGGAAAGAGGGCTGCTCCTTCCGTCACTGCCTGGAGCCTACCTTAAGTCTGTCCCTGCCAACAGGTCCTCAGAATCTGGCAGGTTTAGATACAAGGAGCCCGATTCTGATTCTGATGCCATTTCAGAATCAGAGCCCTTGTCTTCTTGCTGATCAAGGGTGGGGCTGTCAGGTAACGAAGATGGGATTTGGTACGCCTCATCCATGCTTCCCTCGGTGACAGACGATGGCACATTGCTGCTTGTGCCACTGGCACTGCTACTCGAGGAGGGAGTTGCACCAGTATCACTTTCTGCACTACTTCCTGTCCCTTCCCTCAGAAACGTGCCCCTATTTATCTTAGTAGGGGTCCCCCTCCCCTGCCCTCTAGCTGTGCGACCCCTCCTCATTTTTCTCACTTCTTGTGGCTCAGGCCAGGGAATGTATAATGTGATAGTAAAGAAAAGCACCAAGGAACTGTGCAAGTAAATGAGTGACTCACAACAGCAGCACAACAAAGAAGGAAATAGGAGCTAGGGGTTTGCCAATCCTGGCACCCAACTAAGTCTCTCAATGCCCTGCACAGGGCAAGTGTAATTTGGAGGAGAACTGTAATTTCTTCCCAGTTGTAATTGGATTGTGTATGTAGACTGTGGTGGCAACAAGTAAATGAGTGAGATGGACTCACAACAGCAGCACAAAAAAAAAAAAGAAAATAGGAGCTAGGGGTTTGCCAATCCTGGCACCCAACTAAGTCTCTCTATGCCCTGCACAGGGCAAGTGTAACAAAGAGAACTGTAACTTCTTCCCAGTTGTAATTGGATTGTGTATGTAGACTGTGGTGGCAACAAGTAAATGAGTGAGATGGACTCACAACAGCAGCACAACAAACAAGGAAATAGGAGCTAGGGGTTTGCCAATCCTGGCACCCAACTAAGTCTCTCTATGCCCTGCACAGGGCAAGTGTAATTAGGAGGAGAACTGTAATTTCTTCCCAGTTGTAATTGGATTGTGTATGTAGACTGTGGTGGCAACAAGTAAATGAGTGAGATGGACTCACAACAGCAGCACAACAAACAAGGGAAATAGGAGCTAGGGGTTTGCCAATCCTGGCACCCAACTAAGTCTCTCTATGCCCTGCACAGGGCAAGTGTAATTTGGAGGAGAACTGTAATTTCTTCCCAGTTGTAATTGGATTGTGTATGTTGACTGTGGTGGCAACAAGTAAATGAGTGAGAATGGACTCACAACAGCAGCACAACAAACAAGGAAATAGGAGCTAGGGGTTTGCCAATCCTGGCACCCAACTAAGTCTCTCTATGCCCTGCACAGGGCAAGTGTAATTAGGAGGAGAACTGTAATTTCTTCCCAGTTGTAATTGGATTGTGTATGTAGACTGTGGTGGCAACAAGTAAATGAGTGAGATGGACTCACAACAGTGTGACAAACCCGGCAAACAGGAGTAATGAATATACAAATCATCAGCCAATCCCAGCAGGAGGGCGGGGAATGGTAAGATATAAAAAGGGTGGAGCCTAGGCAAGGGAGTTCAGTGAGTTAAGTTGAGAGTGAGTGCTGGGAGAGAGCACTGTTCTCTGAGAGTTCTGTCAGGCAGTGAGGGCTATACTGTTTACTAGCTATTTAAGACAGGGAGGCTTGTGGAGCTGATCAAATCTGTTACAGTATATGTTAAAGGCAACGCATACCATCCTCAGATATTGTTATAATTATTATCTTCTCAATAAACTTCGTCATTATTTTTATATTATATATCTCTGAGTCAGTCCCAATTCATGAGGCGACGAGTGTAAAAGGTGGCAGCATTCTTAAGTGAATAAAAGGTGGCAGCGGTACCATTTCCATCACAGAATTCAGTGTGTAAAAGGGAGGTGTCGTCACAATTTAGTGGCACAGCAGTGGGATGTCGAAATAAACCCGGTTGTGCCTCTGAAACACAGTCTGGGAAAGGGGAACGTCACAATTTGGTGGGCAGCGGTGGGATTTCGAATATATCCAGTTTGCCTGAGGAAAAAAAAATCACCAGCTCAAAATATTTAGCCTGTACCCTGTGAAGAAACTGAAACTGGAAGTTTAAAAAGAAGCCTTTAGTAAAAGTTAGCCCTCAAGTGTTGTTGGTAGTCTGTGGAAGTTCCTCTGAAAAGGGGTTAGGACTGAGAATTAGGTGAAGCTAATTTCAGTTCCTTGGAAGCCCTGTGTGTGAGAGAGGAATTCAGACTTTAAAACCCTGTAGTGCTATCTGGTTTTTCTTTGGTGGGCCTGTTAGAGTCTGGAGGTCAGGACTCCAAAAGGAAAAGGAGTCTGGCTTGACAAATTATAGGACACATGGAGGAGAAAAATCTGAAAGGATAGACTGAAATCTACAGTGGTTTGTTTGAGGAAACTGCCTGAGAATCAAGGAACTCTGTGCTGTCCAGCAGCCTGAAAATTAAAAAGGTGCTGAGGCAAATTTCCTTTGAGGGTGAAAGACCCAAAGCGTTTGCCCTTGAATTCAGGGTGGCTTTGGTGAAGGTCTGGAAATCACCCTGGGTTTTAACAGACAGAAATCTCCAAAGTAAAAGGTCTGTGACTGAAAATTTACCTCAGAAATTGAAGAGGTCTGAGGAGATTTAAAACTGACAGAAGCTCTGTGAGAGCAGGAGTTGGCTAATTAGAATTCCTTTTGGAGGGAAAGTGAAATTGTAAAGCCGAAGATTAAAAGCCGAAGAAATATATTTAAATCTGTGTAGTTTAAACACTGAAATAATATTTTAAATAAAGAAAGTTTGAAGTCTGGGCACTGTGCCAATCTTGCCCTTGGCAACAGTTGCTTAACAGGAGTCAGGAGCTGGGAGCTGAGGTGAAATTTTTAGAGTTGCCATTTAAACAGCTGTGACCCACTCTGAACTTTCCTTTTCTTAAGAAAGTAATAAAAAGATTTGATTTCAAGTCAGTTCCAAAAAAATTGAATACTAAGAACAGGAAAAGAGTTAGTGTTTACTAGAATTGACATTTCAGTAGAACAACTGAGGAGAAAAATTTAGGTCAGTCACTAAAGTGCCAGAGAGATACAAAGAAAACCTTTTTTTAAAAAAATGGCCCATACTGAGGTGTCTGAACTTAAGCCGCTGTTGGGGACGCCTTTGCGGCCAGGGGAGTTTTGGTATTTGATTAATAACCGGTGGTTCAAGCAGTGGAAGAAATATGTGGGCTTTGACAGCTGGGACCGGTATAATGTGGGAGAGCCCAAACTCTTCCCAGGGCCAATTGACAACTCGGGACTTTTTGCAAATTCAGAAACTCAGATATTGAAAGAGTACCTTATTGATACAGTGGATTATGTTTTAGTTCCCACTGAAGCCTGGAATAAATTAGTAAATTGGTACGGGTGTGTAGAGGGGCAGAAGCCAATTGTGAGAAAAGTTGTAGAATATGGTCTGTTTCTGAAATATTGTAAAGTCGAAGTATATCCTTTGGAACTGAAGCTCTGCCAAAACAGTGATCCTAATAATCTCATAAGCTGTTATTTCAGCAAAGCGGATACCATTGATACTATTGGAAAAGAGATGCGGAAGCTGTTTAATATTCCTGATTGGAAGGAAATTAAGCTGTGGCTCAGATATACCAGTATTTATGAGCAGTTAAGTAAACTTGACAGCACTATACAAGATGCAGGGCTCTACCAGAGACAGGTGGTGGTAATAGAAGTAAAGAATGAAGACGGTACTTGGCCCAGACAGTCTCCTGTGACAAAATTGGGCAGTACAATCAACAGAAGTCTAGCTACCTCCTCAAAAATGACAGCAAACCCTTGCTCCACAACAGTTGTCTCTTCAGACATTACAAATGATGACTGCAATAACTCATATGGCTTGAACTCCAGTCATAGAATAGGAGTTTCAGATCAAATCCCAAGAGCAGGTTTAATTGGAATAGACGTCTTAGAGCATGTGCAGAGTGCTTTTGTAGGAACACGGGCTCAGACACACCAAGCTGAACAAAATGGTGAAAACAACAAAGTTACCAGTCAAATGTCAGTAGGAGAACTTGAGAGGGAAACTCAGCAGTCTGAAATGGTAGAAGAAGCTAATTTAGCTGACAGTCTAAAAGGGCCAGCAGTAGACTTTAGCCTAGAACAAAGGCAAGACAACAGTATGAAGGGATATTTTGACTTAATGGAAACAAATACACAACCCTTAAATCCCGAACACCCTGAAAATTTCATACTAGAGGAGAAAATGATACAAGCTTGTGAGGAACTTCGTGTACCAGTAGAGAACTCCAGGCTAGAAAAATATTTTAAATTAAAAGAAGACAAAGAAAAATTAGCACAGCTTGAAAAGGTACAAAATGAAGCAATAGCAAAAGAGCTGAAAGAAGCTAAAATTCTGCAGCCATCAGTTATTGGTGAACTCCAGAATGAAATTTCACCTTTGAAAGCACTTTTAGAGATGAAGGAAAAGGGACTGGAGGAAATGAGGAATAAATCTGATACATTTGTTTTCAAACTCCAGAAGAAATCAGCAGAACTAGATGTAATTACCACAGTGGAAAATATTAAAGAGAAGAATATATGTAATTTGGAAATGGAATTGTCTGGTGCATCAGAAAGTAAAGAAGATTGCTTACAGCACCTTACATCAATGGAAGCAGAGCTTGGAAAAGAAATATTAAATAATGAACAACTTTGTCTGGATTGGCGCAAAGTGTCACTGGGCAAGGAACAACTGATACAAGAAGGGAATAAGATCGCTGATGAATTTAGAAAGCTGCAGGAAGCTGATAAGCAAATAGAAAACCGTGTAAAGCAGAAACCCTACTTGGAAGTGAAGGATGCTAATGACAGACCTGATTCGGTGGTTGCAAAAGACACCTGGCAAAAACAACTACGGCCTGTGAACATCGTGCTTCAGCGGATCCGAGAGGACGAGAGGACGAAAAGAGCATCCAGGTGGCGACTAGGTCATCCAGAAGTCAACTACCTGAGACACGATGTGGGACGAGGCGTGACCGACCCCCTGCAGAGGAAGATCGACGCGATGGACCCGTGGCCAAGACAGACCAACAAAGAGAAGGTGAGATCTTTTTTGGGACTTGCGGGATATCATAGGAGGTTTGGTCCACATTTGAGCACCATTGCAACACCACTGTCTGAACTGACAAAAAAGAAGCACTCATATGTCATGCAGTGGTCGCTTGAATATGAAGCTGCATTTGAGGGGACTCTAATGAACTGTACCAGGAGTGGTGTCCAAGAGTTGAATCCCACATTCCAACAACTCAAGGAAAAATGGCATCAATTTACTGTGAACTGGACTTTGAATTTATGTGCCAGAGGAAGTGATCAACTGTGGCGTATCATCATCCAGCCGTTGCAGCAAGAAGCGGGAGGCATTTATTACATGGACTATGGTTAAATAATAATAATGTAATATTATTTTATTGCTGTTGTAAGAGGAAGGTGTTGTTAAAAAAAGTATGGAAATGTAATGTCATAAAATGTGAAAACCGTAACTTAATGTAAGTTAACTGTAAATGAAAAATGCAAGGTAATGTATAATTAGAGCTTATTATAAATCAAAATGTTTATGTGATATTTAGAATATAAGTTAAGGATAACAATTGTATGTATATTGATAAGTAAACTAGCTTAAAATGTAAACCAAATATATGTATTTATGCATCTTAACATAGATTGATTCTAGTATGATCAATAAGGTCTTTACAGGTATTTGAAGTTATGATTTTAACCAATGTTATAAGAATATAGTCTATTTAAAATGTAATGTTATAGTAAGAATTATTGCATTTCATGATATTATATAGTAAGAAGGTTGAACATATTATAAAACAGTTTATAGATATGTATAGTTGAATATGATAAACAGAAGAATGTATGTATTAGTTAAATAGGCTCCAGAAGAGAATTTTAAGTGAGCAAACCGAGGTAAGTTTACTCCCTTAAAATTTTTTTATAAGGGGGGAGGTATTGTGACAAACCCGGCAAACAGGAGTAATGAATATACAAATCATCAGCCAATCCCAGCAGGAGGGCGGGGAATGGTAAGATATAAAAAGGGTGGAGCCTAGGCAAGGGAGTTCAGTGAGTTAAGTTGAGAGTGAGTGCTGGGAGAGAGCACTGTTCTCTGAGAGTTCTGTCAGGCAGTGAGGGCTATACTGTTTACTAGCTATTTAAGACAGGGAGGCTTGTGGAGCTGATCAAATCTGTTACAGTATATGTTAAAGGCAACGCATACCATCCTCAGATATTGTTATAATTATTATCTTCTCAATAAACTTCGTCATTATTTTTATATTATATATCTCTGAGTCAGTCCCAATTCATGAGGCGACGAGTGTAAAAGGTGGCAGCATTCTTAAGTGAATAAAAGGTGGCAGCGGTACCATTTCCATCACAGAATTCAGTGTGTAAAAGGGAGGTGTCGTCACAATTTAGTGGCACAGCAGTGGGATGTCGAAATAAACCCGGTTGTGCCTCTGAAACACAGTCTGGGAAAGGGGAACGTCACAAACAGCAGCACAACAAAGAAGGAAATAGGAGCTAGGGGTTTGCCAATCCTGGCACCCAACTAAGTCTCTCTATGCCCTGCACAGGGCAAGTGTAATTAGGAGGAGAACTGTAACTTCTTCCCAGTTGTAATTGGATTGTGTATGTAGACTGTGGTGGCAACAAGTAAATGAGTGAGATGGACTCACAACAGCAGCACAACAAACAAGGAAATAGGAGCTAGGGGTTTGCCAATCCTGGCAAACAAGTTTCACAAATTAATGCACAGGGCAGGTGTAATTAGGAGAACTGTAACTTAACTTCTTCACAGATGTAAGTTATACAACTGCACAAAAACCAAGCTAATAGAAGCAAGGGGTTTGCAAAATCTGGCAGCACCCAACTTTCACAAATAATGCACAGTAACTATGATGAATGGAACTTCTTCAAAGATGTAATTGAAGAAAAAGTTCTATAGAGGTGGCTGGGTGCCTGCCCTTCAACAAATGTTTGTTTGAGTGCCTGACTGCAAAAAAATGAATGAGGTGTTGGACAAGTGAAAGAAATTCAAAGAATATCTATAGTGTTAAGTAAAATGAAATTGTAAAATGTTCTATAGAGGAAGGTGCCCTAGCCTTGTTGCCAAAACAAATGTTTGAGAAATTTGAGTGCACTCACTGGTTGGCGAGGGAGACTCTGCCTAGTACTCAGTCTGTACTGTATAATATTTTTAAAATAATTTAATCCACAGCCTCCAACCTCCCCTTCTAAGCACTAGTACTACTGGACCTTGGCTGTTGCTTGCCACTTGCTAATAAACTGTAAAATAGAAAATAAATGGAATAAAACTATAAGCTGCTACTAGGGTAGGATAGGGGTTGCTGGATTCCCTTCCAAAACCCCAATCGCAACAGCAGCAAAAAAGCTGTAGGCGCAGGGTAAAAGGACCTTGGCCAAGTAAATGAACTTGGTGGGAAATTGGGATACAAAAGAAATGGTATGGTAGTGTAATATAAAATAATATATTTTCAAAATAAATCCGCAGCACCTCCCCTCCCCTACCGCTCCCACTCAAATCTTCCCTCCCCCTTGAAGCAAATATAAAACGTACGGAACTCTTCCTCAAAAATGGAGATAACAAAAAAGAGAATAAACACTGTGTTGCTATTCCCCACAGGGAATAGAAGAAATTATTATGTTTTGCGATTCGAATTAATATCAATTCAATTCCCTCCCTGCCTAGCGAGACCGAGACCGCGACCGCGAAATCGAAACTAGACTGAGCGCAGCAATCCAGCCCTGACCACCCTCCACAAGATCCAAGCCCAGACTGTGACGGACTGGAACTGCCTCGGCTTTTTATGCCCTCTGGCACATCCAGAAGTGTCAGTCAAAACCTGTCCATGCGATTGGTGGAATGGCTCCAAAAATTTGCATGGTCCCGTCCCATGGCCAGCCCATCGTTGCGCAGGGTAAAAAAATAAATTAAGAAAAAAATAAAATAAAATCAACGGAGACGTATTTTGGCAAGACAAACCCACTGCTGGTACTGTAAAAAATCAAGCATTTAAAATAGGTTACTTTCGCATGTTTCTGTGGTGCTTTGGTGGGGTTTTGGGCAAGGATTTCAAAAAAAATATTGCGGTCGCCATTTTGGACCGGGAATCGGGTTTTTTTTTAACTTTTAAAAACTTTTTTTCTGTGCCGCTTGGCATTGCGCGATCGCCGCGTGCAAGTAACGAGCACGACAAATCAGACCAAATTGTTCGTTCGTCGGTTCGAGCTCGAAGTCTGGCGGAGTGATTCCCGTTACCGTTTCCGTAGAGTAACGGAACCGAGTAACGGAAACGGAAACGGGAATACCGCTAAGTCGTGCCCATCTCTAGTAATAAGCAGCATTAAATGGTGCCTACAAAAACTGAACATCAGACAGTGCATTAAACAGTGCATATAGAGAAGACTGTTAGATAAGTACTAGCCAGCCATTAGCAGCATTAAACAGTGCCTGTTGACCTCTTATGTCTAACCATCGTGATGTAATGTATAGAGTGACATCTTAGTAGTCAAGAGACCCGAGCTCAATTCCCCACTTAGAATCATAGAATCATAGAGTTGGAGGAGACCTCAAGGGCCATCTAGTCCAACCCCCTGCCATGCAGGAACCCCATCACAATATTTCCGACAGATGGCCATCTAGCCTCTCCTTAAAAACCTCCACAGAAGGAGACTCCACCACCCTTTGTGGCAACATATTCCACTGCCGAACAGGTCTAACTGTCATGAAGTTCTTCCTAATGTTCAAATGGAATCTCTTTTCCTGTAGTTTGAAACCATTGCCCCGAGTCCTAGTCTCTGAAGCCATGGAAAACAAACCTGTTCCCTCTTCAATATGACATCCTTTCGAATATTTAAACATAGCTATCATATCCCCCTCAGCTTTCTTTTAGAGAGGCTAAACATTCCCAGTTCCCTAAGCCGTTTCTCATAAGACATTTCCTCCAGACCGTCAACCCTCCTGGTCGCCCTCCTCTGTACCTGCTCAAGGTTGTCAACATCCTTTTAAAATTGAGGTGCACAGAACTGGACACACTTGGCCATGGAAACTCAAGTTTGGGAGGAGTAGAATGGAAAAGTCATTCCTTAAATGCATTACCTTAAAAGCCCTGTTAGGTCCTTTATTAGTCAGCGATTGTATTTGATTTGGTCCACATTTTTAAGTTAAACAAGCATGTTCTGGGTGAGCAGAATGTACTTATTCTTCAGATTGTGTACTTTCCTTGTCCATTGCAATTCTCATAAATATATACTAAGTGTGTTTGGGTGCATTTTTATAGAAAAATAGGAAGCAAATGAAATGAACGACCCCAGAAATAGACTGTCTGTCCCTGCTCAAGTCTGTATAACCCATAATACAGTGAAGAGATAAGGTGAAGCCAGTCAGGCGATTAAAGATTACTAACATCTGGAAGATTACTATTAAAGATTACTAACATTTGGAAATTAAAAAACTATTAAAGATTACTAACATTTGGAATTTTAAAAAACAAACAAAAAATAGCAAATTGATTCCTTCATATCAGGAAATTGTCATCAGATCACCACCGGTAGACCTAGCCCAGTACTGTGACCCCTGGCAGTAATTTTCCAATATGAAATTTCCCCTCCCCCATCCTAAGACTCTTAAAAGCTTTCGTAAGCAAAAGGATCTCTAGGGAGTGTCAAAACCTGAAGTAAGTGGGAAAGGAAGTTTTAAAGATTTCCATTGCCAACAGGTGTCAATGTTGTTTTTAGCCATTTTGTCTTATTATCTACTTTGACCTGTAATTTTTGATTCGTGACTAAGTTATGATGCTGCATTGAGATTTTTCTTATTGCTGGCATTGACTTGTTAAACTAGTCCTGTTACGTACCTGAGAGGTGGTTAATTTTTTAAAAAAATTAATTTAATTTAATTTTTTTCTTCCTTTTGGTTCTGCCATCTGCCTCCACATCTTGTCTGCTATGTGTTTAATTTGATTTTATCATTTGTCCATATATTGTATTTAATTGTTTGTTGTTTTGTTTTATTGTGAACCGCCCAGAGTTCTTTCCGGTCTTTCTACAAGTTGGCTGCAAGTGATTAAGAGCTGGAGTAAAACATCAGTCTCCTGATGTTGACCATTACATGCTGAGTGAAAACTATCTGGTATATTAATTAATAGTACTGTGGTGTTTCTAACATCAGCGAAGGAAGGAAGGAAGGAAGGACAGATGGAATGAAGGAAGGAGTGCTTCCTAACTATAGGAACGAGCAAGGAGATTCCACCTTGTCAAAAATCAGGCATAAGCAAGCACACCCACAAGGCTTCTTGTTTGATTCCATATACTGTAGCAGATTTCCTCCTCCTCCTCCTTCCTTTCCCTAGTAAGCATTGTTATTTGAAAAGAGAGTAGTGAGTAGTACAATGAAGCTCTGTGCTCCATGTGCAGTAATTCAAAAACTTCCCAGTGAAAAACAGTCACATGTTATTCCTTGGTAGTAACTGGGAGTTGAGTCATGGCTACTGGACTTTTTTTTTTGAGAGAGAGAGATAGAAACGTTTCGCTGTTCATCCAAACAGCTTCATCGGTGAAACAGCTTCATCGATGAAGCTGTTTGGATGAACAGCGAAACGTTTCTATCTCTCTCAAAAAAAAAAGTCCAGTAGCCATGTGACTCAACTCCCAGTTAAACGAACCTGGATGACTGAGAATCTTCACAGACGTGATCCTTGGTAGTAGTTGCACAGGTCTGTCACGGAGACTTGCCTGCAATGCCATTGGGTGGGTCTTGCACACAAACACTTGCAGTCTCACTGATACTTCGGATGCCCTGACTATATCATCAGGTCAGTGAGAACTGCCATGAACTTCCAATGTGTCTTGAGCCCAATGTATGACAAAGTGCTCCGTTGTGAGTATGTGCCAATGAGTTAATCTACCAAGATAGGTTACCATGTGCCCTGGCAATGGATGCACCAAGAGGATGCTACCTATTCTAAGATGCAGGAGCCAAAGGAACCTGAAAAAGATGATGGATCTTTAGAGGGTCACCTATAGGGTCTGATTGGTAACTCCATGGTGCCCAACACCAAGGTCAAGAAGAGGGCAAAGTAGGTTTGCCTAGAGGGACCATGAGATCTCTGCCATCAGAAGATTTAGGGTTGGGGGGCAGAGATCCAAGCCCCACCATGCAGCCCATACCATGCTCTTTTGCTAGAGGTAACCTGATGCTCCTCCAGCCCCTTTCCGTGCCATTCTGAGCGCTCTATCTCCCTGTGGAGCTATGGCCTGGGACCAGAGATGCCATAGTTATTTCTGGCAAGACTACTTTACTTTACATAGGACACTGTTAGCAGGTGAAACTATTACAAGGATAAATTCCACACTGCTGTTAAAAGCACAGGAATTCCAGCAAAGGTGGGTAGGGGCAGATTGGTCCCTGAATGTGATCAGTAATGCTGCTGCTGCTGCTGCTGCAGATGTCACAGCTGGTTGATGCAGAAGGTAATACACTTGCATTTAACCAAAGTTGAGGGGGAGAGAGAGATAAGTGTGACTGTGAATCGTGAAAGCAAAAAGAAATGCAGAAATCGCATCTGCTAGCAGAAGCGTTTGCCTGAAACAGCTCCGGCAATTTGGTTGCAGGCCAGTGTGGCTTCAATTGATCTAGTCTCGTGTTCAGATAGAGCAGATATTAACTATGTGCTGTTTGCGCTGCTGTGCTGGCAGGATAAAGGACGATGAGAACGGGGGGGAGGAGATGTAGCCTGATGGTGATGTCATTGCAAAGCACGATGGAATAACACTGTGCTTGTTTTATCGGAGATGGTGTGAGGGCAGAGGCAGGAGAGAAACAACTGGCTTCTCCAAATTGTTTGTGTTGGCCTTTCCTTCTTAGCATTTAGGAGGGTGTGTGTGTGTGTTCTTTGCAACAATCTGAGCATTAAGGATCAATAGGCTCTTCATTGAAGCCAGGAGGTGGTATGCTAGCCCATAGCATGGACTGTGATGTCTCCTCTCTGGTTGCCTGTGTTGCAGATGTTGACGTTTTCAACAACCAAGAAGTCAAGGTATGCACTGGTGAACTCTTTTGCAGTTCTGATGGCAGAGGACCGAGGGCAATAGGAGCTTTTGAAGTCTTATAGAAAAGCACATGGGTGGCGGTAACGTTTTAATAATAATAACTGGGATGCTTGATTCATTATAGGAAGCAAACATGAACTTGAAGTAATAACTGAGTGATCTTTATGATACAGTGTGAAATTTTAAGTCTAAATGGAAAGCTGATTAATTGTAAAGGTGTCTTGCCTTTCCTATTGCCATAAACAAAACCAGCTATGATTCCTATGGCTTTTGAACAAATGATCTGTTTCTCTTTCTCTGTATGTCTGTACACACATGTGCACATGCACATGCTTGTGTTCCTTGGTTTCTTTCAGCATAGCTTCCGGAAAAAAAACTTTTGAAAAAAACATTTTGGTACAAAATGGAAGATGGGTGGGAACACTCCTGCACCCCTCATTATTTTTACAAAGTTAAAAAAATTACATCTGTAGCTTCAAAACAGTTTTGAATGGCTTGAGACAGAAATGCTTTTGATTTGTAGGATCCGCTACTTGGGTGCTTCTTTTAGATTAGCAATGTTTACTTTCACAAAACTTGGACAGGTTCCATTGGTACAATCATTTTGCATGGAATGCTGGGCTGCATCTCCTTGCTTTTCCACCATGGCTGTTTAATTACCCTAGAAATTACTCTGGAAATTAATCTCCCTCCTTTTCTTTGCTGAACTACAACCCACCCATCTCCCCAAAGTATAGAAGTAAATCTATGTGGGAAACGGCTGAAATACTCAATTGTAAAAGACAGGACAATATGCCTCTATTTGAATGATATTTGCATATAGTATAATACTGTATATGGCACCCATTAATCCAGGTTTTTAGTGACAGAGAAGAGGAGGAAAAAGGAAATACAGTACTTTGCTATGACTGAGTCAAAAGTTTTATTCTAGTTAGTTGTCTCTTCTGGAAGCTGGGTTGTATGAATGGATACATAGTAAAGAAAATATTTGTTTTCACCTGTCTGAAAATTTTAACTATAATTTTGAATACTTTTGAGAAGCAAAGTTGAAGGTCAGGTTGGATCAGCAATGTTGCTTTTTAAGATACACATACTTGAGTGGGCTTTTTGAATTGTTTTGTAGGCAGTGCTCACGGGTTCACATGTGATTGAATGGGTTGATCAAGATGTCCTTGTTTGTCTTTTCCCATGTATGCCCAATCTGTGAGAGTTGTTTTTTTAAAGCAGTGTCTTTGTTCAGTTTATAAACAGAAAGGATAGTGTGTATTCAGGTGTAATTGTTGGAAACAATTGAAATAGTATGTTATATTGCTGTGTAATGCATAATGTAGATCGATGATTCATATAGAATAATGCTTGTGTGTATTTGTTTGTTTTAAATGGAAAAAAAAATCTAGTATTCCAAGCTTGTGATCTGAATAGGGAAGAGGAATCTCACTCCTCACATTCTGAAGTGGAATGTTCCCCATGTTCCAGTCAGAAGCTGCTTGTGGTTTCCTTACCATGTGTAAAAGGTTGACTTAAAACCAGAGAGCTTTCCAAACTACGTATTACATTCAGCATCTGGATGTATGATCCAGCCACTTCCATTTTCACCCACCAGTCACATTATTTTTATATTGGACTGAAAATGGATGGGAACATGCTGAATAAGAATTTCCTTGGGGGGCATTTGTCTTTAGGGATTCTTTCAGACATTGGGTTTGTTCTTCCTTTAGAGTCAGTCGTTCACAGATCTTATTAGAAATTTCCCTAAAATCCAGAGGACATTTCTTTTAACTTGAATCGCACCATTTTTGTGCCATTTTTTGACTTTATCTTTTGGTCCCTTCCAAAATTAAAGTCTACTTTTTGTACTGCTTTCCACCAGAGGGTGGAGTTGAGTGCCACTGTGCTCCTCATATTATGCAGAGGTGTATACAGCTGGAGTGTCCCAGTTCAAAGCTTTTAACTTATTAGTGTTATACCCTAAAGCAGGCATGTCCAAAGTCAGGCCCGGGGGCCATATGCAGCCCGTTTTCAAATTCTGAGTGGCTGGCAGATTCTTCTCCCCACTGGCTCAGTCTGTCCTGCATCCCCACCAGCTGACCCCTCCCCATAATGGGTGGAGGCCTTAGCTTGCAGTTTTATGGTTTGCCTGCCCTCCCTGCCTCTGTCCGTCCCCCCAGTCACCTGCCCAGTCTACCCACCCCAGCTCCCTTGCTGCAGCCTCCTCCCTGCCTCCGTGCATGTTATAGAGACTCGTCCAAAGTCCGGCCCGACGGCCAAATGAGACTGAATGGTTGGCCCCCACACACTTTCACCTCACCAAATCTGGCCGTCCTTGCAAAAAGTTTGGACACCCCTGCCCTAAAGGCTATCCAGGGGAGAAAATTCTGGCATGGCAGTGCAGAAATGCAAATCTGTGTAGTCAAGACTCCCCAAAGGCAGGGAGATACATCATACCGGAGAAAGTGAGGCAGGTGAGAAAGATGGGAGAAGGTAAAGGAACTGGAGACGGGTACTCATGTTTCGAAGCAGAAACTACAAATGTGTCAACAAGCATGATGCAGAGTGAAGTGAAGCAAAACCTAATACCGTATGTTGCATTTCAGGAAGACTCAGAAATCACCCTCACAAGGGAAAGGGCTGCCTTTCAGTTTTGTTTTGTTGTTGTCGTTTTGGATGGGGGGAAAAACATCCAGCTTTGTGTAAAGTGTGGTTTGGTCTTAAGAACTAAGAATAAGCTTGTGGATGGCTTCAAAATTACGAAGCTCTTTGGTGAAGCAAAAGAACTGCAAGTTACTGTATGCCGAGCATACTTCAGATAAGGTTGATTGTTCCCATCGGCAGCTGAAGCTCAGATATCTGTGGTGGTCCACAAGCAGAACAATCCGACTGTTTAGCAACACCCTTGTGCCATAAACAAATGGCTAGTTCCTGAGATTATGTGGGAAGAGAGGAGTAGTTGCTATAATAAACCCAAGGGACGTGGCTTACTTGCTCCACATGGATTTAAACCAAGCAACTGATAGAGGATTTGAATTCTCAAAGGCTTTCACGGCCAGGATCCAATAGCTGTTGTGAGTTTTTTGGGCTGTTTGACCCTGTTCTGGAAGTTTTTCTTCCTGACATTTCACTAGACTCAGTGGCTGGCATCTTCAGAGGGCAAGTTGCTCAGGGAACTAGGAGTTCTCTCTGTGCTCTGGATTATATCTCTGAAGATACCTGCCACAGAGTCTGGCGAAACGTCAGGAAGAAAAGCTTCCAGAACACAGCCAAACAGCCCAAAAACCTCACAACAACTATTGATAGAGGATTGCATACAGATGGTGGAGCCCAGGCAGAAGAAAGGCTGGGCTTCTATAAAACCCTACCTAAAGTTAGCAGGGAGGAGAGAGATGAGAACCGGCAAATCAACTCTCCTTTAGTGGTTGCAAGCTAGAGCAGATTCAAGTGGTTGGATTTAGTGGTGAGACGGGCCTTCAGTCTGCATTGTCAGCCAACTGCGGTGGGCCCATGACTAATCTTTGACTGGAATATAGCATGAAATACCATCATGGTGGAAGGGGGTGTAGTGGTGGGAGCAGCAGCAGCGCAGAGGACTGGCAGAGTTGGACCCAAACACACTTTTGAGTCCCACTGACTTGTCTTTCTGCTCTGCTAGAAAACCAGAAGTGAGACAGTATGGGCTGCTGTTTGTTGCTGTGGCTTCCACAACACATCTTGGAGTGTGAGAGAGTAACAGTTCCTGCTAGGTTCAGTAGCCACTGCTGTGGAGATCTTCACTAGAGGAGACACTTATTCCATTTCTAAATGCAAAATGGACGAAGTTGTTTATTCTAACATGTACATGTCTCACTCTGCATTTATCCAACCAGGTGGCTTTTAATTTCCTACCAATCAACAGGGAGTGATATGCTGAAAGATTTGCCTACTTAGACACATAGTTTGTGGGAAGAGGCAAATATACATTGGTCTCCAAGTGTGAAATGAACATGTGGGAAAAGACAAAGGAGTAAGTCAGGGCTGGCATCTCTAGCCATTTGCTTGGGTAAAACTATGTTTTCAATGCTAGTCTCCACCCCCATTACTTTTGGATGGTCTACCATGCATGATTGCTTGGAATTTTTAATCTCTCTTTAAATGCTCACGTTCTCTTGTAGCATTAATGTTGTCCCTCAATTCGCTGCTCTCAATACTTGAACATGTCTTAATTGGACTGGACTGTATATTGTCCCTCGTTACTGTAATTATTATTGGGTCCTTTCCTAAGGAGAAAGATGGGGTAAAAAAAATCTAAAAATATAAATAAATAAATAAATAAATAAATAAATAAATAAATAAATAAATAAATAAATAAGGGGTAAATGAGCAAGCAGCAGTGTCAGAAGAGAGTGGTAGCTGCCCCACTTTCCTCACCTCTCTGCTTGTGTAGGTAACTGGTAGCAAAGAACAGCTGTTTCTTCCGTCTTTCTGTCCAGAGGTGGGTGGAAGAAATAGCTGCCATCACTGGCACTGGGCAAAGAAGCCAATTAGAAATTGAACTGCTTAGGACTTGCCATAATGTGGAGCTAGCTCTTAACATTGGTATGCAGGCAGAGCTGGATTTTGATGAAGGGAACCCCTGAGGCTACTCCACTTGTGAGGCTCCTTCCAATCCGCCACCATCACAACTACAAGAAAATGGAAGAGTGTTATGAACAAAACTGAGTGAAGCCAAGGATGGTGACGGGTATTCAAAATTGTGCAATTCACAATTTCTCCCCTAAAGGACATAATCTATTACTGTTAAATACCATAGTGATTGGGAGGGGATGCATAAAGGCATGGGCCTTTCATTTCGGAATGGGTCCAGTTCCAAAATGAAGCATGGCAGCACAGGTGCCGTTAGGAACTTGGTACCACCCTCTAAAACAAAATCACCCATACCTTGCCTTACCTCGCACAGGGCTAAACTCCAACCCCGAAGAAGCCTCCGATGCATCATTGAGAGAGAGAGAGAGAGAGAGAGAGACCATTGGCTCAATTGTAATCATATGGCCTGCTCCAGTGCCTGTATATCAAGACAGTACTTGCTGATCAAAGCAAAATTTAGAATAAATGTTTGCTTATCTTGCAAAATGCTCTTAAACCAAGCTATTTACTTATCACTGCCAACAAGAAAATTTAAGTTTTGTATTATACCACTGAGATACCATCCTGAAATTTGGAGTGATTGTTGACAAGATATTTAAGTGTTTTCTTTATGTTTTAAAAAAATATTTCCAAAAATTCAAATTTTAAAATTATTTAAATGTGTATTTTTAAAAAATGTACAATTGCATCATGTTGTATATCATTTGAAAGCCCTGTTCATAAGCTTTAACAAGGACACCTGTCCCAGGCCTGTAGCTACCACAGGTATCTAATTCACAGGTAGTGAATTTTGGCTCTTTTTTGCAATTTTGAAAATGCAGTATCTTAGAAATGGGTCAACTTGTGGCCAAATTCCTTTTCTCAGCCCAAAAAACACGAAAGAGAATTCTGGTGCTTAACTAATTTTACGTTTCCTTTAATTATTGGAATGTGTACTTGTTGGAATGTATACTGTATTTTATCGGGCCTTTGGCTGTAAAATAAAACTGATTGATTGATTGATTGAAATAGGTGGACCAAAAAATCTGGGGGGGGGGGGATTAAACATCTTCATGGTAAGGTACAAACAAATGTACAAAACATGAACCAAATCCATGACATCAAGTTCCAAAATAGATTTTTCATTGGTTAATTTGACATGGAATGACCCTATAATAAAACATTTAACCTGCATCTCTGAAGGAAATTACATTCACCCCCATTCCATTCACCTTCATAGTTTCTGCTACATACTATTTTTTCTTGGAAATCAGGCAACAGTGAGCGAATCACAGGGTATCCCTGTGGTATTTCCATGGATTTATGAGGATTTTTCTTCTTATTTTTTCTTTCTTTTCTTTTCTTTTCTTTTCTTTTCTTTCCTTTCCTTTCCTTTTCTTTCCGTTTCTTCGGTCATCAGGAACAGTTGGTGACCAAAAATATCAACCATCTCTTGAGACTATTACCAGAAGCCCTAAGCATATGGCAAAATGTCAGTATTTATTACTATGCACCAGCAAACTACACACCTGCTTTAACCTTCCCCATTTTATTTTGAAAACAGTCCTGTGGGATAGGTTTTGGTTAAAATGCTGATTGACCCAAAACTTTCAAGTGAATTATGAGACTAAGCAGGGATTTGAATGTGCATCTTCTTGTTCCAAATCCTGTACTTGAGGAAAGCTTTGAAATGCTGGTTAGATATTCATTTCTTACTTTTCAAAAGTTTCTATTCATATATTTACACATGTTAATAATTTGAGATAATAATTTGTCTACTCTTAATTTGTTGCATGGTGGGCTATTTTAGTCATTTTAATTTATTTTATACATTTAAAGGTATTGAATAAATAAGGATATTAATATAACCATGGGTTGTTATTAATAGATTAATTTGGGGTAATTATTTGTCTACTCTTAATTTGTTGCATGGTGGGCTATTTTAGTCATTTTAATTTATTTTATACATTTAAAGGTATTGAATAAATAAGGATATTAATATAACCATGGGTTGTTATTAATAGATTAATTTGAAGTAATAATTTGTCTACTCTTAATTTGTTGCATGGTGGGCTATTTTAGTCATTTTGATTTAGTTAATATATTTAAAGGTATTGAATAAATAAGGATATTAATATAACCATGGGTTGTTATTAATAGATTAATTTTACTGTTACTGTATATTTATGTAAATAAGCTATTGCTGACCATAACATTCCATTTTCTGCTTCCGTGTTTGCTTTCCTGTGCATATCTTAGCATTTTAATTTTTAATTTTTTTATCTACTTATTTTGGCATTTATTTTTGGATGTATTTTATGGGTCCCTCTTAGCATTTGAAATGCAAACCATCTTTCTGTCCATTTATTTCTGCTGTGAATACTTACCACAATCTTGATGATGATGATGATGATGATGATGATGATGATGATGATAATAATAATAATAATAATAATAATAATAATAATAATAATAATAATAATAATAATAATAATAATAATAATAATAATAAAAATAGAGGTGAGCCATTAAAATATTAGCACTAGATAAGGAAATGAAAAGGCGTTGGAGCAGTGCTAGCAGAAGTTCTCCTATGAGGCTGAGGTAGGAAGAGAAGTGCTACCACCACATACCACTCCCTGAACAGCAACTGTCATTAGGGGAAGGGGGGGAAGAGCATGGAGGCATCACTGCCAATTTCACCACTACCACTGCTGCCCACCTGCATATCCTAGCCACTCTGTGCCCATTAGAGTGCATAATGCCTTAGTCCTGATTAGAGATGGGCACGACCAGAATTTTTTTTTTCGAGTTGTCGTTTTTCGGGACGGGTCCGTTTCGGGTCGTTTCCGTTTTTCGCGAAATGTTTAAAAAATTTGTCATTTCTTCATGTCGTTTCTCGTTTGTCGTTACCACCGCCGCAATTTCGCGCGATTTGACGTCCCAGCGAGTGGCGTCCCGCCGGCGCTAGGTGTTTTTGCGCCCTAGGCGGCAGGCAGGGTGGCGGGGGGCATGGGCGGGCGGCGGCAGCGGCAGGGGTGAGGGGTGGGCACGGGTCCCGCAATGACCCAAAGCAGGCGGAAAACACTTTAAACTGACTTGCTGCACAAGACTGCATCGAATAAAGCAATTGCAATTTTTGCAAACAAAGTGGGCAGTGCACCCACAGCAGAGCTGCAGGCAGGGTATGAAAGGACCTTGGCTTGCCACCAAGCAAATGAAATTTTTAAAATAAATCCACACCTCCCCTCCCACTCAAACCTCCCCCCCCTTTGAAGCACTATCAGAAAAGAAATCCTAACAAACTGCAGGAGAATAAAAAAGAATAAACTGCGTTGCTATTCCCCACAGCAGACAGAGAATGAAAGGAATTATTATTATTTCCTAAAAATTCAATTGAATCAATTCCCTGCCTGCCTGCCTAACTGAAATCTAAAGGCTCCGCGAAATCGAAACTAGTCTAGCACAGCAGCCAGCTACACACAGCCCTCTCCCACCCACATCCAAGCCCGGACTGCGACTCTTCTGGGAGTGCCTCGGCTTTTTATGCCCTCTTGCACATCCAGAAGTGTCAGTCAAAACCTGGCCATGCGATTGGTAGAATGGGTCCAAATATTTGCATGGTCCCATCCCATGGCCAGCCCATCATTGCGCAGGTATAAAAAAATAAAAATAAAATAAAATAAAATAAAATCAGTGCGACCTTTTAGTGCTATAAAAAACCCACTGCTGCTACTGTAAAAATTCAAGCATTTAAAATAGCTAATTTTCGCATGTTTCTGTGGTGCTTTGGTGGTTTTTTGGACCACAATTTCAAAAAAAAATATTGCGGACGCCATTTTGGATCCCCCCGCACTGCATGGCAAATGGAGACGCCGAGGATGCCCCCTCCCAGCCCGGTACCAGCAGCCCAGGACAGGAGGGGGGTAAGGCTGGGGACCCCCCCCCTCCAGAAACCACCCCTCTGGTAGGTGCCCTCAGGCAGGCATATTTTCGCCTGCTTTTTTGGCCGGGAATCATTTTTAAAAATAAAAAATAAAAACTTTTTTCTGTGCCGCTTGGCATCGCGCGATCGCCGCGCGATGCCAGGAACGACAACGACAAATCAGACCCAATTTTTCTTTTTTTGGTTCGAGTTCGAGTTCTGACAGCTTAATTGTCGTTACCGTTTCCGTTACGTAACGGAAACGATATCCGAAAACGGAAACGACAATTTCGCCAAGTCGTGCCCATGTCTAGTCCTGATGGTACTCAAGGATAAGACACCATGGGGAGAAGCAGCAAAAAATACCACTGCCCATGCTTTTTTTTAAAACAAAAAACACCCCTTAGGGATATGGGAAGCAATGTCCCTGTGTTTGCCCCCCAGCAGCTCTTTTGCTTCACACACTACCAAAGTTGCAATTTTAAAAATACTGGGGGTGTGAGGGGGCACATTCACCACAAAGAGCTTTAAAGAGAGATACGGATGTGGAAGAGATGGTTGCAAAGGCCAGAGATAGGCATGTGTGGCCCTCTGGCCTCTGGAGGTTGCCCACTTAGGCATTAAGGCTTTGAATATGAGGGGAGGAAAAGTGGACCTGCAGAGAGTCATCCTGAGCCAGCACTGCGAGGGGTCTAGGTCGTCCTTGGTGGAAAGTGCTCACTGGAAGTTCAATTCCCGGATGAAGATGACAGAGGTAACTAGAGCAGGTAACTAGGAGTAACTAGAACAGACAGATCCTAGAAGACACTGAAAGCTACACAAGCCTCTTGTCACACTATGAACATGCACATGCGAAGCTCCCTGAGAGACATGCAAGAGCAGTGGCTCTTTAAGGCAACGGAACATACAACAGGATAAACAGTTCCAGATATTCATGCCAAGTCACTTTGCAGGGACTATTTCTAAGTTCTGAAGGACAAGATGAAGCACCATTGAGGAAGGGGCATTGGAACAAAAAAAAGAAAACCACCTAAGTGGCAAGTAATGTCTCACGGTGTGTAACCAAGAGTTCTCCTATCCAGTCTATGTTCAGATTAGTATCTCAGTCTTTCTGTATCCTTCACTGTCTGAGATCATTTTCTGCTTCCTCATGCATTACATATTCTTCAGTGAATGTTACACATAGTACACATAGCAGTGGGATTTGGGCCATTCAGTTTTGTGAAATGGTTTCAACAACATTATTTGATGCCACCAAAAGTTGAGTGTTGTGACTGTTACCATTTAGGACACCAATAAGACAAAAAATAAGCCCTGCCCATAATTTTGTTTCTTGGGAACACAAAAGCCATTACAGTACTTCTAGAAGCAAACTGCTGAAAGTTTAGAAATCTCCATATACACGGTTTCCTGCACACTGAGACACTGGGATCTCATAACTTACAACAATTTGCCTCCAAATGTTATGCCTTTTCTATACTATACAACCAGACTTCAGCCAATATTGCCCAGCTTAATCTTACAATATTTTTGTGGGGGATAAAATCATAGAATCTCATAGAATCATGAAGTAAGAAGGGGCCTACGAAGGCCATCAAATCCAACTCAATTCCTGCTTAAGGCAAGAATACAACTCATAGGATATGTGCCATCATATTTTAATATACAGACCACTATAGTGAGAGCTTCTGTAATCATAGAAAACCAGTTTTTGGGCTTGTGATATTCTAAAAAATCTGGATTCAGAATACTAGTTCTCATAACAAGATTTCACGTTATTTGTCAGTGTAAGCAGTCAAATGTCTCATGACCTCTGCAGAGACAAAAGATGGAAAAGGCTGCAGGAGAAAATACGGAAAATGCAATTGATCTGATATAATTTAATCAATACCTTAGTCTCTTGATCTGTTTGTACAGCAGTCCTGCTCTGGAAAATGGGAAGTGCCTCTCATTTAAAGCTTGCTACACTGTTTTTAAAACCTCACATTCACATTCACATTAACACACACACACACACACACACACACACACACACACACACACACACACACACACACTAAAAAACTCAAACCAAATTCTCACTCATTCTGTTGTCCCTATGTAAAGGAGAGTTCCATCCCATGTAGTCACTCTCTGAATCGCCTCTTGTCTCTAATCGTTGATCTGAGAAAATAGCAGAAGAAAGTTGGAAGCTCGCCATATCTGGGCTAAGTATTAAGAGGAATACAACGAATGATGATGGGGATGATAGGGGAAGGGTATGACACAGATAACACAGGAAGGCTGAAATGGCTCAGCAAGAGATACCCATCGCAGAGCTCCTTTTGTTTTGGCTCTGATCTGACCCACATTGTCTCTAGTTTGAGTGACTGGGAAGGATTTTCCTGGGAAGGAGGGATGGTCTTGTCTATCCGAATGTTCCATCCAGCTTTTGAAATTTCAGAGAGTCCCACCTTCCTGCTGTGTGTTCCTTCTCTCTTTTTCACTAGTGGGTGGCAGATGTTTGTTGCTGTTAATTGCTAGTATGTATGAAGTAAAGAAAGCAGTATACTGTACATTAGTCTGTAATTTTGAGCAATTGTAAGTAAATGTTTTTGTATGCTTTCTTTTACAAATGTCTTTGAGTTATTGACTGGAAGCTTGAAAATGGAAGGACCCAGGAAAATGTATCTAATCTCTCCTGTGGATCTCTGTACTTCTACTGTGTGGAAAAACGAGTGTTTAGCATAGTGCTGAGCTAAGCATGGAGGTCAGCAGAATTTGCCTCCTAACAGATGTCAAGATAGTTGACAATTTCCATCCCTACTGCATTGTGTCCCTTTGAGATTTTTGCAATTTGCTGTTCAAAACTTTCATCTGCATCCTCTTCTTGATTGGGTGATCAGTAACAGACTCCAACTACCATGTTCCTTTTATTTTTCACTCCAACTGCATTGACTCAGATGCTCTCAATGGGCAGCCAATCTCCTCTTCCTGTATTTTCGTACAGGAATGTGTATTTTAAACATATACTGCAACTACTGTTGTTTGTTTGTTTGTTGTTTGTTGTTGTTGTTGAGTCGTTCAGTTGTATCCGACTCTTCGTGACCTCATGGACCAGAACACGCCAAGCCCTCCTGTCTTTCACTGCCTCCTGGAGTTTGGTCAAATCCATGCTGGTTGCATCAATGACACTGCCCAACTTTCTAATTCTCTGCTGTTCCCTTTTCCTTTTGCCTTCGATCTTTCCCAACATCAGGGAGCCTCAGCTCCAAAATCTGTCCTTCCAGTGAACATTCAGGATTGATTTCTTTCAGGATGGATAAGTTTGATCTCCTTGCTGTCCAGGGGACTCACAATTCTGCCAACACACCACTGCCAAACTATTGCCTAACTGCTTCTTCTGCCACCGCATGTCACTGCCCTCAGCAGGAGGCAGGAGGCTCAGCTTCCCTTCTAGGAGTCACTCTGCTACTTCTGGGCATGAGCAGAGGGAGGCAGCCAGGCATGGCTGCTTCTGTGGATGTTCATCTCTCCCCTCTGGCCATTGGCCAAGACCTGGAAACCGGACTCAAGGCCTGGGACTTGATACCAAAGGGACTTGGGGCTTGTATTTTGCTTTGGTACCAAAGACTTGTGACTTGGGTCTAAAGACCTGTCAACATCCCTGGCAAAGGGAACTGTGAGGTCAATGAAGCAGGAAGGGGAAGGAAGGTAGCAGCCAGATCAGTCTTAAGCAGGGTCTCGGAAGCAAGGAAACAAGGAGCTGAAACAGAGGCTTGGTGCTGTGTGAGTATGTTCTGTTGCTTCAGAATGACCTGATGATGCCTGCAGCAGGGGCTCATTAAAGGAGGCAGAGGTAGTTCAGAGTGTCCCAAGTAAAGTGCTATAAATGTTTCTGTAAACATTCAAAATTGTTCTGCTTTCACTGAGAATGAGAAAACAATTGAAATAATCTGTATTCCAAATCAAAAGTCTTTCTACAGAGCTCTCATTTACTTTAGTGACTGTTGTGCAAAATAATTTTGCAGTTGGCATTTTTGGTCGTTCCATGAGACTTTGGCAAATCACACATACTGGAGATGACATTTACTTTGTTTGGTATGTGGAGCTTCATTTAAAATATGTCCATAGATAGCCGAGATCAAATCACATTTTCCCCACCTGTAAGATGGCTTGCAAATATATACCAGTCCCATGTGCAGTCTAATTTTGCAGATGGGTAGCTGCAAACAATTGTTTGTGCAAAGAATTTGTAGGGCAAAACAACCACAAAATGGACTTTTCCATTGACTAGTTTTTTCTTGTCTTTCCAGGAAAAATTTGAGGACTTGTTCCGTGTCTATGATGACTGTGTGACATTTCAGCTGTTTGAATGTTTTCAGCGCATACAGATAAACTTTAGCAATCCCAAATCAGCAGCTCATGCCAGAACAGAACTTCATGAAACACAGTTCCAAGGGAAAAAGCTAAAACTATATTTTGCACAGGTAAGAATATTTTCCAAGATGAACATCTTCCTTTACCTCTCTATATATTCAGAAAGGTCTTCATTCTTCTCTAGGCTAGCATTCAATAGGACCTGTTTCAAGTGATGACAGTGCACACTAAGAGTGCTCCCCTAACTGTCCCAGATGTCCCGGGTTTAGATCAGCTGGTGCTGGGGCCAGCTGAAACACTGCTCAATCCAACCCAGCCAAAGGATGTCAGATACTACTCAGCCCCCTAGTCAGGGCCTTTTTGCCAGCATAGTGGCTGTGTCTTCAGACTGAAGGAGGTTTAGATGTGGAGTAGCTCTTCCATCAGCTTGCTGTTTCTCCAGCTGTTTGTGGCTCAGCCAAAAGGCGGTGATTGTGTGGGTAAAGACTGACTCAATAATGCTGAGAGCTACTTTACCCTCAGTAGTCAGTACTAGGCATGGGCCTTTCATTTTGGAATGGGTCCAGTTCTGAAACGAAGCACGTCAGCACATGTGTTGTTCAGAACTTGGACCCACCCTCCGAAACAAAATCAGTGAACTCACCCATTGACTTACTTTGCCTTACCTCATGCAGGGCACACCTCCAACCAGAAAGAAGCCTCCGATGTGTCATCATTCCTTCTCCCTGGCGCTGGCCAATCAGGAGCTTTCCAGGGAGATGCATCATCCCACCTCCATCTGATGACACGTTGGAGGCATCTTCCTGGCTAGAGGTGACAAGACTCTGAGCAAGCTCACAGCCAGGCCACCACTCGAGCTGATTTGGTATAGGAAAGGGACATGGAGAACTTCCACCCAAAGGTCCATGTCCTGCTTAGGAGTAGATGGGGCCTTTTGCCAGAAAAGGGAGGAGTTTCAGATACCACTGGTGGAAATGTGAAATCAAGGCAAAGCTCACCTCTGGGAGACTGGTGAGAGACAATCATGCTAGAAGCAAAAAAAGGGATGCAGGGCATGAACCATCACCACATGGAACAATTCTCCAACTCCCAGGGAGCAGAGACAGAAAACACAAGTAACAGTGGGTTCATAAACTCAGCCAAGACTAAAGAGGACTTGTAGGAGATCACTGAGTGGAACGGTGCCCAAGGCTTATGTTCCCCACAAAGAAGAGGGAAATCCACAACACAACAAAAATGGCATTGCATCAGAGGGTGATGTGCACCAGTTAACCCTCACATGCTTACTAGCCATTATTTGGATCTAGAATTAGAGGAACACTCTGTGGTGTCCACTGAAGGTGCCTTTGGTCTTCACTGAACCTACTTCTATGTCACTCCCCCAAGTCCCTACAAGAGGCTGAAGGGGTGCTAAAGAGAGTGGGCAGCATCACTGTGCACTTTCACCAGTCAACTGGGGCAAAATGGGGATCCAGCCCAATGTTCTCTTTGATTTTGCAAACTCACAGCAAAGTGCAAGGTGGCAGTTTGAAACAGAGGTACAAACCCAGGTGGGAGTCACCCAGCAAGACACCATAGATGGGCTATCCTGTAATATTTGTAATCATGTCTGTTTGCAAACCCGCTTTCTTCTGCTCTGGCTGAACCTCAGACCTATTTCTCTCCTTGACGTCAAGGTCCAGACTCCTGAGATTGATGGGGATGACCTCCATTTGACCCCACCCCAGCCAGAAAAGCAGTTCCTCATCTCCCCTCCAGCTTCCCCTCCAGGAGGTTGGGAGCCAGCAAATGATGCAATGTCTGTCATCAACTGTGATCTTCTCTGTGCTGTTTCAAAACTGGGGCCAGGTAATCTTCATGATGCTTCATGTGATAGAGATGAAGTAGTCCAACAGAATCCAAGGAGACATGGATATCTAAGGGTGTCAATAGCTAATACATTTATCATTTTCGAACAGGTCTTCCTCCAAATAGTGAAAGATGCTTACTTTTCATAGTACTATACCTGATTGTCCTCATCTCTGTATCTCCCATTTAGTATTTAATATTTTTATAACTAGCCATTAGAAGGTAAACACAGATTTAATCTGCAAGTCTGACTGCTCAGGAAACCCTGATGCAGGTGAGAAAATATGTTGATAAGAATAAGAAATATTAAAAATCCTTAAATTCACTTTTGTTCAGTTACAATGAAATGTAGATTCTGATGTGTTTGGACTCAACATTCCTACTCTTTTCTGAAGCTTATCTATGTAACCCTTCTGAAGGGTCAAAACCTGATGGTCATCCTCACTTTTCTTTCTCAGACCAAATATACCAAAAAAACATGTACCTGCTTACCGGCTGGCTTGCCTGTGTGCCTCTTTCTCATATACACTTGTTTGCTTCTAGGTTTAGATGTTTTAGAACATAACAGACAGAATGCTGTTGTGGGTTTACACGCTATTGGTGTGATTGGGTCAGTTGTCGTGGTACAACACTGCTAATAACTGAGTTGCCACCTCCGTTTAAAAATCTCCAAACAAGGAGAGATCACTTTACTCAGAGGCCATCTGTTTAATTCTCAAATACTCCCATCATCAGGAAGGTCTGTGTAATGTTTGGGCAAAATCTCAGGATGTATTGCCTTGGATTACAATTGAAATCTTGGGGTGGAATGCCTGGACCATGAAAGAATACATTGTGTGTGTGTGTGTGTGTGTGTGTGTGTGTGTGTGTGTGTGTGTGTGTGTGTGTGTGTGTGTGTGTGTGTGTGTGTGTGTGTGTGTGTGTAAAAATACACTATATACACTCTTCCATCCAAATGCTTCAGCTTTACTAAGGGTTCTGTCCAAAAGTTCATTAAGCTTTTATACAAATCTCTGAAGGCCTGAACAGTTTCCAGAGGGTTTCGGTGTTTCTGCTGATGCAAAAGCAACACAAAAACAGTCTTCCGCACCTAAAAGATTAAAGTGTCCTTGAGGCATCCATAGATTCCTTATTTCATGTGGTGAGCTTTATATGTAATAATCCTGCACCAGAAAAAGAAAGCAGGATCTCAAGATGACAAAGATCTTGCTTGAGATCTTCTGATGGGACCAGATTGCTGGCACTCAACCTCAAAAAGGCTGCAGAGCAGCTTTTAAACTGATAACTGGGGGAAAGCCGACAGGAGCTGAGTGGCATCCGGTTCGGAACACCTCATCCTCGGGGAATGAGGTTGGAGAGGGTAGAGAATCACATAGAGATGACATAGCAGGTATTAGCACTGGGAGAATAATGGAATGTGATAGTTTGTCTACTGAAAATAATAGCTGTGGGGGGGGGAGAACAAAGCAGCAGCTGTTGTTGCGGAACCCACTGTACAGGTGCTTCTACGCCAATGCTCGAAGCCTCCGAGCAAAGATGGGAGAACTTGAACATTTGGCAGCTAGGGATAACATACAGTAGATATAATAGCCATAACAGAAACCTGGTGGAATGTGGAGAACCAGTGGGATACAGCAATCCCAGGCTATAAACTCTATAGAAGGGATAGAGAGGGGCGGGTTGGAGGAAGAGTGGCCATCTATGTCAAAGAAGGGGTAAAATCCAGCAGAATGGAGATTGACAGAGGGTCCGACTCCACCATAGAATCACTGTGGGTTAAACTACCAGGTCCAAGGAGTGATGTGATAGTTGGGGTATTCTATCGTCCACCAGATCAAAAACTTGAGGGGGACCTTGAAATGAGGAGAGAAATCATGGAGGTGTCTAAGAAGGATAGGATAGTAATCATGGGGGACTTCAATTATCCTCACATTAACTGGGCCAATGCGAGCTCTGGGCAAGAAAGAGAAACCGGGTTTCTCGACTTGCTGAATGACTGTGCCTTAGAGCAACTTGTCATGGAGGCCACCCGAGAACAGGCAACTCTGGATCTAATACTGTGTGATACCCAGGACCTGGTCAGGGATGTGAATGTCACTGAGCCTCTGGGGAACAGTGACCATGCTGCAATTTCCTTTGCCATGCATGTTGGAGGAAGAGTGTCAAGCCCTTGATTTTCGAAGGGCAAACTTCCCTCAGATGACGAAAGTAGTTAGAAAGAAATTGAAGGGGAAGGTTGGAAGAATCCAATCTCTTCAGAGTGCATGGAACCTGTTTAAAACAACAGTAACAGAGGCCCAGCACAAGTGCATACCACAAAGAAAGAAGAACTCATTTAAGTCCAAGAGGGCACCAGCATGGTTAACGAGTGGAGTTAGAGAGGCTCTAAAGCGCAAGGAGAGGTCTTCCTGTAAATGGAAATCCTCCCCAAATGAGGAAAATAAAAAGGAACACAAACTCTGGCAAAAGAAATATAAGAAGATGATAAGAAAGGCAAAGAAAGATTTTGAGGAACGCATGCCTAGAAATATAAAGGGTAATAATAAAAGCTTCTTTAAATATGTTAGAAGTAGAAAACCTGCCAGAGAACCAGTTGGCCCTCTGGATGGTGAGGGAGGAAAAGGGAGATTAAGGAGGACTTGGAAATTGCAGAGAAATTAAATGTGTTCTTTGCTTCTGTCTTCACGACAGAAGACCTTGAGCAGATTCCACTGCCTGAAGGGCCCCTCTTGACTAAAGAATTAAATCAAATACAGGTTAAAAGAGAGGATGTTTTAGGACTAATTGATAAATTGAAGATTAACAAGTCACCAGGCCCAGATGGCATCCACCCAAGGGTTATGATGGAACTGAGAAATGAAATTGCAGATCTCTTAAGGTAATATGCAACCTGTCTCTTAAAACGGCCACAGTGCCGGAGGACTGGAGGATAGCGGATGTCACACCAATTTTTAAAAAAGGAAGGAGTGGGGACTCGGGAAACTACAGGCCAGTTAGCCTTACATCTGTCCCAGGGAAGATGGTGGAAAGCCTCATCCAAGAGAAAATCTTAAAACACATAGAAGAACAAACCTTGCTGAGAGGTCAACTCATGGACTCTGAGTTATCTGTGACAGATCAGGAAAGAGATCTTGGTGTGTTGGTGTACAGCTCCATGAAGTTGTCTCCCCAATGTTTGGCAGCGGTGAACAAGGCCAATTCCATGCTAGGGATTATCAAAAAGGGGCTTGAAAATAAAACAGCCAACATTATAATGCCATTATACAAAACAATAGTAAGGCCCCACCTGGAGTATTGTGTACAATTCTGGTCACCGCATCTCAAGAAAGACATAGTGGAACTGGAAAAGGTGCAGAAGAGAGCGACTAAAATGATTACTGGGCTGGGGCACCTCCCTTATGAGGAAAGGCTAAAACATTTGGGGCTCTTTAGTCTGGAAAAAAGGCGCCTGAGGGGGGATATGATTGAGACGTACAAAATCATGCAGGGCATGAGTAAAGTGGATAGAGGGAAGCTCTTCTCCCTCTCACAAAATACCAGAACTAGGGGACATACACTCAAATTGAGGGCTGGGAGAGTAAGAACAGACAAAAGAAAATATTTTTTCACCCAGCGTGTTGTTAGTCTATGGAACTCCCTGCCACAGGATGTGGTGATGGCCTCTGGCCTGGATGCCTTCAAAAGGGGATTGGACAGATTCCTGGAGGAAAAGTCCATAACAGGTTACAAACCATTATGGAGATGTGTAATCTCCAGGCTTAAAAACAGGGTACTTCAAGGGCCAGATGCAGGGGAGTGGTATCAGGAGACAGATATCTAGTCTCATGCGCTCCCAAATGCATCTGGTGGGGCCACTGTGAGATACAGGAAGCTGGACTAGATGGGCCTTTGGCCTGATCCAGCATGGCTCTTCTTATGTTCTTATGTTCTGCACGCCCGTGGTTGCTAATTTAGCACTGTTCATATATTGTTTTGATTTGATGACATCAGTTCTGCAGAAAGCCGGAGTTCTGGCAAGTCTTTGGCTCCAAGCATAGAATCAACCCCCAAGTCCCTATTAAAAATAAGCCCTTTCCCCCTCAAAAAATTCTCTCTCTCTGTGTGTGTGTGTGTGTCTGTGTGTGTGCGCGCGTGTGTGCGTGTGTGTGCGTGTAGCTCTGAGGTGTGTCAACCTTTGGGCCCATCTATCCTTCCCCTCAGCATCTGATTGTCATCAAAAATATGGCTTGAAAACCATACTAGTATTAAAATCCAAATAATGTATTGGCACAAAGCTGTGCTCTAACTCAATTACAGTAAAACCTTGGTTTACAAGATTAATCCATTCTGGACACATGCTTGTAAACCAAAATACTTGTATATCAAAGCAAAGTTACTCATAAGAAATAATGGAAATGTAGATGATTTGCTCTACATTAAACCACATATTGTACACACAAAATGCCAAAACTTACAAAAGAAGTTGGCTAGAAGTCCATGCCCACACCCTGGTTTAGGTACCTGGCTGTGGAATCTGCTCTGCTTGGGACTAACAACTGGATTTTACCCTGCATTTTTAATGTGATAATAAAATGTAATTTGTAGCCTTATACACACTTGACTAGCTGCCCCATAACTTGAAAGGGTTTGAAAAATAAGAAAGGATGTTGAAAACAAAATGAAATGAAAATAGAAATACAGTGGACCTTCATGTAACAAGTGGTTTGTTTAACAGAAAACCCGCTTAAAGGAATTCCGGAGTTAGGGGGAAATTGCTTAACAGAATCCCCTATGGGTTGAATCCATACAACAGAAAAATGGTCTGCTTTCACTTGTTGGTAACAGACGTGCAGATGGTATTACAAGTTCATGGCCTGCTACTCTTTTAGTAAATAAATGCTGTTTTTAATCCACACTTTGAAATGTTGGCTTCCGAAATATTTTGTTTTCTATCTGCTTTTAATGTTTTTATTGCAGATTGCTTTGGTAGCATGAAAATAATGAATCAATATTTTTAATAAAGAAATATATTACTACTACTATGTGATCTGACTGCCCCATTATAGTCACTCCACAATCCAAGCTGTGGTTGTTAGCTCACCATGTATTGTACTCTATGGGGAATTCTACAGCCTTGCTTCTAAATGCTTGCCTTTGCTTGCAGGTGAGAAATATGAGCTACATGCAGGTACCGAATCCACTCCAAGTGTAGTGGTGCATGTCTGTGACAGTCATTCAGTGGAAGAAGTCCCAAGTAATTCACCTAAACCCAAAATTATTCAGACACGACGTCCTGATCTGCCATCTTCTGTGTCCAACTGATTTTCTACAGCCAAGGCATCATTTCTTTCCCAACCTCTCTTGGTTTGTCTGTGTTCTTGTTGGATCTCTTTGCTCATTTGTTTGTTTGTTTTATAAAAGCCAATCTTTGCCTTATGCAAAATAAATAGATTATTTAGTCTATTGACTTTTTTTGCAATGAAAAATACGTAATCAAAAGGCTAGGTATATAGGGGAGTGTGAACATGTATGCTATCTGTGGTCAGTTCAGAAATGATTTACGGTAACCCTTATAAGACTTTTAAGTTAAATGACATACTGAAGGGGTGTCTGAACCCAGCTCTCTAGAGTCCTCCTCTACATAGGGCACTTTTACACGGCCCCTAAGATCCGTTAGCAACTTAAATTCGGACCAGAGATCTTGGGGTGGGGGGTTGCTCCTCTTGCTGTGTTCCCACCCCTCCGCACTCCCTTGCTCCTGTCTGCGTGAGGGGAGGGAGAAAAAAGGGAGAAAAGAATGCAGGCTCACCTCCGCTGGGCCCTTGGGAGCTGCCCTGGGAAGCATTCCAGTCTCTTAAAGGGGCAGGGGGCAAAAACAAACAAACAGAAGGCAGTGAGAGCCAGGCACTCACTGCTATGCAATCCGCATCAGAAATTTTTCACCTTCGGAGATCACGTACTTGGAAAATGCACTGGGATGCACTTAGGTGGGCGTGGTCGTACTTAATTTTTTTTAAAGTCCGGAGCTGGTGAGAAAACAATTTTAAGCTCCGCATCTGGGAGCCCTTTGCCTCGGATTTTAGGGGTTGTGTAAAAGCGCCCATAGACTGTGCTACACTGGGCATGCTCTTTGTACCTATAGTTCTCTACAGTTTTAATAGTTTAAAAGCCTGCTTGGTTACTATTATTTTCAGTCACTTGAGAAGATTAACAGTCTTGCATCATCAAGTACTTCTGCTGTTTTAATAGCTGCCTCCAATATGTTACATAATACCATATACACTGGTTTTAAGCCAAGGATTTGATGATCTTTGTGTCTGAACTTGGCAAATGACAGAAACAAACCTGCTCAGGATTAGCCCCAAACATATTCCTGCTTGAAGTACAATACCACAATCGTTCCCTATTCACTGCCCAAGTCACAGACTGATCATGGAAAAAAGGCGCCTGAGGGGGGATATGATTGAGACGTACAAAATAATGCAGGGCATGAGTAAAGTGGATAGAGGGAAGCTCTTCTCCCTCTCACAGAATACCAGAACTAGGGGCATACACTCAAATTGAGGGCTGGGAGAGTAAGAACAGACAAAAGAAAATATTTTTTCACCCAGCGCGTTGTTAGTCTGTGGAACTCCCTGCCTCAGGATGTGGTGATGGCATCTGGCCTGGATGCCTTCAAAAGGGGATTGGACAGATTTGTGGAGGAAAAGTCCATCACAGGTTACAAACCATGATGGAGATGTGTAATCTCCAGGCTTAAAACCGGGGTACTTCAAGGGCCAGATGCAGGGAAGTGGTATCAGGAGACAGATATCTAGTCTCATGCACTCCCAAACGCATCTGGTGGGGCCACTGTGAGACACAGGAAGCTGGACTAGATGGGCCTTTGGCCTGATCCAGCATGGCTCTTCTTATGTTCTTATGTTCAATATATAGAATGAAAATTCCCTAAACATATATTTGTGGGAATAAACATTCATTAGCGCTGCTTCGTAGGCTGCTTCACTCACCCTAATGACAGGGATGCCCTTGGACATATGAGCAGGGAATTAGTTGAGGCAGAAGCACCTTGCAGTCTAGTGTGTAACTCAGGCCCTACTGCAGTCTTATTTATTTTTTATTTATTTTAGAGTATTTTTAACTCCGCCTTTCTCCTTGGAAAAGGCTTACAGTCATGAGGGATAATATACAGTCCAGTACAGTTTAGACATGTTCAAGTATTGAGAACAGGGAACTGAGAGACACAGCATCAAAAGACAATAGTACATTAAAGCTACCAGAGAATGCCAGTAGTTAAAAAGCCAGCAGTGGTGAGGTATAATTATAATGGGAGTCAGAAGCTCATTGCCCTGTGAACAACTTTTCAAGAACACGTGTTCTACTGAAAGAGGACCATACCTAATATTTGTCCTAGCAGAGATATTCAGTGAAATAGACCTCAACGAACTGAAAAGAGCCCAGAAGAAGCAAAAACCTACATCAGCCGCACTGCAAGCACCGCCTGGCAGTGTAGTTTGTACAGTACAGTGCTACCTTGTATAAAGGAAATAATTCGTTCCAAATGAAATTCTGTTAAGCAAATTTTCCTTTATACAAATTTCCCATAGGAATGCATTGAAAACGGAGTGATCCCATTTTTTTGTTGTAGGGATTCGCCCCATAGACAATTATGTTAAGCAAATTTCCCCTATCTCCGGAATTTTTTTATGTTGTACTGATTTTATGTTATGCAAACTGTTCTACGAGGGTCCGCTGTACTTGGTTGGGGCAGAAGGGAAAGTGGGTGCGCAGAGCTCAGATTCTGGGCGTTGACTCCCAGGGTTCAGCCGAGAGACAACTCGAGGATGGCTCTCGGGGGCATCTGAAGTCCCACATGGGTACCGCGGGCCTCAAGCTGGGATCTCCGCCAAGAAGACGAAGCGGGGAGCAGGTTTGTTTTCCATGGCTTCAGAGACTAGGACTCGGGGCAATGGTTTCAAACTAGAGGAAAAGAGATTCCATTTGAACATTAGGAAGAACTTCATGACAGTTAGAGCTGTTCGGCAGTGGAATAACATGCTGCCCCAAAGGAGGGTGGTGGAGTCTCCTTCTTTGGAGGTTTTTGAGCAGAGGCTGGATGGCCCATCTGTCAGAGGTATTGTGGTGGGGTTCCTGCATGGCAGTGGGTTGGACTGGATGGCCCTTGAGGTCTTTCCCAACTCTATGAGAAGCATCTTTTGCAGATACTGAGCGACGCACAGAGATGTAATCAATCAACCGAACCCAGAATTGGGAAAGTTTGGGGATTTAAAAAACAAAACAAAACACCCTACAAATGCCAGAATTCCCCCAAGACAGCCCCGCCCCAAAAGCAACCCTCCCCGGTAGATGCAGCCCGAACCGCCGACGGACCTTCTCCCGACCTATTCCCCTGCCGGGAAAAGGGCTTTTCGGGGGGAGGAGGAGGGACCCCGCTGCTATGGCAACCCCTGGGATTTCCCTCCGCGCGCGCCCCCGGGGCTGACGGACGCGACACGAAACGGGGAAGGGGGGAGAGAGAGAGAGAGAGAGAGAGAGAGAGAAACCCGGAAGTGACGCAGATGCCCAATGGGGGCGGCCCCTCGGACTTTGTGAAGAAGCGCAGGTCAGAGACGGCGCCTGCGCAGTCGGTCTCCGCTCGCGGGGCCCCTCTTTGGCCGCGGCGGGCGAGGAGGGGGGCGTGGCTTGTCCGCCGAGAGGGCGGGGCTCTCCCGCGGGGGTCGGAGCGTCGTCCTGGTGGAGCCGCGTTCGGTCCGGACCGGGAGCGGAGCGGCAGGTCGGTCGGTCGGTCGGTCGGTCGGGGTGTCTCCTTGGGTTGTGAGGACAGGAGCGATGCGGGGGCTGCTTCTTCGGTGCCGGTGTGTGTCCTCCGGGAAAGAGGTCGGGGAAGGAGGACTTGTTGGGCTGCATATTGCCCCTCCTTGTTATTGTAAACCACCTTGGGTCCTTTTTCCAAGGAGAAAGGCGGGGCAAAAATATTCAAAATAAAAATAATAATCAATCAATAAACCTGAGCCTCTCCCTCTGAAGCAAATAGAAAACGGTGCAAGGAGGTCTCTTCTTGGGAGCTCCGCAGCCTTTTCGAGGGGAAAGGAGAAGCAAGACGCGCACACACCCCCGCCCCACGTTCCGCTTTGCTCGTCGTTTGCATTGAGCTCGAGCTACAATTCCGGTGCTTCGTTGGAAATCTTGTTTTTGTTGATTGGTACAACCCCCCCCACACCCCTTCGTTATGATGTTGCTTATTGCATAAACGGATAATTATGTTTTGCGAGGTTTTCCTGATGTCCGTTATTGGGACGTCTGGCTTTTGATTTTTAAAGACAATGCAGCTTGAATGTAGCTAGCCAGTTGTTCACTCTTGGGAACTCTAGTTTCCCAGTGGCCTGGGCACAAGCAATGGTGAAGGGGCAGATTGGGAAGTCCGTGTCTTCATAGCCCTTTCTGATGCTGTAAGGATAGCCCAGAAAGGCTGGCAGAAGGATCCGTCTTTGCCAGCCAATGAAGGGCAGGTGTTTGGGCTCGTTATTTTCTTTTGTTATCCAGGATGTCACTGCCATTTACTGTCAGGTCGCATTCTGTTTATGGCGACTGTAAACGCATTTTCAAGATAAGTGAGATATTCCCGTGCCTCCCTCCTTGTGGGTTTCCATGGTTGAGGTGACATTTAAACCCACACCTCCTAAATCTTATTCTAGTGAATGAAATTTATTTGGCAACTGGGTTGGACAAGGAAATAAAAAAGCCAGTATGACTCTTGGATGTAGCAATAAAATATGAAGGTTTGCTACTGGCAGCAGCAAATAATCTGATTGATAAAAAGAAAACATTCTGCTTCTCTTGATATTAAAAAAACAAACATTTTTGGAGTTCTAAGGAATGCAGTTTTTTAGAGTTCACCCAGTGGGAATACATTGCAAAGTTTTGTTGCACATCATATTTTCTCCAAGTAAGATTGTCAGTCTGGAAGCAAAATAGGGCAATTCACAAATAAAGTGGTTTTTCCCTGCCTGTTGGGTGCCCCGAAAGTACAGAAGATGGTGCACTGAAATCTGCTTTTAACTCTAATGAAAATATATGAAAAGTACATCTATTTTATTTTGGGGCAGAAAAGAGTGTCTCAGTATACATGCTGCTAGTGTTTTAAGCTTCTGTGTTTTGTTCATGTAATATATATTTTAAACTTGTGACTCTGCCCAGAATAATGCTTTTGCACTAATGGAGTGGTAAACAAACAAACATGTACCTCAGGTAGTATGCAGAAGTAGCATAGGTGATACACATGGTTTTAACTGATACTACACCTGCATATCACCAGTGGTACAGTTTTCACTATTAATGGAATTAATATTTTAAAAGTGTTCTGCTTATATACCGCCCCATAGCACTTCAAGTAGTCTCTGAGCGGTTTACAGTTTTTTAAAATTACATATGCAGGCTACACATCCCCCCCCAAGCAAGCTGGGTACTCATTTTACCGACCCGGGAAGGATGGAAGGCTGAGTCAACCATGAGCCTGCTACCTGGGATTGAACCCCAGGTCATGAGCACAGTTTTACCTGCAGTACAGGCATTTTTAACCACTGTGCCACGGGGCTGCAGTACTGCACTTTTTTCTTGTTCTTTAAACTGCTGTAACTGTAATTCTGAATTTAGTAAATAAATGCCTGGAAGCTTGTACATACCTTGGAAAAAAGTCAGCTTGTTGCAGTCAATATGTGCTCAGGTTCCCTGGTGGAATGATTGACAGGACATAAGTTACTACAGGTTGAAAATCACTGCTCTAGGATGCGTTCTTCTGTTGGTGAGATAACAGAGACAGGAGTCCCTTTCTTCTTGATACTCTCCCCTTTGCAATTACATGTCAAAATCCTTCTTTATGGATTTTTAAATAGCTTTATTTTTTTTTTAAAAAAAACTGGCAACTATATGCATTTTTAAAATTCCTGTTGTACTGAATGCATAGCTTTCACTTCTGCCCTGAGAACAAAAGAGGAAGTCTAAAGAACTGCAGATTTACCAGACTGTCACTCCGTTTCATAGCCAGAATAAACACCACGGTAGAATGGTAAACACCATGTTGTGTTTTACGTGGGCCTCTCTGTGGTACATATAGCACACAGGTTTCTAAGGAGCGAGTCTACACAGGCACTGTAGTACAGGAATAGATGTCTTTAATTTCATGAAATTTGAGATTGCATGGATGTCTACCTCTGTATGAGTATACTGCATATATTTATGAATATATCACAGTTCAGCTACTTCCCTCTCAAATCTCCTGAAATTACTTTTGCTTTCAATATCTGTTTGGAGGTGGGGTTTGGGGGAACAGGACATCCAGCCTGGAATACAATCATGAGTGACTGGTGAAAAGCAACCCAATTCGTAGAAATCACCTCTTTCTTCTGCTGCTGCTTTTTTTAAAGCTTGGCAAAAACTCCATGCTGCAGGCAGAGGCATTTCTCAAACATTCCAGCACAATTCCATGTCCCAGTATTGCAGGAGCACACAGCACCCAACATTCCCCCCCCCCCAAAAAATGTGTGTGAGTCTTGTTTACGCTCTCCCTAAACACTGATGTCTTCAGAGAATCAGGTGCCCTATCTTGGCAAGGCCTGGCTTCCTATCCCTGTTAAATGGTTAGGGGGGGGAAGGCAATGCATCTGCTTCTCCAACTGTTGCTTTCCATGCCCGTTTCAGAAGGAGCGACTGAAGAGTAACAGCTTGGTGTATTCTGTGCCATAAAACATGAGTTAGACACATGGGCTAAGGATTTTGAAGGTTAGTATTTCTAATCCTCGAGTCAGGTGGGCCCTTCAGAGCAGACAGCATTTGCTAAGAACAGGTCCTGCAAGTAAATCTTTTACAACAGGGGAAAATGAGGTAATGTGGGGCTGTGCCCCTCTCAAGTGTTCCGTGGAAAGGTTTGAGGAATGGACCTTGTATATGTTGATTCTGTTTCTGTACCACTCTTATCGATTAATCCAGTCAGATTCTTCTCCCCCAAGCGAATATATTAAATTAAAAAAACATTATAAGTTTGTAATAGCTCAGAAGAAGCAAACTTTCATCAAGGAAAGATGGAACTTAATGATTCATTATGTTCGTTCCAACAATAGTAAACAGTTTTGGACATTGGTTAGGGGTGCCTTAAAAAGCAGGTCAAGTTCCTTGGACGCCCAGATTCCTGTGCACATATGGTAGGATCACTTTACCAACATTTTTTATGATCCTCAATCCCTGGACCTAGATTCCCCTCATCCAGCACCTCCCAATTTACCTAAATGGGACCCAGTAAATACTTTAGAGATCAAAAATTTGATTTCTAATTTAAAACTGCGAAAAGCGGCCGGTCCAGATGGGATTCCTCCTGAACTCCTAAAAAAGCACTTGGAGTGTGGTGGGCCACTCCTTTGGCCACCCTTTTTACATTAATTGACCAGTCCGGAAGGGTACCTGCAGCATGGACTAAAGCCATTATAGTACCTATTTTTTTAAAAAGGAGACCCCCCTAGACCCAGGAAACTACCGCCCAGTCAGCTTGCTGTCCATTATAGGGAAATTTTATGCTCTCCACCTAGTGAAAAAACTGACAATCTGGATGGACAACCATAGGATTTTGGGCCCGGAACAAATTGGCTTTTGTAAAAGTAGACATACACTAGACCACTGTTCAGTATTGGCCCATCTTGCAGAGAAGAACAATGTCATGGGTGGGAGGAGACTCTTTGTAGCTTTTTTCGACCTAAAAGGGGCTTTCGATTCAATCTCAAGGACCCTACTGTGGGCCAAACTGGAAAAATCCTCAATTGATAGGAGACTGCTGTTTCTCATTCAAAAGCTATATCTCAGTGCGCTATGGCCCTGCTGGGGAACTGTCGGAGGGGATCCCAAATAACAAGGGGGTTAAACAGGGTTGCACTCTGGCACCCTATTTATTTAACCTTTTTATCAATGACTTGAGCGATTCCTTGAAACAGGTTCAGGGCCATCCCCCCAAGTTAGGTTCCCAGCAAATTTCACTACTCCTTTATGCAGATGATGCAGCAGTTCTATCCCAAACCCAATTGGGTCTTAAGAGGCTCATAACAGCTTTTGCAACTTATTGCGATAGTAACAGCCTGTCCATCAACACCCAGAAATCAAATATTTTAGTTTTTTCAAAGAGGTGGAAAAGACTGCGTTGGTCTCTACACAACGACACTCTAGAGCAGGTTAAGGAATATAAATATCTTGGGATTACTTTTAGATACAACATGAGCTGGGCAACTCATCGAAGCCACGCCCTTAATCTCGCTAAATGTAGTTCACAAGCAGTGGCTCGGTTTTTCTACAGAAGCGGAGGTCGCCATGTCCCATCAGCCATTCAAGTTTTTCAAGTAAAAACAAGGGCCCAATTATTATACGGCATCCCAGTGTGGATCAAAGCATTCAACTCTGAGGTTGAAAAAATTCAATCTGCTTTTTTGCGTCAGATTCTGGGGGTCCCAAACTGTGTACCCTATGCAGTGTTGTGCCTCGAGGCAGGAGTGAGTAGATTGGAAATTAACGCCTGGACCCAGACCCTAAAGTACTGGCTTAGAATCCTTTTTTGTGCAGACCAACTGGGGTACATGTCTAACATGCTGTCTGATTCTTACCAAAGCCAGTGGCAATCCTTCATTAATCAAAAAATTAGGTCTGTAGGTATCCCGCTTGACCATATCTTGACGTTAGGGCAGAAACAGGCTCTAAGAATTCTTACTCAGAGGCTAAATGACATAGAGAGGCAGGAACTTTTCTCCCTGGCACATAGAACCTGCTCCCCTTTGTCACAAGGTGTGTTTCCAACGTATAAGACCCCTGCAGGATATTTAACCTCACTTAGTTCACCACAGGCTTGTAGAGCTTTCATGTTGGCCAGGATGAATGTATTGCCATCAGCACTCCTTCAGGGTAGGTTTACGGGGATTCCGCGCCAAGAAAGATTTTGCCCATGTGGAAACCAGTCCCCAGAATTTATCCAACATGTGCTTTTATTTTGCCCTTTTTATGATCATATTAGAAACAACTTAATTGCCCCATTGCTGAAGAAGTTCCAAGGCCACCCTTCTAGATGGTTAGTCCAATACTGTTTAATAGACAAGAACTCTTATGTTACAGCCCAGGTAGCAAAGTTTTTTATGGCCGCTATACGCAAGGGAGCAGAGATTACCTCGACCATCCATCCATCTTCCTGATGTTTTTACCCATTCACAGTTTTACTCTTTTTCACTGTTTTTATGATTCACTGTATATTTGCTTATACGGGTCATACGACCGCAATAAACTTGAACTTGATTCTGTTTCTTTATGGGGTAGATAGAGATAAGCTGTATGGAAAACATTTTATAAACTTTTTTGAGGAATATCATGTGACCTCTTAAAGTGAGTCTTTAGCACAGAAAGAAGCCACCTCCTGGACTTGCAAACCTATTGCTGCAAGAGAGGCCTGTTTTATTGACATTTATAACATGCTGGAGTTTCTTCTACTCAGCATGTATTGGCCCCTCCATGGCCACCCTCATCCTTAGTGATGCCTAGGCATCTCTGTGAGAAGGGAGATGAAGAAAAGCCATTGGACCAGAGTGTGCCGTCTGAAAAGAAGGAAGAGAATATAAAAGAACTAAAAGATTTGAGTTTAGAAGAGAAAACCGGGTCTGTAGGAGAGATAAAGGGTAGAGAGGCAGGTGAAGGACAGCGCGAGGAGTTGGGAGCAGGTGCGCGCGAGACGAGATGGCGAGAGAGAGGGATTATGGGTATCGGAGAATGACAGTTGGAAAGGGGGGTGCCAACTGCGCTGCGCTGAGAGAAGAGAGGACAGTTGGGTAAAGCAGTTGAGAGAGAGGGAAAGAAGACGAAGGGAGTTAGATGAGAAACGTTGAGTAGACCGAGGGGAAGAAGCTCAGTGGTCCGTAACTGTGAAGCCTTTGAAATGGCTGGAGACCTCTGAAAAGTTCAGAAAGGAATGGAGGAACGAGAGGTCTCCGAATCCGGTAGCCAGAATGGGCTCGCCACCCGTGTTGCGGGGCCCAATGTATGGGGCTGGGGGTCGGTTACTCCCCTCATTATTTATAAAGTCGCCCGAGGGTCAAGTTCCTTTGGTTAACGTTATTTATGAAGATGCTGTGCCGCAAGATGCTGTAACGAATTCAGCTATCCACAGTTAACTCCCCGCGCAAGCAAAAAGGTCCCGTTCTGTCTGTACCTGAGTTATTGTTAAATAAAAATCCTTTTGATGTTCCTTACCAAGAAGCCTCTGACTTTATATTTGACACGGAATCGCGGAGGAAAGAAGCTGAACCCTCACAATCTCGTGTGTGCATGTGTGCGTATGTGTCCCTCCTCCTTTGAAAGAGGAGGAAACTCAGATAGTCCTTGTTCCTTGCTTTTTATCTGTAGCTTAGCTCACTTTATACATTTTAAGTTCTACCAGTCTTGATTATCCTTGAGTAAAACGCCCAGAACTCTTAATTGCCGTGCACCTATTCTTAGGTTGTGATAGATTAAAATTGTTGTTGTTATAGAAGAGGTGCAGTAGTTGTGTCGGGGGCTGCTTACATGAGGGAACTATTCCCCAGTTATAACTGTACTGTACATCCCATACCTCTGTTGTACTAAATCACAATCAAATGGCATATATCCCTGATCAAATGTTCCCATTTGTTTTAATGTTATTGAGTCATTTCTCCCTATTTGAAACCGTGCAGCAGATTTATTTTCTCTTGCACACAATGCTGCCACCTCCTTCCGCACCCACCCCACCATTCAAGAGGCAGAGCCGGTTTGTGTGTGTGTGTGTGGGGGGGGGGAATCCCCAGCAGTGCTGACAGCTTGCAAACAACACTTTAAATAAATAAAGTCTCCTGGGAGATTCTCCCATGCTCTTCACTGATGTATGTGTGTGAACAGAGAGTGCAGCACCAAGGTGGAATGGGGAAAAGCAAAGAAAGAGGAAGAGGAATTGGGAGAGGAACCACAAAGCTGGCCCATACCGTGGGGGATGCGGGGAGCACCAGCGACCTGGCAGTGCAGGTTTCTATCCCCTCCTCTCTTTCAGGCACCCTTCTGCATGGCGCCTGTGGAACAGTCCTTGTGCTGTTCAAGGCCAGCCTGCATAGAGCAGTCATCCGGGCAGGCAGCCACAGTGACAGTGGAGGCAGGAGGCATCCTTCAGAACCAGAGGTCCGCCACACCCCTACCTGCCCCTTCCCGGCATCATATGCACTTGCACCAATGGGGAGCACAGAGGGAAGGCGGGGAAAGAGACTGGCCAGCCTCTCCCACCACTGCCTCTCTGCACGCGCTTGGCACCGCCTTGCCACTTGCCACCCCACAGTCCCTTTGATCTGCCAGTGCTGGCCTGTGACAGCTTTGAAGGATATGGAGAAGAGAGGGGGAAATGCACAATAGGGGTGTTGTTCACACAAGCAATACTGGTAAGGAATGTTTTGAAACATCATCGGACCAAAATAACAATAGCCTCCCAGGCAGGGGGAAATGCTCCACAGTTGCAGCGCTGGGCGGGAAAATGTTTCAGTCTGACCTGTGTGTGGTGCAACCTGAAATGTATGCAGCAGTGATATTATAACTGGGGTATAATTTGGAGATAATTCCTTCATGTAACTAAGGCCTTAGTCTGTGCAAGCGTAATTGTTAAAAATAGAAAACAATAAATATAAAAGAACAAATAAAAAGACAACAATGTAGTGGCACCATAAAGAAAAATTGTTATTTTTTTAACGTGAGCTTTCATGGATAAAATCATCTTCTTCAGAAATAAAAGAGAGAGATGTCCAAGAAAACAGATTTTAGTCACAAAACCTGACTTCAAAATCTGTGTGGCCCAGAATGGTAAGTGTGTGCATTTCCACAAACTAAGAATATGTGCACTGCCGTAAGGGATTGGCAGAAGCCAGGCTGTTTCAGCAAGCAAGGCAGTCGGTGCCCTAGGAGGGGAATCCAAATAGTCCACAGTAGCACAAGGAAAATGGATAATCCTGTACCCTAAATATTCTAATGAAATTTCTGAGTACAAGTGTAGCGGTGTGATGATTTAGAAACATTTTTATTCACTAAAACTGTTTTTTTTTTGTGCCTTTAATGTACAGATGCTGAGGGAGTAGAACACTATTGCCTACAAGGATGAGTTGGAATAGAACTTGGGGCTACCTGGCCATCTGTGTCCTCACTTTCCCAGGGACTCTTTGTTCCTTGCAAGACCAGCGGCAGGTATTGCTTGTATCTTTTGATGGATTCAGATGGGATTACATCTATAAATTCCCTACACCCAACTTCCAATATATTATTAAAAATGGTATTCATGTTGAACACGTTACTAATGCATTTATCACCAAGACATTTCCTAATCATTACACAATGGTGACGGGACTGTACGCAGAGAGTCATGGTATGGTTGCTAATGAGATGTATGATCCAGTTCTGAATGACACTTTCTCCATGAATCATATGACTATCTACAATTCAAAATTCTGGGAAGATGCTTATCCGATATGGATCACGAACCAAAGAGAAGGACATAGAAGTGGAGCTGCAATGTGGCCTGGAACAGACGTAAAAATACATGATGTCTTTCCCACTCATTATATGCTATACAATGAATCTGTTACTTTTCAAGAACGGGTCGCCAAGCTTATTGAGTGGTTTACATCCAAAAATCCCATAAATCTTGGACTACTTTATTGGGAGCAGCCAGATGAGTGGGGACACATTTTGGGTCCAGACAATCCCCGCATGGAAGAAGTTATTCATGATGTTGATAAGAATCTGGGGTATCTTGTGTCAGAATTGAAGAGAGCAAACTTGTGGGACACACTGAATGTCATTGTCACAAGCGACCATGGAATGGCACAGTCCTCAAGAAACAGAATCATAGAGCTCGATCTCTATGTGGACAGAGAACTCTACAAGATGATTGACCATTCACCCACTGTTGCTCTTTTACCAGGAGAAGGTGGGAAATATTCTCTCTCAATTATGTTAGAAGAGACAACGTACAGTAGTTTCATATTTGTTTACATTTTAAAATGTGAGCTTGCTTTTCTGTGGGATAAAAGGGAAATTTAAAAAAATACTACAGTTAGCTTGGCTTTGCATAGCTTTTAAACCAAGTGATTACAGAACCATTCTTACAAAACATCTTAGTCAACGAAGCAAATTTCATTGCGGATTCAGAACCCAGAAAACTGCCTTATACTAAGTCAGATACATGGTCTGTTCAATCCAGTGTTGTCCACCTCCTCCCCCACTGCTTAAGGCCTATGCATTGAATCTTTAAAATGTGCATTTTTCTAGAGAACTAGATATATTCCTATATCATACAATATGTTTGACTCATTATTTGATAAAAGTTTAAAAATTATCTTGAATGTTACAGTCTCTTAGCTTTTCATCAGATAACTTTTTCACCAGAGTGATAAGACTTTCAACTCAGCATTTCCCTTGCAGAAATCATCCTGACCACTCTGCCATTAATGTTATTTTTCATAATAAAGGCCTGAAGCGGTTTGCAGTAAAACAAATGTAAGAAGAGTAGTAAGCAAAGCTCATAGAATGCCTCAAATTAGACTTGTGCGTTGCTCTTGAAGGCAGGCTGCTGACAAAACAAGACACATGGGCCTTTCTACACTGCAAAATTTTGTATTCCGTGTTTAAATTAAGATCCTAATCTTTATTGCAGTCTATGTTAACTCTTTGAAGAAAAAAATGGGGGAGCTGTGTGGCCATTACAAAATACAAACGCAAGACTAGGCTATATAGGTGATACCTTTTTTGTTTTTTATTTCATTAGTGGCCTATAAAGATATCACCAACATAGCCTAGGCCACTGGTGGTGAACCTTCGGAACTCCAGACATTTTGTACTACAACTCCCACAGTCCTTTGTCATTGGCAGTCTAGGCTTGGAATTCTGGGAGTTGTGGTCCAAAACATCTGGAGTGCCAAAGGATCACCACCATTGGCCTAGGCCATTTGTATTTTAACTCTTGGCAGCCATGGGGAAGGCAAAGCAAAGAGCTCTTTTGTAACTCAGTGAATGGTTCCAAAATGATGGCATGCCCTAACCGTGTGCCAGAAGATACTGGGCAGCACTTAAAGAGGCAATATGGGTTGTTTTAAGTAGAAACACAAGTGGGTGGGGGCTGTTCCCCCCACACCAGATAGTGCTCTCAGAGACGAGATACAGAACAAGAAAGGGGTGGACTCTCAAGAACCTGTAGCTATTCTTCCCTGTGGATCTCTGTACTTGTTTAGCAAAAAGGAACGTTTAAAAGAATTTCAGAACTTTTCAACCCTTATTGCATACTTCTGAGGGCTGTGGTGCATGGATTCTAAAAATCTTATGCCTAGCAATTGGAAATATTATTAATTAATTCTTTTCATTATCCTTTTGAGTTTCTTCAGTTGAGGGGAAACTTTCAATTGGAGAGTAGGTTTTATTTATGGAGATTACTGCTTGTACCACAGCAGTTTCATAACTGACAGAGGTATGGACCATAATACTAGCAATATTCTGCTTACTGAAAGCTCAGTAAACTACTGATTTATATACCTAGAAAACAACTTAGTTTTGCGTATTTTGAAATATGTAAACTTACCTAGTGGTAAACCTTTCTTTTTTTTATTTCTTCAAAGGCAAGCTTGATGAAGTATACAATGCTTTAGTGAATGCCCATCCCCATATGAGTGTCTATAAGAAGGAAGATATTCCAAATAGACTGCATTACAATCATAACAGTAAAATTCAACCAATTTTAGCTGTTGCTGATGAAGGATGGGAGATCTTACAAAACAAGTCTGATGGATTCGTATGTAAGTTTTTGTTTCATTCTGTCTGGGCCTATGTTGTGGCTTTGTTCAAAATAACACTAAATGTATAATTTAATGATCAAGAGACTAGCAGAAATCACATCTGAAGTCCAAGATGTTAGGCTCCTGACACAAAACTTGGCACAAGGTCAGGAGAATTGGGGGGAAAGAGAGAATGAAAAATCAAATCAGTAAATTTCAGGTTATTTTGGCCCTTCAGGCAAAAACTTGTGAGCGCCTCTCCCTCTTCCTGGAAATAAACATGCAATAGTAATACATTACATAATTAATTATTTCCTCTTTGTTCTGATATTAATAGAATTTGTCCACAATCCATAATTTGTTCATATATTACTTAGAAGTGAATTTAAGAATAATAACTATTTGTAGATGAGATTTGAATGATAGCACCTTGCTTATTTCTAGTGAATAGTCAGAAGTTGAACATATTTTTAAATCTCACAATAATGCTAATAATATCAACAATAATATTGCTGGGATGGTACTGAGTGGAAACTTGTTATGTTGGTAAACCTATATGCATCTCTTGCCTTTTTGTGGTATAGGATGTATATGGACGAAATAATCGGTAAGCTTTCCACCCCGTGGCCTGTTTACTTTGCCAGTTCAATCATGCTTAAATAATGCAGTTAAAATAATAGAACTGCTTGTGATAGCAATCTGCCAGCTAAAACGCCTGCCCTTGTTTGCAGGATTGTGCCTGTTAATGCTGCTGAAGCCGTATGCCTACAGTCAGTATTAACTGCCTTCTAGAAAAATGGGGTAAAGAGTCAGGTACTCTCTTGAAGTAGTACAGTAGTAGTGTTTTATTTATCAATATCTCTGATGGCAGTAAATGTGAATGTGTTTCTTCTTTCCAGGGGGTGACCATGGATACGACAACATGCTACCAGAAATGCATCCTATTTTCTTAGCCCATGGGCCTGCCTTTCGAAGGAACTTCACCAAGCAAGCTATGAATTCTACAGATTTATATCCCCTGTTGTGTCATATGTTAGGGATTAGTCCATTGCCCAACAATGGGTCACTTGACAATGTGAAGGATCTACTTGTTAGTTCAGTCCCCGGAGCGCCTCAGCCTAGATTCTTGGTGGACTATCAACAAGGATCATATGCCTTTTACATAGGAATTATTCTTGGTAGCATACTTATTTTCATTTTTTTTCTAGCATTTGTAAGGCATTTGACTTACAGCCAGACACCAGCTGTGTGGGGACGACAAACTGAAATAACTCAGCCTTTACTTCAGCCATAACATTCTGTTTTGGCTTTGGATACCCTTCTAATCTTCATTTATAAGAAATCTTCCTAAATTTCATAGGCAGTAGCACAAAAGCAAACACATGACAGAAGCTTGGCAGGTAATGCTGACAGTCCACTTCTGCATTTGGTTTATTCTTTACCATATTATTTTTTTCCTGAAGGATAGAGGGCTGTACTTATTAATCTTATACACATTTCCATTTGTGGACCACTAGAAATGTGATGTGAAAAATTGGGAAAAATTTGTAATCTTAAATCTACTGTATCTTGGAAGATTTTAGCTGTATTCAAGGCTACCATGATCAAAATTTCGATTTGGCCAAGAATGCAGAATTATTTAGGAAACAAAAAACAAAAAAGAAGAGGAAGCAGCTCATTAAAATGGCAAATATAACCAAATACTGTATGAAGTAATACAAGTTAGTGCAATGAATCTTAAATGTGCATGTATGCCATTGGTGTCTAAGCTGGCAGTGGCTGACAAGGAATTGGATTTCTGAACTGTAGCTTAATGACAGTGTTGATCCAGTGTGTAATGCTATGAAAAGGGCAAATTCATTGTTTGGAATCACTGGTGAAGGAAATGAAATAAAAACTACTGTACAAGTAAAACAACAAAAATTCTTAACACTGTTTATATACATCTATGATACAACCATACTTGAAATGCTGTAAACATCTCATAATTAATAATTAATTAACAAAGTTGCAGAAAAGAAAGCCACTGTGGTGTAGAGCGAGTTGGACTACAGCTCAGGATACCTGGGTTTGGCACTGTAAAACCACTCTTCAAACATCTTATGTATCTCAAAACCCTGTTAGGGTTGTCATCATCTGAAAGGGAATTGGCAGCATGTAACAACATAAGATACAAAACCAAAGGACTTGGGGGTTTGCCCATGTCCAAAATAAAACGTGAATTAAGGCAGTAGCAGGTATGTAAAAATTGTATACGCTGTGCATAATACATGCTCATAATGCTAGAAGCTGGGGTCATCTATGGAAACACAGCAATGGGAGATAAAAGGAGGTCCTATACAGAGCAGCTAGTTAACCATGGAATTTAGCAGATGGTATGACAACCAACTTAGATATTTGTAAATTCGTCGGTAGTAAGGAAATTCATGCAAATGTTCCCTGTAGCGGCACAGGCCTGTCTGGGGAGGGGTGGTGGTGGTGTACATAGGTTGCTGTGAAAACAAGATGCTTAATTGGGTATGTTTTAAACGACGGTTTCACAGAAGGAAAAGTGGGGAAGTGACCTTTGCTGACTTGGTCCCTCTATGTGCCTTGCAAAACTGCTTTATTAGCTTGGAGGATCCTCTGAAGCAGTGTGAGAATTGTAAGAATGGGTTCTAAAGGGGACTTGGCAAAAAAGCACTCTTTCCCTTAATATTACAGTGGTACCTTGTATAAAGGAATTAATTCGTTCCAAATGAAATTATGTTAAGCAAATTTTCTTTTATACAAATTCCCATAGGAATGCATTGAAAACGGAGTGATCCCACTTTTATGTTGTACGGATTCACCCCATAGGCGATTATGTTAAGCAAATTTCCCCTATCTCCGGAATTTTTATGTTGTACAAATTTTATATTATACAAACAGTTTGTTATACAAGGGTCCACTGTATTTAAGGAAATCAGCTCATGCAGTGATACTGTGAAGCAGAGCAAATCAACATTTTACAAGGTCATTCCAAAGATGGGATGAACCCAAACAGAACCCGGGGCATCTCCGTTTCCAATAATTTCTTTTTGTAACCTGAGTTTTGTTTAACCCAAAGCGTTTGAAGCCCAGGGTATCACTGTATTTGGTAGATGGGGTAACCCTTTCCAACTGTATCATTAGTTTCCTAAATGAGGACCCAATAACCCTCTTGACTTGTTTGTACACCCACTGAAAATTAAGAAGGGATGCACCTGAATCCAGCCCTGCCTCTTTTTGTAAGAAAATTCCTAGAAAATACATTAGTTATGTGGCCCACTGCCTGCAGAAGCGAAGAAGGTGGCATCTTGCGACAGGGTCTTCTTCTGTATAGCAGTCTCAGCTATGCAGGAGACTTCTTTCCCAGGCAGGCTGGGCTGTACCTTTCCACTGGCAATGACTATCAGCACTCATTCAGTGGAGGGACAATTCAGACGTATTTTAAATAAATAAATGAGGCAAAAATGAAAAATGGCTTTGTTGTCTTTAGACATAAATTACTCTACTAGTAATTTATAGTCCTTTGTGGGGCATACCTCCCCCACCGCAGAACTATATATGGAACTGAATCAAGAAAAAGGTGTATATATTCTTGTAATCACCACTGAAGAATGCTACAAGAGAAGCTGGCAAACTTAGAACAGGCCCTCTATTACAGTGATGGCAAGCCTTTTACAGACCGAGCGCCCAAACTGCGATTCAAAACCCACTAATTTTTCACAAAGTGTCAATAGAGCAATTTAACCCGAATACAGGTGGCTATGAAGGGGCGATATCAGTTGCCCGCAGAAAGGGCTCCAAGTGCCATAGGTTCGGCAACACTGCTCTATTATCTGGTTGAAGGTACTATTTCAGTGAGGGGAATGGCATATACTGTATAAATGGGGAACAAGAGCAAGTTATTTAACTGTAGGCATTAGTACTAGTTAGTCATCACAAGGTGATGTTCTGAATACACTCAGAGGGAAATGCCTAGCTGCACCCTCTCCATCATAGCATCCCACACACTTTCAGCATGAGTCTGAGGATGAGAGGTTCTAAGCCCTCATGTAGACTTGACACATAAGCAGGAGTCCTGCAAATTCTTGGCGCACGCATGAAGAGTCTATGTCTGAGTAGGAATTCAGCACTGACAGCACAAAGAACACTTGACGAGTGGAGGAGGGCAAGTCTAGATACTTTCCAGTGTGTTCAGAATGCTGGCTCTAGCAAAATCTGAATAGGACAACTGCTTCTACAGGCAAGAGTATCAGAATGAATGCAGCTTCTGGTAGCCTACAAAGTACAAAATGAGTTTTGGCACGAAAACTTCAATGAAACAGTATCTTTTTATTCATAAAGACCAAACTTGCACAAAGTTTCCATAGAAAAAGTAAGATAAATATAAATACATAGTTAAGAGCACTAACTTTAAAAAAACTCAAATAGCTTACACCTAGAATTTCTGTTGCCCTTCATTGCTTCAGATTTCTTATTGCTAAATGAAAAGACAATCTAGGTAGTCATCAGTGGCCATGGTTGTTTCCTTATGCAGGTACATGAAGCAGATTTTGGGGGGGTTAAAGCTTTCAGAATCAGCAGACATCATAGCCACCATTTTTTCCAAGCTCTGTGATGAAGAATAACAAGTGTAACAGTTTTTTGAATAACATGTGGTGAACAGTTGACAACACAAAGCCCAGTAACAAACAGGATTAACCTACACTCTCAGATATATCTCAAGTTTTCCCCGCCTTGTTCGTGACTTCCAAATAACTATAATGGTGGAGTGTGAGCAATCCTCAAGTTTGTGCACCTATGTGCATTTTCAGTGTGCCCAATCTAAATGTTAACAGGGCATAGACTCATAAGAATGATAAAGGGTTGTTTACGATAGACAATATGCTTACTTTCTAGTTCACTGATCGTGAATTTTGCTTCTTGTTATTTAAGTTAGTCACTCAAAAGAAATAATCTTCTAAAGGAGTTTGGGTTCCTTTTTCACATGTATGAACAGAAATAAACCAAACATTTAAGAACCTTTCTTAGGAGTACTGTACTTCTGCTGGCTTCCCAATACAGTACCCTAATTTATAGGTCACAGCACTTCTCGTAAGCTGGTAACTTACGTAGCTTGCTTTATCTTATAGCATGCTCAAATATACCAGACATCAAGGAGAAGACCTATATGCGCCGAAGTTAAAAAATGTTTTTTTTTTTCAGTCCACTTGAAAGGTATTTCTTTAGCTGCTCAAATAGAAAAGGCTGAACATAGTCTAGGGTACTGCTCTAGTCATAATGTACTGCTCTAGCATTGCCTCATGCAGTAATACTGGCAGCTGCCTGCCACAAAAGGGAATCCCCCAAACTCAGAGTATTTTAACAGCTATCACTTCTATCACTTGGGTGATGTCACCAGAATCACATCACTAAAAATGCATGGTATCATACCCGTTATTTCTCTTCCTAAAACAGCTTTTTTTTAGTAGTAATCTAGTACAGTTAATATAGTAAACTATAGTAATCACACTGCTTTATATAATACAGAGCTTGTTCTGTGATCAAAACAATACTACAATTAGCAGTCAAATTTAGAAACTAATCAATAAACACATAGTCACTGTACTCAAATTCATTTCTCCATATTTTTAAAAAATCACAATTCATGTGAGCAGTTCTGCATCTTATTTTTATATAAGGCCCAAACTTTTGCTGAAAAAACACAAGAGTACAAAGGACAATATTATTACTGACTCCCCTCTCTGACAGGTTTTCCTTCACAATCTCAGTTGTTCCTCAGGTGCATGACCTGTTGTCATACAAAACCACTACAGATGGGTGTATTGGAGGAATGGTGTGGCCCTGCTCATTTGCAAGTTCTTGGAGTTTTATCTGTTTTTTTTCTGCAGCAAGAATTTGGTCAAGAAGTCTACTTGTAAGTAAGTTGATTCAAAGTTTAGCCCCCCCCCCCGATTTTTTAAAAAGTTTGCTTATCCAACAAAGAGGAGCTGCAAGATAGAAGCAAAATTGTCTCATATAAATCTGCCCCATCTCCTCTGAAATAGTTATCTTCTTCTCATAAGGAACCATTTGGGTTAAAGTTCATAAACAGCTTGTTTTCATGTGCTATTTAAGTACACATCTAGGACAATGTTTAAGAAAAACAAATACATTAGATTTAAATGTCACTCCTGCAAGATTGCTACTAACTAGTTATTTGCTTTCACAATCTACGTAGTAGGAAGTAATATTTAATTTCTTTACTGTGTTTGTTTGTCCAAAATATGGTTGAACCTGACTCTAAGCTGTTTCCAGGGCAAGGTGTTGCAACCATGCAAATATTTGTTTTAATCAACACATATATAGCCATGTATGTGTTTAAAACACCATACTCCCTTATATTAGTAAAGACCTTTCTAAAGATAAGCACCAGTGCCAAGTAAGGTGCAAGTTAGCCTGTAGCTTACAGCAGAAAAGTAGAAAGAAAAAAATGCAACTCTTAAGGCAGAACTCTATGGCCAGTTTGACATGGAGGCTTTGTGTACTCCGTACTAGATGAAAATAATTGCTGCCACTGACCTTTCTATTATTATTATTTTTTTGCCACACAATACTTAAAACTGGAATTGAAGTTTGGAGAGACTGAGGTAAGACACAAGTGCTGAGGACTCAGACTCAGGGATACGGTTGTAGTACCCTCTAACGTAAATGGCTTACGCTTGCTGCAACTTTACTTCAAACCCTCCTATAGTACTGCATGCATGCAAAACACAAAAAAGTGGTATTGCCATTTCTCCAACTCCCATGCACTTTCTAAAGACCTCCAAGATTTTTCTGCTTATAATTTTTACATCTGAAATACTACAAAAGCAGCAGAATTCATTAATACAGTATTGACTCTCGATCTTATCACTTTATTAACAGAAAGCTTTATGCTACATCACACTATAACACGTTACATCTTTCCCAGGTTTTAGTCTACATTTCATTTCTCTCGATGGGAGATGTTCCTCTGCATTATTTGGGGTCGTCATTTGTAAAGTGCATTGAAAGTTATCAAGTATAAGTAATGAGGACAAAAGTCAAAACAGGTTATCCAATTAAAGGATCGTCGTCGTCATCATCCTGCAGCTGGAGTCGTGAAAATGGACGCACAGATGGTGTTCTGTTCTTCATTATTATTATAAGGCACGTCAACATAGTCAACACCATAAAGACACCAATCACTATTCCAATGCCTTCAAGGACATTTATGCACCACTGATCACGTAACAGACACTTGGCATTGCTCAGGGTGCCATTATTGGGTTGGGGTGTCAGACCTAAGATGTGACACATCATTGGATAAATATCAACAATACCCATTGTCTTTTGCTTGTAACCTTTGCGAAAAGCAGGTCCATGAGCTGCCAAAAATGGATGCATACTTGGAAGAGTATTGTCATAGCCATGGTCTCCCACTGGAAGGAAAAAAGAATCCCAGCACTGTGAATATGCTACAAAATTGCAGTGAACACTTATATTCACACTCCAGCCAACTCTCAAAAAAACACAAACAAAACTGATACAGAGATCTTAAAATACGTTTTATTTTTACTGGCCATAATGTATGTAAGTCTTTTAAAGTGCACATGAATTATATAAGCATCATTCTTTTTCAAAACTTTCTACAAGCTATTAATGTGATACCATAAATGTATTATTTAAAGAAAGGATCCAAACTTTGTTTTTCAGTTCAAAAACTCTGATTACCAGGGGCAGGTTTAGCTGAATGTGTGCTTTTACATCCTCATGGGACAAGTGGCACCAACTTCTTTACGCAGGGGAAACCTATGACACTGGGGGGCAGTTTCTCTGTCCCCTTCTCATCCACCTGCTCCAAAGGTCCCTTCCTATTCTGGAGGATGAATCAAGCATTTGATAGGGAAGGGAAGGTACTGCAAGAGATGTGGCTTGATCAATACTAAACTTAAGGCTATAGCTGAGCAGAATGAAAAGAAGGAGAAAGGAGGGTGAGAGAGAGGACACATTATAGTAAACTCGTTTTTTCTATCTTCATCCATACGGTATTTCGTCTCACAAAAGAAAAAGCATCCACACATTGTGGATACTTCACTGAGAAAGGAAACTACTTGTCTCATTCTCATGCTTCCAGAAAGAAATCTCGTAAGTGTCTGCAATTTCTTGGCAAGCTGCCTCGGTGTGTCAAGGCAACCAGTCATGTGGAGAACATGTAATTTTGCAAGTACAGTGGTGCCTTGAATTATGAATGACTTGAATTACAAAAAAAATGAATTATGAAGGGAAATTCCAAGCTATCAAAATCATCTGGCTGTGACACCGATGTGATTTTGACAGCTCCACAGCCACGGTGCTTTTTGCATGGCACGTGGGTCTTTTAAAAGCAGATCCTTGCTGCTCCTACCCAGGGTTGTGGAGCGGGCGAGCGGTGGAATCAACCCCCACCCGCTGGGGTCAGAGCAGCAAGAATCTGCTTTTAATAGACCTGTGCCTACCATGCAAAAAGCACTCTGGCTGCAGAGCTGCTGGTTGATTGAGGGGTCCCCCCAAAAAAAAACCCAGCAAAGAGGAGAAGCTCTTCCCCTACTTTGCTGGGTCAGGGCAGGCTTCCCATAGGAATGTATTGAAAAATTCAGAATGGATTAATAGATTTTCAATGAATTCCTATGGAAAAGCACATTTTGAACTACAGTGGAACCTTGACTTACGTCATTAATCCGTTCCAGTGGTCTAGACTTAAGTCAAACATGCCTTAAGTCAAAAAAACTTTTCCCATAGAAAGTAATGGGAAAGTGGATTAATCCGTTCCAGATGATGAAAAAGACCCCCCGAAAACAGCAATTTAACCCAACTTTGACTGGGATAAGAGATTCCTTCTGGGGATGTAAATGAAATGTCTCTTCAAAGAGAGGAGGAGGCAGTGGAATTATAGTCCACAAGTTATATACCTCCACTTTTTAATGTTCATAGCAACAATGTCTAACATTTAAGTTTTACTGATTTTTAACCTGACGTTCCAAGTTCTGAACAACTCTATGCTTACCATTAAAGTCCCACAACTTTACAGCTCCCCAACTAAAATGCTTCCATTGTGGACCAGACTTCTGCAGCCAGATTTTTTACAAGACTGAGCCGACTGTCTAACCTGCGAGGCCAGCCCCGAGCTCCCGGCCCTTCTTCTCCTCCGGCAGCAGCGGCGGCTTCGGTGAGGCCGAGGACCAGCTCCAGGTGCTCTGAGCTGGCCTCGCCGAAGCCGCCGCTGCCGGAGGAGGGGAAGAAGGCAGGAGCAGTTTGGAGGTGGCAGCCGCGATGCTGGGTTGTGGTTGCCGCCCAATTCCGGTGCCTTGCGCCGGGGCTCCGAGATGTAAGTCAAAGCCTGCGACTCAAGTCAAACAAGCCCCTTCTTGCTGCAAGTCAAATACGATGCAAGTCAAGCAGTATGTAAGTCAAGGGTCCACTGTACAAAAATTTTGAATTGCGAAAAATCCTTTGGAACTGATTCATTTTATAATTCAAGGCATCATTGTATTCTTCAGATCCCTATTTGCAAGTACAAATGTGGAACTGTCCACATGAACCTGAAATAGACAAACTAATTTATGCTGCATGCATGAAATTAGAATATACCAGTTGGCATAGAAGCCCAAGAATCTCAGCTTTCAAATGTCCAATGCTTATATGGCAGTGCTTTAGTGACCTGAATAACATTTTTTCCACATAAAAAGGAGTCACTTTCTTCAATTAGGCAAAAAACCCCAACAACTTACAATTTGGAAGAGTCTCATTTTGTACTATTGTCCAGCCTTCATCTGCAACCAAAATTATGGGCTGAATGCGTCTATTGTGATGATAATAATATCGCTCTGGAATTTCTTCTTTAAGGTAAGCTTTCATGTTGGGGCTGCAGTTTTTCAGGACGTCATATGCATGTGTTTCATCTGAAGAGAAAGACAGTAAGTTCAAACTAAAAGACGGCATCTACTTCTCTAATGCATTGCAGTCACCCCCCGCCATTTCGCAGTTCAGGTCCCGCGGTCCCGCTACATCACGGGATTGCAGTACCTGCACCGCTGGGGGGGGGGCGATCAGGTCACTCCCCGCCACCCCCCGCCCCCTCTGAGGCTTTACGGAGCCACCCGGGAAGGTCGCGGGGAGCCATCGCATGGCTCCCCGCCACCCCCCTGGGCCCCTCTGGGAAGTCTCGGAGCCACACGGGAGGGTCATGGGGAGCCATCGCATGGCTCCCCGCCACCCCCCTGGGCCCCTCCGAGGCTTCACAGAGCCGTGCGGGGGCAGGGCTGCAATCTTCATTGAAATGCATTGCCAATGCATTTCAATGGAGAAATCTTCCCCATTGGTAAGCATGGAGCCAATGTTTTCCAATGGGGAAAATTTTCTCCATTGAAATGCATTGCCAATGCTTTTCAATGGAGACGGCCCCAGAGGAGAAGTCTCGGGCGGTGCAGGTGGGCGGCGGCGGGAGATCAGATCCCCCTTCCGCTGCCGGCGTGCGCCGCCCCAAGACTTCTCCAACAGACGCGCAATCGCCCCCCCCCAGCGTCCCCCCACCCGCTTCCGCATATCGCGGATTTTCATGGTTCGCGGGTGGGGTGGGTCCCTAACCCCCGCGATCGGCCGGCATTACTATACCTACAAATGTGTTCCTTTAAACAAAAGGCCTGTATCCTCTATACTCCCTTAAGAGTTTGAGTCTAATGTGACTCATAGTTAATCCTATTCTAATATATCTCCATATCAAAAAGAAACCACGATGAAACTGAGTTCAACATTTACAAATCAGTGGTTAAATCAGTTGTGATTTTAAGTGTGTCTAGAAAGCTCATTTTAGTGATTAAATTATCAAAGATATATTAGGCTTATAACAACAGCCCAAACAAATTGAAAATCTGTCAATGAATCTCCCATTACAAACATTACAATCTTATATCATCCTTTAAAATTATATGTCACCTGAGTTATTATCTAAATCTGTACAGTATTCCACTGGCATAGTCCCACATCCCAGAGAAGCACCCAGAATCAGAAAAAGAGATGTTTCTTCAAATGAGATCCCTAGTAAACATGGATGTTAAAATTCTAAAAAAGCTTGGAGACCTGATCAACGATTTCCTGTATTTCGTATGTTTTAACTTTATGTTTCATCTTAAAGCATCCAAGTAAGTTTTTGAAACAGTCAACACAACAGTTTCTAAATGAGAAAAGAATATACTTACTTTGTGGTAGTATTGCAGCGACTGGACTCTTATCAATGAGTGTGTAACTGTTAGGTTCAATGCAATTATCCAGATGGATCAATCTATCTTGGGAACACTGAGCCATGCCATGATCACTTGTAATGATAACGTTAATTTCCTCCCACAACTTTGAAGCCTTGAGTTTCTGAATAAGCAAGCCAATAAGTTTATCCACTTCTTGCAATACTTTAGACATGTTCTTGTTATCTTCTGGACCATATTTGTGTCCACTTGCATCTGGCTCTTCCCAATAAAGGGTAGCAAAAGTGACTGGTGGGTTAGAACTATTCAACCATGAAATGATATTTTCTACTCGTTTGTCAAAACTAACTGAAGAATTGTACTTCATAAAAAAACGAGGAGTGGTATTGTTAATTTTTACATCAGTGCCAGGCCACATTGCAGAAGCACTTGTTTTGTTTCCCTGCCATTGGTTGGTAACCCAAATAGGAATTGCCTCATTCCACCAGAAAGGATCCGTGTCGTTGAACTGTGAAAAATGTTTCTTGGTAGTAGCATCAAACATTTGATTTGCAACAATCCCGTGGCTTTCCTCATACAATCCTGTGACTATACTATAATGATTTGGGAAGGTTTTTGTTATGAAAGCATTGGTGATATGTTCTACTAATACACCATCCTTAATAAAATCCTGAAGATATGGAAGTTCATATTTCTTCAGATAATCAGCTCTAAATCCATCAAAAGACACGAGGAGTAACCTGGGTACTGTATCATAAGCATGATTACTACTCAAGGAAAGGACGACTCCATTAAAAAGGAGTATTAAAAATAAACGCATTCTGCAATCTGGGTTGATTTCAGAAGTTTTCAACAAACCAGAAAAGATACCTAAGAAGAAAAGACAAAGCATATATAAGGGTGGCAATCCAGAAAAGTATCATACAACCTAAACCATTTTAATTTATTATCCTTGAGTTAAAATAACTATAAGCCCAGTTTTTATTTCACTCAATACTGCATACTACAATCAGCTTTCCTGGTTAATATACACTTAACAACACAGTTTCTATGCAGTGTTAATGGGCCGAGGATTTTATATTATCAAGCGCTAAACATTTTTCTCAAGTGCTGCAATATTTCATGCTTAATTTGTCACGTAGCTACTTGTAATTTCACAGTAAGGGCAGCCACATTACAAACCATTCAGCCATGTGCAGCTGCATGGTGTACAGCTAAGTGACTGAGCTCAGTCTTTTTCAGACAACTTTTGCTTCTTTTCAAAAGGGGTCACTTTTTGAGTGTGACTGGAGTCACCTCCTCTTCTTCTGTTGTCTTTTTCCCAAAATATTTTAAATAATAATTTTTAAAGTACACACTACTTCAAGTCAGTGCTGCACTTGTGGGAGGAGAGACAGAAAGAGTGATAGTGCAGTCCAGTCTATCCACTCTTCTCCCTGTCCCCAATTTCTAAGGGGGCTGGGGGGGAGGGCGGGAAAGACCTCCCTTCCCTTCCTCAGACAGATCATAAATGTTGGTAGGGAAGCAGGAGAAGTTAGTTAACTGTTGTTTTCTGCCAGGCAGAGGCAAGGAATCTTGGACTAAGGCGGTGTCTATTTGGTGTGCATGGGGAAGAGGGGGGCTCAGTTTGCACAAGAGTCGAGAGGAGGGAGGAAGGGAGAGGGGGGAGAAGTGACTGAAACATGCATTGAGACAGCTGGTCCGAGCTGCTGGTGTGCTTCTGAGGGAGTGGAGAACCAAACCTTTTTTGTTCCATATTTATTTATTATTTCAATTTTTATATTGCCCATCTAAATACAAGGCCACTCTGGGTGGTTCACAACATAGTAAATTAATAAGCACTTTTAATAAATTAGCAATGAATAACCGAACGAAATCAAATAATGTATCTATCACTCAACTAAAACTAAAAAAAGCAAAGATTAATAAAACAAAATGGTAAAGCAAGTAAATTGATTGCTGACGGTATCTCTGTGTTCCGATGATAAAATATCCAGGAAAGCATTGCAAGTACAACACTCCAAAATACAGCATGTGTGTGTGTGTGTGTGTGTGTGTGTGTGTGTGTGTGTGTGTGTGTGTGTGTGTGTGTGTGTGTGATGTAAAATATTTTAGTTAACAATTCACTCAGAATAGCCTAGCATTTATGACAAATGTGCTTCTTTCACACACAATGACTCCACTTTCTTTTAATCTGCAAAAAGAAGACAGAAATTTAAAGGATTCAGCTTCTGTCTGGTAGGAATTCCAGTAAGAACGGACATCCATCTACTGATTGTGGGACTATTTTTAAAAATGCAAAAAAAACGCACCAAGGAGTATGCAACAACCACAGTGGTGAGCCTATATTTATTTTGCAATAAACAGTGGACTATGAATTATATTAATGTGATAATAAGATAATGATAGTGTACTACACCAGCTGCTATACAGGATTGCTAAAAAATGATTAATGGAGCCCTGAAGTGGGACAAATTGAAAAGTTATATTAGGGCCAGGGAGTGACATGGCAAGCATGACAAAACTTGGAGCCAAGCAATGTGCAACGCAATGTAAACGGTCTTCTGCCTTCTGAAATGCAGTACAAATTTGACTGGAATAGTGTAGCATGACAGAGGCAAGAAGAGTTATGAAATCTTTCCCTATGTTCCCAACAACTGAAAAGTCTATTGTACAGTATTCTAGAAGGTTTCACAGCCAGGATCCTGATAGCTGTTGTGAGTTTTTTGGGCTGTTTGGCTGAGTTCTGTAAGTTTTTCTTCCTGACATTTTGCCAGACTCTGTGGTCGGCATCTTGAAGAAAATACAGTGGAACCTTGACTTACATCATTAATCCGTTCCAGTGGTCTAGACTGAAGTCAAACATGACTTAAGTCAAACGAACGTTTCCCATAGAAAGTAATGGGAAAGCGGATTAATCCATTCCAGATGATGAAAAAGACCTCCGAAAACAGCAATTTAACACAAATTTGGCTGGGATGGGAGATTCCTTCTGGGGATGTAAATGAAATGTCTCTTCAAAGAGAGGAGGAGGCAGTGGAATTATAGTCCACAAATTATACGCCTCCACTTTTTAATGTTCATAGAAACAAGGTCTAACATTTAAGTTTTACTGATTTTTAACCTGACGTTCCAAGTTCTGAACAACTCTATGCTTACCATTAGAGTCCCACAACTTTACAGCTCCCCAACTAAAATGCTTCCATTTGTGGACCAGACTTCTGCAGCCAGATTTTTTACAAGACTGAGCCGACTGTCTAACCAGCGAGGCCAGCCCTGAGCCCTTCTTCTCCTCCAGCAGCAGCGCCGGCTTCGGTGAGGCTGAGGACCAACTCCAGGTGCTCTGAGCTGGCCTCGCCGAAGCCGCCGCTGCCGGAGGAGGGGAAGAAGGCAGGAGTAGTTGGGAGGCGGCAGCCGCGATGCTGGGTTGTGGCTGCCGCCCAGTTCCGGTGCCTTGCGCCGGGGCTCCGAGATGTAAGTCAAAGCCTGCGATTCAAGTCAAACAGGCCCCTTCTTGCTGCAAGTCAAATATGATGCAAGTCAAGCAGTATGTAAGTCGTTCCACTGTATGGATGCCAACCACAGAGTCTGGCGAAATGTCAGGAAGATAAACTTTGAGAACACGGCCAAACAGCCTGAAAACTCACAACAGCTATCATAAAAGCTCTATTCCTGATGTTGACAAACCCACACAAAGAGGCTGTGTAATCCTTATCTTAACAGCTTGGATGGCTACTGGGGGATAATAATTCTGACAACACTCCACACTAGGCTTCATCCCTTTTATGAAGAATGTGAGAGAAACACAATTTCTAACATATTCAGTAGCATATACAGTAGCATCATTGCGTCCAGCATCTGGACCAACTCTTCTAGATCCAATATAACTTAACCACATCCAGTTTTTACTTCCTGCTTTTAAAGCAATCATCACAGCTTAATTTGCAGCATTACAAGTAAATATATTTTCAATAATTAACTTTCATACCAACATTCAAACAAAACGAAGCCATTTCTCCATGAAACATGCCTCACTTTAAACCCAGATCTAGTCCAAGTTGCCATATGAAATTAAGAACAGAAGAACACAAGAACACCTGTGCTGGATCAGGCCAAGGGCCCATCTGGTCCCAGCTTCCTGTATCTCACAGTGGCCCTGCCAAAAGCCTCTGGGAGCGCATGAGACTAGATACCTGTCTCCTGATACCACTCCCCTGCATCTGGCCCTTGAAGTACCCTAGTTTTAAGCTTGGAGATTACACATCTCCATCATGGTTTGTAACCTGTGATGGACTTTTCCTCCAGGAATCTGTCTGTGAGGGTTCACTGCTTTGCCAAACAGCCCGCCCTGCAGAGTTCAATGAGGAGGCTTCCTTTTTAGAACAAACTGGAGTTTTATTGTCTTCTTCCATACTTCTGGAGGCACTTCTTTTTACAACTGCTTCAACAGAATATCAACCATGAGCAGGTTATTTTTAGAGTCTCTGGTAGGAGAAAACAAGGAAAAGTTCTGTCCTCCTTCTGCTCCTGAAAGGGGTGAGGGGAGGGGTTCCACCAGACCCCCATCTTCAACAGTCCCAAGCCCTGGGTCGGCATCTCTCTCTGTGTCCCAACCTCTGAAGTGGTTTTGGGTCCAGGCCTCCCCGGACGCCAATTCCAGAGAGGGGAGTTGTCCGGCAAAGCCAGACTCCCAACCCTCAATTTGAGTGGATATCCCCTAGTTCTGTCAATTTCAGTGGATTCAGTGCCTCTGAGTAACCTCCAAGATGGAGAATTTTTTTCAAAAAGAAGAATAAGTCATTTTAGCTACCCTGGCTCCAGGGCTTTCATTTTCTCTCTTTTTTTTTATAGCGTAGTGCCAAGCATCCCTTACTCATTACCCAACCTGCTTAACTAGTAGCCATCGGCACCCATGTGTCACCGTGGAGGTACAATAATACACCGGCGCCACGCTGGAGCTTCTCCTGGACCTTCTCCTGGAAATAAAAAAAAAAAAAAATAAAGAAGTTTCGATGAGATCCCTTTTAGTGGCCGCACTTCCGACCCGCATCTTGTATGTATTCCCCCCCCCCAACCCCAAAGGCAGAGGGAGCTCCGTGAGGACACGGATTAAAGAAGCAGCAGCAGCAGCAGCAGCAGCGAGGGGCCTCCTCCTTCCCCCCCCCCCAAGGAGAAGAAGCGCAACAAGGTCTGGTGTGGCCTTAGGTGGCCTGCCCCCCCCCTCGTGGCCTGTGGTAGCCTCCCAAGAGGGGGCGGCGGGGGGCCGGCGGCACAGGGGGGGGGCGGGCGACCCCGTCCTTGGAGCCAAGCCTCCGCCGCCTATAAAGCCGCCCGGCAGCTCCACAGCGAGGCGGAAAAGGGGGGGCGGCTCCCGCACTCACCGGAGGGAAACCCCCCCCCCTCTCTCTCTCTCTCTCTCTCTCTCTCTCTCTCTGTCTGCTCCGAGAGCGCGCGCTGAGGCAACTTCTGGGGCTGGGAAAGAAGGAAGGAGGCGTGGCTTAAGGGTTCCTTTTAACCGCACCTGCTCTCCTCTCTCTCCCCCCCCTCCCCCTTCCCCCTCCCCCGCCGCCGCGCGTCATTCTCCTCAGAGGGCGCCCGCGGCGGCTCCCGTCACAAAATGAAGGTCCTGTACCCTGTACTACTGGACCTCGGGAGGAGACGGGCGCGCGCGCCTGCGCACTCCGCCCCGCAGCGCGGTCCGCCGCCGCCCCCCCCCCCCCCACACACACACACCCTCCCACTCCCTGCGCAACCGTCACTGGCGGCGCGGCGGCCTCGGCCGTCCTCGAGGTGGGCTGAGGGCCGGCGGGAGTTATCAGCCGGGCCGGCGGGAATTCTCCTCAGGAGGTCCCGGTTGGACGTTTTCCCTTTTTTTAAAAAAAAATAAAAATATGACAGACAGGTCAGGAGGCCTGTGTGGGGAAGAGCGAAAGCGGCGACAGGTGCGGGTTGAAATGGTAGCCTCCTCCTCCTCCTCCTCCTCCTCCTCCTCATCCTCCTCCCTGGCGGGGGAGTCCGGACCGGCCGGAGGAAGGAAGGCGTCCTGAGGGGAGAAACGCCTCAGGAGGGAAGCGGCGCCACCACTTCCTTGCCTCTCCTGGAGATGCCTGAGAATCCTCACAGAGGAGGTTCCCCTCAGCTTCCCTTGACTTGCACGGAGCGGAGAGGATAACGGAGCAGAGAAAGAAAGAAAGAGAGAGGAGACGGCCGGCTTCCCGCCGCTTCCTCCTCCTCCTCCTCCTCCTCCTCCTCCTCCGCCTGCCTTCCTTCCTCTGGGCTGGATGGAAGGCATGGACGGACGGGCCGGCCAGCCAGCCTTAGGCGCGGCTGAGGTGGCTCTCAGGTTTTGGTAACGAAAAAAGGGAAGCCGAGGAGGAAAACCGCGGGGAAGCTGTCGGAGGGGCCGTCGAAGGCCGGCCAAACGTTTCTCTCGGGCTCCGAGCGACCCTGTGTGGATCCGCCTCCTGCCATGTAGAGCTCTGCTCCTCCTGCCTTGCAAACTGGTCTCTTGTACTGGTTCGGCCCATTTCACCTTGGTTCGCCCTCTTTCCATGCCCCCTTCCACTTCTAGTGTTCTTCCCAGCATGTAATGTGCAGGTTATGGCCCTGGTCTGAGTAAAAGGCGGATCTCCAGGGATCTGTGCCCACTGATTGCATGTCCAAAATCGCGTCCATCAGCGCATGGTGCATTAGTGATGCAAAAACATGGATCCAAGGCATGGATCTACATGGATCTACCTGATTTTCATCCGGGATCTCCCCCAAACCAGTCTCACATCATACAACCCATCCTTACACGCAAACTGCACCTCCCCCCCCCCCAAAAAAGGGGTCCGCCAGCACATGGCTCTATAGTGGCGCAAAAACATGGATTCAAGGCACGGATCCACACAGATCTACCTGATTTTTATCCAGGATCAACCCAAAACCAATCTCACACCCTAGAACCCATCTCTGCCCATGGATTGTACATCTATAATCAGGGGTCTGTCAGCACATGGTTCCATAGTGGCACAAAAGCAGGGATCCAAGGCGCGGATCCACATGGATCTACCTGATTTTTATCCAGGATCAACCAGAAACCAGTGCCACATCCTAGAATCCATCTCTACTCACAGATTGCACATTAGAAAAATCAGGGGTCTGTCAGCGCATGGCTCAGCAGTAGTGCGAAACATGGATCCATTACACGGAGCCAAGTGGATCTGCCTGATTTTTGACCCCGGATTGCCCCCAAACCAGTGTCACATCATTACAACACATCCCCACACACAGACTGCACACCAAAATCAGGGTTCCATCAGCGCATGGTTCCAAAGTGGTACAAAAACATGGATCCAAGGCCTGGACCCACATGGATCTACCTGATTTTTGTCCAGGATCACCCACAAATCAATCCCACATCCTAGAACCCATCTCTGCCCACAGATTGCACATCAAAAATCGGGTCCGTCAGCGCATGGTTCCACAGTGGCGCCAAAACATGGATCCAATGCACAGATCCTCATGGATCTACCTGATTTTTACCCAAGATCACCTCCAAAACAGTATCACAACCTATGCCCCATCCTTACACATAGATTGCACACTCAAAATCAGGGGTCCGTCAGCGCATGGCTCCACAGTGGCACAAAATCATGGATCCAAGGCATGGATCCTCATGGATCTACCTGATTTTTATTCAAGATCAACACGAAACCAATGCCACATATTAGGCCCCATCTCTGCACCACAGATTGCACACGGAAAATCAGAGGTCTGTTAATGTATGGTTCTGCAATGCTGCAAAAATATGGATCCACATGGATCTACTTTATTTTTATCCAGGATCGCCCTCAAACCTATCTCACATCTTAGGCCCCATCTCTGCACACAGATTGCACACTAAAATGAGGGGTCTGTCAGCACATGGTTCCACAGTCGCACAAAAACATGGATCAAACACAGGTATCCACTTGATTTCATACTATTTTTACATTGGAGCATACTAAAACCACTCTCCCATTTTTGGACCCATATCTGACTATAGATGGTACACTAAAAAATATGACTCCATCTGCATATGGCCTACAGTGGCATAAAGACCTGAGTACCAGCACAGTTCCACACTGATATGCCTGGCCCCTTCTCTTCCCACAAACTGGCCCATAGATTTCACTGGTACATTTACTTACTTACTTACTTAATCAATTAGTTTATTTACATCTTGACAATGTGGCCAAAAAGGCCTCTGTGGGTGGCTTGTAATGTTTACTTATGCAAACACAATATACACACATAAAATAAAACAATAATAATAAATATTAGATTATCAAGAACAACAAACAATAATAAAATTAATAATATTGATACAAATAGTGTAGAAATATCTCAATTTTAAATATTTAGAGAGTTGAAATAGATAGCTTGGGTGAAGAGGCCATTAAGATCTAAATTACTTGAGAATGTCCTGACAAACTAGCCATGTTTTTAGCTGCCTTTTAAAACAGTCCAAGGAGAGGTAAGAGAGATTTCAGGCAGGAAGTCATTCCAAAGATATGGGGCAACCACCAAGAAGATGCAATGTCTTGTCTTCTTCTGCACTAACCTCGGGGTTACCTGACTTAGCTGCCCAGTTTGAGAGGACCATGTGCTACATGCAGAGTCTATTGGCTGAAGGTGTTATGTCAGGTAGCAAGGTCTCAAACCATTTAGGGCTTTATATCCAAGAGGCATGGAAATGTGCAGGTAACCAGTGCAGGGCAGCTAACATTGTAAGATATGATTATTTCATCTCAACCCAGTAACTAACCTGGAAGCTGTGTTCTGGACCAGCTGGAGCTTCCACATCAGCCTCAAAGGTAAACCCACGTAGAGGCCATTTTACTGTAGTTGAGACTTGAGACTACCAGCATATTGATTAAGGTGATGAGACCCCCAGTGTCCAGAAGGGACGCAGCCAGGCTATATGCCTGAGATGAAAATAGGCTTTGCAGACCACAAGTTGCCACCTGGGCTTCCATGGATAGTGTATGGTCCAGGATCACACTCAGGCTGCAAATCTCTTCTTTCACAAAGGCTATTACTTCACGAACGTCTCGCTGCGCGGCGAGCCGTCATTTCTGTGCGAATCGATCGTTTCTGTCCTCACGCTCCTCCTTTTTGGATGCGGCGCCACCCCGACCACGCCCCCTAAACCGTGCTCCAAGCGGGGTGAGTGATTCCCCTGCCGGAGGCCGGGAATCTTTTTCGCTTCGCATCCCGCTTCGCATCCAAAGTCACGTGTGGCCAGTGATTATATATATTTAATTTTTTTTTAGTTACTTTTTCTCCGAAATGCCGATGCATCGATATTTTGGTTAACCCGTTCTTTTGATCTTGCTTTCTGTGCTTACAATATTCCTTGGAGGAGCGATGGTATACACAACAAATGTTGTGTGCTGGTCCACCTAGTGACCCTGACGGAGAACAGCAATTTTTTCACGTCGCCAATGGACGAAGCAATACAAATCGGGAGTAGAAAACAAAGGAACATACAGTTATTCAGCTCTGCCGCAAATGACAGCCGGGTATTGATGCATCGATACGCCGTGGTAGTTTTTTTTTTAAATATTAAAGAAAGCAGAAACCGGACGTTGCAAGTAAGCTTCCCAATGCGAAGGGAGCACGTGAGGTAGTACTGGATTCGATCCTAAAACTTCGCCTCGTGAGGACAGAGAAAGAGGGGTGGGAGCGAATGGAGACCACGTGACCGCCTTCGCATTCAAAGCGAAGGCAATCCCGCTGCGAAGCGAAGTACTTCGTGAAGTAACGGCCAAAGAGAGACACCTCCGCAAAAGAGAGGGAGCTTCCCAACCAGCAGACAGTCAGGGTCCAAATGGCAGGATCTTTGTCTTACCTGAGATCAGCCCCAGTCTATTTTCCCTCATCCTTCCCAGCATGATCCCAAGGCAGCACTCAAGGCACACAAAAACATGGAAGGAGATCTACTGCTATGTGTCAACAGCATATTGATGGCACAAAGCTCCAAATTCCTAGATGACCTGACCCAGAGGTCTCATATAATTATTAAATAGCACAGGCAAGGTGATCAGCCCATGAGAAACCCCACAAATGAAGGACCAAGGGGTAGAAGTCATCTCACCCAGCTGTAATCTCTGGGGACGGTCCTCCAGAAAGGAGTGGATTCAGGCCAAAGTGTGTCTCCCAATGCCCAACTTGGAGAGCTTTCCCATGAGGATACTGTGGTCGGTGGTATCAAAGGCTGCTGAGATGTCAAGAACGACCAAAATTGCCCCCTTCAGGCTCACACAGAAGGTCATCATGCAGATTGACCAGCGTCATTTCTGAGCCATGGTGCTGCTTGAAGATGAACTGGAATGGATCAAGGGCATTGGCCTCCTCCGGAAGTGTCTGAAACTGACCTGCCACCACACTATCCAGGACCTTACCAAGAAATGGGACATTGGTGATGGGTCAAAAGTTGTTAACATCATTTGTTTGTAATTTTTTGAGGGTAGATCTATTATTGTTTCCTTTTGGGGATGGTTGACCTGACCCTTGAGGAAAGATCCATTAATAGTAAAGAGCCCATTCTGTAGTAGTTGGCCTGGCAGCTTTTATAAGGCAGGCTGGACAAGGATCCTGGGAGGTGGTGGTGGTGCAACAGTGATCAAGCACTCTGTCCACCTCTTGAGATGTCACAGGCTGGAACTGGAACAAGCTCAATGAGCAAGGCAGAACCCTGAAGGTCTCAGTTGAATTTACTGAAGAAAGCTGGCAAGCCAATTCCCAGTGAATGGCCTTTCCCTTAGATTTTTAAGAAGCTAGAATTTGATCACATGTAATGCTAGTGGCAGCTCTTATGCTGTGAGCATTGCTGGAAAGCTCACAGACTATTCAGAATAGTTGCACTTGCTGATTTTGAGCCTACTCTTTCTGATTGATGATATGGGTTCTTTTAGTGTCCCTAAAAAGGTTGTAGGCAGCCTTCACAGCTTTTAAATTATCCTTTGAAGAACACCGTGCTAATTGGCCTCTAGCCTCCTCCTTTCCTGCTTCATTGCCTGAATATGTTGATCATGCCATGCAGCTGGTTGGGCTCTGCTACAGGGTGGACATTTGGCTGCAATCATATCAGTGGCCCAGTAGCTGCCAAATGCCAGCCATCTACCAATACCTAGAAAGGAGTGCCAGCCAGATCTGCCGGAATTGCTCCCAAGATCCCTTGGGAACCTATAGGATCCAATAGTCTGTGAGGGTGGATCATCTTAATGGACCCATGCTTCCCGTGGGGATGGAGTCTCACTCTTAGGCAGCATTTTATCAGGAAATGGTCTGCCCATGGCAGGGGGACCATCAAAATATCAGTCACCCTCAGACCATTATCGTCTGATCCTGTGGTAAACAAAAGTCTAAGGTATGGCCAGCCATGTGTACAGTCCGGTGATATGTTGGGACATGCCCAAAGAGGCCATGGTCTCCAAGAACTCATAGAGCTGGGCCAGAAACTTCCGCCTCGGTATGGATGTTGAAATCTTCCAGATCAATGAGCCTGGGGAACCACAACAATGCAGCCGAGATGAAGGTCACCAGATCTGGAAAGTAAAGTGTTGGGTCGTGGGGAGAATGATATACCAGCATGATCCCTATTCCATTTCTGGACCCTAATGAGACATGAAAGACCTCTGAAACAGACATCATTAAGGAGGAGGTCCTGATAGTACCAAGATGTCCTCACAGACAATGGCTACTCTGCCCCCCCTCCCCACCAGTCTGCCCCAGGGGGAGGAGGCAAAGCATAAAGAGAACAACATTGCCCTCTGCACCTACCCAGGTGTCTGTTATACATGCCAGATCCACATTTTCATCTAAGACCTGATCTTGGATGACTCCACAGAGGCCCCAAAACATGGCTCCCCCACATGGAATTTCATGGATCTACCTGATTTTCCTATAGGATTGTGCCTAAACCACTGTCGCATAGTTGGCCCCATCTTTGCCCACAGATATCACACTCCAAAAATCTTTTTCTATTATTTTAGGATGAAGTACAGACAGCCTATTTTTCTTTGGGGTAGCAGAACGTCCCATGGAACCTGAGAAGACGTGAATGGAAAATCACTTGAGGATCATGTCTCCCATGCTATTTAATACCATGGAGCCATATGCTGACAGACCCCTGATTTTTGGTGTGTAATCTGTGGGCAGAGATGAGACCTAGGATAGGAGAGTGGTTCTGGGTTGATCTTGAATAAAAATCAGATAGATCCATGTGGATCCGTGCCTTGGATCCCTGCTTTTGCACCACTGATGCGCCATGTGCTGATGGACCCCTGATTTTGGGAGTGCAATTGGTGGGCAGAGATGGTGCCTACAAGAAGAGAGACATTTCGGGTTCATCTTGACTAACAATCAGTTAGATCCATGTGGATCCATGCCTTGGATCCATGTTTTTCTGCCACTATGGAGCCATGCGCTGACGGAGCCCTGATTTTGGGTGTGCAGTCTGTGTGCAAGGGCGGGGCCTAGGATGTGATACTGGTTTGGAGTTGATCCTGGGTAAAAATCAGGTAGATCCATGTGGATCCGTGCCTTGGATCCATGTTTTTGCGCCACTTTGGAGCCATGTGCTGATGGACCCCTGATTTTTTGACATGCAATTTGTGTGTAAGTATGTGATGTGAGATTGGTTTGGAGGCAATCCTGGGTAAAAATCAGGTAGATCTGTGTGGATCCGTGCCTTGGATCCATGCTTTTGTGCTACTGTAGAGCCATGCGCTGACGGACCCCTGATTTGTAATGTGCATCTGTGGGCAGAAATGGGTTCTAGGGTGTGAGATTGGTTATGGGTTGATCTTGAATAAAAAACAGGTAGATCTGCATGGATCCGTGCTTTGGATCCATGTTTTTGCGCCACTATGGAGCCATGGGCTGACAGACCCCTGATTTTAGATGTACAATCCGTGGGCAGAGATTGTTCTAGGGTGTGAGATTGGTTTTGGGTTGATCTTGAATAAAAATCAGGCAGATCCCTGTGGATCTGTGCTTTGCATCCATGTTTTTGCACCATTACGGAACCATGCACTGACAGACCCATGATATTTGGTGTGCAATCTGTGGACTGAAATGGGCTCTATATGTGACAGTGGTTTTATCATGATCCATAGTAAAAATCATATGAAATCAGATGGACCCGTGAGGTGGATCCATGTTTTTGCGCTACTGCAGAGCCATGCGCTGGACGATGCATGATTATTATTGTGTAAAAGTTGGACATGAAGGAGATGTGTGATTTGATGGTGATTTGGGAAGGATCCCATGTAAAAATTATACGAAATCAAGAGGATCCATCATGATCCACCTTTTACTTTCTTCCTGGTCTCACTACAGTTTTCTGTGCATTTTAATTTGATGTGTACTATTTTTGGGGGGAGGTCACGTGATGTTTGTGCATCTTTTCCCTGTTTTCCGGTTTGATTTACTCTGTGTCTGTTACATATATATAATTTTTTTCAACTGTTTACCGGCATGCGTCTTTCCATCACTACAATCACTCATCATCACGTGAAAGTGTCTGCTTATCTTCCTCATGTGTTATGTGTCTTCTATGGGGAAATTTACGCGGAAGAGCAATGTCTATAATTGCCATTGGGTGTCACTGCTGTTTATTTTTTTACTACGATCCTCCAATGTGGCAGTCAATAACCTGTACCAGAGCAGCATTGTAGTTACAACATGGTTTCCCTCTGATGTCTCACTTCCTTTTCAGTTGTGAAGTATGCCCGGCAATTTTCGGCTTGTTGGGCTTCACATTTTCCAAAATGCCGGCAACTTGCCACAATTGCAGAACGCGTGGTCATCTGCAGGTGCTAAGACTGATGAAACTTTGGAACTGATGCTGCTTATAGTTGAATGTACTAACAAGGTGTTAGATATTATGAAATTACCAAACAACATATTCTCTGTAATGCAGCAGAAGGACTCATTGTCATTCATCCCAATGCTTATGGTAGCTGCCTGGAAAGCTTGCTCTCCCTCGCCTCGGTTTTGCTGGATTTATCCCAGTAGATCGAATTGGTTCCATAGCGTTGTGTTGGAGTACTGGGATGAAAGTCTTTGGATAGATAACTTTAGAATGTCTCATCAAACCCTTTTTTGAAATAGCAGCGGATCTGCGCCCGTACTTGATGAGAAAGGACACCGTCATGCACTGTGCTATACCAGTGGAAGAACGAGTTGTTATCAATTTTTTTTTTGCTTCTGCTTGAACCGGCATTCCTCCCCCCCCCATCCAGCTTTCTTGCCTTGCCTTGCCTTGGGGTTAGGGGTCAGAGGGTCATCTGGGGTGGGGAGAAGCCGGGGTGCCCTGGCAGGATGGAGCAGACAAAGGGAGTGGGAGTCATGGCGCCTGCATTGCTCCCAGGTTCCACCAGCAGCAGCTTCTCCCAACGGGCCCCGGCTGGTTATTTGTTCCACCTTGCCTTGTTGGTTGGAACAGGGCGCTTGGCAGGGGCGGGAGACAAGCTGGTCGCAATGTGCCCCCTGTTAACATTTCTCTCATTTGGTTTGGATCCCCCCCCCCCCCGGACAGCCCTCCCTTCTCACTGCACACGCTTCTTACACCCACATTCTACAGCTCCTCTTCCGCTCCAAACAAAGCTGGGACTGCAGACTTTTCTGCTGCATAGTTACATTTTTCTGCAGTTCCTTCCTGCTGTAAGGTGGAGATGAGTGAGCAACCGTTGGGGGGGGGGGGAGGGAATGAAAATTTCTGATCAGATTTGGATGAGGATTTGGAGGATAAGAGAAAGGTAGCCCTCTGCAATACTTTTTTGCCAGGCATGAACCAGTCCTGCCAATACACTTTAAATGTGACTGATGTGCTGAGCAGGCTTTGAGAAGATCACCCCAAACTTTCAGGGGATCTCCCCCCCCCAAAGACTTTGGGGCAAATTTCTGGCATCTCCATCATGATATCAACAGATGGACAAAAGGGACCCAGGGCAGTAAAACCTCCCATTACTTTTTCTGGACTACATCATGTTGTCTGGGGAACGATGGGAGTTGTAGCCTCCAAATCACTTTCCCAGACTCCGGCGCAGACCGATGTAAAGGCTTTAGATCAGAGTCGAGTTTTTTGTGGTTTAGAGTGGAAAAACAGTGGAAAACACTGTCTAACCATGTCTAACCAGGTGTCACAGGGGACTGGCTCCCTTTTTGGCTGATGGGCCAGAAGGCACAACTGTTAATAAGCATGTGTGCAAATTTTCAAGATATGCAAAACAAAATTTAAAAAAACCCTCTTCTGTGGACATTTTTTATAAAAAAAATCTCAGAACTTTTGCAGAGCATGTCATGCTTTTTAGATAGTTTACCAAAAGCAGTACCATAACATGGGTTTCATAAAATTTGGTTCACGACACTGCCCATTTTACAAACTGTTCACTACTTCCAAATCAAAAAGGGATCGCTGCCTTATATTCAGTTTACGGGTATTTTCCATGCTTCAAGTCACTGGCATACTTCCTGAAAGGGTTTAAATAGAGGTTAGATTTCATCGTGGAACCATATCAGAAGGTACCTAGTTCAATTTAATCCATCCCCATGTGGCAAAGCATGGCGATCTACCTGCCAACTTATACATGGCAACATGCACGTTCCCTGCTCTGGCACATCACATATATATGTATACATATCCTGCAAGGCAAAGCGATTTCTAATGGATGTGTGTGTGTGTGTGTGTGAGAGAGAGAGAACGGAGCAGTGGGCTATGTATGATCCCCAAGATAGGCATGGAAAGGTGCTACATTGGGCTTTCTAATTTATTTGGCTGAGTACAAACATCAAGGGCACAGGATGACATCTGATGGATTGGTCCCTGATACATTTACACTGCCGGAAGATCTCAGTGGTGTAGGCAGGCATCTGAGTGTGGAGACACCAGTTCAATTCCCCATGATTCCTTCTGAACCTGGACTGTACTTGATAATCTGTAGGGTCTTTTCCAGCTCTGCAGTTCAATGATGATGATGATGATGATGATGATGATGATGATGATGATGATGATGATGATGATGATGATGATTCCAAATGAGCTAGATTGACTTGAGGGATGGGACTGAAGCACAAGCTACCACTTCCTCAGTAATGATGTTGTGCTCTTTCTACATACTCTGAGGGACCCTTGTTCTCTCTCCCATCTTTCAGGCCTAAACTCCCAATTGGAATTGGGTCCAAATTTCCCCAGGTAGCCCTAGCTTAGAGCATCTCTTTCTCCCATGTGCCAAAGGCATGTCGTTTTCTTCTGCCTTGATTCAGAGCTTCTGTATGAAAACAGGCAGACAGGGTTGGTCCCTTCTGGCCCGCCTGGTTCTCACCCCCCCCCAACACCTGACACTACAGAAAGACTCTGGGTGTTCATGTGGATGGATGGATGGATGGATGGATGGATTGAGAGGCAGCTAGAGGCAGCTCCCCTTTTCTCAAAAAGCCAGAAGCAGGAGACTGATTTTTCTCGACCTAGCAGATGTGTTGAACTAAAATGTCCACAAATTCTGCTGGTGGGGTTTGATGGAAAGTGCACCCCTGGAGGTTAAAGTCTGAGGAAGGCTACCTCAGACAGTGAAAGAAAGCATAAGCCAAATCTCAAAAATCCCTCCAGAAACAAAAGCATCAACTTCTCAGAGGATGGATTTGATTTAATTCCAACTCATTTAAATCATGATTAATTTTTTTTAAAAATCACAATAAAAAGGATTTATTTTACAAGTCACATTAGAAACAACAAAGAAATTGTGATTTAAATTGTTTTTTTCCAGCACACAAACAAGCAAACAAAATTGATTTTATCCAATCTGTCTGTGGGAGATTTTGGTTGAAAATATGTCCAGAGAGTTAACATGTTACGGAAGATGGGCCCAGTAAACCAGGGACAGGGTTCCAGATGTTGAAAAGTAACAAATCCGACAGCCCTTTACGATTTACTATGGTGGGTGGGGCTCATGGGCAGTCTAGGCCCTTATATAGGGAAGGCAGACATGTCTCCCTTTCCTGCTGTAAATAGAATATTTGACAGAATTGATTGGAGCCCAGTCTTCTGTTGTGTCCTCTCCTACTGGACCATCACAAGATGTGATGAGCCCTTTCATTCTGAGCCGTCTGACTCCCTTTGGCCATCCAACAGCAGGAATCAAACTAAGGAGCTCGTGCCTCTATTTCCAGAAAGCACAGCACAGCAAAAGAATGACCAATGTGGCCCCACACCTTTCACAGAGACAGACAGATGTTTCCCCCACCCCATCCCACCCTGGTGGTGGTGGTGGTAGTGGTGGTGGCGGCTGTCATTATTGCCATTATATGTGGTCAGGTTGCTTTGGAGTTATGGCAGACTTCTGCATGAGCGATATCTAAAACCTCCTCCTCTCAGTATCTGCTGAGCTCCTAGAAACCCAAGGCTGTGGCTTCTTTGATAGAGTCCGTCCATCTCATCTTGTTTTCTTTTCCTGCTGTGAGGTCCCAAAATATCACCTGTCCCAGGACTGGAGAGGAGACGGGAGGCAGGTATTTGCCGCTGATTTGCGAGATCTGGCTTGGTTTTTTTTTTGGGGGGGGGGGTTTCAAAGCTCTCATGGCACCTGAAGAGGACAAATCCTGTCACACACGCCCTTTCGCTGCCTCCTTCCCCCCATCTTGGGTGCTGTACTTCTCCTCCCCTGCCCTCTACTAGTCCGAGGTAGATGTTGAACAGGTCGTTTGGGACCAGAACAAGGCGCTCCAGGCAACTAGGGCTGTCCTCCTCCTTGAATGCTGGGCTTAAATATCGGCCTCCGAAGGCTCCTTCCATTGAGCCTGGCATTGCAGGCCAGGTGTAGTGGGAGAGATAACTTGTGTCAGTGGCACAAGCTACTGGGGAGGGGGGTGCTGACTATTACAGAGAATCCTGCACCTCAAGCAACAAATGATGAGGACTATAACACCCTAGGTCAGTGTTGGCCAACCTATGGCACAGGTGCCAAAGGTGGCACTCGGAGCCCTTTCTGTGGGCACCCGACATCACCCCTTCACCGCCACCTGTATTCAGGTTAAATTGCTGTATTGGCACTTTGCGAACAAATAGTGGGCTTTGAATTGCAGTTTGGGCACTCGGTCTCTAAAATGTTCGCCATCACGGCCCTAGGTGAATAGTTCCCGGCCTTGGGTCACTCAGACATTCGTGGACTGCAACTCCCAGGAACCCCAGCCAGCGCAGCTGGTGATGAAGGCTTCTGGGAATGGCAGTCCATAAACACTTGTGTGATCCACAGTTGTGAGGGATCGCACATTGGCTACTGTCTCTGCACTTCCCACTGTTGCGGGGTCAGCGGGATGCTTTATTATGCATCATGCACTCCCCTCAGATTGCTTGCTGCCCTTGTACATTGTAGAGGGCATGAACATGAACATAAGAGTGACCTGCCAGGCCACTTGGGTTCTGTATTGAAATGGCAGGATGACTTCTTTTCTTTTCTTTTTTGCCTTAGGTCGCCAAATGTCTTGGGCAGCGCTTTGGCCATCTCTATGGTTACCTTCCCCCACCTCCCGAATAGTTGGCTTTAAGGGAAAGGCCTACAGAGCCAGGCATTTGGGGCCTGGCCCTTTGTGAAAAGCTTTGCAAAAATGTGTTCTGTTTATATACCGCCCCATACCACTTCAAGTAGTCTCTGGGAGGTTTACAGTTTTAATTACAGTGATGCAGGCTACACACTGTCCCTCCCCCCAGCAATCCGGGTAGTCATTTTACCAACCTCGGAAGGATGGAAGGCTGAGCCAACCTTAAGGTGGCTACCTGGGATTGAACCCCCAGGTCGTGAGCACAGTTTTATCTGCAGTACAGGCGTTTAACCACTGCGCCACGTGGCCCCATACATTGATGGACTGCTCCTTTCTTAATGTGCCCTATGCCACCAAGAACTGTTCTGTTAAAAAGGGAGTGTATAAAATCTTCAAAATAAATAAGGGATTCAGAATACTGAACAAGCCCTGACATATGGTAACGCTTCCTGCTGATGGTGATGTTTAGGAAATGGATATACAGTATATTTTCTCAGCTTTCTTGGTGAAACTAGTTAATGAACGAGTCATGACTTGTGGGCAAATATTAGGGGAAGAAAGTCATTTCTGTTGTGTGCACTGGGATGCCGCCATGTTTGTATATATGTATTTTTATATGTACATTTGTTTTCAACAACAAATTGTTGTGTACCCAGAACCAAAATGAGTGGGACTGGCTGCCAAGAAACATGGAAGAGCTCATTCAGACTTGGATTTTACATTGTGCACATGTATTGACAGTTTATTTTATTTCAAAAATAGTTCCTGATTAAATTCAGGGTGCCTTATTTCATTTGCTGTTCACCACCGAGTAAGGCAGGGGGAGATGTTTATGATTATTTGGTTATAATTAAAAGGCCAATCACAAAAAATGAGTCTATTTATGTAACAGATGCATTGAATCATCCACTTGCTGAATGGTAGCTATTCTAATCTGTTTGTATGTATAATACAAAACAAACCGAAAAACAACAACAGTATGGTGCCACCTTTAAGACTAAGGGCCTTTTTACACGACCCCTAAGATCCGCTGGTCCCTTAAATTCGGACCAGAAATCTTGAGGGTTCCTTGCTGTTCCTCCGTCCCCACCCGCTCCGCACTTCTTTGTTCTGTCTGCGTGAGGGGAGGGAGGGGAAAAAAAAGCCTTAGATAGGGAGAAAAGAATGCACTCTTACCTCCGGAGTGCCGGTGGAAGTTGCTCCGACCTCTGTTTACTTCCTGGTTCCTCTTTAAGGGGTGGAGGCAAAAGAAAAACAACAGAAAGAAGCGAGGAGAGCTCAGGCACTCTCCGCATCAAATATTTTGCACCATCAAAGAGCAGGTACAAGAAAAGTGCGCTGGGTCGCGCTAAAGTGGGCGGGGTCGCACTTAATTGTCTGCAAACTCCGGAGCTGGTGGGTAAGCATTTTTAAGGTCTGGAGCTTGCAGCCATTTGCGGCGGAGCTTAGGGGTCATGTATAAACGCCCTAAGATTTATTTTACTGTGGGCTTTCGTGGGTTATGATCAATTTCTTCAGACACAAAAAAATCAAAATCCTATTAATTGTACACCCTGCTGTAAGCACTGCTAGTTCAATAGTTGCTGCTTCTTTTCCCCATTATATGCCAGTAGCATGATTTGGCACACAATGAAGTAGTGAATGGTTAACTTGTGGGAATTTGTTACTGAAGTTTCATAATAATCCGGTGCTATCAAGTGAATTCCAACTTAATGACAACCTGTTTTCAGGGTTTTTCAGGTAGAGAAGACTCAGAAATGTTTTCCTAGTTCTTTCTTCTGGGGGTGCCCTGGGACCACACAGCAGGCATGGTAGGAATCAAACTCACAACATTTGGCTCTACAGACAGATACCGAAACCACTGAGCTATGCAGCCAGCTCGTGGTGATTTACACCATGGCATTTCTGCCAATGTAATAACCCAACAGGATTTGAATCGAGGAGTATTCTTGTTATTCAGGCTATAGGTTTATATGTGCAGTGTGCCGTGTATATGACCAAGTGAAATGGGATAGAGATTGTGACAATTTTATTATTAAACCTGGGAATCTCTCTGTCACCTTACAATATCTAAGTCATAGTCAGAGGTGAGAGCGATTTGACATTTATGTAGAAAATTTGCCCAGAGGGTTTTTATGGGGAAGCTGAGTCTTGAATGCAACTCTTCCTGATAACTCTACCCTGAGTTTGGACAGGGAAAATTTGAACACCAGATATTTCGGCAATTCCCATCAGACCTGTTCAAAGATTTGTGGTTTGCATGGGTATTTTAAGTGTACTCTTGTATCTTCATTTGTTATTTCTGTCACGGATGTTTGGCTCTTTCACAGATCTTAGAATGCTATGATTTCATTTTCATATTTATTAAATGTAGAGAACCCACTTTGTTATAAAAAATCACAAATTGCCTTGTAAGTAAACACAAAGCAAACAGTAAGGTAATGCTATTACAAATCTGAAGGACTAGATGGCTCTTGAGGTCTCTTCCAACTCTATGATTCTGTGGTTTTTTTCTAATTTACCCAGACCATTCATTCATTCATAGCAACATTTGGGAGGTTAGCCCAAGAGTAAATTTTAGTTTCACAACCTTAGTTCCTAACCCTGCTTCTGTTTTTTCCCCCACTGTTGCCTGTACTTTCATATGTAGGCTGCTTTAAATAAATAAATGAGCCTGATCAGTTTTATTTATTGTAAGCTTTATTATTGTTATCGGCCCTGAAATTAATTAGTGTGGACGAGTAGATTAAAGGATATTAAAATAATATACAGTATTTGCTTTTGGGAACAGGAGCGTGGACATCACTGAACTAGACAGACAAGGTGGTCCTAAGGTGTGGGACCACCTGCATCCAGCCCTATGTTTAGTCCGGAAAAAGCGCTGCGGAGTACGGGGGGGGGGAAAGCACTCCGGAATAAGCAGCCATTCTCAATGAGTAAAATCGCAATGTCAACCCGCCTGATTTGTACCCACACTTCGCAGACTGGTTGGCCCGCTGCGTTTTAAAGCTATCCAATCGAAGGGAAAGGCTGCCCGTTCAAGGAGAGGATTGGTCGATAGCTCCGGCGAGGGGCGGGGCTGAAAGTGGGGCGCGAATTTAGAGAACTAGAACAGGAGTCAACGGACGTTCCATTTAGGTGAGCGAATTTTAACCCCTCCGCCTTTCTGGACATGGTGGCGTCACACACGGTTGCGTTCTAAGCGCCCTAATACACCCTTTGTGCAGGGATACACTTATATGTTTGTTTGACGTCATACTCGGTTGTGATCTGCTGCGGTGACGTCGCAGGTAAACCCCCCCCCCCGCTTCCATTTCCGATTGCTTGGGACACGTTGTTTTGTCCTCCGTTCTCTTGTTCTGAATGGTAACAAAACCGATGTGTGTTCATGTGATATTGTAATATAAAAGTTAAAAAAACTTGATATTTAACCGACAATTTTGGCGCTGTTGGAATCTCTTAAGCAACGCGTTGCCTTACTTTAAGGACGCCTTTTGTTTTTGTATTTTTAAACTGCCACCTAGAAGCCCTGGTTGATTTTATCGCGACTAGTTAAATACATCAATATGTTTATTACATTATTTGATGAGCTATTGTTGCAGCCCGCATCCACTTTTCAGTTTAAATGTTCTGCTTGTATACCACCCCATAGCGCTTCAAGCACTCTCTGGGCGGTTTACATTTTAATTATGCAGGCTACACATTCCCCCCCCACTACCATTATCCTACCAAGGGGAATATAAGAGTTAGAGCTCCCAAATCTCTTATGATGCCCTGCATTAAGTTCTGTAGGGGTTTTTTTTAATTCGTTTAATGTTGTTTGCTCGTTTTTCACATGCTTGGTTTGCCCAATGTAACCTGCCAGTTCTAAAAAAGCCTACAGAATTTTGTTTGTGAATCATTGCTTTACACGTGGTGTGATTCACTGGACTTCTGTACTAAAAGGTGTGACAACGGCATTCCCAAGGCAGTTGGAGAAGTATCTCAAAGATCTGGCCTGTGAGCCATGGCAATGATTTAGAATTCAGCCACCACGGAAGTCTACCCCTGACAGCCAGTTGTTAGAGACTGAACTCCACTTCTTATTACAACTTTCTGCTTAAGTCAGGGTGTAGCATAACCCTTGCATCCTACATGGATGTTCTCTTCTAGGCTTGGAAATGTGACTTGTGTCACACTACAACCAGAGACTCCCCAGTTGCCGTTGCCGGCTGGCTGGGGGATTCTGGGGTTTGTAATAATAATAATAAGAGAAGCATTTCTGAGCTCCACGTACAACTGGCCATGGTATGTATGTATGTATGTATTGCATTTCTAGACCGCCCGATTTCCCAAATAGGGACTATGGGTGGTTTACTCGAAAGCAAATGAATCAATCAATCAAACTTTATTACGGTCAGTGACCCGCAATAGGATACGGTATATAAATAGTAGTAAAATAGATAAGATATAAAATATAGAATATAAAACATATTATATATAAAATATATAATATAATATAAAAACTGCCCACAAATCCATCCTGACCATCACGAAGCTATACCTTATTAGTATCTGAGGAATTAGTGATGTCAACGAGCCATAGAGGAAGATCAAGATCAAGATAGATATATACAAAAAGCATCAGAGTACATACTGTATATACATACTGTTCCATACACATAAGACATCCCACATTTGTTTGTTAATCAAGAGTTGTTGATACTTAGGAGCTATGTATCATAAGTGGTACTTTTGGTTAGTTGATGACGCTGGTCATTATCCTGCGGATTTTGATCGCTGCGGCACAGAACCTGGCCACACTATATGTTATAGAAAAATTCATATCTGATTCTGATAGAAGTAATTGAGTATAATAATGACCAGAGCGTCCTGGATATTTATAGATTATTGGAGATATAAGCTTAGGCCGGGTGTCTTTATAAAAGGAACAGAGAAGAAGTACATGTTCTGTTGACTCAATATCGCCAGAGTCACAGGGACATAGCCTCTCCGAATAGGGAGATCTCCGATATCGTCCCTCAAGAACAGCAGAAGGGAGGGCATGACATCGGGCCAAGGTAAAGGTGGGTATCTCAAGCTTGGCTAAGTATCTCATTGGGAAAGATAGATACCTGCAGGAGTCATTAACAATAAAGGCAGGGGAGCTAGCTAGATCCAGTTGTCGTTCTGAGTCGGTAACCCACTGCTTAATAACTGCTTTGGCCTGATCATACTTCATGGTAAAAAGGATGTCTTGTGACTAGAGATGGGCACGACTTGAAAAAATTTTTTTTCGAGTTGTCGTTAGTCGGGCCAGTCCCATTTCGGGTCGTTTCCGGTTTTCGCGAAAATTCGCAAAAATTAGTCGGTTCGTTTTTTTGTTTTTTCGTTGTCGTTAGTACTGGTTTTTTTTGGGGGGGAGTGGGCTCCTGGAGGCACCTCTGTGGGGTGGGTGCCTCCTCTGGCCCGCTATAAAGGGAAAGTGGGCTCCTGGAGGCACCCGTGGGTGCCTCCTGCCACTAGGAAGGGGGCAGGCTCCAAGAGACCCTCTACATGGGGGTCTCCCTTCCTCACCTGCTGCTGCTGCAAAATGCTATGCAATAGCCATATGGATATTGCATAACATAATGTGCAGACGTAGACCAGTGTGAGAGTGATAGGGTATGCCCGCCCTTCACAAGCTCTGGCACCACCATGTCTCACACAGAAGGGAATTGTACTTGCTGCGTGTAGGCAATGCAAGCAAGTAGATCTGGCTTTAAGGTGGCTTAGTGCAAGAGCTAGGGTTAGGCTAGTGACGGGTAAGGTTACGGTGGGCTAGTGGGTTGCACCTTGGGTGCCTCTCTGACCCACTAAGAAGACAGTCTGTGACGTATGGGTACGGAGTCAAGGGTTAGGGTTAGGGCTAGGGCAGGTTTTAGGGGGCTTTTTGGCACATCCCAGAAGTCTCCATGGCCAAGTGGCCATGCGACTGGTGGGATGGCTCCAAAAATTTGCATGGTTGTCCACTCCCACATGGCTGGCCACTTGGCCAGCCCATCATTGCGCAGGTGTAAATAAAATAAAATAAAATCAATGGAGGACAGAGGAGGAGAGGAGAGACATTTTGTTGCAAGAAAAAACCCACTGCTACTGTGAAAAATCTGGCACGCGTGTTTCTGTTGTGCTTGTGTGTTTTTGGACCACGATTTCAAAAACAATATTGCGGTCGCCATTTTGGATCCCCCGCACTGCATGGCAAATGGATGTGCCCTCCCAGCCTGGTACCAGCAGCGCAGCAGTAGCAATAGCCAAGGAGAGGGGGGGCGGGGAACCCCCCCAAATAAAACACCCTTCTGGCCTGGTAGGTGCCCTCAGACAGTTTTCGCCTAGTTTTAGGGCCGGGAATCGGGTTTTTTTTTTAACTTTTAAAAACTTTTTTTCTGTGCCGCTTGGCACTGCGCGGTCGCCGCGATGCAAGTAACGAGCACGACAAATCAGACCAAATTGTTCGTTCGTCGGTTCGAGCTCGAAGTCTGGTGGAGTAATTCCCGTTACCGTTTCCGTAGAGTAACGGAAACGAGTAACGGAAACGGAAATGGGAATACCGCTAAGTCGTGCCCATCTCTACTCCCAAATATTTAAAGGAGGAAACCTGCTCAATTTTGTGCCCATTGATACTCCAAGAGTAAATCTTGGGTCTTTTAGCAAAGGCCACAATTTTAGTTTTTGATAATTGAGCTTTAATTGCTCTTCCTCACAGAATTGTGATAGTGCATTCAGAGCTCTTCTGAGACCTACAGGTGTTCTAGAGAGGATTGCTGCATCATCGGCATAAAGCAAGACAGAGATATGCCTTCCAGCCAGTTTTGGAGGGTGGAAGGTCCCATGGTCACGATAGGACACTATGGCGTTAATATAGAAGTTGAAGAGAAGAGGGGCCAGAATACATCCCTGTTCAACACCTTTATCAGTGGCAACAGGATTGGTGAGTTGACCCTGGGGATTACATCTGATCTTAAGTTTGGTTCCTTCGTGGAGCATGCGTATTAAATGAAATAGACGTCTGTCTATTGTTGAAGCCTCCAGTTTCTCCCATAACCTAGTTCGTGATATTGAATCAAATGCTGCCTTAAAATCTATAAAGGCAGCATAAAGGGAGGAAATATTGTAGGGAGAGTATTTTTCAATAAGATGTTGGAGCACCAAACATTGATCTATATTCGATCTGCCTTCTCTGAAGCCGGCTTGCTCTTCCGCAAGTATGTTTTCTTGTTCCAGCCAGTCTTGCAATTTCCATTGTAGGTGTCTAGCATAAAGTTTGCTGATTGTATTAAGAAGACTGATTGGTCTATAGTTGGCGGGATCATCCTTTTTGCCTTTCTTATATATAGGTATAATAGCCAGCCCCCAGTCTTCAGGGATTCGTCCGTATCTATCGATACAGGTAAAAAGTGAAGCTAGTAAGGGAGACCAAAAGTCCAAGTTGTTTTTGATGACCTCTGCTGGAATTAGGTCTTCTCCTGGAGCTTTCCCTTCTTTCAGTAAGGTAATCAAGCTCTTAATTTCTGACTGAGGCACAGGAGGCCACTGTGGGAGTTTACTTAGGTCTTGGATGTAAGATCCCTTTCCAGAAGATGGATCTGAGTGTAGCTCTTGGAAGTATGCTTCCCAGATCTCTGAGGAAATGTGACAATCAGGCACAGGCCTATCAAGGCTGCGGATACAAGATGTGAGATGCCAAAAGGTAGCAGAATCATTAGTTTTAGCTGCTTGTATTAGCTGTGCCCAATTATTTTGGGTAGCAATCTTTTTCTTATGTGTTAAAAGTTGTTTATATTTTTTCTTTTGCAAAAGAAGATCCTGTGCAGCCGATGGAGCTCTACTAGATAGGTAGAGTTGATAAGTAGCAGTTAGAGCCTTTTTAGCATCTACACACTCCTTGTCAAACCAAGGTTTGGAGTGGAAATGATGTCGCTTCCAAGATGCGGTTCTGTTAGCTTTAAATTCTTTATTTAGTTCTTGAATCAAGATGTTATAATTCTCCAAAGATTCCTCTGGTGTCTTTGCTGATAACAAGTTAAGGCGCAGTCCCAATAGATGATCAGATGCCAACATTTCAGAGATTCTTTGGTTCCAGACAGAGGACCATTTGATACGCTGATAAGTTCTTCCTGAAGGAGTTATGTTAGGTTGATAGTGAGTGACAGTGCGCACTTCCTGAGTAAAAGCATTTAGGAGAAGCAAAATGGGGAGATGATCACTGTCGGATTTAGGAAGTACTTGTAAGTTTTTAACATAGGGAAGAAGATCCATGGAAACACATACATAATCAATAGTGCTCATTTTGGATCCAGATATGTAGGTAAATTCAGCTGGATAGTCACCTGTAGAAGTACCATTTAGGATGAAGAGATTAGATCTATATGTTAGCTGGGCCAAAGAAAGGCCTGCAAAGTTGAATTTCTGATCCTTAAAAAGACGGGGGAGAAGGGAGCCAGTATATTCATGATCGGGGGGGGGGAATGCATTTATAGGCTGTATATAGAGTGTGATCGTCAGGACCCAGCCTCGCATTGAAGTCTCCTCCCAGAACTACTGATGCATTAGGGTTTTGAGTTATAAGATCCCCAACATATGATTCTAGCTCAGCCCAGAGGGTTCTAAGCTGGGCAGTCTTCCTAACGGGTGGCATATGAACATTAATTAGAATCAAGGAGTGCTGCTTGAATTGAACTAGTACTGCCATGGCACATGAATTCAGTGAGGGGAGAGACATTGAAATGGCATGTAGCGTTGTGGAAACAATGATCCCCAAACCACCTTTTGCTCTTCCATATTTGGCGCCAGGCACTGCCCCCAATGAAAAGGCAGTAAATCCATTCAGAATTAGTTGATCAGCAGTCCATGTTTCTTGGATCAGTACAATGTCATGGTGAAGCAAATAGTCTCCGATGGAAGGATCCCTAATTAAAGAGAACCACCCAGCCACGTTCCAAGTTAAAAGGGAGACTATATGGTGGTCCTCCGACTGTCATGAACTGTGAGCTAGTAAATGAGAGGATGATCTTGGAGGGGATTTTGTGATATCCTGATGATTAAGTAACTGTATTGGTATTTCCTCCATCAAAGGGGAGGATGCCGAGTACTCTGGTCCTAGCTCGTTTTCCTCCGTTGTTGGTTTGTCCAACAGAGGCCTGAAATTGAAGGTGGCGCATTGGTCCTGTGTATCAGAAGTAGAGGCTGAGTGAATCAATGCCACATGAGAGACAAAATGAGGATCATTGGCAAGTAAGGATTCAGTAGGGTTATCCAGTTTGGTAGAAGACTGAATGTCCCAGCACGGATTTATTGAAGTTTGAGTTGGATTAACAGCCTTTAAGGATGGCAAATATTTAAGCTGCTCAGAACTGGGAGATGTCCTCTCAGAGGCAATGGCTGGCCTTTTAATACTTGGAGTTGTGTTCTCATAGGAGGCATTGACAGAGCAAAGAGGAAAAGTAGAGACAGGGTCAGGTCCCATGTGAATCTCAGCTAAGATTGGCTGTTTCCTGGGATGTTCCCTTCTATGCTCTTGAAAGGGGGCTATACACTCCATGGGACATTTGGATTGAGAGGACCCATTTAGTTTCAATAATTCTTGTCGGAGCAGCTCAATCCTTCTGAGAATAGATTGTCGCTTTTGGTCAGAGAGTGCTCTTAGGGTTGTAAGATCTTCCTGTGATAAGACCTCATTGTCAAGATCCAATTGTAAGTTGATTTCCGGATGGTTCAGCAGAATCATGTTGTCTTAGAGCTGCTGCCAGGGGTTGAACAGAAAGTGAGAGTATATCAGCTCTCTCATGTGGTGAAGGTTCACATGCAGGAGACTGAACTATGTCTGACGGGAGCTCTTCCATTATTGTCTCTGAAGATGGCTTTGTTGGGTTATTGATTTCAAAAGGGGAAATGGTGGAGTCTAATGGATCCTGTGCTGAGCAGACGTTTTGGGATCCCAGAGGTGTGGGAGCTGTTGAGATATCTGATTTTAACTTCTTAGGGGGCCTAGGAAAGATTTCAATTTGTTGGAGGGATTTTCCAAGGCAAGATGTTAATTCCTTAAGATTAATTTGAGCATTCAAGCTTCTGTTTGCACCTGACTGGTTGAGCTTAGCTGAAGGATGGTAGTCCCAGAGGAGTGAGTGACTAGTAGGATGGATTTGTGGATGTTCCCTTTTAGGAAGGGAGCTACCAGCCTGTGCCTGTGCAAGCAGTCCTTCAGTTGAATCCAGTGGTTCTTGCATGACCTCATGCTCTGGGGTAGAAAATACTCTTTTGGTGGCTATAGAGAATTTGTTAAGAATTTTTTTCATCCGGAATAACATGAGAGGGATGGTTGGCTTATGGAAGTCCAGTTTTATCTTGGTCAGCCTCCGTGAACCTTGAAGATATTTTATGTAGTTTAAATCAATTTGTCCGATCTCTGTTTGTAATAGTTTGCTTAAAGATGTAAGTATCCTCTGTTTACTGGACCAATTCCCCTTATTTATGTTGTTGTTGGCAACCTCTAAGATGATTTGAGTCACTATTAGTTGTTGTGAGTATTGTCTGCTTAAGATATTACTCACAGGCTCTCCAGTTAACTCCAAGTGCTCCCTTCTGTGGGAGGTTTCTTTAAGGAAGATTGAGTACAGTGGGGAGTGAATTTAGTTTTTGTGAGGGATTCTTCCAGAATGGCAACTTGGTCAGCTATCTGTTCCAGCTTCTGGAATATAGCCAACACAGTTCTCCCAGTAATTATAGCCAGTTCACTCATCAAGGACATTATGTGGCTCTCAGCTGTCTCCAGGTTTGTGTTAGTTATCCCGGCTGTGGTGGTAGTAGAATTAGATACTGGAGGAATTGGCTGGGATGGGGGGAAGTACTGTGCTGGGGGTTGGGTTGATTGAGAAGCAGGAATCTCCACATCACTACTATCCAGACCTAGGTTAGTCTTATTATCTGAAGCTAGTATAGCATATCTGTTTGGTGAAGCATTTTGTATCAGCGTACTCACAGCTTCTTCAAGATTTGGGGTTAGCAGCATATCATCGAGGCATAGTTGTTTGGAATTTTTGGCGTTTCTTTCTTGGGTAGGAGAATTTGAGGGAATTCTTTAGCGTTTCTTCCTCCTAGGCATCTTATCTCAACAGGCAGACGTCTGGAGGTCAGGGTTAAAAATATTATTGCAGTTTCTTCCACGCAACCGGAACTCTCTCCCAGCAAATGAATCTACAATTAAAAGCAAACAAAATAATAAACAGCAAATACAAGAACATAAACTAAACACACTAAGAATCCAGATGCCAGGCAAGAAGACCAAGGGAAGGCAAAAATAAAAATAAAAATAAAATAAAAATAAAAAAGAAGAACAACAATGGGTGTTGATCTGATTCAGTTTATCTTCTTGTTTTCCATAGATATTATCTAACTCCGCCCCGATTGCTGAGCCCTGCATTTGTCCCATATCTTTTCCCCTGCTAGGTAAGGCATAATGAGGCGTGGCTCACCAGCCGTCTCCAGTCCTAGGAGGACTCCTTCAACACCCCCTTCACGCCGTGGCACTGGGAGGTCTCCACGTGGACGGTCACCTCGTGGCACTGGGAGGTCTCCACCTGGACGGTCACCTCGTGGCACTGGGAGGTCTCCACGTGGACGGTCACCTCGTGGCACTAGGAGGTCTCCACGTGGACGGTCACCTCAGTCTTCCCCCCGCCGTCCACCTCAGAGACAACAACCAGAAGAAGGTAAGGGGAAGGAATGTTCTCAATTTGGGTGGGTGGGGGGGGGGCAGGAGGTTAGAAGGGGTGTATTGGCCATCTTCTGTGTACAGCGGGCCCTTGTATAACAAACAGTTTGTATAACAAAAAAATCTGTACAACATTAAAAATTCAGGAGATCGGGGAAGTTTGGTTAACATAATCGCCTATGGGTAGAATCCGTACAACATAAAAATGAGATTACTCTGTTTTCAATGCATTCCTATGGGAATTTGTATAAAGGAAAATTTGCTTAACATAATTTCATTTGGAACGAATTAATTCCTTTATACAAGGTACCACTGTATCTGTTTTTAATATCTTTATGAAGGAACTCTGCATTGTAGTTGTCCTCACCACTTTATCCTCACTGCCCTGTGAGGTAGAGCAGCCTGAAGGCTGGGTGATTGGATGGATCTGTCCAATAATTTTTATAAATTAATCATCATCATCATCATCATGATCGTCGAGTCAATTCTGACTTAGGGTGATCCTTACCAGGGATCTCTCAGAATACTCAGCAACAGTTTGCCATTCTTTTCTCCTGGGAGGGAAGCACAGGGACTGTGCAGCTTGCCTATGGCCACACAGGCTGGCTGTTTTCCTATGTCATATAATCATAGGATCATAGATTTGGAAGAGACCTCAAGGGCCAGCCAGTCCAACCCCCCCTGCCATGCAGGTAACCCCATCACAGTATTTCTGACAGATGGCCATCGAGCCTCTGCTTAAAAACCTCCAAAGAAGGAGACTCCGCTACCCTTCGTGGCAGCATATTCCACTGCCGGACAGCAGCTCTAACTGTCATGAAGTTCTTCCTAATGTTCAAATGGAATATCTTTTCCTGTAGTTTGAAACCATTGCACCGAGTTCTAGTCTCTGAAGCCATGGAAAACAAACCAGTCCCTTCTTCAATGTGACATCCTTTCATATATTTAAACATAGCTACCATATCCCCCCTCAGCCTTCTTTTTGAAAGATGGAAACCTTTGGTTCTTCAGCCAGGTGCCCAATTCAAAGAGCTATCTAGCATCGCCACTGTCTTTTATCAGATACCCATTTCGTCACAGCAAAAACAAATCAAAACAAAACCACTTTCTCTTAATGAGATGTTTGCAAGAAGCTGGATTCCCCCCCCCCCCAAAGCTGTTGGAGGAAGCTGGGAACAAAGCATCCAAAAACAGATATAAAACAATCAAAGTGGTCTTTTCCATGCAGTAAATATTACGAGGATGTGACTCCCATGCAGAGCAAAGAATTCAGAGTTCACATGTTAATGCAACAAACCTCCTGAAGCCTGACATGCTTGATTAAACCATACACTGGCAATCTGCAGTTGCTGCATCCACATTTTAGTTCCACATGGAATAAACCTAATTCCAGGCAAAGAGACAAGAAATCCAGCCAAAGGACCATCCTGTCTCTGACTGTGACCGTGCTTCTTGACAGGGGTTTGCTTCCATGTTTGGATGCTCGGAACTGCAGCCAGGTGACCTTGAGCTCAGTGGGGTGCACAGTATGGAATGAATTAGCAGCTTGTTTCAGCTCAGATGAAATGTCAGCTTCCAGGGAACTAGGTTCCAGGTTCCTCCACCGTCTTACCACAAACGTTTGGTTGTAAAAGTTATTTGCACGGGTACAGACCTGATGAAGTGTTTTTATCCAGGAAAGCTTTGGTATGATATAGTGATTTTTAAAAAGGAGTCTATAATTCCAATCTTGCCTGATTTCGGAAGCTAAGCAGGGTTGGTCCTGCTTAGTACTTGGATGGGAGACCACCAGGAAATAACAGGTGCTGTAGGCGTCTGGAGTAGGAACTGGCAAGCCACTCCAGTATTCCTACCAAGAAAACTCCATGGACATGGGGTCACGAAGAGTCAGTCATGAGTGTAATGACACAACACCATAAAGATGTCTCCTCTTCTTGCATTTGCTATATTTTAATGTGAGTTTTTGTGGGCAAGGACACTGGATATGTCTTAATTGGACTGGACTGGGCTGTATATTGTCCCTCCTTACGGTAAGCTGCCTTGGGTCCTTTTCCAAGGAGAAAGGTGGGGTAAAAATACTCAAAAATAAAATAAGATCTCTATCCCCCTTCCTTCCTTCCTTCCCCCTCCTCTCTCTGTGCTTTAGGAAAAGGCTCTTGCTTATTTTGTTTTTATTTTTAAAAAATACTCTTCTGATCCATCTGGAGCATCTTTCTAAACGATTTGTTTCTTTCCCGTGACATGTCTGGGGGACCCTGGTCTCTCTTTTTTATTTCTTGCTTCTTCATGACCTTCTAACCCCCTCCTTTTTTCCTCCCTGCAGCCCGACCGCGTCGGCGACGCTACCGACCCGGCCAACGGGCCCTGATGGAGATCCGGAAATACCAGAAAAGCACCAATCTCCTCATCCCAAAGTTGCCGTTTGCCCGTTTGGTGAGTCGTGCCGGTTAGCAGGGATAACACAGACTCCAGGTTTCTTTGGTTGAGAAAGAGAGGAGGCTGCCTCAGTCACTCTAAGAGTGGAGCCAGCCTTTACCTTGTGTATTTTAAAAGCAAGGTTTCTGTTACTTGCATAGAATAAACCTGTAAGTAGGCAGGTGATGCCCACACTGTTTTGGCAAATTCTTCAAAATCTGTCCTCCCTTGTTTTCCCTGTCGCTTGCAAGCCTGAGATTTTGGCCTGCTTCCGTTTGGTGTCTGAAACTAGCAATTCACACTAAAACATTTTACATTTAATGATTTTTTGTGTACATTCCATAAAAGGAATAAACAGTACGCATGATTGCTTTTGGGAACAGGGCAGACAAAAATCAATGATTTTTAAAACTCAAATTTATTAAAATCACAATTTGAATCAAAAATTGAGTTCATTGACTTCAAAGTGATGCTGATAACTAGAGATGGGCACGACTTAGCGGTATTCCCGTTTCCGTTTCCGTTACTCGTTTCCGTTACTCTACAGAAACGGTAACGGGAATTACTCCACCAGACTTCGAGCTCGAACCGACGAACGAACAATTTGGTCTGATTTGTCATGCTCGTTACTTGCATCGCGGCGACCGCGCAGTGCCAAGCGGCACAGAAAAAAAGTTTTTAAAAGTTAAAAAAACCCCCGATTTCCCGGCCCTAAAACTAGGCGAAAACTGTCTGAGGGCACCTACCAGGCCAGAAGGGTGTTTTATTTGGGGGGGGGTTCCCCGCCCCCCCTCTCCTTGGCTATTGCTACTGCTGCGCTGCTGGTACCAGGCTGGGAGGGCACATCCATTTGCCATGCAGTGCGGGGGATCCAAAATGGCGACCGCAATATTTTTTTTGAAACCGTTGCCCAAAACTCCACCAAAGCACCACAGAAACATGCGAAAATTAGCTATTTTAAATGCTTGAATTTTTACAGTAGCAGCAGTGGGGTTTTCTTGCAAAAAAAAGTCTCCGTTGATTTTATTTTATTTTATTTTATTTTTTTACACCTGCGCATTTGCAATGATGGGCTCGCCAATGGGAGTGGACCATGCAAAGTTTTGGAGCCATTCCACCAATCGCATGGCCAGGTTTTGCTGACTGTACCAGGCTGGGAGGGCGCATCCATTTGCCATGCAGTGCAGGTTGACCACAGAGACTTCTGGGATGTACCAATCGGGCATAAACAGCCCACTAATCGTAGCCCAAACCCGAACCCTAAGCCTAACCCATACGCCAGTACACTGTCCTTCTAAGTGGGTCAGAGAGGCACCCAGATGCACCCCAATACTCACCCTAACCTCACCCGTAACTAGCCTAACCCTAGCGCTTGCGCTAACACGTCTTAACCCTAAGCCAGATCTACTTGCATTGCACTACATGCAAGTACGTGAGACACAGCGGGTGCAAAGAGTCTGCCAGTCCGTCACTTGTGGCTCTGGCTGACTCCTGCAGCTCCCTCCAGGACCCCGCTACCCCCCCCCAAACCAGTACTAACGACAACGAAAAAACGAACCGACTAATTTTTGCAAAATTTCGCGAAAAACGGAAACGAGCCGAAACGGACTGCCTCCGACACACGACAACTCGAAAACGTCATTTTCCCGAGTCGTGCCCATCTCTACTGATAACATACAAAGCCCTAAGTGGTGTGTAGGACCTTGGTACCTGTCAGAGTGCCTCTTTCCACTGAGAAATACAAAGAAACAATGTAAATAAACAGTTAATTAAAAAGGCAGGGGCAACGTAAATCTTAAACCGAAGTACCTCACTACAGCTGTCTCGGGAAAGGCCTGCTTGAATAACCCAACATTTTAGTCCTCTCTTGAAGAGGTAGTGAGGAGCTACCCCCAAATAGGCCCAGTAGGGAAGGGCATTTCGTTTCGGAACCAGTAGGTTACAAAACGAACCATGCAAGCCCAGGTGGTCCTTAGAACTGGCTGATACATGCAGATCCAATTGCTTTACTTTTCTCTGTCTCGTGCAGTGTTAAAATCCAAAGAGGGTTGATAGGAACGGGTTAACATTTTATAATCACAACTTCCCCCATTTTTTTTCAGCATACATTAAAATCATGACACAAAATTCAATTAAAGTCTCCTTAGAGGGTGATATTTGATTGACAGTGGGGTGCTCTGCTGTTTGAGTGTTAGGTAAAGCAGAGACCCAGGATAGTATCAAGGGTATTCTGTATTGGGATCAAACCAGGGGCACAAATCAAACTATTGTGTATTCAATAACTGGAGTGGCTTATCTCTGCAAACCATTTTAAACTGTATAATAGATTAACATAAGGGAATCAGGAGGGCATGGACAATACATATATACCATAAGGCTGAATGGGAGGGCTATGGGCATCAGTTAAAATGAAGCTTAATCAGCTTTCCTATTTTCTGTACTTAGAATTCTCTAAGTACAGATTGATGTACCATTGATGATGCTTTGTGGTGATAGGGCCCATTGAACTATTGGGGGGGAAAAGTGCTTTCTGTTCCTTTGACTGCTAAACAAAATTAACAAATATGTGGATGCCCTTCTTGTGAATGACAGAAGCTCAGTTGACACAAGAAAGTATCTTATACAATACAAAGGTAAGGTAAGGGATATGATAGCAAAGGTAGCACATAACAGAATTCAGTAAGGCCAGTAGAATTACAGAACATACAGTATGCTTCAAAATAGTAATTGCTTCTAAACATCAGCTGTAGATGGCTGCAAAGGAGCTGAGCTGTGTTGGCTGCAAAATAAACAGGTAGATCTGCTAAAAGACGTGCAAAAGGGCACACTGACAGTCTGGTAATGGTGGTGAAACTTGCTGTCATTATAACAGTTCAGGATGAGTCTTAAAAGGAGAAAACACTGCCGTAAACAGTCTCTTTAAAGTGCCTTCTGCTTCCATGGCTGTGCAACCAGTTCGTTGTTTTGCTTCAGCTGAGGCAGCTAGACGGCTGCAGGTGATGAAATGGAGCTGATAACAGGCCACAGGAACGATGACGTTGGAGCTGTCATGGCGAGGAGAACCCACATGAAGCAGCTGTCCGACGATGTTCCTTTGAAGGTGTAGATTAGGAAGCGGCACAGAGGCTGTTGAACTCAGGCAGGACTCATCGAGACTCTCAGGAGTAGACAGAGTATTAGAATTTGGAGCAGCCAAAAACCAAAAGGTGTTTCTGCAGGTAACTAGGAAAGATAGCTAGTAGAGAGACAGCTGTATAGATTATCAGCATGATCTGAAACAGATCTTTTTCACACTGCACAGTGGGGGCAATAGCAAAATTTACACTTTAAAATTCTCTGAAACATAATTTCTGAAACCTAATTTAAAACACAAAAACAGGACAATAGCATAGCTATTCCTCATTTTTCCTCAAGATGTCAGTAGGTGATTTTCATATTGTTATTAATGATAGACCACTAAGTTTTAAAATCCTAACAAAGGTTTCTACTAAAAGTCAATACAATATGACAAAGAAATTACAGTGGTACCTTGCACAAAGGAATCAGTTTGTTCCAAATGAAATTATGTTAAGCAAATTTTCTTAACTGTAGTCCAAATTTGAGTACACAAATTCACACATCAAATATTTTTTTTTGATAAAACAACACTGATTGATGGTATGGGATTGGACAATTGATTAAAATTACAGTGAGCTAGCTAAGACAGATTCAAAGAACAGAGCAAAACAGACAAGCAGCAGATAGGATGAAAAGGGTGTTAATTTCAAATCTACTAAATAATATTTTAACTTAACATATATTTTTTTAAGTGAATTAACATTTTATGGTGGCATTCAGATATGTCTCATGTCTAAACATGAACACATCTGGCTGTGGACACAAAACAAAAACAAGCAGGATGTTTATAGGCAAATGCAGAATAGGTTCCCATATCTAATAGGGGGGCTGATTGCTTGCTGCTGTGCCAATCAAGCAATGCTGTTTTCCCCTAAACATTTTTTTTTAAGCAAATTGAAAGCTGGTTTGATATATATATTTTTAACAATTCATGGTATCTTGCCAACTTGTCTTCCTACTTAAAAGTTTATCAAAAAACACAACATTACTCAACACCATATTTTTCTTTTACTTACGCAGACCTACTGCAACTTTACATATGCCCCATATATTTTTCCTTCCTATAAATCTCACTTAACACTTAAATCTCAATAACACTTTTCTGTATACAACCCCCCTTTATATATATTTTTTGAAATCTCTTTCTATTTTTTCATTCATTGTCGTAACCACTTTTTTTCCTTTCACATAGGCTTTTTTTTCCAGTCTAAATTCAAATTAGCAACATAGCATTATTGTTAAATATCAAGATCTAATTCATTACAGTATAATATTTATATATCATGGATCAGTGTTCATTCAAGAGTTAAATTGTCATGGATTTAGATTTCAGTGACATCCAATTTTTTTATTCTATTACAAGGGGCAACACAAGTGTTAGACAACACAATATTTGGAGGACAAAAGACACACCGGGCGTTTAGACACAACATGAATAGCAGCCTTAGACAACACACATATATGTGCGCAGATGGAATGAGAGAGTGTTTGGAATAGTTCTAAGTTTAAGTTGTTAGAAGGGAAGAATTCCATAAATCAAACTTTTGCAGCAAAAAGAAAAATTTGGAGTAAAATAGTCACTGGTTTGGTGCTGTAAAAATCAGCTAAGCAGAAATGTCCAGTTTCCACAGCAGAATTATGAATTATGAAACCCTATGCAGGAAAAAAATTCCTGTCCTTAATTACCTAATAAATTATCACACAGACATTACTTCAATTAACCCCAAAACAAAGTAAATTCTCTAACAGTTCTATAATAATGTCCCTAAACTCTTTTCTTAAAAACAGAATCTCATCTCTATTACAATGCTTCAATTAAACTCAAAACAAAGAAAATCTTTACCTAATAAAATGTCACACAGACTTCACTTAACCCCAAAACAAAACAAAATTCTCATATTTAAACAACTGAATTACACAAACATTCCAGGCTACACAAGCCCATTTAAACAACATCTAAGAGAAAAAAAAACACATTCTGCTGTAGAAAAGGCATGGGTCTGCTGTCGAAAGTTCAAAATTCATTAGGAGATGGCCAAGTTGGGCCGCAATCATTATGCAGATTAAAAGAACATTCTTGGGCAGTAGGCTGTTGTGAAGGAAACGAAAACTGGAGCTCTGGTGATGATGTAATATCATCTATTACCTTTAAAAAGTCTCGGAGGGCTACAGACAGATTCTGCATGGCATCAATTAGTGTTTGATAAGGATTTTGAGCCATGTCTGACAAATCATGAACTGACGGGAATTGCTTTTTGTTTTGTAAAAAATCCAGTCTGCTGTTTCGGCTTTTAACTAAACAATATGCAACAGAGGAATGGCAAAACACAAGAAGTCCTTGGCTGGCTGATAAGAAATGGCTTTCACTATCACGTTTACATTCTTAGAGGATGGAATTCGTCTTTCAGAGGAAAAAAGGTGTCGTTTTTGAAATGAGCGCTTTTGAAATGAGCACTCTGCAACAGAAGCGGCAAAAGTTCTTGACTGTCTGATAGAAAGGGCTTCAGAGGAAAAAAGGTGGGGGCTGCGTTCCTTTTTAAAAATGAGGAAGGGGGGGCGTGCGGCTTTTAAAATGAGCTCTTACAATAAGGCAGACACTTGATTTGTTAACTGACTCTGCCACACACGCGTTACTTGGGACTTCTTGAGCCAATTAATATAAAAACAGAGATATAAAAACAGGCCATAATTTATTTCTGGGCAAGAAGAAAAACAAGTCAGGGAGTCAAATTCTCCCCTATTAACCAAGCAAAAAAATTTTTTTGGCTTACCTTAGCTGGAAATGCAGACGATCAAAGGAAAATGGAAATAGGGCAGAGGTTAGAGGAGATTGTTATTGGTTGGAAACAAGGACAGTCCAAGGGAAAAAAAAACTCTCATGAGGCAAGCTGAGACCCGTTCACCCTCGCCGCTGGCAGAACTTTCTCCAGCGTAGCGTAGGTTCCCGGCCAATTGCGCCATCTGATAAGAATAAAATTTGTCTAAAAAATAGTTATTGATTGTTTTTCTTTGTTAGTTGCCAATGCACCATTATAAATTGTAAATGCATCATTGGTGGTTCATCAAAATTGCCACGCTGAGTTAGTTATATAGCAAAAGGTTTATTTAAGGCAGATAGAGTTATAACACAGAACAGTACAGTACAGTAAATAGGTTAGTTAAGAGATCCTAGGAGCAGCATGGCCAGAGGCATTGCTGTCCAGGACTCTTACAGTAGGTTAGTCTAAGGGATCCTAGGAGCAGCACGGCCAGAGGCCTCGCTGTCCCTGGACCCCCAGTGATGGTCTTCCGTGGTCCTTTTATACTCTTTTGCATGATGTGGTGACGTATTTTAGTACGCATACAAGTGATTGTTTATGTTGGCCTATGTCCATCTGGATGCCTCTGGTGCGCCATCCTGACTCCTGCCTGCAAGAGATTTTCGCCCACGGGTGTGAAGTGTGCCAAGTTTGTTGGTTCAATTTGACCTTATGCCCTGTGAGCTCATTTGGGTCTATTTTTGATTTTGAGGCATGTTAACCCGTTCCTATCAGGGTGCATGCTGCGATGTCATCTTTCCTGCTTCGTGCTGCTGGCCAATCAGAGAGGGAGGGAGGATGATGCCTGTCCCTGCACAGATCCTGATTGGCCAGCATCACCAATCTAGCACAGATGACATTGCCACTGTGGTTAAGATAGAAAATATGGATGTTAGGAGCCCTTCTAGTGTGGCTGGGAGCCTTGAGATCTCATCTCCCCCCACCATACAGGTACGAGAAGTCTGCCTAGAATATACCCGAGGGGTCGATATACAGTGGCAGGCCATGGCGTTGCTTGCTTTGCAGGAGGTAAGTGGAAGGCCCAGAGGCTGCTTCGGGCAGGAAGAGGTAGACCTGAGCTGGACAGTGAAGAAAGTTGAGTGGTGGTGGGGGATTGATTTGTTTGACATCTGGCATTGGAGGAGAGCTTTTTGCACGCCCTGGGTTGCCAGAAAGACAGACAGGTGGGTCCTAGATCAAATTGAGGCTGTGCTATTTCTGGGGGCAAACATGTTGAAGCTGTCCTACTTGAAGGCCCCCCCTCACGAGAAGACTGGATTCCACGGAATAGACAATTAAGGTTGGGAAAAGGCGAAGGGCGGCAGGAAAAGAGGAAGACCAAATATGGGATGGATGGACTCCTTAAAACAGTGGTTCTCAACCTGTGGGTCCCCAGAGGTTCTTGGACTGCAACTCCCAGAAGCCTCCGCCACTCGCTGTGCTGGAAGGGGTTTCTGGGAGTTGCAGTCCAGGAACATCTGGGGACCCACAGGCTAAGAACCACTGCAGCTCAAAGGAAGTCACAGGAGTGTGCAGGAGTGGGGCGGGGCTTTTGAGGGGAGGACATTTTGGAGGTTGTTCATTCACCAGGTCGCCATAAGTGGGAGCTGATGTGATGGCGCATGACGTCTACAACAAGGCCTGAGTTCAAATCCTCATTGAGGTCATGACTTTGAGGTGGCTACCCTCCATTGTGACTCAGCTGTTTTCCCAGAATAAATTTAGCTAGCTACACTAAGGTGGTATTTTAGGATACTGATATAATTGCTGAATTCTGACGCATATGGTTGTACAGTATTTTAAAAGTTTAAAGCACTCTCTGGATGGTTACTCAGTTATGCAGGATAACACATTGCCCTTCCTCTAACACACTGAGCTAGGTACTTAGTTTACTGACCTCAGAAGTATGAGAGGCTGATTCAGCCTTGAGGCAGCTAAGCTCATCAGGTCATGAACAGAGTCTTGACTGCGCTACTGCCATTTAACAACTGGACCACGAGGCTTTCTTATTACCAGAACCCTAATTTTAAAACTTTCTTCCATTAGAGCACTTTGAAGCACAAGGTTAAAAAGGTCTATTTGTGCTACGTTTTGAGGGAATTTCTTTGAGTTTGTCTTTTGGTCCAGGCTTTCTTTTTATGGCATTTCCCCCCACATATTTATAATTCGTAATGTTAGGTGTTTGTAGTGCATGTATTTCCCTTGGTTGTTAGTTGCCCTGAGCTCTTCATGAGGAATAATATAGATTTTTCCCCCTGTAAGATATCATTGTGTCCTTCCTGTCTTCTTTTTCACTCATTCTTCTTTAAGGCGGCCGAAGCTTTTCTCGTGTACCTGATGGAGGACGCTTACCTCTGTACCATCCATGCCAAGCGGGTCACCCTCTACCCCAGGGACATACAGTTGGCGCGACGGATCCGTGGCCTTCAACAGGGCTTGGGCTAGTGGCCTCCTCTCCATCTCTCTGTACTGCGCTATCTTCTGGGACCCAGAAAAGCTGCCGAGAGCATCTCAGAAAATATAAAACATCTAAGTGGAGCAGCAATTCCTAGTTGGGGCCAAAAACCAGATATGAGGCCCTGTGGAATATGAAGGTTTAAAGCTTTTATAGTTCATTTTCTCCTGTTAAACACCGAGACAATTCTGCAGTTATAAACAAAATGTTTTATAAGCAAAATGTTTTAAAATCTTCTATATATAAAGGCATCTCTGGCTGAGGAAACAGGAGCAGCTAGTATAAAATCCCACCTAAAAGAAGTACAAAAATGTTTTACAATCTTCAAATGAGAAACAAAATCTTCAATTATATATTCTCAGTTGAAGATTTTGTAACATTTTTGTACTTTTAGGTGGGATTTTATACTAGCTGCCCCTGTTTCCTCAGCTAGAGATGCCTTATTTTTTTAACAAGTATATCTTGAGGCCAATTATATATTCTGTTTGTTGATATTGCTGCTGTTATTCTTGTTGTCTCAAGATATTCTCTGACATCTCATCTGTACATTTCATTCTAAGAATGAGATTCTAATGGGGAGAGAAATAAGGAAAAATAATATATATGTTGGGAGGTGTAGGAGCAGAAACAAGTTTGCTTCTCACTTAATCCTGACTGCAACATGTTAAATAAAAATCCTCAGGAACTGAGTGTTTGAGTGTGTAGGGGGTGAGGCAAACTTTGAGATGTTGGGAGGAGAAAGAGATTTGGAGCAGGCCAACAGGCCAAGGATGTTTTCAGTCTGGGTTTGTTGTTAAATACATAAAATTGTTTATTGAAATCAAATAAAGAGGGTTTGAACAATTCTCTGTCGTGTCTTTCAAGAAGGATCTTGGAGTCGTCGGAGATCACAAGCTGAATATTAGCCAACAGTGTGACAGGGCTACAAAAAAGGCAAATGTTATCTTAGGCTGTATTCATCGAAAGCCCTATGAGGAAAACAACATGTTCAGGTTGGAGAAAAGACTAAGGAGCCATACGATAGCACTTTTCAAATATTTCAAAGGCTGTGATACAGAGGAGGGGCAAGCTCTGTTCTCGATCATCCCAGGGTGCAGGACACGATCCCAGCAATGAGCTCACGTTACAAGAAGCTAGTTTTTGGTTGAACGTCAGTGGGGGGAAAACTTCCTAACTGTTAGATCAGTACAACAATGGAACCAGTTACCTTGAGAGAAGATGAAGGCTCCAACGCCGGAGGCCTACAAAAGAAATTTAGACAACCGCCTGTCAGGTCTGCTTGGATTTGATTTGGATTCCTTCCTTAAGTGCTGAGTTGGGCTCGATGGCCTTTGAGGCCCCTTCCAACTTCATGATTCCATGATTCTATAATTAAATTTAAAAGTAGGCCTTCCAGAGGCCTGGCGAAAAGTCAAGGATTTGCTTCCTCAAGTCAAGCAGGGTTGTTGGTTTCTTGGTGTTCATGTTGCTGGCTTTTGGTCTGGAGACTGTTCATGAACCCATAGCACGATGGGGTTGCAGACGTAAGGCCCAATGTGCTAAGGAGGGAGTGGTAGATAATGGCAGCAGTGGATTCCTGGGCAAGACAGCCAGGACAGAATATAAAATTTTGATTTTTGAGGCAAAGACCAAAAACAACAAACAATCCACAATAATCACATACAATTCAAATTTTGAAATAAGTACAAAATTATATAGTCTTCCATTAAAATATTAATAAATAAACCCTTACTTACAGATTCATAAATTACATACTCTACTAAGCTGTCTATATCCTTAAAATAAGATAAAACCATGGCCAGGTTTATGGTATAGAGGTATTATTATCTATCATGGACGCAACCCAAACATCTGTTTGCAAGTTACTATTGCTGCCGCACAGAATTTAGCCACTTTTCTTGTAATATCATGGGTATCATCAGAAAGTAGCAGTTGTACATAAAATCCCTCTGTTCTTCCTGGAAATTTGCAGGTAACAGGAGATAGGAGCTCCATGTGGATATCCCGATAACAACAATATAAGAACACATGTTCAACTGTTTCAATTTGGTCATTATTGCATGGGCAAACAGTCTGATGGAAGCAAACCTTGAAACCTTCCCTCCAAAAGCTTAAAAGGTAGTACCTTGAATCTAGCCAGTGTAAAAGCCCTTCTGGCATTAGATGAAATAAGACTGGCTAAGTATGGGGAGGTGGTAAAAGCAGATTTCAAAAGGTAGTTGTATTTCCCCAACTGGACAACATGGTTCTGTAATTCTATATCCCAGGCCCTTAGTTTCACTGCATTCATAGCCTCGGTAAAACCCATTGCTATACATGTAGTAGGAGAGTAGCCTAATTTTGATATCTCTACAATTATATGCTTCTTCCATTCTGACTGAAAAGTGTCAATTAACATCAATGGGGCCAGGCCTGATGAAAAGATGGGTTTAAGCCAGTATTTAATCATAAGAACTTTGACTCGTGCTGCAATGGGTACTAACCCAACCTCTAGAGGAAGAGCTACATTGGAAGTAAAAGGTGGTACCCCCAGGATTGCTCTCGCAAATTTGGTCTGAACAATCTCCAAAGGTCATAAATTAGCATAACCAAACACTTGAGAGCCATAAAGCTGAAATGATTCTGGCATTAAAAACTTATATTGCCAATGGAACATGTTTCCCCCCATTGGTGTGGAAGAATCTGGTAAGTGCTACAACATTTTTCTGAGCACTCACTGATGTATGGTTTACATGTGTAAGCCAAGAGCTGGAAGAGTGGGAAATTATGCCAAGATATTTATAATACGACACTTGTTCAATAGGTCAGCCATTAAGAGTCCATTTATGCTTTATTCTCCTTCTGCTAACAACCATAATCTTAGTTTTGTCATAGTTGATTGTTAGTTGTTCTTTATTGCAGTAGGGAGAGAAGGATCTCAGAAGTCTTCTGAAGCCTACACACGCTGTTGACAATAAAACACCATCATCAGCATATGAGTATTGAGACTGGGCAGGTGGCAAGCATAGGCTGGTGAAAATTTGGGTTAGTTAAATTACCAACTAGGCCATTGATGTAGAAATTAAACAAGGTGGGGGCTAAAATGCAGCCCTGCCTCACTCCATTGAGTACTTGGACATGGTTGGATAAGATCCCAGCTAAATTACATAGAACTCGCAGATATGCATTTTCATGGAGTCGCCGCATCAGCAGAAGAAGCCGTTTATCAATATTAGTGGTCTTAAATTTAGGCCACAGGCTTTCCCTTGGTATGAGGTTGAATGCGGATTTAAAATCTATAAAGGCTGCATATAAGGCACTACCTTTAAGGGAAGAATATTTGCGTGCCAGATGATGTAAAATGAGACCCTGATCTATGGTAGATTTGCCCTGCCTGAATCCGGCCTGTTCCTCTGCCAAGTATACTCTCCTTCAGTAGCCAATCCTGTAATTTCCCCAGTAAATGGCTCGCATAAAGTTTACTAATGGTGTTTAACAAGCTAATTGGGCGATAATTAGCTGGGTCCCCTCTATTTCCTTTTTTTTGTAAATTGGAACAATAATAGCTAGACCCCAGTCCTTGGGGAAGCAAGCTGTTTTGTCAATCCAGGTAAATAAAGAGGCTAGTACCGGAGCCCACCAGTCAGCATTAGACTTGATTAGGTCAGGTGGGTTATTGTCTGTTCCAGGAGCCTTACCTGGTTTGAGTTTGTCAATCAACATAGAGATTTCCATGGGAGCAACTGGGGGCCATTCTGGCAAATGTTCAGAATCAGTCTGGGATTTATTAATGCTGGTCGAATGAATTGCATAAATGGTATGAAAATATTCGTCCCAGATGCTAGGCAATATATAAAAGTCTTGTTTGGGTATGTGGGATAATGTTCCCTTTGTCACTATCTCCCAGAAGGAGAAAGTGTCTCTCAAATTGGATGCAGTTATCAAACATTGCCAAGCCTTCCTCTGTGCTGGGAGCTTCTTGCTCTTGATCAGAGCTTTATACCTCCTCCTAAGCGTATACCAGTCTGCAGGAATTCTGTCCAGATTCTGTTTCCTATAAGCTCTATATTTGACTAATAGCTCGTGTTTAGTTGCTTTACATTCAGAATCAAACCAAGACTTGGATCTGGAAACACAAGTGGACGAGCCGTGAGGTTTTTTACGTGTTAAATAAGTTTGCAGAGATTGTACTAAGTGATCATAGGCCTCTAAAACTGGTTCCACAGAGCTAGCGGAAGTAATAAGACTACTGATATAAATATAAGGCTCTGTAGCTAGTAACTGTCTCAGGAGCACATCCTGTTCTTCAGACCACTTGATACGAGCCTCTCTTGAGTCAACTGCAATAGGCACACTCAGCGAACACATTAAACTTATTAAAATTGATTTTAAAGATCAGAGGTAAATGGTCACTTTCTATATGGTATACCACCTTGAAATCTTGCATTATATCTATTAGGTCCCTTGTCGAAGCACCAACTGAAGAAATGAAGGTAAATTCACCTGGCCTATCTCCAATTGCACATTCATTTTAAAAGGCTAGACCGAAGTTGTTAGACATGTGCATTAAATGTAGGCCGCCATAGTTAGAGCCACAATCTTTGGATTGTCTATGATAAAGAAAGGGATGTGAAAGAGGTTCTGGAAGAGTTATATTAAACAGTGTTTTTGTAATTTTGGTAATTTATTGTTCTCATGTGGTCTCTCTCTCTCTCTCTCTCTCTCTCTCTCTCTCTCTCTCTCTCTCTCTCTCTGTGTGTGTGTGTGTGTGTGTGTGTGTGTGTGTGTGTGTGTGTGTGTGTGTGTCGGGGGGATGACAAAGCCATAGGACAAAAACAGAATTCTTCATATTCTTAAGAAACCTGCACAGGTACTTTGAACAGTGCAAGGGTTAGGAGGGAGCCACTCATCATGGGATATGCAGTTGGTTGATTTAAAACTATCTGTAAATGATTGTTGGAAACCAATCACATATAACAGTGTATTCTGAGATGTACCTTGCTTCTTATGAGGCAGTAGCAAATTCAGCCAGCTGTACAATATGGAAAATAGGGACTTTCTAGAAAATGCAGAGACTACAAAGCGTAATGAAACTCCAGTCTGGGAGAAAGGTAAACAGATTTATGATCAAAATAATGCAGACTTAGTGTCTCCCTTTTTTACTGCCTTGCTAGACAACACGGATATAAGATGTCAGGATAACTCAGAAGATATGTCTACTAATTCTGCATCATTTCAGAATGGGTATGAGGCAAGAGTAGAAACTGATTTGTCTGATCATGATAGTCCAGAAAACCAGCAATGTCGTGAGAAGATGCAACAGCTGAACCCAATTGCCCAGTCCACAGAGGGAAAGCCACTTGCAACTGAAGGACTGTCTTCAACTGATTTGATTTTAAGGAAGATCGAGAACAATTCCAAAACCTTTGGAACAAATTTCAAACATTCTTATAACAATAATTTGGAAGAAGACAACACTCAGAGAGGGGATAATAAGATTTTCCTCATTGTTAAGGTACGTGCTACATGTTCAGTAAAGTGGATTACACGTAGCATTGGTTTTTCCTTCCAGAAAGAAAAAATAACTTGTATGCTGAAAGTTTGATTGAGTCTTCACGGTTCTGTCTAATGAGGATTATGTGCATCTCAAAAGATGCTGTGTGTATTGAGGTGGTAACGTGACATAATGAGAAATAATGGCTGGAATCCTATAGATGTTTGTGTAAGGTTTGTGTAACTTGCCCTGGTTGATTGTGGCTAAGTGGCAAGGTGCCAGGTCACATTTTGTTTATTTATTTGGGAGCACTAACAGGCACATTTAGATGAAATCAACTATGAAAGGTATGAACCTTACACAAGCACCATGAGGGTTCTGGCTAGCAGATATGCTATCACTCCTCCAGACCAATATGTGCTTATATCTAATTATGACTGCAGCCCTGTACTGTACCTGGTTTCCTGCAAGATTTGTTCAATACAGAGTTATTGGAATAGAGAATGGTTTGCTTTCTGTTTAGTCCTGTGGTATCTTTACAGACTCTACATGTATTTACTGTGCATTGACTTCTTTCTACGCTAGAGTCTTCATTATTAGATTTCACTGGTAAAGAACATTGTAGCCTGTAGCTATAAAGGAGGCTGTGATCCATAGCTTTTAGGTGAGGATATTATGCAATCTGTTACCATAGTTGGTATGTTTTTTAAATAGTTTTAGTGACAATCCACTTAGGATAATACATATCACCTAATATAGCTTGTTATACATATAATACAGAATAACACAACAAATTAAACATTCTTAAACTATCCAACAGTCCAATCCATATTCCAATTAAAATTCCAATTTATCCAATTAAAAATTTGTATAAGATCTGAGGTCAGTAGAGGTTGCCATATTTTCAGAAATTTATTGTATTTACTTCTCCTCTGTATAGTTTAAACCTACTAGTCAGTTTTTCCTTAACTGCTACTTCCCATATTTGGTTCACAAATTTTGTGAGTGAGAGATCCTGGGCATATTTCCAATCCTGATTAATTTCCATTCCTAGCCATGCCCAGGAGAATGGCTATTAATTCTTTATTAACTAGTTTTTCATTTTCCCCAGCAAACAATGAGAATAATAACAACATTTCATTTGGAACTATTTTCTGTTTACTGTAGTTAGTTTCTCTATCCAGTTAATAACCTTATTCTAAAATGTTTCTATAATTGGGCATGCCAACCTTTACACCCACAATTAAACCAACATGCACATGAGATTCTTAGATGGATCTTATATGAATCTATATTTTATTCTGTTTTTATTATGTACTCTATGTTGTGCACCACCCAGAGTTCCTTTGGAAAGTTGGGCAGCCAATAATAAATAAATAAATAAATAAATAAATAAATAAATAAATAAATAAATAAATAAATAAATAATACATCTGATATTCTTCTGTTAATTTTATGCAGTTTTGCGGTTGGTATGTAAAGGAAGAGAATTTCTCAGACCCATGGGAGTTACGGCTTCTTGGCCACATTTGGTTGAAAAAAAATTATGTTTGGTTTTAGGCAAATTAGAAAAGTTGATGGAGTTCTACTCCATCAGAGTAAATTGGATACTTTCCATGGCAATTTTTTTCAAGGATCAAAAATATTACACTATTGCAGCAAAACCAACAAGAGTTCTGTATCATCTTAAAGGCTAACATGTTTTGTTTGATGTAGGATTTCATTGCACCAAGTGCATTTCATGACATCCGCCACTTCAGTCCCTGAAAACATGCTGAATATATCTTTTTAGGCTTTAAGGTGCCTCAGAATGTTTTTCTTGGTACTGTACTGCTGAAAGAGATTAACACTACTCCCTTCCACTTAAATCTGTAGCTTGTGTAAGTGCTCCTATACCTACAGAGGGATAAAGCAGGGTGTGGTTTGCACATTGACAAGATAAAGCAGGGTGTGGTTTGCACTGTTGTTATTAGCAGATTCGTATAGGATTATTTTGTAGATTACAGTATACATATAGGGTTGGTATCATTTCCATGTATTGTATAATGTTAATCTTGGAATGAATAACCTTACTAAAACATTTGTAAAAGTTTGGTTCCATCTCTTTCTGCCATAATGTGACACTTAGTAGCCAAGGGGAGAATTAATCTGTACTGTATTCTGCTCTTTCTAACTGTGTGGAATTCTCTGTGGGGTGGAGGGGATAGAGCAGGCATGTCCAAAGTCAGGCCCGGGAGCCAAATGTAGCCCGGTTTCAAATTTTGAGCAGTCCGCAGCCTCTTCTCCCCGCCGGCTCAGCCTGTCATGCATCCCTGCCAGCTGGCCCCTCCCCATACTGGATGGAGATGTCAGCTTGCAGTTTTACAGTTTGCCTGCCCTCCCTGCCTCCCTCCCTCCCCCCAGCCACCTGCCCAGCCTACCTGCCCCCAACTTCATTGCTGCAGCGTCCTCCCCATCTTCTTACATGTTATAGAGACTTGTCCAATGTCCGGCCCGGGGGCCAACTGCAGCTGAATGGATGGCCCCCACACATTTTCACCTCACCAAATCTGTCCCTCCTTGCAAAAAGTTTGGACACCCCTGGGATAGAGTGATGGACTCTGGAGAACAGGGTCTGAATCCCTGATCAGCCATGGAAGCTAACTAGGTGTGGATCTGGTAAAACCACTTCTTAAATACTTCATGTATTTTGAAAGCTGTATTTGGGTCGCTGTAAGTCAGTTCTGACTTGTCTGTACAGAAAAGGGAATTTCAGCATCCATTATTGTGCTACGAGAGTAAGAAAATCTTCATCTGCTTTCCCCTATAACCTCGATAATAAAGGATAGATATGAATATTTTTTTTCTATTAAACTCCCTTTGAGTTCTGTCTCCCAAGCACTAGTATCCACATATCCCCAGCCTGGCTAATGTGGGTGACTGTCAGCAAAACACACAAACCCTCTAGTAGTTTCTGTTACTGTTTATATAACGCTGTACTGCTGTTTCATCTTATGTTAATGACAAATTAGAATTATGGGAGAATAAAGCAATAAAAGCTGCAATGATTTAACTTATCAGCTGGCTTGGGGAAAGACATTGGAACAGAGAACAAAGTTTCTTTATGAATGGAAGAGCTGATTGGTTCTTTATTCTACATTTGATCATAGTTATAAATAGCAGTAGTATAAAATCTGCAGGCACATCTGTGTTGGGTGTCTCCTGTAGAAGCCTTTACTGAACACAGTAATAACAAAGGGAAAAGAGTGGAGGTATCAAGAGTTACAAAGAGATGGAGAATTAAAAACAAAATATGAAGTCAAGAAACAAAATATAAAAATAAATTAGTGGATTAATACACAAATGATTTTGGGATACACAGAAGACAAAATAGAGGGCTTCTAGGGTGATAAAGTAAGAGGTGTGGTGGCTCAGTGGACTAGAGTGCTGAAACGGTTGGCTGCAAAGTCGGCAGCTCAGTGGTTCGAATCCCGGGTGTCACGCAGCAGAGTGAGCTCCTGCTGTTAACCCCAGCTCCTGCCAACCTAGCAGTTCGAAAGCACATAAATGCAAGTAGATAAATAGGTACCACCGAAAAAGTGGGAAGGTAAACAGTATTCCGTGCAGCCATGCCAGCCACATGACCACGGATGTGCACAGCACTGACTCTTTGGCTTGAAAACGGTGATGAGCACAGATTTAGCACACATGTGCAAGGGGAACCTTTACCTTTTATAGTGATAAAACAATTTGAGAAAGTGTGGTTTGGTACATATGAGAAGTTAATTAAGAAATTGCATGAATATATACTGAGTGATACATTGCAAGATGAGTTGGTTAAAGATTGCATTATAAAGTGGGCATGAAATATAGGCCTCACAATGTACTGATATTGATCATTGGGCACAAACCTGGAAAGTTAACACTGTATATGGATTATTAAATCTGTAAGTTTTAAAGAAAATATATATGTTCTGTAGACGTTGCCGTCAAGAATAGCCAAAATGTATACAAACTATCAAACAAATATTGTAAACGTAAGACAGGAAAGGAGTTGTTAGTTACCATGTGTTTTGGTCATTCAAAGAAGAGAGAACATACTGGAGAGTGGTGCATGAATTTTTACAAAAAATTCTGTCATGTAAATTTACCATTTAAACTAGAGTTTTTTCCAAGGTAATATTACAGAGATGGTAGATATGAAAATAAAGCATGTACTGATTCATGTAATAACTACAGATAGAATGTTGCATGCTATGCAATGGAAGAAGACAGAGATATCAAAACAAGAAGAATTGATAGAAAAAGGACTGGAAGTTGCAGGAATGGACATACTGGCGGAAAAGTTAAAGGGCCAATCAACAGAGAAAGCAGGTGAAAGCCGGTATCTGTTCTACAGAGGAATCTGCAAAAAGATTTAAAAGAGAACTGAGAAAAAAATGGGGAGACTAATAGAAACAGATGATGATGACAGTGACTAATAGCAATAAGCAATTGAATGGGGCTAATATAGTATATGAGCAATCTGCTTAATTAGAGATGTAACAAAGAATGTACTGTTCTCCCCTCTTCCCCTATTCCTGCCTTTCCTCCTCCCTCTATTTCTTCCCTTTTCCTCGATTAAATAAATAAATAAATAAATAAATAAATAAATACATCTGCAAAGAGGAGTAGTGGAAGTATTCTGTTATCAGAAGCAACCATGCCAGGCTGTATTAAAGTGTAATTTATTCAAACATAAAGAGAGTGCAATTAGTTAACATAAGAGTATGGGCATACATGTGATGAACTGCTTAATTGCTTGTTACAGTTTATCAGTGAAACACGAGCAAGGCCTTGGACTAACTTTATGCACTCTGGTGGGCCACGGACTTTCCCCCTAGCCAGGAGGAAGTATGAGAATGTTCCCTGGTCAGGTTTATCCTTTCCTTTGCAGGGTTCTGGTGGTTTAAAAAATAATAATTTATATAACACCCAGTTGATGAATTCACACTGCTTTCGGTGGTGCACAAACAAGCAAAGCCCCACAACCCTTGCCCACTTCATAAAAACATAATAACATAACCAAAATGGCAATATAATCTTCCCGTGGGTAAAAATCGATAGAAACCTGAGAGTCAAACATTAAAATTGTAAGTTTGGTTGTTCCTCAGTTCTGGCTTGTTCGCTGAACCTTTTAATTTGTTCTGCAGTTCTGGCTTGTTCTTCTATTTTAGTACAGTATTGGCTTTCTTCTTGATCTGATTCCTGGTAGGCATCCTACCAGGCATCCTACCAGGTCTTGACATCAGAAGCTATATGGAAGTTTCTCCTCCTGATTTACAGTAAGCATGTTTAAAAGCACCATTTCTAGAGGAATGGAAGAAAAAGAGAACACACACGGATTGCAAACTGAGAAGGAGAGAGAGAGAGAGAGAGAGAGAGAGAGAGAGAGAGAGAGAGAGAGAGAGAGAGAGAGAGAGAGAGAACTAAGTTCTTACAAAAACACAAGTTCATACGTCTCTAATAAGCATTAAAAAGTCAGCTGCCTGCACAACAAAAGATATGTTTTTGAGTCAAATAAAGGAGCATTATTAGTTTCAATTTGTTTTGAAATGCTCTCTAAAGAGAACAGTGAATTAATTAGACTGGCATACTTTGTGGAAACTTTAGCACAAAAGTATCAAGATGTGAGATTAAATATGAATGAGAATGGATCTCTAAGGAAAAGCAAGAGTTCACTGAATCAGCAGTTAGGATATTATTCATTTATAGGCAGTAGGCAGCACAATGCCAACAAACCTACAACAAATGAGAAGATAATAGCAGCATAAAATAACATTTCAGCACAAATGCATAATGTTCCACAAAAGTTCAGGTTGTCTCATGGTGGGTTAAGGTTTCAGAGACATGGAAATTGACTTGACGATGTCTACTCAGAATGGAAACCAATGGTGTCTGGAAAATCACTGCTGGATGAAGTAAGGTTGAAGCTCTGCTAAAATTTACTGTGCTTCCAAAGGGATAGTATGGATATATGTACAGTATTAACAGCCCAACTGTATTCAGGAAGTTGTGTGGCAGACTGTGCTTCTAAGTGATGTTCATTCCTGTTACCTTGCAGTATCATGCTTGCACAGCTCAATAAATCTTGTAAGAAACACACACAGCCTCAAATGTCTCTACACCAATGCACAGAGCATGGGAAACAAACAAGAGGACTGGAACTCCTAAAACAGCTAAATAAATATGACATAATTGGCATCACTGAAACCTGTTGGGATGAGACTTATGATTGGAATGTTGTTATTGGAGGGTATAACTTGTTTCAAAGCAAAAGCAAAGCAAAGCAGTGTTCTGCTTATATACCGCCCCATACCACTACAAGTAGTCTCTGGGCGGTTTACAATTTTAATTACAGTGTGCAGGCTACACATTGCCCCCCCTGGCGAGCTGGGTACTCATTTTACCGACCTCGGAAGGATGGAAGGCTGAGTGAACCTTGAGCCTGCTACCGGGGATTGAACCCAGGTCGTGAGCACAGTTTTACCTGCAGTACAGGCATTTAACCACTGCGCCACGAGGCTCTATAAGAGTCCTAGTAAGAAAGGAGGAGGTATAGCTTTATATGTTAAGGACATATATACTGCTGAAGAAATACAAAACAGGGAAAGCAGGTTGAGAGAGTATTTGGGTGAAAATTAAGGCCGAGAAAAAAGAGAGTTGTCACTGTGGGATATATTATAGACTCCCAAGTCAGCCAGAAGAGTGGGATGATGCTTTCTGTGAGCAGATGGCGCCACACAGTCAAAAGGGAGAAATGTAGTACTAATGGGAGATTTTAACTATCCTGATATATGTTGGCAGTCCAACTCAGCTAAGAATGCAAGGTCCAACAGATTCCTTGATGCCCTTGCACACAATTTCATGGTCCAGAAGGTAGAGGAGGCAACAATAGGAGCAGCCATTTTAGATCTGGTCTTAACCAATAGAGAGGACCTCATAAACGGGATCAAAGTGGTGGGATCGTTAGGTAAAAGTGACCATGTGCTCTTGGAATTTTTTATACAGTTGGAAGGTGAAGCTAAGCGTAGTAAGACAAGAATCCTGGACTTTAAGAAAGCCAATTTTTGTAAACGGAATTATTGGCTGTGATTCCATGGATCAAAACACTGAAAGAGAAGGGAGTCCAAGATGGATGGGAGTTCCTTAAAAGCGAGATATAAAAGGCACAATCTAAATCTGTTCCAACAAGAAGAAAAAATGGGAGATGTCCAAAGAAACCACAGTGGTTTTTTTTAATTTTATATTTTATTAGAAATTTATAAAAAAAACAGATAAACAGCAAAATAACATAAGGAAGAGAAAATAACACACAACAATATAACAGAAGTATAACAGATATAAGACAGAAAACGCAGTGCTACTCACCACCCCCCCCCCCGGGACTTAAACAAAATTACAACTTTCATATTATTGACCGACCCATTTCTCTCCAGAAATACATAGAGTCTTCTCCAGGTGTGTACCCTTTACCTTTTTGAAATACATATACCAACAATTTATCCCATATTCCATTAAAGTCATTAGACTTAGTCAGCCCTTTCCTAATTTTAATTTCACAAGTCAAATTTATCATTAATAGCTAGATTCCATAACTCTTTATACCATTCTTCCATTACTAATTGATTATTAGATTTCCAATATTTGGCAAAAAACAATCTTGCGGCCGTAACCATTATAATTACCAATTCCCCCTCCTCTTTCTTCAGTTGTGTATCTGCAACTACATTTAACAATACCAGCTGGGGGGACATTGGAATCTTTTTCCGTAATATTTCTTGCATTTCATTAAAAACCAAATTCCATTCAAATTTCCTTTTCTCACATGTCCACCATATATGTAAATATGTCCCTTTATCTTTTTTACATTTCCAACATATTGGAGATATTTCTTTATTTATTATATTTAGCTTCACAGGTGTTATATACCATCTCCAATATACTTTATAACAGTTTTCTTTAACTCTCACTGACATATTCTTCACTATTCTTTTATTCCACATTTTCCCCCATTCTTCCTTTTTTATCTCTTTATTAATATCTTCTTGCCAAATCTCTGTTAAATTATTACTTTTTTATTATCCTGCTGAATTAATATTTTATATATTTCACTTACAATTCCTCTCCTCTGTTCTTTATACTCAGTCTCATTTCTTCTATCTATAATTTCTTCAAATCTGGTCAGTTTTCTACATTCCCCTACTTTAGTTATCCATTCTTTAGTCCATTTTTCCAGTTGTAGAATGTTCAACCAGGAAATATTTCCTCTCAATTTTTCCTTTATGCTTTGTCTACTCTGCATTTACTTTAACCAATCCCGCAAGTATATAGGATTTTTATTATTCAGTAGCATGTTTAACTTCGCTTTTAAATTTTCTGGGAAATTCTTAATCTCTGTTATTCGTGTCAAATGTGAAACTAATGGGCTTAAAATCTCCCTAAAGTTCCTCCAACATTCCATAGTATTTTTCAAAAATGGATTATTTATCATTTTCACCTGAACGTTAATGTCTTCCTTAAAAAATATTCTCTTTTTGTGTAATTTCTAAATCTCTCCAAATTAAATTATCATTTCCTATTATTAAGTCTGGAATATGTCTTAATTGATTGGCTATGTAATATAGCTTAATATTAGGTAACCCTAAACCACCTTCTTTTTGTGGTATATACCATAAACTCTTATTGATCCTGGCTTTTTTATTGCAATTGCAAAACATATTAATTTTACCCTGGATCCCTTTAAGTTCACTTTCATCCCATTTAATAGGTAACATCCAAAATAAAAAGTTTAATTTGGGGATAATTTTCATTTTACATACTGAAATCCTTCCAAACCAAGAAATCCTTAATTTTTTATATTCTTTTATTTGTTCAGTGATCTCCTTCTTAACTTTCTCAATGTTTATTTTAATCATATCTTGTAAGCTCCATGTTAATTTTATCCCCAAATAATTAATGCTATTTATTACTTTACCTTTAAATGTTGGGGGAATTAAAGGGAGACTATCTGGTAAAATTGTGTCAGCTGTTTATTTGTTTGGGGTTTCCTTAAGGGAGTTGTTTAGGGGGAATCCAGAATTCGAAGACGGAAACGTCGCCAAAAACAACCAGATTTATACACGGGAAGAAACCCGGAATAAATATATATTTGAATATATATATATATATATATATATATATATATATATATATATATATATATATATATATATATATATATATATATATATATATATATGCATGTTAGGGTGGATTCGGGTTTCTTCCCGTGTAGAAATCTGGTTGTTTTGGCGACGTTTCGACGAGGTCTCACTCGTCATCTTCAGGCTGGTGTTCTGGCTTCTTTCTTCTTGAAGCAAAGCGTGGTCTCAGTTGAAGTCCTTCTATAAATACTGCTGGGGGTGTGTGGTTTGCTTGCTCTGTTGCCAGACCAAAATGAATTCACAAGACACAGAACCCCACTCCACCAAAGACCAGGATGCTGCCAGAACACCCATCACCAAGGTCGTTAAGAAACAAAAGGCTAAGAGACACACATCCAGCACCCCACCCACACAGGATGTCTCTAAACAGCCATCTAACCCACCAGCAGTTAAGCCCTTAACGATCGCCTCAGCCACACAGCAGATCACAAAAGAACAAACGAACCTACAATCAGCAACAGAGCAAGCAAACCACACCCCCCCAGCAGTATTTATAGAAGGACTTCAACTGAGACCACGCTTTGCTTCAAGAAGAAAGAAGCCAGAACACCAGCCTGAAGATGACGAGTGAGACCTCGTCGAAACGTCGCCAAAACAACCAGATTTCTACACGGGAAGAAACCCGAATCCACCCTAACATGCATACCTATACCCGTGAAAATCTACGAAAACAAATATATATATATATATATATATATATATATATATATATCTCGTATAATGCAGTATTAGAGTTATGTTTAATAACTCTTGCCCGAAGAAGACATCGGAGTGAAGAGAGGGAGAACAAATTATAAATGTCTTGGGATTTTGTTGGGAATGTGGGGAAGAAGGGATAAAGGGAGGGGGGGTAATGGTATGTTTTGGTTTTTTATTTGTTATTATTATTTGTTTATATACACTAAACTCGGGACTGTTAAATTTGAAACTAATTGCTTATAATGGTTAAACAACTTAAGATAACATCTTGGAATGTGAAAGGCCTAGGCTCTAATATAAAGAGGGCTAAAGTTCAAGCAAAATTAAACAAAACTCAGGCTGACATTGTCTTTTTACAAGAAACTCATCAGAACAAGGATGGGATGAATGAACTCAAATGTAAATGGGTTGATGTGTATGAAAAATCATTTGGCACGTCTAAGTCAAGAGGGGTAGCTATATTGATTTCAAAGAGAACAGAATTTGAAATTCTTAAAGTGGATAGGGATGACCAAGGTAGGATGTTGATAATTCAAGGGAAATTAAAAGGAGAGAATTGCACCCTTGTGAACTTGTATGGGCCAAATGAAAATCAAGATTTTTTTCTGAGGAATGTCTTGGAGAAATTAGACAAAATAAGGAAAGGATATGTGATAATGGCAGGAGACTTCAATTTGGTTATGGATATTAGTAAAGATAGGTCCAAAAGTTGGAAAGCAGAAACAGGTGGAGTTCAAACAATATTGGATAAACTTATTTAAAAAAAACAGACTTTAGAGATGTTTGGAGGGAATTAAGAGGAGATGAAAGAAAATATTCTTTTTATTCCCCTGTATATAAGTCCTTTTCTAGAATAGACTACATATTTGTGTCTAAAGATTTATTATCCAGAGTAAATAACGTTGGAATAGATATAATACAAATCTCAGATCATGCTATGGTAAACATGGAATTTATCCCGGGGTCTGATTATAAAGAAGCAAAAAGATGGAGGATTGATCAAAGGATCTATTTACATAAGTCGATAATAGATAAAATGTATAAAAATTTAGAAGAAACTTGGAAGATAAACGAGGTAGGAGGAGGTGAAACAAGTATAATTTGGGACACAATGACGGCAGTAGCAAGAGGGTATGCATGGAAAGAGGCTTACATCTTAAAGCAAAATGCATTTTAAAAAATTCAAGACTTGGAAAAAGATATTAAAAAACTAAAAATTATATTTATCTCAATTAGAGATAATAGAGCATTATTGGAGTTAAAAGCTAAAAGAAGGGAATTAGAAGGTATCCATTTAGAAAGAGTGCAACAAAATTTAATATATCTAAAGAGAGAATATTATGAGCATAATAATAAAAACTCCAAATTGCTAGCAAGAATGACACAAATTAAGAAAAATAAAAAATGATAGGGGTAATACAGGATCAAAGGGGTAAAAGATGCAATAAAATGAAGGATAATCTAGAGGCATTCCAAGAGTATTATACGAATCTTTACACAAGTAATAACCCATCTACAAGTAGAATTTATGAGTTTGTAAAGGAAAATACTACAATAAAAATTCAAAATGAAGATAGTGCAATGATGGATCAGTTAATAACAGATGAAGAGATTGAGAGAATTATAAATAAATTGAAGATAGGTAAAACACCGGGAATAGATGGAATTGGACCAGAATTTTATAAAGTATTTACGAAATTATTAATACCTAAAATGAAAGAATTATTTAATAAGATTATTAAAGGAGGGGGAATTCCTCAGTCTTGGAAAGAATCAATAATAGTACTGATTTTAAAGCCAAATAAAGATCCAACATTTATGGATTCATATAGACCAATTTCATTGATTAATCAGGATGCAAAAATATTTACAGCAATTATGGCTAACAGATTAAATAGTTTTTTTTAGAGAAATATATAAATAAAGATCAGAATGGCTTTGTTAGAGGTAGACATATGGCAGATTTAGTTAGAAGAGTTATGAATAACATGTATTTAGCAAATAGTAAAAATTGGAAGGTAGGAATAATCTCATTAGACATTTTTAAAGCCTTTGATACAGTTGAATGGAATACCTTAAAGATGCTAATTAATCAATTAGGTTTTAGTGCTCAATTTAGTAATATAATAAATCAGTTGTATTCTTATAATAAAGCTAGAGTCTTAGTGAATGATGGAATAACAGAAAGTACTACCCTGGGCCAAGGAACTAGACAAGGTTGCCCATTATCTCCAGTTTTGTTTATACTTATAATGGAAATGTTCGCTAATGCAATAAGGAGGGATAAAGAACTAGAAGAAGTTGAAGAGGAGAAGTCAAATAAAATTAATTTATTTGCCGATGATACATTATTAGTAATTAAAAACCCATTGATTAATATTTACCAATTACAGAAGCATTTAAAGGCATTTGAAGAAGCAACAGGATTAAAGGTTAATTGGAATAAATCAGAATGTATGTTGTTAAATTATAGTGAAGAAGAGAAACCACAGTGGTTTACTAAAGAACTTTCAACCCAGCTAACCATAAAGAAAAGCAAGTATAGGAAATGGAAAAATGGGGAATGCACCAAAAAGGAAGATAAGCAAATAGCTAATATATGCTGGGGGATGGTAAAAAAGCTGAAGCGAAAAATGAACTTAGACTTGCTAGAGAGTTTATAGATAGCAAAAAGGGTTTCTTTAGTTATGTCCACAGGAAAAGTTAAAATATGGAAATGATAGGCTCTCTGTGTGGCAATGATAACCAGTTACTAACAGGAGACAAGGAAAAGGCAGAACTTCTCAACACCTTCTTTGACTCAGTTTTCTCCAAAAAGGAAAAAACAGTTCCCTTTGTACAAAGAGTAGATGAGGTAGGACAGGAATTGCAACATATAATAGGTAGAGAGGTAGTACAGGAACACTTGGAAACATTAAACGAATTTAAGTCTCCTGGGCCAGATGAATTACACCCAAGGATATTAAAATAACAGGTGGAAGTAATTTCAGAACCATTGACAATAATATTTGACAAGTCCTGGAGAACAGGGGAAAGTCCCCATCGACTGGAGGAGGGCAAATATTGTCCCTATCTTCAAAAAGGGGGGAAAGGGGGACCCAAATAATTACCACCCAGTCAGCTTGACTTCAATTCCTGGCAAGATCCTAGAAAAATTTATTTATTTATTTATTTATTTATTTATTTATTTATTTATTTATTTATTTATTTATTTTAAGGCTTATATACCACCCATCTTCCCGAAGGAACTCTGAGCGGTTCACAACACGCAAAATGGAGACAATTAAATACAGCATAAAAATAGTAAAAAAATCAATTGAAACCAAGGCAGTCTGTAACTATTTAACTAGCAATGCTGTCAATTGAAGAAGTCAACACAGATTTCTTAAAAAATAAGTCATGCCAGACCTATTTAATCTCTTTTTTTGATAGAATTACAGGCCTGGTGGATGAGGGGAACACTGTGGATACTACTTATCTAGATTTCAGTAAGGCTTTCGATAAGGTTCCCCATGGTATACTTGCAAAGAAGTTAGTAGAATTTGGGTTAGATATTGCCACAGTTAGATGGATTTGTAATTGGTTGACTGATCGCACTCAAAGGGTGGTCATTAATGGCTTCTCTTCAGCTTGGAGAGACGTGACCAGTGGGGTGCCCCAGGGTTCTGTTCTGGGTCCGGTGCTATTTAATATCTTTATTAATGACTTGGAGGAAGGACTAGAGAGTAAGCTGATCAAATTTGCAGATGATACCAAATTGGGTGGGGTTGCTACTTCTCTAGATGATAGCATGAAAATCCAAAAGGACCTTGATAGATTAAAATGCTGGGCCAAAGCTAACGGAATGGGGTTCAATAGAGGGAAATGTAGGGTGGTGCATCTAGGTAAAAAGAATGAATTGCACAGATATAGGATGGGAGACACCTGGCTGGAAAATAGTACATGTGAAAGGGATCTGGGAGTCTTGGTAGACCACAAATTGAACATGAGTCAGCAGTGTGATGCGGTGGCCAAGAAAATCAACACAATTCTTGGTTGCATCAACAGAAGCATACCGTCTAGATCAAGGGACGTGATAGTACCACTCTATTCTGCTATGGTCAGACCCTACCAGGAGTACTGTGTTCAGTTCTGTGCACCTCAATTTAAAAAGGATGTTGACAATCTTGAACGGCTCCAGGGGAAAGTGACCAAGATTATTGAGGGTCTGGAAGAAGTGTCTTACGAGGAGCAGCTTAAGGAGCTGGGAACATTTAGCCTTACAAAAAAAGAAGACTAAGAGGGGATATGATGGCTATGTTATTTTTTATTTATTTTTTCACACTTATATACTGCTCCTACTTCCCGAGCGGGAACTCAGGGCGGTTCACATAAAATCACAAAGAGGCAAAGACTGTGGCAGCGGCAGGGACAAACTTACAGCATATGGGTCAAAGAGGAAAAATAAATAAAAAAACCTCTAGTCATTTTTGAAGGCATCCCTAAAAAGGAGGGTCTTCAGACCTTTCCTAAAGGATGCCAGCGATGGAGCCTGCCTCAACTCGCTGGGTAGGTTATTCCATAATGGCGGCACCACCACCGAGAAGGCCCGCCCGCGAGTACTCGTTTTGCCGGCTTCTCTCGGGGGGACCGTCTGAAGCGAGAGGGCCAATGATGACCGGGTGGGTCGGGCCCGATCTAATTGTCGGTGAAGCCGCTCTGCCAGATAGACAGGGGCCAAGCCATGGAGGGTTTTGTAAGCCAAAACCAACACCTTGAACCTTATTCGGGAGGCAACGGGCAACCAGTGGAGGCGGGTCAGGATGGGAGTGATGCGGTCAAAACGACGCACACCAACCACCAGACTGGCCGCCGCATTCTGGACCCACTGCAGTCTCCGAACAAGGCTCAAGGGGAGCCCCATGTAGAGAGCGTTGCAATAATCCAGCCTCGACATGACCAATGCCTGTACCACTGTCCTCAGGGAGCTCTCGTCAAGGTACGAGCGAATCTGGGCGATTAACCTTAGATATAAAAGGCTGACCTGGTCACGGGTGACACCTGGAGATCCAGGGTCAGACCCGGATCCAGGACGATGCCCAGATTCCTCACTCTTTGCGCCAGCTGGAGGGCGGACCCATCCAGACTGGGAAGAGGGCCACAGTACCCATCCAGGCCCCTGAAGAACATAACCTCGGTCTTTCCAGGGTTGAGCCGGAGTCTGTGGGTCCTGGTCCAGTCCAAAACTGCAGCCAGGCAGCGGTCAAGGGTCTGGACGGCCTCCACTGCACAGGTGGAAAAGGAGAGATAGAGCTGCGTGTCATCAGCATACTGATGACAGCAGACTCCAAAACTCCGGATGATCTCAGCCAGCGGCTTCATATAGATGTTAAAGAGCATTGGGGAGAGGGACGACCCCTGAGGCACCCCACAAGAGAGTGTCCAGGGAGCCGACAACTCACCCCCCAAGCTCACTCGCTGGGTACGACCCTCAAGGAAGGAACGGAGCCAGCCAAAGGCCAAGCCCCCGATCCCCACCTCCGAGAGCCGCCCCAGCAGGATACCGTGGTCGACGGTATCAAAAGCAGCTGACAGTTCGAGGAGGACCAGCAGGGTAGAGCAACCCCTGTCGGCCCTCCTCAACAGATCATCGTGCAGAGCGACCAGGGCCGTCTCCGTCCCATGACACGGCCTGAACCCAGACTGAAAAGGATCCAGGACATGGTTCTCCTCCAGGAATGACTGGAGATGCAGGGAGGCAACTCGCTCGACTACCTTGCCCAAGAAGGGAACATTGGCTATGGGACAATAGTTGGACATGTCGTCCACAGCCAAGCCAGGTCTTTTAATAATGGGCTTCACCACCGTCTCCTTCAGCAGACTGGGTAAAATCCCATCCCTGAAGGAGGCTGAGGCAATTAGCGAAGCCCATTTTGGCATGCTCCCCCCTGTGATCTTAATCAACCAGGACGGGCAAGGGTCAAACGGAGAAGCTGCAGGCCTGCAGTGTCCCAGGGCCCTGGAGGCATCCTCAGGTGTAACAGACCTGAACTCAACAAACCGGGGCGACCGAGACGGCCCAGTATCGGCCATGCCGGGGACTGGATCAGGGCAACCGGCGTCCAGCTCTAAACGGATGGCCTCTATCTTGGTTTTAAAATAGGCTGCAAACGAATCAGTAGTGAAATCACTAGGAGGAGGCCCCGGCGGACCAGGATTGGTGAGGTCTTGAACCACCCGGAACAGCTCCGCGTGGCTATTCGAGGCCTCACCAATTCTCAGGGCAACAAATGATCTCCTAGCTGCCCTTATCGCTTTGGAGTAGTGACTGGTTGACGCCTTAACAGCAGCCCAATTCATAGCCGTACTAGCATTCCACCATCTGCTCTCTAGCCTCCTCCGTTCCTACTTCATTGCCCGCAACTCCTCGGTAAACCAAGGAGAGGAACGGGCTCGGCACCGGATCAGGCGCTTGGGGGCGATCCGATCGGCAACCCCGGCCACCTCCTCAAACCACCTTTTGACCAGGGAGTCGACCGGCTCGTCATCCAGACCGTCTGGTAAAACCCCCAGGGCCTCCGAAAACCGCACAGGGTCCAGGAGCCCCCGGGGGCGGGCCCAGATGGAAGGGCCCTGCCCTCCGCGGGGAGGGGTGGCGATTGACAGGGAGAAAGTCAGCAGATGATGATCTGACCATGACACGGGACGGACCAGCAGGTTCCCGACCCCCAGATCAAAACCCGTCGATGTGGAGGCAAAAACCAGGTCCAGGGTATGTCCTCCCTTGTGAGTGGGACCGGTGACAAATTGGGCCAGGTTCATGGAGGCCATGGACTCCATGAACTCCAGAGCTGCTCCCGACAGTCCAACCTCGGCATGCACATTGAAATCCCCCAACACCAAAAGGCGGGGGGATCTCATCAGCGCCGCCGAGATGAACTCGGAGAGCTCTGGAAGGGAGAGTGCAGGGTCTAAATATTTGAAAGGCTGTCACATTGAAGAATGGACTGGTTTATTTTCCATGGCTTCAGAGCCTAGGATGTGGGGCAATGGTCTCAAACTACAGGAAAAGAGATTCCATTTGAACATTAGGAATAAGTTCATGACTGTTAGAGCTGTTCGGCAGTGGAATATGCTGCCACGCAGGGAGGACGAGTCTCATTCTTTGGAGGTTTTTAAGCAAAGGCTGGATGGCCATCTGTCAGGAGTCCTGTGATGGGGGTTCCTGCCTGGCAGGAGTTTGGACCGGATGACCCTTGAGGGTTCCTCCAACTCTATGATTCTATGAGTTCTATGAGTTCTATAACTCGTTGGCTGTCCCTATCGACTGAACATTTGAATCACAGCCAGGGTAAACTATGGCCACCAAAAGTCAGAGGGAAGAGTTCCCTCCTCTTCGCCACCTCAACTCTGATGTCTCTAGTCCACAGGATGGGCTGGTCTTCCACACCCTTCATATTTTGTTTTCTGCCCAGGGCTCATTTTTGCCACAAGAACATTTCAGTCATATAACTCCCATACCTGCAGTCTGAAATAGCACAGATAATCCATTTGCCTGAGAAATAAATCATAACCATGGCCAGGTTTAGGCTTTAGCTTTCTTTTCATTCCCTTTAGTTTTTCAGACCAACAGCATAAAATAATAAAATAGTGCCCTCTGGAAACTACAGTACATTAGTAAATAACAAGAAAGAAGAAAGGATATAAATATAGACTTGATACTACAGAATTTAAATGGTTATCTGGAAGTTGAGTCATGGCAACTGGACTTTTCTTCAGAGGTCAAAACAATTCGCTACTCATCCAAGCAGCTTCATCAGTCTGAGGAAAGTTAGTGGTGAGTCCTCCAATTTATAGTTCACCTTGATTTCTCATCACCCTGGTCTGAGTAGGCTTGTTAGGTGGACAATGGCCTATTAGATGGATAATGAAGAGGGGTGCATGAAAATCACACCCATGCAATCCTTCCCAACACCCCTTAAGTATGGGTCGTTAGCAGTGACCTTCCTGGTGGAGGTGTGAAGTATTTCTGATTTGTCTGGGGATTGACAAAAGGGCAGCAAAGTAAAGTGTTCTGCTTATATACTGCCCTACAGTGCTTAACACACTCTCTGGGTGGTTTACAATTTTTAATTATGCAGGCTACACATTGCCCCCCAGCAAGCTGGGTACTCATTTTACTGACCTCAGAAGGATAGAAGGTTGAGTCAACCATGAGCCGGCTACCTGGGATTGAACCCCAGGTTGTGAGCACAGTTTCAATCTCTCAAGAAAAGAAGTCCATTTGCCATGACTCAACTTCTAGATAACCTTACCTGCATGACTGAGAATCTTCACAGACTTAAATGGTTATGTTTTACTTGTACCTTGTGCAATTATTATTTATTTATTTATTTATTTATTTATTTATTTATTTGCATTTATACCCCGCTTATCTTCTTCGCGAACTCTAAGCATATGGGGTCACAATTACCTACTCAGAATTAATATCTGCTGCAAAATAATCCTCAATTCACAACAGTGAATCCAGAGAGCAGCATAAAGAGAAGGAACAATAAAGGTTTCCTGCTATGACTATGACTCAGTTTCTGTAGCTGCCCATTTGTTTTATTAATGGATTTGCATGATAATTTTCAATTGTAGATTACCTAAAAGAAAGCCATAATTATGGTCCTTCTGAAACTATTGTGACACCATAATGGCCCTAATATTCCTCTATATTCTATAATTATAAACCTTTAGCTCAAGATTGGTAAATATAAAAAAAATGGTCATCCTAAGCAGCATTGTTGTTATAGTAAAATGAGAATACACTGATACCTATCTCACATTGGATTATACAATAATTAATGCATTTTTTTAGAAAGCAAAGCAAGCAAGCAGTGTTCTGCTTATATACCGCCCCATAGTGCTTCAAGCACTCTCTGGGCATTTTACCATTTAATTATGCAGGCCCCCCCCACCAGCAAGCTGGGTACACATTTTACCAACCTTTGAAGTATGGAGGGTTGAGTCAACCATGAGCCAGCTACCTGGGATTTAATCCCAGGTTGTGACCACAGTTTTGGCTGCAGTACAGGGATTTAACCACTGTGCAATGAAGACAAAATGATTATTATAATATAGATAAGACTTAAGATATCTCATTGAAATTGAGTTGTTATAAAAGGCCAATCCAATTGTAGGGATAAGCAAAAAACAAAAAACAAAATGCTGTTTCATTGTTTTGTTACGTAACGAAATGAAATGATGAAGCAGCATTTAATTAGAGATGAAACTAAATGGTCATTTTTCATTAAAATGAACTGTTTCGTTCTCTCTGTAAAATGGCTCGCCATCACCGGGGGAAAAAAGTGCTGACCTCGCCCACAGGCCAGCTGGTTGGCGCTAAGGTTAAAAAAAGCAGCAAGTCAGCCCCTGGGCCAGCTGGTCAGTGCTAGGGTTTTAAAAAAGCGCCATCTGGCTTCCCAATGGGCCAGCGGCCCCAGCAGTGTAAAAAATAAAAATAATAAATAATAAACACAAAATGAAACAAAAATATGTTTTGTAATAAACAAAATGAAACATGGGGAGAAATGAAGAATGAAATTGGGGGGGGGGACATGACCATGGACCCAACAGTGTAAAAAACAAAAAAAATCACAAAAGGAAACAAAATGAAATATGAAATTATTTTTTAAAAAAAATTAATTTCGTAATAAACAAAACAAAACAGGGGCAAGAAATGAAAAATGAAACAAAATGCCATTTGGTCATTTAATGCCCATCCCTACCCAATTGTTATCTTACAGTCATGGATGGACAGGCAATAAAGTGCAGCACCCAAGAGTGGGAGTGGTGAATTTTAAAATATAGATTAGAAATATTTCCAGGAAATTTCAGGAATTTAGGGGGAAATTTTGAGGTAAGATAAAATAGTTTCAGAAAGAATAGAAAAGGGGTTTTGGGTGGCTTTGAACATCACTGTAGAGAAGGGTGATAAGGGGAATTAGAAATCAATGTGGAATGTTTTATCCATAGTTTTTTTCCTAAAAACCAATGAAACGACCATTTCACTATTCCATCACCTAGTTCGCCATTTGGGATGCCTTTTCCCAACTTACTAATGTGCAGAAATACTGAGGACCAAAAACACATCAAAATTTTATCCTTTTCCAAAGTGTTGGATATTTCCTGCAGCGCACAGAAAGCATTTGAACTACAAGATTTCAGAAGTGTTTTTTTTGTTTTTTTGCTTTGTTATATTTTATTTTACAGGGATAGATTTGGTAACTCCTCAGGTTAAACAAATATTGTACTGAGAAAAGAATCTCGCAGTTTCAAATACTTAATTTTCTGGTTGTTGTAGGCTGCATCCTCCCGACAGTTTTGAAAATGTTCTCAGTCAGCACTACTGTTAAATTAAAATCTTCTATCCAAAATAAATTTGACAGCTGAGCATAATACAGCTCCCTGCAAGCATTGTCATGTTTGCACTTCTCCCAATAGGAATATTGTTAGAAACAGTATTGGAGTTTTTAGAAGATTTATAGTTAACAATATGCTTTGGATCAACTAATTTAGGATTTAAAAGCACTAAATTATGCATATGTTTACATGCAGTTTGATTTAATTCAAAAGGACACTGGGTAAGTTTGTACATTACAATGAAAATACCAAGATGCAAAGTTCTTATAATTGGCAATTTAGCACCATTTGTTATCAAACAATCTGGAATGCATCAATTTTCTTCACTTCAAAATGTTTATACCCCACTTTCCTTCATAGGAACTTAGGGGGATCTTGTGAAAAATGTAACAATTTAAAACTTGATTTATTAAAAGCAGAAACTTTACACTATGTGTTTTTCTTAGCGTTTGTCTCACTTGGTGGTGGGGTCTGCTATTCTTGTGTTGGCCTTCCAGTTTGCATGGTCATGGGCTAGGTGTGGGTGAACCTGGGACGACTTCATGCTGTTGTTATGGGTGTTTATTCACTGCTGTTTGGGACGTCCCCTCGGTTGGGATCCGCTGATCTCCAGGGTGAAACCCTTTTTGGCTAGAGTTTCTTCATCAGCACGCAAGCCATGCCCGTACCACTGTAGTTGGGCTTTGTGCATCTTGTGTAGGCGATACGTGCAATGCTGTATTTTGCTCAGATGTCACCATTACGCACACAGTCCTTTCGAGTGAGGCTGGAGGTCCATCGCAGCATCTTTGTCTCCATGACACCAAGGTGACATTCAACTTCTTTAGTTGCCGTCCAGTATTCTGCACCATAGAGCACAACAGGACATACAATGGTGCGATAGATCTTTGACTTTAAATGGTCGCTGATATTTTTGTCACACATTATGCCTGCTGTTAATCCCAAAAGGAATGGCGGGAACACGGAGGCATCAAGGAGCAGGCGGGGTCCCTTGATGCGTGGGGATCCGACCCAATGACTCAGCCAGAGTACTGTCTGCTGTAATCAATAAAGTTGTGGCCAAAATATTTTCCCAATGAACTATGGGTCAAGTTTGGTTATTATTAATCTTTGTATTAAATAATAAAATAAAATGGGAAGCTCAGCCATAGGCAACAATGGGCGATTGCAGGTCTGCGAAACCACTCATGGAAACATCCAGAACACTTGTAGCTGAGAATATTTTTCCTACTGCTACTACTCCTTCTCTACAGCCTTCTCCCCTCAGTTTCCTTTTATCTACCCCAATAGCAAGATCTTCAGAGCTGTAGCCATATGTATATTCTTTAGACAAAATAGCCCTCATTCTCCATACTTTGGTTTTGGCACTTTCCTCCCTCTTTCATCTTGCCTTTGATCCCTCTGAAAAAATAGTGTCATTTTTGTTCCATTCCCTCCTTTTTTTTTTTACCTCATTCTCTCTGCCACGCCAAGCCTCAATGGTGTAGCAGAAATCCCTCAGAATAATAGACATCATAAATTTCTCCCACTGTCTCAATTAAACATGTTAAACAACACCAAAATGCTGCATTTGAACAGGATATGCCTGAGTAGAACTAAATAACTGGCAATTTTGTTTAAACCTAGTTTTTGTGGGGGGAAATCACTAAAAACTGTGGATTTCTTCTCCCAACAAACATCTTCTGGATAATCAAGGAGATTGATTGATTCAAGGAAACCAACAGTGGGCCAGGATCCTAACTTGGCTTCTTCCATACTGGTGTCTCCAAAACCATACTGTATCATATTATTCTTCTATCTATTTAAAATGATAAGTTGTTAATAGGTACTTTTGAATTTATTGCTCATATCAAAATTCAGCGCAAGTTCATTTTATGACCCCAAGTTTGTTTTTTTTAATTGATCTTTATTACTGTTAAGATGTGTACAGTTTAGATTCTTGGAAAAATGAAATAGTGATATGGCACTAAATTGCTATTATGTACATTCCCCTCTCCCCAAAAAAGAGGGGAAAAGACAGATTAGAATATCTTTCTCTGTATTTTCTAAATTTTGAAAAATCATTTTTTTAAAAAAAGAAACAGTATTGTAACATAATAGGACATTCTAACATAATTATAAGAGCTAAATTCAATTGTTAGTTCAAACTAGAGTAGTCCCACTGAATGAATGGGAACTGTTAAGTAAAAGTACAATAGGAATTAATCCTACAAAATTAACATTATGGCATTGTGTCATTATAGTGATATAGTTCTCTTTCATGGGGGGGATTATAGTATTACCTTTTATATGCCAGTATAGAAGGTAAAACTAAAAAGAGTTATAGTGTTACCTTTTATGTGCCATCCGGTGGTTTAAAATATTTGTGACAGTAACTTGTTACATATTCATAATATTTATAATTACCAATTTATCTCTTACATATGTGGGTTGTTTAGGTGCTATCAGGAAGGAACCAACAAACTATTTTCAGAAGGAAGAAATAAAATTTCTCAAAGATGTGGTGAAGCATTTTCAAGATATGAAAGAAAACATATTTAAATAGGTTACAAATTATTTTTTTATTTTAGTACTTATTTTAATATCAGTTTGACAACAAAGGTCCCAGAGTGAATACTGTACAAAGACATACATTTGTTACTACATGCTGAATAAGCTTGAATTGAAGCTGGTCATCCTGTCAAGACATTTCATTAACTGTTACATGGCCTTATTGATTTTTAGTGATCTAATCTCGTCCGCCATTAGCTTATTATATTTACCTTTGATTTTTATGAATGTTGTTATTTTAGTTATGTTTTCATTTGTAATATTTTTGCTTTTTATCATGTTTTTGTATCTGTATTTTGTAATCGGTTTATTTTATGTTGTAAACTGCCAAAGTGGCTTTCTGCCAGATGGGCGGTATATAAATCGAACTAGCAGCAGCAGCAGCAGCAGCAGCAGCAACAACAACAACAACAACAACAAAAGGCATAATAAAGGAATATCCAGAAACTAAGCAAGAATTTAAAAGTCAACAAATGCAAAGCTGAATAGAGAACAGACATAGTAAAGCATTACTCGGTCAGTTTATAAGACACACCATTGATAAGACCAACCAAGAACAAACATGGAAAAGCAAAATTGGAGAAGAAAATTTGAATGACTAATTATGGCAGCTCAAGATCGAGCTTTAAGAACAAATGCCATAAAGGCAACAATTGATAAATCATTGAACGATAGTAAATGCCAATTAAAAAGGATGAAACTGTAGATCACATAATCAACTGTTGCCCAAAAAATCATGCAGACTGGTTATTTAATCCGTCATAATAAAATAGCAGCAATGCTCCACTGGAACATATGTAAAAATTTCAACCTATCATCAAGCAAGAACTGGTGGGAACATCAGTCAGAAAAGGTTACCGAAAATGAAGTCATCAAGGTGCTCTGGGATTTCAGAATCCAATGCAACAAACACCTTGTCCACAATATGACAGACATCACAATAGTATATAAGCAAAAAAACAAAATTCAAATTGTTGATGTGGCAATACCAGAAGACACAGGAGTCAGTGGCAAAGAGTTAGAAATGATATCCAAATATTGGGATTTAGAAATAGAAGTTGATAATCTATGGAATAAGAAAGCAAGAACAATACCAATAATAGTAGGTGCCTTGGGTGCAATCCCAAAATACCTGGATCAACATCTGAAAACTCTCAGCATTGACAAGATCTACATTGGTCAACTACAAATGGTGGCATTATTAGGAACAGCAGATATTCTATGAAGATATTTCCAGTTGTCCTAGGCTCATGGAAAGAGCTTGATCATTGGAGAAAGCCAACTCCAGCTTAAACCTGGCAGCTGTGTTCAGAAGATAATAATAATTTATTTTATTCAGCACAACTGCCTGGAACTGAAAATATATTGCTCCAATATGAGGCAGGCTAGAGGAGGGCCTCTTATTTCTCTTCATGCAGCAAAAAAACTCATGCCTCTTCCCCCCCCCCCCCAAACCAACAAATCCTTTAAGCACCTTCATCCTTTCCTAGAACCTTTACTGGCCCAGATGGGTGCAAACCACCAACACAGGTGGCAACTGATGGAGGGGGGGGGAATGGAAGAAATGACAGGTTTTCCCCACTTCCCTGCTTAGCACTGTCAGGTAACTCATCTAGCACGTTGCATAGTAGTAGGTCAGGCCAAGTTGGTGTGACCCCTTATGGATGTACAGTAGTCTCTTTGTTTTAAAATCGAAATAACAAACCAAATACGCTAATACAAACAGATTGATATGGACAGTGTTTTTCCTTCGGATACTTAGTTATGTGAATGTGGGCCCGAAAGAGAAGTTGCCTAGCCCCCCCCTCACTGTCATGCAAATCATCCAATATTCCCCACTCCTGCCCAGTCCGTGGCATTTGCCTATTCACATATTATATTGTATTGTGCACACATGCACTCACTCACACACCCAGAGTGACGCCGTGTCATATGGGATGCAAACGGGGAGTTGTGTTTTGCTTTTAGTTTTTTAGTCAGTAAAAAACCCATATATTTGCATGAATGTAAGCATTAAAATTTGCTTTATTTCATCCTAGCATATTTTTAACAGAAGGGGTATGTGTTTGAGAAGACAGTTTTATTTAAGGTCTATCTATAGAAGAGGGAGAGGCAGGATGGATGGAGAAGATTCCATATTAGGCTGTTTTTCCTGAGGGACCAACAGCTATCTCCTCCCACTGGAGTTAGCCCCACCTCCCTCTCTTTTTCCTCTGGGCTATTTTGGGCTGCCAGTGTGTGTGTGAGAGAGCCAGAGCTCTGACAGATGAACACGCTGAAACTCAACACAGCTCTGCACAGTGGCACTTGTTGCTCTTATAAACTGTTTCTCCTTCCCTGGTTTTTTTTCCTTTGAAATTCCCTTTAAAATAAACATCTTGATTTTTTTTTATACTAGGAAATTTCCCCTTTTTTTTGGTATGTGTCGGCAGAAGTTTGAAAAAGAGCAAACATGATGGTTTAGAAAAAGAAAGCATTGCAAGTGCCACATTAGTAGAAGGAGGCATCTCTCTTGTTGCCCTGGACCCTGTCTGTCATTACTTTCTGCGGTGAGGAGGACAACTCCTTTGCCGGTGAAGGTCAACAATGACAGACTCATCTCCTGCTAATGGAGAAGAGAAAGACCCTGAAATCGAGCTCTTCGTAAAGGTAGGTGAGATTGGAAATAGCTTAATCTTTGCTGGGCAGCCAGGCTATTATTTTGAACATTTTGTGCCACCTGGCAATGGTAACTTACACGTGTGATACTCTTGTAGGTGCTTCAGTTCTGCACTTTCAGCTGATAATAGACGTGGTTCTTTTTAATGATCTTGTCTTGTTTCCTCTCTCCCTCTCTTCTGGTCTGTGCCTGACTCAGTAACACCACCCTTGAGGGCTAGACACCCCTCAGAAAAAGCTTTTCCTTTCCGTTTTGTAATGTGCATTCAAAAGGCTCAGCTCTGGGGAAGAAAAAGAGGAAAATGGAGGGCCACGTTCCATAAGTCCTTAGCATGACACACATCTGCGCTTGAAAATTATGAGTTATGCTGTAAGGTGGATCCATCTCTACCTTTTATTTAGCACAATTAGCAAAGTTATGTAACCAGGCAAGACTTGATTTTTCTCCTGCTTAACTGAAGACTCCATAAAGGGCAGTTGAATGTGTGAACCGAGTACTGAAAAGGTGGAAAATAAAGCAAAGTTTAGCTTTTAGTAGTAGTATCTCTCTGGCGGCCTATTCACATATAACGTCATCCCTTGCTCTTGGAGCCATCAAGTGCTGAGCTCTGCAAGCTGCCAGATGTTGATGTATATTATTCCAAGCAACCTGGAAGTGTCATTCAAGAATCTCTGTGTTACCCTCCACCTAAAATGTAATGTATGAGCACATGGACAGATAAACAGAAATGCACACAAAAAACAAATGATATAAAATGTACATGGCGAAAATGTGCTAATTCATAACACTGGAAAGATGTGTATAACATGTAATATCAATTCAAAACGTTCATAACTAATTCTTCAACACACACACACACACACACACACACACACACACACACACACACACACACACACACCTGCTTTATGAATGCGGGATATTGTGCTTCTGTATCCACAATTCAATATCATGTCCAAATTGCCAACAGGAAAATGGATGCCAACTTTTACATAGCAAAAGGCAGCCTGAATATTGATGACACCAATGTCAGATGGTCTACAGCAGTGGTTCCCGCCTTGGGTCCCCAAAGGTTCTTGGATTATAACTTCCAGAAACCTTTACCACTAATTGTACTGGTGAGGATTTCTGGAAGTTTTAGTCCAAGAATATCTGGGGACCCACAGGTTTAGGAACCCCTGGTCTACACAATATCCTCTTGGGGTCACTGCCAATAACAGAGAGGCATCAAGCAGGCAGAAATCCCAGAACTAGATTTCTTTATGAATCCATTAACCTCTTCTCACCCAAACACAAAGCAATTGCCAAGGCTGTTTTTCATGTTTTCTTGGTATCTGTTGCATGGCAAATATGATCATCAAGAACCATAATGAAACCTCTGCTTTGGGGAGTGGTCAACTGACAGGAGCTTATGCATCTAGGTGATCAGTCACACGTATGAGTAAATTGGCCCTTGAACTGCAGATGTGTATCGAGATAGGTGGCTTTGATTTTGTTTGGTTTCAACATATTTTATTTTACCTCTCAATGGTTTTGTCTTATTTATCTGAGTAGCTCAACCAAACCTCATTTTTGCTCTTCATGTTATTTTTAAAATTAATTTATTTATTGTGTACAAGTCTATATATAGTTTAGATTGTGAAACAGCTAGCAGGAGTCAGCCAGTAGTCAGCTCCAACGCGCAACGGCTAGTTACGGGTGAGGTTAGGGTGAGTATTGGGGTGCACCTCTGGGTGCCTCTTTCATTAGTCCTACTTAATGTCCTGAGTATGGCTCATGTTTTTACCACTCTTCCTAGTGTTCTAGTGTATGTGAGTGGTCTACTCCCATGGGCGAGCCCATCATTGCGAATGCGCAGGTGTAAAAAAATAAAATAAAATAAAATAAAATAAAATCAACGGAGACTTTTTTTGCACATGTGTGTAGCGCAAAGCACACATAATATTATGATTATACCACACATTTAAATCACATAGTCAAGTAAAACAAGCACAGTTATTTTATTTGCAATTTCAGACATTGCATCGTTTTGTAAAGTTACTTGATCAGTCATCTGCCTTATTATAAAAATTCATGATGACCCCCTTAGGATCAGAAGGAGATTGATTTCTCCCCCCTCCCAGTAAGGACTAGGAAAACTACAGAGAGAACCACCCTGCCTCATTGTCTTTGAATCTGAAGATCAGAGGGAAGCAACAGTAGCGTGATGGCAGAGGAAGCTCCACAGGGAGTAGGTGGCCAGTGAGTTGTTTTAGAAGGGCAGCTCCATTCTCAGGGAAGTCTGGGGGTGGGGCGCGTTTGCCTCCTTGCCCCGGACTCTCACACCCATCCGGGTCTTTTGCCCGGGGATTGGAGCCTAGATAAGCTGGCTCTGCCCCCCCCCCTCTGCCTCCTTTGGCACCGAGACTGCCAGCCCCGCCCTCCCACCACAAGGAAGGAGAATGAGATTTGCTGTTTGCTTCGGGGCCGGATGGGAATTTTTGGTAGTTACCCTGATTGGCCGTGGGTGACCACGTGTTTTCGCCCATCCCGTTCTGTTGGGATGGGCTCTTCAACCTCCCAGTCACAACCTGGTGTGCGGGCAGTGTAAGAGGTAATTCAGGTAAGCCCAGGTAAGGACAGCCCTTGATTAAAGTTAACATCATTCATAATGCTTGGAGTTAAAAGAAGTTAGTAAAGTAATGTTAGGGCACCTCAAGGGCTGTGTGAGGCTAGCAGATTCACCCAGCTGGCACGATGCTGAACAGGTGGGCAGCATCTGGCCTCAGGTGAATATCCCTGAATACACACTGGTTTTTACAGGGGATTAGTCCCAGGTTACCTCATTGCACTACAGTTCAGGTCCCCTTAACAGGATATAGGAATTCTAGATGAAGCAAGTTAGATGTTTTGTTATAAATAAAGTTGAGGCCCAATTTCCCCAAAAGTTGAAGTTGCCTCATCTCTTTATTTTCCGGAGCTTGGGTGGCAGAAGACAATGTTTTGTCTGGGGACATTTGTGGTAGGACTGGAGTAGGTTGCAGGCTGCATGCAAATGAACAGTGATGCCAACCAGGGCACTACAGCACAAGCAACCTGCGCTGACACCTTAAGAGAGGCCATCAAGCAGTTTTGCTCAAAACAATGGCAGAGAAGCCACAGGCAGCCGTGGGGCAGTAACAAAGCATAATGAAACCCTGGCAACTGTTCTCAGCCTGTTTCTCTCCTCTCTAGCAGCAACACTGGAAGACATGGATGGAGTGAAAATATGAGGAAGATGTATGTTTCCAGGGTCAGCCTAGACACCAAATGCCTTGGTGAATTGCACTGGATTTGCAGATGCTCCTTCTGATGTCTTTGGGTGCAGTACCTTTTCTGTGAACTTTGGAACAGGATGGGACTTTCAATACTACATACAGGACAATGCCTGTTTGGAAATAGTGCCTTAGTTTAATTTGGCTACCTGCTGTGTCCCTCTGTTTGCCCACCTGGAAGCATCTACTGAAGACACGGTGTCCATCTAGCCAGCTCAAAGTAGAACTTCAGGTTGTTGCATTATTTAGTGCAGGATTTCTACTTTAAATGTTTGACATGCCCACAACTCAGAACTAGGGGACATCCACTCAAATTGAGGGTTGGGAGAGTGAGAACAGACCAATTTTTTTTTTTACCCAGCGTGTTGTTTGTCTGTGGAACTCCCTGCCACAGAATGTGGTGATGGCATCTGGCCTGGATGCCTTCAAAAAGGGATTAGACATACAGTATTCCTGGAGGAAAAGTCCATCACAGACTATGTGTAATCTCCAGGCTTAAAACCAGGGTACTTCAAGGGCCAGATGCAAAGGAGTGGTATCAAGGAGACAGATATCTAGTCTCATGTGCTCCCAGATACATTTGTTGGGGCCACTCTGAGATACAGGAAGCTGGGCTAGATGGCCCTTTGGCCTGATCCAGCATGGCTCTTCTTATGTTCTTATGTAGATGGCTGTGCCCACCTTCTTTTGATTTAGCTGACCTTGTCTGCCTCTTAGCTTGCCCACCAATCTCTGCTAAACATCGATGCCTTGCTGCTAAATGCTTCATACACTACCTTTCAGTGCAGTACTTCAGCCCCACCCTCTTACTTTTAAACTGATTCTTCTTTAGTGCAGGTCTTGAACCAGAAAGGTTAGGGAAGCTCAAAGGACTCTAGGAATGTTGCCCCATTACAAGTGGGAGGGCAGCAGAACAAAAGAGCTTGAATAGGCAGGACTGAATGTTCATGCTTTTAAAAATGCTCTTGTTATTTTGGAGGGAGCAGAAAAGCCAGTTTTAAAGGAGTTTGGTAAAAAAAACCACACAATTCCCCAAGTTTTTATATTTCAGGTCTGTCATGACTCAGAATGTCATATGCACCTGTGGGACAACCCACCCCTCCCCACCCCACTCCACTCCACATTGTGCCCCTTTCCCCAATACTGTATAAGAAAATGGAATAACAAAATACAGTACATGGATTTCCTAATCTTAGTTCAGGTTTGGTGTTCTTGTTAGGTCTGGATCTAAAATGTACTCTGAGTTAGATTTAGGAGTGGGGTAGGGAGTTGCACCATCATCCCTTTGCTTTTCAGATCTATGGAAATACAGATGAGGAAATGATTGGCTTTCACCTGTGGTTCTTGTTAGAAAGGATAGAACCTCCTCCTTTTTCTATGGAGACCTTTTCAGTCACATGAAGCTTTATGACTAGCTCTGTGGTTTAGGTATCTAGTTGCTAGAGGTTTGGAGTTTGACTCTCCACGGTGGCTCCTTGAAAGGGCCTGGATCCTTAGGGTCCCTCCCAGCTCTGCAGTTCAAAGAAAATGATGATGATGATGATAGTGGTGGTGGTGGTGGTGATATACCTGCTGTCTGAAGTGGGACAGCTGGATTATTAGTGTACCATGCTTGTGGGAATATCAGATACCAAAGAATGTATACAGTAATACCTTGGTTTAAGAGCAACTTGGTTTAAGAGCATTTTGCAAGACAAGTAAACATTTCTTCTAAATGTTGCCTTGATCAAAGCAGAAAGCAAAGTGTTCTGCTTATATACTGCCCCATACCACTTTAAGTAGTCTCTGGGCGGTTTACAATTTTAATTACAGTGTGCAGGCTACACATTGCCCCCCTCCCCCCAGCAAGCTGGGTACTCATTTTACCAACCTCGGAAGGATGGAAGGCTGAGTGAACCATGAGCTAGCTACCTGGGATTGAACCCCAGGTCGTGAGCACGGTTTTACCTGCAGTACAGGCATTTTTAACCACTGCGCCACGAGGCTCTCAACAAGCAATGTCTTTATATAGAAGCACTGGAGCAGGTCACATGATCACAAGTGAGCCAATGATGGCTCTCTCCCCTTCCCTCTGTCTGTTGGTTGTGGGTGATTGTCCGGAATGTTCCATCTAAGGTAGCCTCCAAAGCAGAAGGAGAAAAGCGGAAAAGGATGTCTCCCTTGCCCAGCCAGAAAGGTTGTCAAAGGCGAGTTTTAGGTAAGGGTTTTATTTTTATTTTTATTTAATTTGTTTTCCAAGTTCTTATTTTTTTCCAAACCATTTCTAGTCATAGGGCAGCTAGTCAAGTGTGTATAGGGCTACAAATTGCACTTTATTATTGTCACATTAAAAATACAGTACAGAGTAAAATCCAGTTGTTAGTCCCAAGCAGAGAAGATTCCACAGCCAGGTACCTAAATTATGTTGTGGATGTGGACTTCTAGCCAACTTCTTTTGTGACTTTTGGCATTTTGTGTGTACAGTGTGTGGTCTATAGGACCCCAAAACGAATAGTCTGATTTTCCATTATTTCGTATGGGGAATGTTCCTTTGATATAACAGTGTTTTGGTTTACAAGCATGTTTCCAGAATGAATTATGCTCGTGCACCAAGGTATTACTGTATTTTGTTGGTGATTTTACTCAGGCACAAAAGGGAAGTGTCAAGAATTGCTTCTCATATCCATATTTGCCTTGTGTAAGGGATGGACTTAATTGTCAGGGAGTGTACTGTAGAGGCAAAATTCACCCATGCCATTCACTGCTCTTATTAAAGATGCACAAGTATAACAAAAATATTCTGTCATTTCAAGTGCCAGCATTCTGTTGCTTATAAAAATGACACCGGCTGACCTAACAAAATAGAACCTGCCAGTAGTTATCCATTTAATCCACCTTTTATTAAGTTAAAAACCCATTTTAGGTCATAGCATTACGTATTTAGCAAGTTTCATCTCTTGATTGCTGACTTTATTGGTTCCAATATGCTAGTACTGATCTCAGAAAAACAAATTAGCATATTTCCCCCAAACCCTTTTAGAAAAGGAAACCACAAGTGGTGTGTTGTTTTTCTTTGGGAGGGTCTCTGTAATTTATACATATGGATATTTATGTGATTTCAGAGGTGGTCTTAGGAACATTCTAGAACTTTAAGCCCCTCTCCTTAGCTGACATCCCACTCCACCCAACCGTCAGAGCATTCTAGTAGATGTTTTTATCAGAGCTCTCCGTTCATGCTTTGGGGGCGGAAATAGTATTGCAGGACCAGAGCCATGTACAAAGCTCTTGGTAGAGTCATCCCCCATTAAAGGGGATGTTAAAAGGGTTTCTCTGTAATATGTCAGATCTGGGAGAGTGACACAATGATTGCTTTCTTGAAAAACAGTGGATTTTTTTTTCTGCCCACACCTACTCCCGCCCAGTAGAACGATTTCCTGCTGTTCCTTTTAAGAAAGACAAACATCAGGCATATGCTGGATATTTTTGACGGATCTGTAGGCTTGAATATGACAGCAGCGGCAATTTAGTAAGAGAAGCGGACATTTTGTATACATGAAAGTTTCATGTAGGGTGCATTTATTTTCCCCCCAGGAAGCATTGATGATGGACATTTTAATGATGCTTGAAAACAAAACTGCTGCTATAAAAATGTATGAAATTGCTTGCCTACTGATACCTGGCACTCGAGCAAAAGTCAGCAATAATGTTCTTAATGCTTGGTTTCTGAACAGAAACAGAAACCCTGCCATCCTAAAGCCTGCCCAGCAAATGTGCATGGCTGGCAACTCAGTGGGATTTCTTTTTGCTGTATACCTCCAATGAGCAAAAGAGATTGCAGGCTTGTGTATCAGGCATGCGTACTGAGCTGCCTTTGCCTTGGGAGGTTCACGAACGGATACAGCCCCGTAGCTTAGCAATTAAATTGCAGCACTGCCTGTGCTCATCATGACCTGAGTTTGATCCCAACAGGTTCAGTATCCACCTCTAGACTGACTCAGACTTCCATCTCTCCAAGGCCAGTAAAAACAGTACCCAGTTCCCTGGAGTACGTTGTTTGCATATTTATGTTGTCAACTGACCAGAGAGTACTCGTGGCGCAGTGGTTAAATGCCTGTACTGCAGGTAAAACTGTGCTCACGACCTGGGTTCAATCCCCGGTAGCAGGCTCAAGGTTCACTCAGCCTTCTATCCTTCCGAGGTCGGTAAAATGAGTACCCAGCTCGCTGGGGGGGCAATGTGTAGCCTGCACACTGTAATCAAAATTGTAAACCGCCCAGAGACTACTTGTAGTGGTATGGGGCGGTATATAAGCAGAACACTTTGCTTTGCTTTACTCTATACTCTGTGGAGCGATGCATAAGTCCCACAACAACACTGAGAGAATCGGAACCAAAAATAACAGAAATCTATTTTGTTTATATAAAATATTCTGGGATTTTAAATTAGGATTATAGCCTTAATTACTATAGGGGGCTGGAGGGGGGAGGTCTGCTAGCTTGTCTTTTTCCTTATTTTGAAAAGCTAGCCTTCAGGAGATATAATTTAAAATATAAGAATATGATGACCCTTTATATTGAAGGAGAATTCGTGCCCTGAGAGCATTCTTTTATTTTGAAGCAGAACAGGGCTACATTTTATTTATAATGTTTGAGTATATTTTTTAAAGAAATTTATCTTCATGAGTATCATTGTTATAATGTTGGTGAGAGGTCTGGGTGCCCTATTATACTGTCCTCCTATTGTCAATTAAAAGAGAAATAACAAAAATAGATGTGGAATAATGTGTTAGCAGATGAGAAAAATCATATGTTGTACAGAATAAGCCTTTACAAAACAGTGTAAAGGGGGAAAAAGAGGAATGTTATTTTAAGGAATTGATTTCTTGATAAACAAGAAGAAAGAGGGGAGGAAATGTGCTATGTGTTTTATAAGGCTTTATAAATAACAAATAATAATTCCCTAATTCAATATAGTAACAATGAGAAATATGAATTTATATAATATTTTGCAATATTTATGCATGGGACATTTTAAATGTACAAGCATGCCATAGTCATTTAGGAGGTCCTGCCCAAATATAGTGTTAGAGAAGTTATTCCAAACCTAGTTGTGCCAGCTCCTAGAGAGCAGCTACCAAAGGGCACAGCTTGTCCCTGGAAAGCCAAACTAGATCCAAAATTCCAATAAACCAGAGATTTCTATCATTGTTATGAGAAACTCTCACAACACAAGACACACAACCACCTTTGTGGATGGAACCCTTTTAAAAAGGATGCCGAAGTCACTTTGTTTTGCAAACAAGTGAGGAATAGGAGATGAACAGAGAGAGGCCAGGGGTTAAACATGGAGTAACTTAAATAAAAGCTGATGAGCTTTTCTCTTTTAGAGAAAATGTTTCTCTGTGTTTCAACTACATGCTTAGAGCTAAATACAGTAATGCTTTTCATTTTGTATTTTTCAGTTATAAGAACTCTGCTGTCCTTTAATATACAGTGGTACCTCTTAAGACAAATGCCTCGTAAGACAAAAAACTCATAGGCAGAAAAATTTTTCCGGGAATAGCCTTGCTTTACATAATAAAAAATTCCCTAAGGGATGCTTCACAAGACCAAAAAACGTTCTGCATGTACCAAGGGGGGGGGGGGCTATTTTTGTCCTTATTCTAGCCTCCGGAATGGATTAATCAGTTCCCAATGCAGTCCTATGGGAAACTGTTTTGTAAGACAAAATTTTCATAAAATGAAGCAACATGTAGTCTCTAGAACAGATTAATTCATTTTCAATGACTTCCTATGGGAAGCCGCATTTCGTAAGACAAAATTTTCTTAAAACAAATTGACCCGTAGAACGAATTAAAATTTTTTAAGAGGTACCACTGTATCTTAAAGAAAGCTTTTAAAGCTTTTGGAATTATACTGCTTTTTACTCAAATATTATAAAGATGTATTCTCTGCCTTTACAAGCTATGAGCTCATTTATTTATTTATTTATTTATTTATTTATTTATTTATTTATTTATTTATTTATATACCGCCCGTCTTCCAGGGAACTCCCGGTAGTTAACAATAAGGGTTAAGGGACCAATAAAGCACAAAGTAACATCAGCAAAAATTGAAGAAAAAAGCTTTAAAAGAAGAAAAGGGGAGGAGAAGACAATACAATAATAAGTGAAAATCATCGGCAAGAGCTGTCGAAGAAAAAAAAAATTAAACTAAAGGTCACCAAATGCCTCCTGATAAAGCAAGGTTTTAAGTGCTTTTTTGAAGGTGGGCAGGGACTGTGCAAGGCGCAACTCAGTAGGGAGATGGTTCCAGAGCGAGGGGCCAACCACAAAGAAGGCCGTGCCTCCCTGGGCGTGGCCACTCGGAGTGAGAACGCCTGCAACATTCTAGTGGGTCGGGCCTCAGTTGACCTTTGGAAGATACGCTCCAACAGGTATTCGGGTCCCAAGCTGTGGAGGGTTTTGTAAACCAAAACCAGGACCTTGAACCTTATCCAGAGAACCATGGACAACCAATGCAGGCGGGCCAGAACTGGGGTGATATGATCGTATCTACGTGCACCCACCACATTCTGCACCCATTGGAGTCTCTGGGTAAGGATCAAGGGCAACCCCACGTAGAGGGCATTGCAGTAATCAATTCTCAAGATCACGAGGGCCTGCACAACTGTTCTCAGGGAGGCCTCATCCGGGTATGGACAAATCTGGGCGATCTGGTGGAGATGGAAAAAAGCGGTCTTGGAAACAGCCATCACCTGAGCTTCAAGGGATAGAGCTGGATCGAAGACCGCACCCAGGTTCCTGGCCCTGTCCGAAGGCCAGAGGGTAACACCTCCCAAGCTGGGGAGGGGGCCATTGTACCCAGAGGAGGGCACCCCAAAGAACAGAACGTCGGTCTTCTTCAGGTTAAGTCTGAGCCTGTTGGTCCTGGTCCATTCCATGACTGCCTCCAGGCACAGAACAAGAGAGCGTACTGCCTCCACTGCAGAGGTGAAAAAGGAAAGATAGAGTTGCATGTCATCAGCATATTGATGGCAACGAACTCTAAATCCCCTAATGACTTCTGCCAGCGGTCTCATATAAATGTTAAACAGCATAGGGGAGATTGCTGACCACTGAGGCACCCCACAAGGGAGCGTCCAGGGAGCTGACAACTCATCCCCAGCTGAACTCGCTGGGACCAGTCACCAAAGAAGGATCAAAGCCAGCAGAATGGTGAACCCCCGATTCCTGCCTCGGTAAGCCAATCCAGCAGGATACCGTGGTCGACGGCATCAAAGGCCGCTGACAGGTCAAGGAGGACCAACAGGGTAGAACACCCCCTGTCGGCCTCCCTGAGGAGGTCATTTTGCAGTGTGACCAGGGCAGTCTCGGTCCCTCAAAATGGCCTGAACCCGGACTGGAATGGGTCAAGGACATGATTTTAATATTGTGTTTTAATATTTTGAATATTGATTCAAACATGACTAAAACTCTTGGGTGTAATTCCATGGCTATAAGCTTACAACTGAGATGTAGTTACTGACTTAAATATTTTGTTCAGTGCTTAAGCTCAATTTTTATGGATTTTTAAGCATTTTAAGCCTAATAGTTTTCCATGTCAGTAGGACTTCTGAATGTATTTGTGCTTGCAGTTTTGTCCCTGATGATGGGGAGGATTTTTGAAAGATAAAGAAACATGCCCCTGACCTCTCAAAAATTATGTGTTTGTATTATTTTGTACTTAATGTTTTTCATATGGAACCTAAAGATGATGTAAACAAATGGAATTTATATAGAATTAACACATTCTGGAATGGCCTGGAATTATTGCAGCAATGAAGACACTTATCATTAGATACCCAGATGAGTTTAAGAACAGCTTGTGGCTGATTAATTGGTTTCATTCTGGTATTTCACCCTTACTGGGATAATGTCAGCAATGACAAATCAGATAATTGTCGAATCGGAAATGTCGCTTTACTTGAGGCAGAAGATAAAAGGTTTCCCCTGACAGTTAAGTCCAGTCATTTCCAATGCTAGGGGCTGGTGCTCACCTCCATTTGTAAGCCAAAGAGTTGGCATTTGTCGACATACTTCTGTGCTTATGTAGCCGACATGACTAAATGCATGAGTGGATGAAACACTGTTATCTCCCTGCCTGCGGTATCTATTTACTTACTTGCATTTTACATGCTTTCGAATGGGTGGATTGGGAGGAGCTGGGACAAGCCATGGGAGTGCACCTTGTCATGCAGATTTGAACTACGTACCAACCTTTTGATTGACAAGCTGAGGGGTTCAGCAGTAGCAGCACCTGCATCCCTTCTCCCTGCTTGGGAAGTCTGTAGATCTTTACAGAATTCCTGGAGTGGTGGTGGTCAATAATCCAAATCAGGATCTGACTATGTGCTATTAGGTCACTTTCAAATTGTGGCAAGCCTATGAATTAAATCTCCTTCAAAAGGTCGTGTCTTTAACAGCTCGGATTAGGTCTTGCAAACCCAAGGCTATGGCTTGAGTCAGTTCATCTCATGTTTGGTCTTCCTCTCTTGATGTTGCATTCAATTTTTCTTAGTATTATTGATTCTTCCATGAGCCTTATCTTCACATGTCCAAATATGATAGCCTCAGTTTATTAATCAGTTTAGTTTATAGTGAGAGTTCAGATTTGATTTCAACCAGAACTCATTTATTTATATGTGTTTTTGTTGTGTTGTTTTTGGCAACACTTTGTTTTTTTTAAAGAAGCTCTTTTGCAGAATTACAGTCCAGTTGAGTTGATATTTTTCCTTTCAATTTTCATCACTGTCTAACTGTCACTTCCATACATGTTAATTGAGAATACTATAGTATTGATGGTGTTTGCCTTAGATTCCAGTGACAATATCTCATAAAAAGGTAAAGGTTCCCCCTGCACATGCGTGCTAGTCATGTCCAACTCTAGGGGCATTGCTCATCTCCGTATTCAAGCCAAAGAGCCAGTGTTGTGCCAGTCCATGGCCATGTGGCCGGCATGGATGCAAGGAAACACTGTTTTTACCTTCCTGCTTTTTACATCGCTACCTATTTATCTACTTGCATTTACATGCTTTTGAACTGCTAGATTGGCAGTTATTATAATATATTATTATTATCACTAAAGTATTATACTTTAGTCATTATTATAATGTTTCTCTTTGCTCGTTTATGACAGTTGCTGAAAAATTGTATTTAGCATTTTAACCATATGTGAGACACATGTTGGTGAGCCGTCCTCGGGAAAGAAAGAAATCAGGAAGGAAAGAACAGTGGAGAAATAACAGCTGAAATGAAGAAGATGAATGCAAAAAGCAAAGGGAAAGGAGAAGGAAGAGAACATGAACAACATAAAGATTTAATTACTTGGAAAGAGGATTGGGGAAGAAAGGATAGAGAGATCAGAATGTAGGAAAGAAAGGAGCTAATAGTGGGAAGATTCTTCTTGATTGATATGACAGAGAATGAATGGGGAGCGTGGAATAGTAGACAAGAGGTGGTAGAAGAGGATATAAAAAGGGGAAAGAGAGAGAAGGATACAGGTAGAGTCAGTGGGGAAAGATAAGGTGATACAGTCAGAGAGAAAGACAGTGATGTTAACTGAAAAGGCAACTCCAACGGAGAAACAGAGCTTGACAGCTAAAGATATAGGTTTGTCATTGCCTTTACCCAACAATCCTAGTCACCTTTCATTTACCAAGGCCGTTAATATAAATTGGGGAGATAAAGGACCAGCGGGATGAATCCTTGGATGGGTATGGGAGGATCCAAGAGATATGGTGAGGCGTCATTGTTGCAGCACTTGTTGTGCTGGCCCCATGTTAGGGAGGATGCCTCCACCCCAACAATAAATGGTCTTAACCCGTTTATAACTGAGATGCCTTTGGATCAAGGTTCAGTCTATAACCTGTTTTCAGAAAGTTTATTGTTGACTCAAGTTTAGGCAGTTGTAACAGAGGAAAAAGAAGTTGTAACTAGGAATCATGTTAATAAAAGTTTAGCGCAATTTGACAAGAATCCAGAGTTCCTTAAAGTCCCTTCAATGGAACCGCTGATAGTATCAACCGAACCTTCACACCATATTTCCCTAATTTTTAAACTTATCATAATATACTCCTGGTTTTGCTGTGGCACATCACTCTTTACTGATGGGATTTATAACTAGAAATTATCCTATCTTAAATTCTTTCCCATATTCAAATGTTATCACCCCTTCCCACACATATGAATGCAATATAACATCTTCAATATTTTGCTTCCATTTCTTTTCATTTTAAATTCTTCTAAAATATACTTCAGGGATGAACAGTGAGGTGGCCAAGTTTGCAGATGACACAAAACTTTTCCATGTGGTAAACACCAGAGAAGATTGTGAAGAGCTCCAGAAGGATCTCTCCAAACTGGGAGAATGGGCTACGAAATGGCAAATGTGTTTTAATGTAGCCAAATGTAAAGTAATGCATATTGGGGCAAAAAAATCAAAACTTTATCTATCAACTCATGGGCTCTGAGTTATCCATGACGGATCAGGAAAGAGATCTTGGTGTGTTAGTGGACAGCTCCATGAAGGTGTCTCCCCAATGTGTGGCAGCGGTGAAGAAGGCCAATTCCATGCTAGGGATTATCAAAAAGGTGATTGAAAATAAAACAGCGAACATTATAATGCCTTTATACAAAACAATAGTATGGCCCCACCTGGAGTATTGTGTACAATTCTGGTCACCGCATCTCAAGAAAGACATAGTGGAACTGGAAAAGGTGCAGAAGAGAGCGACTAAAATGATTACTGGACTGGGGCACCTCCCTTATGAGGAAAGGCTAAAACATTTGGGCCTCTTTAGTCTGGAAAAAAGGCGCCTGAGGGGGGATATGATTGAGACGTATAAAATAATGCAGGGCATGAGTAAAGTGGATAGAGGGAAGCTCTTCTCCCTCTCACAAAATACCAGAACTAGGGGACATACACTCAAACCGAGGGCTGGGAGAGTAAGAACAGGCAAAAGAAAATATTTTTTCACCCAGAGCGTTGTTAGTCTATGGAACTCCCTGCCACAGGATGTGGTGATGGCATCTGGCCTGGATGCCTTCAAAAGGGGATTGGACAGATTCCTGGAGGAAAAGTCCATCACAGGTTACAAACCACGATGGAGATGTGTAATCTCCAGGCTTAAAACCAGGGTGCTTCAAGGGCCAGATGCAGGGGAGTGGTACCAGGAGACAGATATCTGGTCTCATGCGCTCCGAAACGCATCTGGTGGGGCCACTGTGAGATACAGGAAGCTGGACTAGATGGGCCTTTGGCCTGATCCAGCATGGCTCTTCTTATGTTCTTATGTTCTTATGTTTTAATGTTCTATTAACTACTGTTTTGTTTCACTGTTCTTGGTGATATATTAATTGGACAGTAAGAGTTATAGTAGATTTTGGAAAATTTACTTTCTAGATGATACCATTCAAAATCACTAGTCATGTTGGACAGGCAATTCTGGGAACTGTAATCACAGGTATCTTTCCATAATATCTTGGCCAGCATTTATTCCTATGGCTTTTTACTTTCTGTGGAGGCATTTCTACAATCAGAGTTTTGCAGGTTGCAAACCAACAATATTAATATTTATCATAGTTTACATATTCATACACTCATATCATAAATCCTCTTGATTTCGGATACTTATTGGAATGTCCCTCCCAAAAATCAGCTTCTTGTATGAGATGACCTCTTGACCTAGAATGTTAAAGGCGGCTATGCTGAGTGTGAGCGTGGTCCCTTTCTCCCATCTAAACATTTCCCAGTTCCAGACTATTAACCAGAGGCAGATCTGGTTTGAACTCAACCATGTTGTTTAACATTACTATTTAATGTTTCAACAATAACTTTAAATGGCTCAACAATCACCTCTGAATTGTAAAGTTGCACCAAAGCATCCACTTGCCCAGTCCACAATCTCTCTTATAGGGTGTTGGTGGTGATCTTCCCCAGTATAAGGCAATTTTTAAGGATGTTGTACCCTAAAATGATGTTAATTTTAATGTTTGAACCTCAGGTTTCAGTAGATTGTTGTATTTGAGTTGGCTACATTGCCATTTTATGGTACTGTGTTTATATGGCAATGAAGTGCATAAGGGTTATGGGGGGGGGTTGCTTGTTTGTTGCTAGTGTTGTGTTTGTCCATGGCCATGTGGCTGGCATGGCTGCAAGGAAACACTGTTTTACCTTCCCGCTTTTTATGGTGTACCTATTTATCTACTTGCATTTACATGCTTTGAACTACTAGGTTGGTAGGAGCTGGGGTTAACAGCAGGAGCTCATTCCACTGTGTGGCACCCAGGATTCGAACTGCTGAGCTGCCAACTCTGTAGCCGACAGTTTTCAGTGCTCTATCCCGCTGAGCCACTGCTCCCCTTCTTATCTCTCTAGCTAACTCCTCTTGCCACATTTTCTTCACGTGTTGTTTTGTTGCCTTTCACATTCAGGGTTTATTTCAAAATTAGGGAGGTTTTTTTTCATGAAACTGAAAAATTTAAAAGTTTATCCAGTTCATTCATGGATTATGAATTATAATTATTATACCTGCATAACAGGATTACATATCTGGAGAGAGATGTGCAATGCCAGCTCTGCAAATTAGCCCAATGTTTTTATACTTATTATGCTCTCAGTGTCAAATCAATTAATTTGAAATATACAATAGTGCTGAAGCAGTGGTTAAATGCCTGTACTACAGGTAAAACTGTGCTCACGGTCTGGGGTTCAATCACAGGTAGCAGGCTCATGGTTGACTCAGCCTTCCATCCTTCTGAGGTTGGTAAAATGAGTTCCCAGCTTGCTGGGGGGGATGTGTAGCCTGCATACTATAATTAAAACTGTTATTAAACTGTAAGACTACTTGAAGTGGTATGGGGCAGTATATAAGCAGAACACTTTTAGCTTTGCTTTGTGTGTATTCTGGAATGTCAGAAACTCAAAGTGGCTCATAGATCAAATCTAGCCTGAACACTCTCTGGGGGCAAGAATGATCAAACTGGGCACATCATGAGAAAGGAAGACTCATTGGAAAAGACAACAATGTTGGGAAATACAGAAGACAGCAAGAAAAGAGGAAGATTAAATATGATGTGGAGTGACTCCATCTTAGAAAAAGGCCTGAGTTTGAAAGAACTGAGCAGGGGTATTTATGATAGGACATTTTGGAGGCCACTCATTCGTAGAGGTGCTATAAGTTAGAGGTGAATTGATAGCTTGTAAAGACCAAAACATGATCCTACTGTTCACTGAACCAACTTTTTTTTTGCTTAACCCACCCCCTTGTTCACAGAAGAGCAAGACTGAGCTATACTTGAGCCCCAGTAAGAAAACTTTACATGTCACAGGAGGACCAGGAGTGCATTGCAAACTGATCTTCTGTAGAAAGGCAGATAACACTTCAAGAAACACTTTTCTCTTTCTATAATCAAGCATTATCAAAATTCAAGCCCCCTCATGTAATTCATAGCATCCAATTATTTAATCAAATGGATATTAATATCTTGTGCGATAGATCACCAACCCATTAAAGGCTCATTTCCTTCAGTTCTGAAACCTTGATCTCTACTAGAGTATAGACATGAAAGATATACAGTGGACCCTTGTATAACAAACAGCTTGTATAACATAAAATTTGTACAACATAAAAATTCCGGAGATAGGTGAAATTTGCTTAACAGAATCACCTATGGGGCAAATCTGTACAACATAAAATGGGATTACTCCATTTTCAATGCATTCTTATGGGAAATTTTTATAAAGGAAAATTTGCTTAACATAATTTCATTTGGAACAAATTAATTCCTTTATACAAGGTACCACTGTAACAGGTTTCTGCCACAAGCAGAATTTGATTTTCAACATGGAAAGCAGTGTGTTTGCCTACCATTTTATGGAAGGTGAAACAGAGGGAAATGCCTTTCTTTAAAGTATATCCTTTCTTTAACCTAATGGCAAGACACATAGAAGAAGGTGGCCTTTGTGGTGTAGATTTTAAGAAAAATATTTTATACACTTTTTATTATGACTTAAAACATATCATTCCATTTAATTGAAATCAAACTATAATTATTCTTACAACAAAGGAGAGCACAAGTGCTCTTTAATTATAGACCAGTTAGGATCTGTTCAAACAGGGCAATTTGGAACAGTTCCGTTTGCACTTAAAAGGTTCTGACCTTCAGTACAATCTGTTTTACTTGAGTGATTCTTCTGTTCACCCTGATCAACTTTTTTGCTCCTGTGAAAAGTGTCAGCACAGGTCTTTGGATTGCCAGTTTACTTGTATGTAAGTTTACTTGGTTTATTCATGAGTAGGGAGGTAGCAGTGGTGGGGCAAGCTTGTGGCGGTGGTACTAGTGCCAGGAGACAATGTTCCAACAAAGATTTGGGAGCTGATGGAGGGAAACAAGTTTCCCCGCTGAAAAGAGAGTTCCAGTTTTATACTACAAAATCAATGCATTTTAATTTGAATTCATTTGAGCCAAATCTGATGCAAAAAGCAAAGCAAATAGTCGGTGTAGTCACCCCCAAAAGAGGAAACCTTCCCAACTAGCTTCTAGGACTGGATTCATGCTTTTACAAATTCAAAATGGTACAAATTTGAAATTCACACTGAAGTTGCTGATGAAAGGTAATAGCCTGATGTTCCAGATGTCTGAAGTGTTGAATGACTATGAAGTATTGTGACAAAAGCAATTGTAAAAGAACTAAGCCTTGTATCCTCTTGAAAAAAAAGTGTGAGTGGATGTACAAGCATTGCTTGTGTTTAGAGGGAAGTAATCCTACCTGTGATTTTTTGTGGTGCAGAAACATTTTCTGTCTTGGCAAATCTGCTAATGGTTGGGGTGGGTGGACTCTACCTGTGTGCACTGAGTACAGTTGCAATTGTTAGAGCCCAATTACTATCACTGACCATTGCTATTGTTCCCAGTGGTTTTGTGGATCCCTGCTCTCTTTGTGATGCTCAACAGCATGTGGTGTTTCTGTTTTTCTTTATGCTGCTGAATAGGCAAATGACTTCAAACATATGTGGATGAATATCAGAAGAGGAAAACGATTTCCTGTCAGTGTTGTAGTGAGCCATTGTTACAGATTATGCAAGCAGAGTTTGTTCTGTATTTTAGTTGGTGGAGGTTTGTGCCGTAGAAGGTTCTCACAGCTTGTAGGAGGCCCAGGAAAGAGCTTTTCTGTATTTATATTCTCAATATTCTTTTCAGAGCATCATCCCGTGATCATTACACAGTCAGTCTTTTGTCCTTCACTGTATTTCTGCCTTTTCTGTTTTCTGCTATGTTCTTCCTCTACAATCAACATCAGCTAAAATACATTTAATCCACTGCACCCATGCCAAATCCTATTTGTGGAGTTAGGGGAAGAAGTGATTTCCCTCCCTTGCATTACTTCTCCCAAAACCTCTCTCGGCATTTTTATGCCTCATTGATGGCTTCATCATAACCTGAAACACTGTAAAGCAGTGGTTCCCAACCTGGGGTGGGTGGGTGTCAAATGACCATTTCACAGGGGTCACCATGAGCCAGTGAAGAAAAACGCACAAACGGCTTCAGTCTGGAGGAGGAGGAGGAGGAAGTGGGGAAAAGAGTGAGTTACAGCTTGATAGATTGGAGCGGATGTCAGTCAATGGCACCAGAGGCTGCGATTGGCTGAGGGTGCCTGCTGTAGAGGAAAGTCATCTATGGCAACTGTGGCAGTGGCCTGCCAAAGGGGGCTTGTGGCCTCTTCCAAGTAGGGCAAGGGGTCACCACAACATGAGGAACTGTATTAAAGGGTCATGGCATTAGGAAGTTTGGGAACCACTGCTGTAAAGCTTAGCTTATACAGTGGTAACTCGACTTATGGTTGCTTTGGCAACCAAGTAATTCAACTTACAAAAGCTGCCCTCTGCTCTGCATGACAGCTGACTTTGACAGGTCCAACCTGTCAAAGTCACCTGTCGTCAGGGCCGGTGCTAGGTTTTTTTGTGCCCTAGGTGAGGGGTGGGGCGGGCGGCGGGCGGGGTGGTGGTGGTGGGCAGGGGGTGGGGGGGGCGGTCCTGTGGCGGGGGGTGGGGCAGCAGGGGGCGGTGGATGGCAGGGGATGGTGACGGGCACGGGGGGTGGGCGGCGATGGGCGGCTGGCGGGCGGTGGGGGGACAGACGGCGGTGGCCAGTGGGGGGCGGCGGGCAGCAGGGGGCAGCAGGCTGGCCAGTGCCCCCTCTCCATTTTGGCACCCTAGGCAACTGCCTAGTTCACCTTAATGGAAGCGCCGGCCCTGCCTGTCGTGAAGAGCTGAGAGCAGCATTCGCTGCCTATCACCTCCTCTTCCTCCTTCCTGGTTGCTTCCATCTCTGCAAAAGATGTAATAGGTGTAATAGGAGATTCCCAATATGTGGAATTGAAACTGAAGTATGCCGGGAAGATCCATAAACCCACCACAGATTAGGGATACGACAGGACCGTTATTAGAGATGGAGACGAACTGCAAAAATGGCAATTCATCCCATGTTGAGGTTTGTCAATGGTGATGAACTATGAGTTTTTGCCTCAGCAATCGGTGAACCACAAATTGGTTTGTCAGTTCATCTGGGCTGTGAGCCACAGCATCCATCGCAGGCCACAGCCTATCATCCCCCCACCCCACCAAAGCAGAATACAGACACACATATATGCAGGGGTTTTATAAACTCTAGAGAAGAATGATTAGTAAGGTCCCATGGTAGAAGATCCTAACAAGAAAGGAGTCCTTGAGGAGCGGGAGTTTCTGAAAAAGGAAATTCTAAAGGCACTAGTACAGCAACCTCCTTCCCCCCAAAGAAGATGGCGGGAAACTACAAAAAAGGCCGATGTGGCTTCACAAAAAGCTCCGCAAGGGCCAAAAACACAAAAAAGACATTAGTAGGAAGTGGAAAGAAGGCCAGGCCACTAAGGAAGAGTACAGACAAAGTAGCAATGAATTGCAGGGATGGCAGTAAGAAGACAAAATATGAGCATGAGCTGAGGTTATCAAGAGACACTAGAAGCAACAAAAAAGCATTCTTTGGGTATGTTTATAGCAGGAGACAAAGAAAAGAATCAGTGGCTCAGCCACTCAGTGGAGATGGGAAAAGGATAAGCGTCAGCAAAGAAAAGGCAGAAGTGCTCAATTCCTATTTTAACACAGTATTTTCCCAAAGGACAGATTATGACCTTCCACAGAAATGTGAAGTGCAATTGGAGGGGACAGGATTGAAGATGGGGATAGATCAGTGGTTCTCAACCTGTGGGTCCCCAGATGTTCCTGGACTGCAACTCCCAGAAGTCTTCATCACTAGTTGAGCTGGCCAGGATTTCTGGGAGTTTGCAGTGCAGGAACATCTGGGGACCCACAGGTTGAGAAGCACTGAATAGATGAACAAATAGTGAACAAGGATAATTAGGGCATTGGACATCAAGCCCTGTGAGGAAAGAGTGAAAAAACGGGGCATGTTTATCCTACACAATAGAAGACTTAAGTGGCTATATGATAGCACTTTTCAAAGACTTGAAGGGCTTTCATACAGGGGAGGGGTAGGATCTGTCCTTAATTATACCAAAGGGCAAGATGCACAACAATGGGCTCAAGTTACAGGAAGACAGATTTCAGCAGAATATCAGGAAAAAAACATCCAAACTGTTTGAGTAGTACAGCAATGGAACCAATTAATTTGAGAGGTGGTGAATAAAGCTGGGTGGTTTGCATTTGGTTCCTAGAGGAAACAAATAAAAATATTGGCACCCCAGGTGCCAGCCTCTTACTGGTCACAGTGTGCATGGGTAATGTCATCATAACCATGCGAATTACAGCAGGAGCCCAGCTGGGTCTTTCCCGCCCGTCCTCCCAGCCAACCTCTTGTCAGCAGGGCAAGGGAACTCTCTTTCCTGCCCTTGCAGTGAAGTGGTGGGCTGTGTAGGGAAAGAGCAGTCGGTCTCTTGCCGTGATTGACTTCACCCATGCACACGGCAACCATTATGTGTCTGTTCTGGGTTTTGGAGGGAGGGTTCTGACCTGTATCGGGGTGGTGGTGCAAGGAATGCTAATCAAATTTGGGCATGTGGTGCTGATATCTGTATTCCCTTGCTCTGGGAAAGGAATGCAAACGGTCCAACTCTAGTGCTCAGTGCTCCAACACTCAAGCAGGTCCAGACTTTGGCCCTCCAGATGTTTTGGACCACAACTCTCACAGTACTTTGTCATTGGCAGTCTAAACTTAGAATTCTGGGAGTTGTGGTCCAAAACATCAGGAGGGCCAAAGTTTGGACATTTGGCATTCAAATGAAATTTGGACGACCACCTGGCAGAAATGCTTTGCTCTGTATTCCTACAGGATTTGATGGCCTTATAGGCGTGTTCCAAGACTGTGTTTCTATAATCGACACAAGGTCATGCCAGAGCCAGAGCTTAGGTTGTACTAGTTATAGTGAGACTTCAAACCCTAAACATGATGACTTAACAGTGAATTCCACTGCAATCACCGGGGCTTCATTCAGAGCAAACGTTTAGGATTCAGATGCTTGTTTCACCGCAAACATAGTGCTCTTATTCAGCATACCATCGGTGCAGCCTCACTGGGCTTAATCATGCATGTCCAGTCATGGAATTTCAATGAATAATTCACGATGATCTCTTGTTACATTTTCTGGCTCAACTTTCAGCACCTGGCTACTATAAATTTTGTGAGCTCAGTATTGTGCTCAGAAGAGATGGCGATTTGGCTAGGGCTCAATCGGCTTCGTAAGAATAGTCACACTGCCAGATCACTGCCCCAGGTCCAGAGGTTTTACACACTTACTTGAATTCCAGATTTGTGTAGGTCTTATTCTTATGACTAAACCACTAGATTTAAAAGGTGCTTTGCCAGAAACACGTTTTCTGTGTTATTCCCATAAATCATCTCATTTCCAGTATTCTCCTATACTTTTATCTCTGTGGGTATTAGTAGCCGTCTTAGTATGATTTCCATTTCCCATGTTCTTTTTTATCAGAAGTGTCTGATGTTTATTCCTTCTATTTTCCATAACAATTAATTCCGTTTTTAAATAAGTTACTCTGTGTCTCCACTTCCTATATACTCCAAGTAAATCTATTGATCCAAATAGTTTTGGTTCCCAGTATTGTAGGCAGATGATTGTTGAGTACTGTAGAACACTTCTTGGGTGTTGTGTTTATATAGAGCACATGAGGGAACATGTTATCACTGATGAGTACACACCCAGGCAAGGTTTTGTTCTTTCTTTTAATAGAAAACACCCTTTGTCCCCATAGGGTGGTATCTGCACACCGAGCATTCCTCGGCCCTACTTCATATCCTTGGCTGCCACTAGCAGACAATTGTTCTTTTGCTCTGGGCAGCTATCTCTGATAATGCCTTGGTGAGGCCCATCAAAAATGCTGTACAGGAGACCATCAGGCACACTCCCTGGCACTGCACAACAGTTCACAATTTTTGCTAGACACCTACTTGCTTGCTTGCTTGGTTGGCTCACCTGTTTGCTTTTGGAGAGAAAGCAGCCAGGCCCTTGAACTATATATAGGATATATATATATATATATATATATATATATATATATATATATATATATATATATATATATATATATATATATATATATATATATATATATATATATATATATATGCATGTTAGGGTGGATTCGGGTTTCTTCCCGTGTAGAAATCTGGTTGTTTTGGCGACGTTTCGACAAGGTCTCACTCGTCATCTTCAGGCTGGTGTTCTGGCTTCTTTCTTCTTGAAGCAAAGCGTGATCTCAGTTGAAGTCCTTCTATAAATACTGCTGGGGGGGTGTGGTTTGCTTGCTCTGTTGCTGATTGTAGGTTCGTTTGTTCTTTTGTGATCTGCTGTGTGGCTGAGGCGATCGTTAAGGGCTTAACTGCTGGTGGGTTAGATGGCTGTTTAGAGACATCATGTGTGGGTGAGGTGCTGGATGTGTGTCTATTAGCCTTTTGTTTCTTAACGACCTTGGTGATGGGTGTTCTGGCAGCATCCTGGGCTTTGGTGGAGTGGGGTCCTGTGTCTTGTGAATTCATTTTGGTCTGGCTGCGTGTCTGTGGTCTCCCAATGTTTTTTTGGCGTGTGTAAGTGTGCTCCATGTGGTGGCTGGAGTGGGGAGTAGCGGTAGATGGTGCAGTCGTGGTTTTGTTATTGGATGGTGGTTTCGTTTCATCTGTGGGAAGGGTCTGTGTTTGTGTTTGGTGTGGATGGAGGGTGGTGGCATCTTGTGTCCTTTTGGACCTGGTGTCAGTCTTTGTGACAGAGGCTCGTCTGTTGACCAGGGCTAGTTTCCAGATGTCAGGCAAGCGGGAGGTGTCATCACGTTTATTCATGTTGTTTGGGTGTTTCTCTATTTCAATGGCTTCCATGATTATTCGACTGTTGAAGTGTTCAGTTTTGGAGATGAGTTTGGTTCTTTTAAAATCAATTTCATGACCTGTTGTTTTTATGTGCTGGAAGAGAGAGGAAGATTTTTCTTCTTTTTTGACTGCGTTCTTGTGTTCTGCGATGCGTGCGCTTATTCTCCTGTTTGTCTGTCCGATGTATGTGGCTGGGCAGACTTTGCATGGTATTTCGTAGACTCCTTGGTTTTCTAGCTCAATCTTGTCTTTGGGGTTTCTTAAAATGTTGGCTATTTTTTGTTCGGTGCAAAAGGCTGTCCTGATATTGTGTTTGTGGAGAATTTTGCTTATTTTGTCTGTGGTGCCTTTGATGTAAGGGAGGAGGGCAGTGCCGTTGTTCTCTTCTGTTTCTTGGTTCTTGGGGGGTGTTTCTTTTTGGATTAGTTTGGTGATGGTGTTTTTTTTTGGAATCCGTTCGCAATTAAAGCATTCGAGAGAGTGTGTAATTCAGTTTTTAGGTGGTCTTTGTCAGCGAGGCGTTTGGTTCTGGAGATGAGGGTTTTTGCTACGGAGTTGATCTGTGCAGGGTGGTGGTGTGATTGTGCATTTAAGTAGCGGTTTGTATGTGTTTTTTTCCGGTAGATGGTATGTCCTAAGGAGCCGTCGGGTTTTTTTTTTGTAGATTAGGACGTCCAGGAAGGGAAGTTGGTTGTTGGCTTCTATTTCCATAGTGAATTGTATTTTGGGGTGTAGGCTGTTGAGATGTGTGAGGAAGTTGTTCAGTTTGTCTTTCCCGTGTGGCCAGATAACAAAGGTGTCGTCAACATATCTGAGCCAGAGTTTGGGTTTATGTTCGGACTTCTGTAACGCGTTGGTTTCAAAGTGTTCCATATATAGGTTTGCGATGACCGGTGAGAGGGGTGATCCCATGGGTGCTCCTTCTATCTGTTTGTATCTTTGTCCATTGTGGATGAAGTATGTGTTGGTTAGGCAGTGGTTGGTCAGATCTAGGATGTGCTTGGGGGGGTTGTATTTGTTGTGGATAGCTGTCAAGGCTTCTTGAATGGGCACTTGTGTGAAGAGCGAAACAACATCGAAGCTCACGAGTAGGTCATTGGGTTGTAGGTCTTGTTTCTTTATAATTTCTATGAAGTGGAACGAGTTTTGTACGTATGAAGAGATGGATTCTGCATAGGGCTGGAGTTGTTTGGCAAGAAATTTGGCGAGGTTTTGTAGGGGTGAGCCTATGGAGCTGACTATGGGTCTGAGAGGTGTTCCTTCTTTGTGAATCTTGGGGAGGCCGTAGAGCTTGGGGCATCTGGATGATTTTTCTCTGGGGATGATGCTTGGCTTGATTTCTTCACTTAAGGGTGAGGCTTTTATTTTGGCTTTGGTGGTTTTTTTCCAGGTAGGTGGTGGGGTCTGTGTTCAAAGGTATGTAAGCAGGGTCTTGTAGTAGGTTGGATAGTTTGGCTTGGTAGTCAGATGTGTTCATCACCACTGTGGCATTGCCTTTGTCTGCTGGGAGAATGATTATGTTGTTGTCTTTCTTCAGGTTGGTGAGGGCTTTTTGTTCTTCTTTGTGTAAATTGCTTCTGGGTGGTTTGCTGGAGCAGAGGATATTGGTGACTTCGAGTCTGATTTTGTTGGCTTCATCTGGGTTGATTTTGGTTAGGCTGGCTTCCACTCCGCATATGATGTTTTCAGTGGGGATGTGTCTGGGGGCGACTGCAAAGTTGAATCCTTTGGACAGGACTTTGGTCTCTGTGATGGTGAGTGTCCTGTCTGATATGTTGTGAACTGTTTGTTTCATGGGCTGCTGTGGGGGGTTGGGCTTCTGGCGTTTTTCCAGTTTGTGGAGTTTGTTGGTGTGTATGTCTGTCTTGTGGGAGGTCTCTGTTTCAGCTCTCCAGGCGGCGAGTTGCTTGGATTTGTTCCAGAGTGTTGGGTCAACAGACGAGCCTCTGTCACAAAGACTGACACCAGGTCCAAAAGGACACAAGATGCCACCACCCTCCATCCACACCAAACACAAACCCAGACCCTTCCCACAGATGAAACGAAACCACCATCCAATAACAAAACCACGACTGCACCATCTACCGCTACTCCCCACTCCAGCCACCACATGGAGCACACTTACACACGCCAAAAAAACATTGGGAGACCACAGACACGCAGCCAGACCAAAATGAATTCACAAGACACAGGACCCCACTCCACCAAAGCCCAGGATGCTGCCAGAACACCCATCACCAAGGTCGTTAAGAAACAAAAGGCTAATAGACACACATCCAGCACCTCACCCACACATGATGTCTCTAAACAGCCATCTAACCCACCAGCAGTTAAGCCCTTAACGATCGCCTCAGCCACACAGCAGATCACAAAAGAACAAACGAACCTACAATCAGCAACAGAGCAAGCAAACCACACACCCCCAGCAGTATTTATAGAAGGACTTCAACTGAGATCACGCTTTGCTTCAAGAAGAAAGAAGCCAGAACACCAGCCTGAAGATGACGAGTGAGACCTCGTCGAAACGTCGCCAAAACAACCAGATTTCTACACGGGAAGAAACCCGAATCCACCCTAACATGCATACCTATACCCGTGAAAATCTACAAAAACAAATATCCGACCTCTACGGGGAGGAAACCTTCCAGCTGACCAGAACCTACGAGAAACTAGAAGTCCGAAGAGCCACCATCTTATGTGACATTGCATTCCTACGCAACTGCCGAGATAAAAATGTGATCCCCACAAGCTTCCAACTGAAATTCCACTCAAAAACCCCCATCCAGCGAAAGGATCCTGAAAAGAACAGAACTAGCCCTAATCAGAAACGAACTACACAAGAAAAGATACCTACTAGATCAAACCAACAGAGACCTACTCACTCTCCACCTCAAACTCAGCAACAAAATCCACCCAACACTCTGGAACAAATCCAAGCAACTCGCCGCCTGGAGAGCTGAAACAGAGACCTCCCACAAGACAGACATACACACCAACAAACTCCACAAACTGGAAAAACGCCAGAAGCCCAACCCCCCACAGCAGCCCATGAAACAAACAGTTCACAACATATCAGACAGGACACTCACCATCACAGAGACCAAAGTCCTGTCCAAAGGATTCAACTTTGCAGTCGCCCCCAGACACATCCCCACTGAAAACATCATATGCGGAGTGGAAGCCAGCCTAACCAAAATCAAACCAGATGAAGCCAACAAAATCAGACTCGAAGTCACCAATATCCTCTGCTCCAGCAAACCACCCAGAAGCAATTTACACAAAGAAGAACAAAAAGCCCACACCAACCTGAAGAAAGACAACAACATAATCATTCTCCCAGCAGACAAAGGCAATGCCACAGTGGTGATGAACACATCTGACTACCAAGCCAAACTATCCAACCTACTACAAGACCCTGCTTACATACCTTTGAACACAGACCCCACCACCTACCTGGAAAAAACCACCAAAGCCAAAATAAAAGCCTCACCCTTAAGTGAAGAAATCAAGCCAAGCATCATCCCCAGAGAAAAATCATCCAGATGCCCCAAGCTCTACGGCCTCCCCAAGATTCACAAAGAAGGAACACCTCTCAGACCCATAGTCAGCTCCATAGGCTCACCCCTACAAAACCTCGCCAAATTTCTTGCCAAACAACTCCAGCCCTATGCAGAATCCATCTCTTCATACGTACAAAACTCGTTCCACTTCATAGAAATTATAAAGAAACAAGACCTACAACCCAATGACCTACTCGTGAGCTTCGATGTTGTTTCGCTCTTCACACAAGTGCCCATTCAAGAAGCCTTGACAGCTATCCACAACAAATACAACCCCCCCAAGCACATCCTAGATCTGACCAACCACTGCCTAACCAACACATACTTCATCCACAATGGACAAAGATACAAACAGATAGAAGGAGCACCCATGGGATCACCCCTCTCACCGGTCATCGCAAACCTATATATGGAACACTTTGAAACCAACGCGTTACAGAAGTCCGAACATAAACCCAAACTCTGGCTCAGATATGTTGACGACACCTTTGTTATCTGGCCACACGGGAAAGACAAACTGAACAACTTCCTCACACATCTCAACAGCCTACACCCCAAAATACAATTCACTATGGAAATAGAAGCCAACAACCAACTTCCCTTCCTGGACGTCCTAATCTACAAAAAACCCGACGGCTCCTTAGGACATACCATCTACCGGAAAAAAACACATACAAACCGCTACTTAAATGCACAATCACACCACCACCCTGCACAGATCAACTCCGTAGCAAAAACCCTCATCTCCAGAACCAAACGCCTCGCTGACAAAGACCACCTAAAAACTGAATTACACACTCTCTCGAATGCTTTAATTGCGAACGGATTCCAAAAAAACACCATCACCAAACTAATCCAAAAAGAAACACACCCCCCAAGAACCAAGAAACAGAAGAGAACAACGGCACTGCCCTCCTCCCTTACATCAAAGGCACCACAGACAAAATAAGCAAAATTCTCCACAAACACAATATCAGGACAGCCTTTTGCACCGAACAAAAAATAGCCAACATTTTAAGAAACCCCAAAGACAAGATTGAGCTAGAAAACCAAGGAGTCTACGAAATACCATGCAAAGTCTGCCCAGCCACATACATCGGACAGACAAACAGGAGAATAAGCGCACGCATCGCAGAACACAAGAACGCAGTCAAAAAAGAAGAAAAATCTTCCTCTCTCTTCCAGCACATAAAAACAACAGGTCATGAAATTGATTTTAAAAGAACCAAACTCATCTCCAAAACTGAACACTTCAACAGTCGAATAATCATGGAAGCCATTGAAATAGAGAAACACCCAAACAACATGAATAAACGTGATGACACCTCCCGCTTGCCTGACATCTGGAAACTAGCCCTGGTCAACAGACGAGCCTCTGTCACAAAGACTGACACCAGGTCCAAAAGGACACAAGATGCCACCACCCTCCATCCACACCAAACACAAACACAGACCCTTCCCACAGATGAAACGAAACCACCATCCAATAACAAAACCACGACTGCACCATCTACCGCTACTCCCCACTCCAGCCACCACATGGAGCACACTTACACATGCCAAAAAAACTTTGGGAGACCACAGACACGCAGCCAGACCAAAATGAATTCACAAGACACAGGACCCCACTCCACCAAAGCCCAGGATGCTGCCAGAACACCCATCACCAAGGTCGTTAAGAAACAAAAGGCTAATAGACACACATCCAGCACCTCACCCACACATGATGTCTCTAAACAGCCATCTAACCCACCAGCAGTTAAGCCCTTAACGATCGCCTCAGCCACACAGCAGATCACAAAAGAACAAACGAACCTACAATCAGCAACAGAGCAAGCAAACCACACCCCCCCAGCAGTATTTATAGAAGGACTTCAACTGAGATCATGCTTTGCTTCAAGAAGAAAGAAGCCAGAACACCAGCCTGAAGATGACGAGTGAGACCTCGTCGAAACGTCGCCAAAACAACCAGATTTCTACACGGGAAGAAACCCGAAACCCGAATCCACCCTAACATGCATATATATATATATATATATATATATATATATATATATATATATATATATATATATATATATATATATATATATATATATATATATATATATATATATATATATATATTGTTTTCGTAGATTTTCACGGGTATAGGTATGCATGTTAGGGTGGATTCGGGTTTCTTCCCGTGTAGAAATCTGGTTGTTTTGGCGACGTTTCGACGAGGTCTCACTCGTCATCTTCAGGCTGGTGTTCTGGCTTCTTTCTTCTTGAAGCAAAGCGTGATCTCAGTTGAAGTCCTTCTATAAATACTGCTGGGGGTGTGGTTTGCTTGCTCTGTTGCTGATTGTAGGTTCATTTGTTCTTTTGTGATTTGCTGTGTGGCTGAGGCGATCGTTAAGGGCTTAACTGCTGGTGGGTTAGATGGCTGTTTAGAGACATCCTGTGTGGGTGAGGTGCTGGATGTGTGTCTATTAGCCTTTTGTTTTCTTAACGACCTTGGTGATGGGTGTTCTGGTAGCATCCTGGGCTTTGGTGGAGTGGGGTCTTGTGTCTTGTGAATTCATTTTGGTCTGGCTGCGTGTCTGTGGTCTCCCAAAGTTTTTTTGGCATGTGTAAGTGTGCTCCATGTGGTGGCTGGAGTGGGGAGTAGCGGTAGATGGTGCAGTCGTGGTTTTGTTATTGGATGGTGGTTTCGTTTCATCTGTGGGAAGGGTCTGGGTTTGTGTTTGGTGTGGATGGAAGGTGGTGGCATCTTGTGTCCTTTTGGACCTGGTGTCAGTCTTTGTGACAGAGGCTCGTCTGTTGACCAGGGCTAGTTTCCAGATGTCAGGCAAGCGGGAGGTGTCATCACGTTTATTCATGTTGTTTGGGTGTTTCTCTATTTCAATGGCTTCCATGATTATTCGACTGTTGAAGTGTTCAGTTTTGGAGATGAGTTTGGTTCTTTTAAAATCAATTTCATGACCTGTTGTTTTTATGTGCTGGAAGAGAGAGGAAGATTTTTCTTCTTTTTTGACTGCGTTCTTGTGTTCTGCGATGCGTGCGCTTATTCTCCTGTTTGTCTGTCCGATGTATGTGGCTGGGCAGACTTTGCATGGTATTTCGTAGACTCCTTGGTTTTCTAGCTCAATCTTGTCTTTGGGGTTTCTTAAAATGTTGGCTATTTTTTGTTCGGTGCAAAAGGCTGTCTTGATATTGTGTTTGTGGAGAATTTTGCTTATTTTGTCTGTGGTGCCTTTGATGTAAGGGAGGAGGGCAGTGCCGTTGTTCTCTTCTGTTTCTTGGTTCTTGGGGGGTGTTTCTTTTTGGATTAGTTTGGTGATGGTGTTTTTTTGGAATCCGTTCGCAATTAAAGTATTCGAGAGGGTGTGTAATTCAGTTTTTAGGTGGTCTTTGTCAGCGAGGCGTTTGGTTCTGGAGATGAGGGTTTTTGCTACGGAGTTGATCTGTGCAGGGTGGTGGTGTGATTGAGCATTTAAGTAGCGGTTTGTATGTGTTTTTTTCCGGTAGATGGTATGTCCTAAGGAGCCGTCGGGTTTTTTGTAGATTAGGACGTCCAGGAAGGGAAGTTGGTTGTTGGCTTCTATTTCCATAGTGAATTGTATTTTGGGGTGTAGGCTGTTGAGATGTGTGAGAAAGTTGTTCAGTTTGTCTTTCCCGTGTGGCCAGATAACAAAGGTGTCGTCAACATATCTGAGCCAGAGTTTGGGTTTATGTTCGGACTTCTGTAACGCGTTGGTTTCAAAGTGTTCCATATATAGGTTTGCGATGACCGGTGAGAGGGGTGATCCCATGGGTGCTCCTTCTATCTGTTTGTATCTTTGTCCATTGTGGATGAAGTATGTGTTGGTTAGGCAGTGGTTGGTCAGATCTAGGATGTGCTTGGGGGGGTTGTATTTGTTGTGGATAGCTGTCAAGGCTTCTTGAATGGGCACTTGTGTGAAGAGCGAAACAACATCGAAGCTCACGAGTAGGTCATTGGGTTGTAGGTCTTGTTTCTTTATAATTTCTATGAAGTGGAACGAGTTTTGTACGTATGAAGAGATGGATTCTGCATAGGGCTGGAGTTGTTTGGCAAGAAATTTGGCGAGGTTTTGTAGGGGTGAGCCTATGGAGCTGACTATGGGTCTGAGAGGTGTTCCTTCTTTGTGAATCTTGGGGAGGCCGTAGAGCTTGGGGCATCTGGAAGATTTCTCTCTGGGGATGATGCTTGGCTTGATTTCTTCACTTAAGGGTGAGGCTTTTATTTTGGCTTTGGTGGTTTTTTCCAGGTAGGTGGTGGGGTCTGTGTTCAAAGGTATGTAAGCAGGGTCTTGTAGTAGGTTGGATAGTTTGGCTTGGTAGTCAGATGTGTTCATCACCACTGTGGCATTGCCTTTGTCTGCTGGGAGAATGATTATGTTGTTGTCTTTCCTCAGGTTGATGAGGGCTTTTTGTTCTTCTTTGTGTAAATTGCTTCTGGGTGGTTTGCTGGAGCAGAGGATATTGGTGACTTCGAGTCTGATTTTGTTGGCTTCATCTGGGTTGATTTTGGTTAGGCTGGCTTCCACTCCGCATATGATGTTTTCAGTGGGGATGTGTCTGGGGGCGACTGCAAAGTTGAATCCTTTGGACAGGACTTTGGTCTCTGCGATGGTGAGTGTCCTGTCTGATATGTTGTGAACTGTTTGTTTCATGGGCTGCTGTGGGGGGTTGGGCTTCTGGCGTTTTTCCAGTTTGTGGAGTTTGTTGGTGTGTATGTCTGTCTTGTGGGAGGTCTCTGTTTCAGCTCTCCAGGCGGTGAGTTGCTTGGATTTGTTCCAGAGTGTTGGGTGGATTTTGTTGCTGAGTTTGAGGTGGAGAGTGAGTAGGTCTCTGTTGGTTTGATCTAGTAGGTATCTTTTCTTGTGTAGTTCGTTTCTGATTAGGGCTAGTTCTGTTCTTTTCAGGATCCTTTCGCTGGATGGGGTTTTTGAGTGGAATTTCAGTTGGAAGCTTGTGGGGATCACATTTTTATCTCGGCAGTTGCGTAGGAATGCAATGTCACATAAGATGGTGGCTCTTCGGACTTCTAGTTTCTCGTAGGTTCTGGTCAGCTGGAAGGTTTCCTCCCCGTAGAGGTCGGATATTTGTTTTCGTAGATTTTCACGGGTATAGGTATGCATGTTAGGGTGGATTCGGGTTTCTTCCCGTGTAGAAATCTGGTTGTTTTGGCGACGTTTCGACGAGGTCTCACTCGTCATCTTCAGGCTGGTGTTCTGGCTTCTTTCTTCTTGAAGCAAAGCGTGATCTCAGTTGAAGTCCTTCTATAAATACTGCTGGGGGGTGTGGTTTGCTTGCTCTGTTGCTGATTGTAGGTTCATTTGTTCTTTTGTGATTTGCTGTGTGGCTGAGGCGATCGTTAAGGGCTTAACTGCTGGTGGGTTAGATGGCTGTTTAGAGACATCCTGTGTGGGTGAGGTGCTGGATGTGTGTCTATTAGCCTTTTGTTTCTTAACGACCTTGGTGATGGGTGTTCTGGTAGCATCCTGGGCTTTGGTGGAGTGGGGTCTTGTGTCTTGTGAATTCATTTTGGTCTGGCTGCGTGTCTGTGGTCTCCCAAAGTTTTTTTGGCATGTGTAAGTGTGCTCCATGTGGTGGCTGGAGTGGGGAGTAGCGGTAGATGGTGCAGTCGTGGTTTTGTTATTGGATGGTGGTTTCGTTTCATCTGTGGGAAGGGTCTGGGTTTGTGTTTGGTGTGGATGGAAGGTGGTGGCATCTTGTGTCCTTTTGGACCTGGTGTCAGTCTTTGTGACAGAGGCTCGTCTGTTGACCAGGGCTAGTTTCCAGATGTCAGGCAAGCGGGAGGTGTCATCACGTTTATTCATGTTGTTTGGGTGTTTCTCTATTTCAATGGCTTCCATGATTATTCGACTGTTGAAGTGTTCAGTTTTGGAGATGAGTTTGGTTCTTTTAAAATCAATTTCATGACCTGTTGTTTTTATGTGCTGGAAGAGAGAGGAAGATTTTTCTTCTTTTTTTTGACTGCGTTCTTGTGTTCTGCGATGCGTGCGCTTATTCTCCTGTTTGTCTGTCCGATGTATGTGGCTGGGCAGACTTTGCATGGTATTTCGTAGACTCCTTGGTTTTCTAGCTCAATCTTGTCTTTGGGGTTTCTTAAAATGTTGGCTATTTTTTGTTCGGTGCAAAAGGCTGTCTTGATATTGTGTTTGTGGAGAATTTTGCTTATTTTGTCTGTGGTGCCTTTGATGTAAGGGAGGAGGGCAGTGCCGTTGTTCTCTTCTGTTTCTTGGTTCTTGGGGGGTGTTTCTTTTTGGATTAGTTTGGTGATGGTGTTTTTTTGGAATCCGTTCGCAATTAAAGTATTCGAGAGGGTGTGTAATTCAGTTTTTAGGTGGTCTTTGTCAGCGAGGCGTTTGGTTCTGGAGATGAGGGTTTTTGCTACGGAGTTGATCTGTGCAGGGTGGTGGTGTGATTGAGCATTTAAGTAGCGGTTTGTATGTGTTTTTTTTCCGGTAGATGGTATGTCCTAAGGAGCCGTCGGGTTTTTTGTAGATTAGGACGTCCAGGAAGGGAAGTTGGTTGTTGGCTTCTATTTCCATAGTGAATTGTATTTTGGGGTGTAGGCTGTTGAGATGTGTGAGAAAGTTGTTCAGTTTGTCTTTCCCGTGTGGCCAGATAACAAAGGTGTCGTCAACATATCTGAGCCAGAGTTTGGGTTTATGTTCGGACTTCTGTAACGCGTTGGTTTCAAAGTGTTCCATATATAGGTTTGCGATGACCGGTGAGAGGGGTGATCCCATGGGTGCTCCTTCTATCTGTTTGTATCTTTGTCCTGTCCAAAGGATTCAACTTTGCAGTCGCCCCCAGACACATCCCCACTGAAAACATCATATGCGGAGTGGAAGCCAGCCTAACCAAAATCAACCCAGATGAAGCCAACAAAATCAGACTCGAAGTCACCAATATCCTCTGCTCCAGCAAACCACCCAGAAGCAATTTACACAAAGAAGAACAAAAAGCCCTCATCAACCTGAGGAAAGACAACAACATAATCATTCTCCCAGCAGACAAAGGCAATGCCACAGTGGTGATGAACACATCTGACTACCAAGCCAAACTATCCAACCTACTACAAGACCCTGCTTACATACCTTTGAACACAGACCCCACCACCTACCTGGAAAAAACCACCAAAGCCAAAATAAAAGCCTCACCCTTAAGTGAAGAAATCAAGCCAAGCATCATCCCCAGAGAGAAATCTTCCAGATGCCCCAAGCTCTACGGCCTCCCCAAGATTCACAAAGAAGGAACACCTCTCAGACCCATAGTCAGCTCCATAGGCTCACCCCTACAAAACCTCGCCAAATTTCTTGCCAAACAACTCCAGCCCTATGCAGAATCCATCTCTTCATACGTACAAAACTCGTTCCACTTCATAGAAATTATAAAGAAACAAGACCTACAACCCAATGACCTACTCGTGAGCTTCGATGTTGTTTCGCTCTTCACACAAGTGCCCATTCAAGAAGCCTTGACAGCTATCCACAACAAATACAACCCCCCCAAGCACATCCTAGATCTGACCAACCACTGCCTAACCAACACATACTTCATCCACAATGGACAAAGATACAAACAGATAGAAGGAGCACCCATGGGATCACCCCTCTCACCGGTCATCGCAAACCTATATATGGAACACTTTGAAACCAACGCGTTACAGAAGTCCGAACATAAACCCAAACTCTGGCTCAGATATGTTGACGACACCTTTGTTATCTGGCCACACGGGAAAGACAAACTGAACAACTTTCTCACACATCTCAACAGCCTACACCCCAAAATACAATTCACTATGGAAATAGAAGCCAACAACCAACTTCCCTTCCTGGACGTCCTAATCTACAAAAAACCCGACGGCTCCTTAGGACATACCATCTACCGGAAAAAAAACACATACAAACCGCTACTTAAATGCCTCAATCACACCACCACCCTGCACAGATCAACTCCGTAGCAAAAACCCTCATCTCCAGAACCAAACGCCTCGCTGACAAAGACCACCTAAAAACTGAATTACACACCCTCTCGAATACTTTAATTGCGAACGGATTCCAAAAAAACACCATCACCAAACTAATCCAAAAAGAAACACCCCCCAAGAACCAAGAAACAGAAGAGAACAACGGCACTGCCCTCCTCCCTTACATCAAAGGCACCACAGACAAAATAAGCAAAATTCTCCACAAACACAATATCAAGACAGCCTTTTGCACCGAACAAAAAATAGCCAACATTTTAAGAAACCCCAAAGACAAGATTGAGCTAGAAAACCAAGGAGTCTACGAAATACCATGCAAAGTCTGCCCAGCCACATACATCGGACAGACAAACAGGAGAATAAGCGCACGCATCGCAGAACACAAGAACGCAGTCAAAAAAGAAGAAAAATCTTCCTCTCTCTTCCAGCACATAAAAACAACAGGTCATGAAATTGATTTTAAAAGAACCAAACTCATCTCCAAAACTGAACACTTCAACAGTCGAATAATCATGGAAGCCATTGAAATAGAGAAACACCCAAACAACATGAATAAACGTGATGACACCTCCCGCTTGCCTGACATCTGGAAACTAGCCCTGGTCAACAGACGAGCCTCTGTCACAAAGACTGACACCAGGTCCAAAAGGACACAAGATGCCACCACCTTCCATCCACACCAAACACAAACCCAGACCCTTCCCACAGATGAAACGAAACCACCATCCAATAACAAAACCACGACTGCACCATCTACCGCTACTCCCCACTCCAGCCACCACATGGAGCACACTTACACATGCCAAAAAAACTTTGGGAGACCACAGACACGCAGCCAGACCAAAATGAATTCACAAGACACAAGACCCCACTCCACCAAAGCCCAGGATGCTACCAGAACACCCATCACCAAGGTCGTTAAGAAACAAAAGGCTAATAGACACACATCCAGCACCTCACCCACACAGGATGTCTCTAAACAGCCATCTAACCCACCAGCAGTTAAGCCCTTAACGATCGCCTCAGCCACACAGCAAATCACAAAAGAACAAATGAACCTACAATCAGCAACAGAGCAAGCAAACCACACCCCCCAGCAGTATTTATAGAAGGACTTCAACTGAGATCACGCTTTGCTTCAAGAAGAAAGAAGCCAGAACACCAGCCTGAAGATGACGAGTGAGACCTCGTCGAAACGTCGCCAAAACAACCAGATTTCTACACGGGAAGAAACCCGAATCCACCCTAACATGCATACCTATACCCGTGAAAATCTACGAAAACAAATATCCGACCTCTACGGGGAGGAAACCTTCCAGCTGACCAGAACCTACGAGAAACTAGAAGTCCGAAGAGCCACCATCTTATGTGACATTGCATTCCTACGCAACTGCCGAGATAAAAATGTGATCCCCACAAGCTTCCAACTGAAATTCCACTCAAAAACCCCATCCAGCGAAAGGATCCTGAAAAGAACAGAACTAGCCCTAATCAGAAACGAACTACACAAGAAAAGATACCTACTAGATCAAACCAACAGAGACCTACTCACTCTCCACCTCAAACTCAGCAACAAAATCCACCCAACACTCTGGAACAAATCCAAGCAACTCGCCGCCTGGAGAGCTGAAACAGAGACCTCCCACAAGACAGACATACACACCAACAAACTCCACAAACTGGAAAAACGCCAGAAGCCCAACCCCCCACAGCAGCCCATGAAACAAACAGTTCACAACATATCAGACAGGACACTCACCATCGCAGAGACCAAAGTCCTGTCCAAAGGATTCAACTTTGCAGTCGCCCCCAGACACATCCCCACTGAAAACATCATATGCGGAGTGGAAGCCAGCCTAACCAAAATCAACCCAGATGAAGCCAACAAAATCAGACTCGAAGTCACCAATATCCTCTGCTCCAGCAAACCACCCAGAAGCAATTTACACAAAGAAGAACAAAAAGCCCTCATCAACCTGAGGAAAGACAACAACATAATCATTCTCCCAGCAGACAAAGGCAATGCCACAGTGGTGATGAACACATCTGACTACCAAGCCAAACTATCCAACCTACTACAAGACCCTGCTTACATACCTTTGAACACAGACCCCACCACCTACCTGGAAAAAACCACCAAAGCCAAAATAAAAGCCTCACCCTTAAGTGAAGAAATCAAGCCAAGCATCATCCCCAGAGAGAAATCTTCCAGATGCCCCAAGCTCTACGGCCTCCCCAAGATTCACAAAGAAGGAACACCTCTCAGACCCATAGTCAGCTCCATAGGCTCACCCCTACAAAACCTCGCCAAATTTCTTGCCAAACAACTCCAGCCCTATGCAGAATCCATCTCTTCATACGTACAAAACTCGTTCCACTTCATAGAAATTATAAAGAAACAAGACCTACAACCCAATGACCTACTCGTGAGCTTCGATGTTGTTTCGCTCTTCACACAAGTGCCCATTCAAGAAGCCTTGACAGCTATCCACAACAAATACAACCCCCCCAAGCACATCCTAGATCTGACCAACCACTGCCTAACCAACACATACTTCATCCACAATGGACAAAGATACAAACAGATAGAAGGAGCACCCATGGGATCACCCCTCTCACCGGTCATCGCAAACCTATATATGGAACACTTTGAAACCAACGCGTTACAGAAGTCCGAACATAAACCCAAACTCTGGCTCAGATATGTTGACGACACCTTTGTTATCTGGCCACACGGGAAAGACAAACTGAACAACTTTCTCACACATCTCAACAGCCTACACCCCAAAATACAATTCACTATGGAAATAGAAGCCAACAACCAACTTCCCTTCCTGGACGTCCTAATCTACAAAAAACCCGACGGCTCCTTAGGACATACCATCTACCGGAAAAAAACACATACAAACCGCTACTTAAATGCTCAATCACACCACCAACCCTGCACAGATCAACTCCGTAGCAAAAACCCTCATCTCCAGAACCAAACGCCTCGCTGACAAAGACCACCTAAAAACTGAATTACACACCCTCTCGAATACTTTAATTGCGAACGGATTCCAAAAAAACACCATCACCAAACTAATCCAAAAAGAAACACCCCCCAAGAACCAAGAAACAGAAGAGAACAACGGCACTGCCCTCCTCCCTTACATCAAAGGCACCACAGACAAAATAAGCAAAATTCTCCACAAACACAATATCAAGACAGCCTTTTGCACCGAACAAAAAATAGCCAACATTTTAAGAAACCCCAAAGACAAGATTGAGCTAGAAAACCAAGGAGTCTACGAAATACCATGCAAAGTCTGCCCAGCCACATACATCGGACAGACAAACAGGAGAATAAGCGCACGCATCGCAGAACACAAGAACGCAGTCAAAAAAGAAGAAAAATCTTCCTCTCTCTTCCAGCACATAAAAACAACAGGTCATGAAATTGATTTTAAAAGAACCAAACTCATCTCCAAAACTGAACACTTCAACAGTCGAATAATCATGGAAGCCATTGAAATAGAGAAACACCCAAACAACATGAATAAACGTGATGACACCTCCCGCTTGCCTGACATCTGGAAACTAGCCCTGGTCAACAGACGAGCCTCTGTCACAAAGACTGACACCAGGTCCAAAAGGACACAAGATGCCACCACCTTCCATCCACACCAAACACAAACCCAGACCCTTCCCACAGATGAAACGAAACCACCATCCAATAACAAAACCACGACTGCACCATCTACCGCTACTCCCCACTCCAGCCACCACATGGAGCACACTTACACATGCCAAAAAAACTTTGGGAGACCACAGACACGCAGCCAGACCAAAATGAATTCACAAGACACAAGACCCCACTCCACCAAAGCCCAGGATGCTACCAGAACACCCATCACCAAGGTCGTTAAGAAACAAAAGGCTAATAGACACACATCCAGCACCTCACCCACACAGGATGTCTCTAAACAGCCATCTAACCCACCAGCAGTTAAGCCCTTAACGATCGCCTCAGCCACACAGCAAATCACAAAAGAACAAATGAACCTACAATCAGCAACAGAGCAAGCAAACCACACCCCCCAGCAGTATTTATAGAAGGACTTCAACTGAGATCACGCTTTGCTTCAAGAAGAAAGAAGCCAGAACACCAGCCTGAAGATGACGAGTGAGACCTCGTCGAAACGTCGCCAAAACAACCAGATTTCTACACGGGAAGAAACCCGAATCCACCCTAACATGCATACCTATACCCGTGAAAATCTACGAAAACAAATATCCGACCTCTACGGGGAGGAAACCTTCCAGCTGACCAGAACCTACGAGAAACTAGAAGTCCGAAGAGCCACCATCTTATGTGACATTGCATTCCTACGCAACTGCCGAGATAAAAATGTGATCCCCACAAGCTTCCAACTGAAATTCCACTCAAAAACCCCATTCCAGCGAAAGGATCCTGAAAAGAACAGAACTAGCCCTAATCAGAAACGAACTACACAAGAAAAGATACCTACTAGATCAAACCAACAGAGACCTACTCACTCTCCACCTCAAACTCAGCAACAAAATCCACCCAACACTCTGGAACAAATCCAAGCAACTCGCCGCCTGGAGAGCTGAAACAGAGACCTCCCACAAGACAGACATACACACCAACAAACTCCACAAACTGGAAAAACGCCAGAAGCCCAACCCCCCACAGCAGCCCATGAAACAAACAGTTCACAACATATCAGACAGGACACTCACCATCGCAGAGACCAAAGTCCTGTCCAAAGGATTCAACTTTGCAGTCGCCCCCAGACACATCCCCACTGAAAACATCATATGCGGAGTGGAAGCCAGCCTAACCAAAATCAACCCAGATGAAGCCAACAAAATCAGACTCGAAGTCACCAATATCCTCTGCTCCAGCAAACCACCCAGAAGCAATTTACACAAAGAAGAACAAAAAGCCCTCATCAACCTGAGGAAAGACAACAACATAATCATTCTCCCAGCAGACAAAGGCAATGCCACAGTGGTGATGAACACATCTGACTACCAAGCCAAACTATCCAACCTACTACAAGACCCTGCTTACATACCTTTGAACACAGACCCCACCACCTACCTGGAAAAAAACCACCAAAGCCAAAATAAAAGCCTCACCCTTAAGTGAAGAAATCAAGCCAAGCATCATCCCCAGAGAGAAATCTTCCAGATGCCCCAAGCTCTACGGCCTCCCCAAGATTCACAAAGAAGGAACACCTCTCAGACCCATAGTCAGCTCCATAGGCTCACCCCTACAAAACCTCGCCAAATTTCTTGCCAAACAACTCCAGCCCTATGCAGAATCCATCTCTTCATACGTACAAAACTCGTTCCACTTCATAGAAATTATAAAGAAACAAGACCTACAACCCAATGACCTACTCGTGAGCTTCGATGTTGTTTCGCTCTTCACACAAGTGCCCATTCAAGAAGCCTTGACAGCTATCCACAACAAATACAACCCCCCCAAGCACATCCTAGATCTGACCAACCACTGCCTAACCAACACATACTTCATCCACAATGGACAAAGATACAAACAGATAGAAGGAGCACCCATGGGATCACCCCTCTCACCGGTCATCGCAAACCTATATATGGAACACTTTGAAACCAACGCGTTACAGAAGTCCGAACATAAACCCAAACTCTGGCTCAGATATGTTGACGACACCTTTGTTATCTGGCCACACGGGAAAGACAAACTGAACAACTTTCTCACACATCTCAACAGCCTACACCCCAAAATACAATTCACTATGGAAATAGAAGCCAACAACCAACTTCCCTTCCTGGACGTCCTAATCTACAAAAAACCCGACGGCTCCTTAGGACATACCATCTACCGGAAAAAAACACATACAAACCGCTACTTAAATGCTCAATCACACCACCACCCTGCACAGATCAACTCCGTAGCAAAAACCCTCATCTCCAGAACCAAACGCCTCGCTGACAAAGACCACCTAAAAACTGAATTACACACCCTCTCGAATACTTTAATTGCGAACGGATTCCAAAAAAAACACCATCACCAAACTAATCCAAAAAGAAACACCCCCCAAGAACCAAGAAACAGAAGAGAACAACGGCACTGCCCTCCTCCCTTACATCAAAGGCACCACAGACAAAATAAGCAAAATTCTCCACAAACACAATATCAAGACAGCCTTTTGCACCGAACAAAAAATAGCCAACATTTTAAGAAACCCCAAAGACAAGATTGAGCTAGAAAACCAAGGAGTCTACGAAATACCATGCAAAGTCTGCCCAGCCACATACATCGGACAGACAAACAGGAGAATAAGCGCACGCATCGCAGAACACAAGAACGCAGTCAAAAAAGAAGAAAAATCTTCCTCTCTCTTCCAGCACATAAAAACAACAGGTCATGAAATTGATTTTAAAAGAACCAAACTCATCTCCAAAACTGAACACTTCAACAGTCGAATAATCATGGAAGCCATTGAAATAGAGAAACACCCAAACAACATGAATAAACGTGATGACACCTCCCGCTTGCCTGACATCTGGAAACTAGCCCTGGTCAACAGACGAGCCTCTGTCACAAAGACTGACACCAGGTCCAAAAGGACACAAGATGCCACCACCTTCCATCCACACCAAACACAAACCCAGACCCTTCCCACAGATGAAACGAAACCACCATCCAATAACAAAACCACGACTGCACCATCTACCGCTACTCCCCACTCCAGCCACCACATGGAGCACACTTACACATGCCAAAAAAACTTTGGGAGACCACAGACACGCAGCCAGACCAAAATGAATTCACAAGACACAAGACCCCACTCCACCAAAGCCCAGGATGCTACCAGAACACCCATCACCAAGGTCGTTAAGAAACAAAAGGCTAATAGACACACATCCAGCACCTCACCCACACAGGATGTCTCTAAACAGCCATCTAACCCACCAGCAGTTAAGCCCTTAACGATCGCCTCAGCCACACAGCAAATCACAAAAGAACAAATGAACCTACAATCAGCAACAGAGCAAGCAAACCACACCCCCCAGCAGTATTTATAGAAGGACTTCAACTGAGATCACGCTTTGCTTCAAGAAGAAAGAAGCCAGAACACCAGCCTGAAGATGACGAGTGAGACCTCGTCGAAACGTCGCCAAAACAACCAGATTTCTACACGGGAAGAAACCCGAATCCACCCTAACATGCATATATATATATATATATATATATATATATATATATATATATATATATATATATATATATATATATATATATATATATATATATATATGTTTTCGTATATATATATATCTATATCAGCCAGTGGGACTGAACTACAGTGGTACCTTGTATCAAGGGATTAATTCATTCCAAATGAAATTCTGTTAAACAAGTTTCCATTTATACAAATTTCCCATAGGAATGCATTGAAAATGGAGTAATCCCTAATCACCACCATTCTTATGTTGTACAGATTTTTCCCCATAGGCAATTCTGTTAAGCAAATTTCCCCTATCTTCAGAATTGTTTATGTTGTACAGATTTTATATTATACAAACTGTTTGTTATACGAGGGCCCACTGTATTTTGCTTCTGATGCGTACATGATAACTCAGCTATCAGTACATAATTAAATTATCTGATTTATAATGCAATCCTATAATTGAATTGCACTAATGGGATTAATCTCTTAACTGTGCTACCAGCTTGTTTCGAGGGACATGTCCCATGGCAACATGGCAACAATGGCTTCTGTATCCCCCAGGATTGAGGAGGGGAGTGAGCAATAATGAAGCCTTGATCATAGATCTCTTGAGTTGGAAGCGGTACCCATCAAGGCCATCAAGTCCAATCACCTGCTCAGTGCAGGAATCCAAATCAAAGTACTATATAGCTCACAGGTGGTTGCCCAATTTCTCTTGACTATCTCCTGATGTGTTAACTTAGTGAAAATCCCACAACCTAATCAGAAAGAAATGGTCAACCAGGGATGTTGTATTTGAATAGTGAAGAAATGGCTAGCTTAGACCAGGTGCTTAGCAAGATTTCATGTGAAGGTGGCAGGAGGGGTCCAATTTGCAAGAATAGGTTGTTTCTGATTATTTATTTCATATTTGCTCTCCCCACATTATCCTTGAGAAAGTCTATCTGACCCATTTATGACCCATTGGGTTTCACAGGCAAGAGAGAACATGGATGCAAGACGTGCAACAATGGGTTCAAGTTATAGTAAGCCAGGTTTTGGTCGATTATCAGAAGAAGAAAAACCTCCTAACTGTCAAAGCAGTTCAGCACTTGGCTAAAGAATAGGGGACACTTGGCTAGAGAATAGTACCTGTGAAAGGGATCTAGGAGTCTTGGTGGACCACAAATTGAACATGAGTCAGCAGTGTGATGCGGCGGCCAGGAAAGCCAATGCGATTCTTGGTTGCATCAACAGAACCATAGTGTCTAGATCAAGGGAAGTGATAGTACCACTCTATTCTGCTCTGGTCAGACCCCACCTGGAGTACTGTGTCCAGTTCTGTGCACCTCAGTTTAAAAAGGATGTTGACAACCTCGAGCGGGTGCAGAGGAGGGCGACCAGGATGGTTGAGGGTCTGGAGGAAATGTCTTATGAGGAACGGCTTAGGGAACTGGGAATGTTTAGCCTTTCAAAAAGAAGACTGAGAGGGGATATGGTAACTATGTTTAAATATATGAAAGGATGTCATATTGAAGAGGGAACAGGTTTGTTTTCCATGGCTTCAGAGACTAGGACTCAGGACAATGGTTTCAAACTACAGGAAAAGAGATTCCATTTGAACATTAGGAAGAACTTCATGACAGTTAGAGCTGTTCGGCAGTGGAATATGCTGCCACGGAGGGTGGTGGAGTCTCCTTCTTTGGTGGTTTTTAAGCAGAGGCTGGATGGCCATATGTCGGAAATATTGTGAAGGGGGTTACTGCATGGCAGGGGGTTGGACTAGATGGCCCTTGAGGTCTCTTCCAACTCTATTATTCTATGATTCTATGATTCTATGAGCAGTGGAACCAATTACTTCAAAAAGTGGCAAAGTGTTCCAACACTGGAGGGATTCAAGAGAAATTTAGACAACTGGATATCCTTGGATTTGGATTCCTTCATTGAACATTGGGTTGAACTTGATGTCCTGATGGGCCCCAACTTCATGATTCTGTGACTTAATGATTATATAGTCAAATCCTCCAACCACTATACCAGTGTTGGCGAACCTATGGCACGGGTGCCAGAGGTGGCACTCAGAGCCCTTTTTGTGGGCACCCGACACCGCCCCTTCACAGCCATCTGTATCCAGGTTAAATTGCTGTATTGGCACTTTGTGAAAAATTAGTGGGTTTTGAATTGAAGTTTGGGCACTTGGTCTCTAAAAGGTTTGCCATCACTACACTATAGCATGCTGGCTCCCTCTTCTTACTCAAATCAATAAATTACGGCATTTGGTATACATTTTTCAGAAAACATATAAACCATCTCATCACAATACTAGTGGTAGAAATAGTAGCCAGATTGGTTTTATCCTTTTGAGAAGGTGAGATTGTCCATCATTGTGTGAGAGAAAGATGTCCACTCATGTATCACCTGGGGAACCGCTGGTAAATATACATGAACCCTCATAATCATATTCAACATGAAGTTTATCCCCTCTGACCTCCTCACCCCACAAGACAGACCACTTGTAACAGATCTAAAATGCCTTAAGCAAATGGGTGGCACCACAGGTCCAGAGAAGCTACAAAACCACAAAGAAATGATGATCAGAAAAATCATATTGCCACCCTTCAATACCACCTCAGGTGACATCACCTGGACAGCATGTTGTGACCCTCTTGTTACCACTGCCAGGGAAATCCCTCGGTGTCGTGAAATTGGGCTGCCATTCTTTGAGAAGCAAGCATGGCTGTGGACTGAACAAGTGCAGTAGAAAGTGCAAAAGAAGAAGAGTGTCTTTAAGAAATGGCAAACTGAAAAGACAGATGAAAATCAACAGAACTGTGTTGCTGCCAGAGAAACAAACAAAAGGGCCATTGCCAAAATCAAGGTGAAATACTACCAAGATCTGTCCAGTTGCCTGGAAATGCAAGAAATAGAGAAGGACATTTGCCAATTAGGCAAAGTACGAAAGAAGGCTGCCAAAGGCATTGAGCACTATACTGTATGTGCATCAAGGATAAGAAGAATATCAAACGGCTCCAAGGTTGGGAACCACTGTGTTAACTGATGTCATGCAGGCATCCCCCCTGTTGCTGCTTTTAGTGTTTGAATAGGCTGGCGTTGATGATGTTCCTACATAAGGCCTTCCGTGGAAATGGCTTACCCTGTTCTTTCTGTTAACCTCCTTTTCCATTACTAAGATAGAGCTAGAGATCGCTGTATGAAAGGTGCCATGAAGCTAAGAAGTAGTACGTCTGTGAAGATTCTCAGTCATCCAGGTGTGTTTATCTGGGAGTTGAGTCATGGCTACTGGACTTCTTTTTTGAGAGATAGAAACGTTTCGCTGTTCATCCAAACAGCTTCATCGGTCTGAAGTAGTCTTCCAGCGCCATCTTGTGGACTCAGCTGACTAAGTAGTGAGGAATGGAACCAGACAGCCAGTCCAAAAGGATACCAAGGGTCAGATCACCCGCAAGTTGAGGCAGATGCCTATTTCTTGCCTCTTCTGCTGTCATTTGACAAGGCAAAGGAAACTTTCAGTTTTAGAACACTGGAGATATCAAACCTGGAAATAGTCTATCTCCTAACAAAGCAGTTATTACAAAAAAGAAACATTACGGTAATTTTTCAGAGGGAGGCAAGCCTTCTTTTCCTTTCAAGCAGGGCTGGATTTAGATGAAGAGAGGCCCCTTCACAATCCCTGACCCTCATGACTAGAAGAAAATGGGAGAGTGTTATAAGCAAAACTGAGTGAAGCCAAGGATGACGACAGGTATTTAAAACTCTGCAGGACACAAGATATTATTGTTAAATACCATTGTCTTTGGGGGGGGGGGAAGCATAAATGTTAAAATTAACATTGAAAAGCTGTTGCAATAACTGAACTATGTAAACCTTTTGTGGAATAAACATTAATTTATAGGAAAATGGAGTTGCAATGTTATTCTTAAAAAAGCACCCTTGAGTTTACAAATTATATTGCCTGGGAAGTGTAACATGGGCTTCTGTCATGCTTTAATAGCTGTCACCACTCATTGACTTCCCTATTCTTTTCCTGAGAGGGGCAGTGAGACCCCTCTGACCGACTCCTGGGGTTTGGAGATGAAAATCCCTCAATTTTGGGGTTCTCTTGGAGGGTTGGCACCTCCTGTCTTCTACAGGTAGTTCTGGATCCCTCCCAGGATCCCTTCCCATCACTGCCTCCCCTGATCCCCAAGGCCTCTCTCTGCCTATGGACAATCTGCACCAAGTGTCTCCTGGCCTCTCTGAGGGTTACAGAATGACTCCCCAACCCCAGGCTGGCTGGAGCAATTCTAGCCTCTGACTCTGCTCCCTGGCTTTCCTGCACTTTTTGACATAGAGGCTGGCATTTCTATGCCTACCCTGGAATTTTGTCCTGCTTCCCAGGACTAAAAGCAAACACAAGATGGGAGTCTGTTCTGTCACATCCAACAAGCCCAACCCTATAGCACTTCCTTTTCCAATGTAAACATTTCCAAAAGTGTATACACTCTCTAAATGGCCAAAAGGATTGAAAATAATTTTCTCCAAGATACGTGCAATTAGGAGCTGGAAAATTATGCAAAACGTAGGTTAATAATTAATTATGATCTCTCATCTAATAATTCCAACATCAGCAAACACCATCCAACAATCATCCAACAATCAATACTAGCCATTTAAAAGAGCCAACTGTCCTACGTCTCATCGTTGCTGGGCCTGAGTTGCCCTGCCCTCACATGAAGTCTTGGGTTTGCAGCTTTGAGAGAGGGAAGACTGCCCACTGGGAACCTTTTTTGTAATAACATGCTGAATGCACTCTTCAGTCTCGCCTTTTAGCTACTGAGACCCAAGAGAAACACCTCTGAATAATTTTGCATCAGCCTCCAAGCTCTTCTTTCCACATTGATGGCAGCCCCTTCTCAGCTGTTGTCAAACTTCTCTCCAACTTTCTTTCACAGAGAGTTTTCTTCTGTGCCATTTTATTTTCACAATCGTAACTGGTATTCGTTGTCTGTTTCTTAGACAGCTTAAATTCTGGTAGTCCTGGTTCGCATAGATAGGTGCTTATCGATAAATGTCAGAAAGCTACCCATAAATACTGGGTAGTTTACTGTATTCTGCTAGGTAGTGCTAAAGATGTCTTATATTCATCAGAAAACATGTTGCACTCCACATGTCTGAGGTAGCAGATTGGAAGCCATGAAAGTTTAGACTAAAATAAGCTAGTCATTCCTTCAATTGTCACAACAGTTTTGTCTTTATCTTTCTATTTGTGTTTCTTATGCATACCCTAAATGTAGTTCAGTCTTTATCAGAAAGGGAGAGCATCAGGATAACAAGACAGACATGCCTGGTGAAAATCATCTTGCCAGAAAACTTTATAGCTAAGAATAATTTCCTGGCAAACCACATCTTTTGTCAAATTTGGACTTTCAGTATATGCTTTGACAAAGTGGATATTGTCTATGAAAGCTTGCACTGATTTTTGAATTATTTTTTATTAGTGGCCTATGAAGACTATATCCGAGTCTAACACAGAAGTCATTCTGTTCTTTGAAAAGCAGGGGATTGTTTTTCATTTTTTATAACCTCTACAATCTTAATTCCCAGAAACTGCATTTCTTAATCTCCCAGATTTCTGCTATGATTAATTTTGGAACAAAGGTTAGGTTTGTCATACAAAGCACCACTAAATAGCAATGTGTTTTTCCCAACTGTGGAAGTGTATGAGATGTACAGTGCAAACAATGGGGTGAATTTTGTATTGCAGTAGTTGTATTTGTGCAGTTTCCATTTAGGTACAGCTTGCTTCTCCTTTGTGGCCTTTGTGAAGCCACACAGATGAGTCCCAAGTGCGCATGCACAAGACTCCAGGACTTTTCTAGCAAAGAGAAAAGCTTGCTAGTCTCCTCCCCCCCCCCCCACTGCGCATGCATGGGCACCTTCCTGCCCAAACCCTCAGTTCCCTCTAACCAACGTGTTAGTAAGTTCCTTTTTTGTCAGTTTCCCACTTTGTGGTTTATCACCTTTGTGGCTCCCTTTAAGAAGTGTGTTCTCTGCCAGGGGGAAATTCCCCTTTTCAATGAGCACTCGAAGTGCCTCTACTGCCTGGGTGAAAGTCCTCACTCTGGCTCCTGTGCGTTTTGCCAAAAATTTAGTGCATAGGCAGTAAAGAATTGTAGGCACAGACTTAACACCTATCTCCTTGAAAAGTCTCTGTGTCCTTCCGGAATGAAGAAGGACCGTTCTCAATCCTCTCAGATGGCTAAGAAAGTCCTCTTCTAAGTTTTCGAAATCTGAAGTCTCTAAACTGGTCAAATCCAAGAAAATTAAAAAAGAAAAATCGATACTGAAGTTATCTCCTTTGGCTCACCATTGGGTTTGAAAACTACCTTGGAATGTATTTCTTTCGCTGCATTGGTTCCTTCAAATTTATCATCTTCAGACTCATCTTTATCGGATTCGAAGGCACTGCCAGATTTGGAGAAACTGAAGGATCTTTTCATCAAAGCACCTACAGTTGTTCGTCCATCCTAAGAGGACCCCATCGCCATAATGAAATCAACTGTTACCTCACCTCTGTTGAGCATTAGCTGTGCTTTGGCACCGCCTCTACTGCAGCAGCCAACTGATCTGCATTCTTCTAAGCCAGGTCTGCTCAAAGTCTGGCCCGGGGGCAAAATCCAGCCCATCAGGCCATTCTGAGTGGCCCGCGGCTGGCTGGCCCGCCCCTCCCTCCCCCACCTTCACCCCATGTTTTTTTTTTAAATATTCTGCCAACACTGACACCGCCGGGAAGCTTGTGGGGCTGGGCAGGCCGGCCAGCCAACCATTGCGTGGGCTGCTGCCACCAGCACCGCCGGCAACCATGTGAGGCTGGGAGCGTGCGTGGGGGTGGTACGCGGGCAGGCCGCCGCTACCGGCAACACCGGGAACCTTGTGAAGCTTGGCGCGCGGGCGTCGCCGCCATCGGCACCGCTGGGAACCTTGTGAAGCTCGGGAACACCGACACCGCTAGGAAGCTTGGGCGGACGGGTGGTCTGCCGCCACCGGCACCGCAGGGGAATGCCACCACCAAGAAGCTTTGGGGTGGGCTGGCGGGCAAGCTGTCACCACCGCTGGGGAGCTTGGGGCCATGCAAGGTCACACAGATCGCCTCTTCCAAGGGACAACCTGTGGCCACGGCTCCCTGTGCTTCCTTTGGTCCCCACCTTCCTTCTTTCCTTCCTCCCTTGGTCCCCACCTTCCTTCCTTCCTCCCTCCCTTGGTCCCCACCTCCCTCCCTCCCTCCCTCCCTTCCTTGTTCCCCACTTTCCTTCCTTCCTCTCTTGGTTTCCACCTCCCTCCCTCCTTCCCTTGGTTCCCGCCTTCCTTCCTGCGGGTGGGGTTGCAAGGGGTCAGTGGGTGGGGCTTATGGGTCAGTCAGTGGGGCTTGCAGTGGGGTGGCAGGGTCGGGGAGCAACCAGCCCCTGACACATTCCCAGCCACCAAATCTGACCCTCCTTACAAAAAGTTTGGGCACCCCTGTTCTAAGCCTATTCCAGTTCCATCTGCCCGGAAAGTTTCTAAGTGACACCAAAGTGCAAAGCACTTTTCTAAGCAGTCTTGCTACGGCTTCGAGGATGTGCAAGTTCCTTCCTTGGGTTTGATACTGGATGTTTTTCCATCTAAGTCCTTGTTTTCAATGCAGCCTGTCTCCATATCAATGGCTCTGATTTTGACACACCCTTTCCCTTCAGGTTTGACATTCCCAACATCCTTGGTCCCACCCTCGGTACCGGAGACTCTCCTGGTTTCAACTGTTGTAGGTGCTTGACGTCTCCTTTTGCACCTCCGTCCTTTCCAACGTTCACCATAAAATTTGATGGTACTCAATGGGTCCTTCAGCCGACTCTGATGCCGTCTCAACTTCCTCTTCAACAACATTCAGACTACAGACTCCAGACATTCATGCTCCAGACTCCAGTAACTCCTCTGTCCTGACTGACGGAAGACAAGGATGATGATGACATCCCTCAGACGCTGACCTCTCCTGAGTCCTCTATGGAGGAGCGTTCTCTGTTTTCCTCTTTGGAATCAATGAGAAATTATGCCAACTTCATTCTTCAAATGGCGAGAATGCTCAGATTCCCTGTGCACCATCCAACACTGCTGCATACAGATCATATTTACAACAGGATCTCTTCAGATAATTCCGCTCCTGCTTACCTAGGTATTATACCTTCCTTTCTTGCTATGGCTGAAGATTCCTTCAAAAAGCTTTCGCCTCAACCTCTATCTAGGTGAATTGAGTCACTATACAGGTCTTTGATAAAAAAGCTACTTTCCTGCTAAGCATTCTCAACCTAATTCAGTTGTGATGGCAGTTTCTGAAGTCCAGTCCAGTTCCAAATACGTTACCATACCTACATCATGGGTAGAAACTTTTATTCTACTGTCTCCCTAATCTGAAGTACCAGGGTGCAATGGGTGTGTACCAATGGGAACTCTTATCCAAGTTGCAACCCTTCCTGGACAGGTTGCCAGATGAAAGCAAGGCAGAAGCCTCGGCTCTTTATGAAGAAGTCACTGCTTTAGCAGCACAACAAATGAGGTCTGCTAGACACACTCTGGATTGCATCACTAATGTTTTGGGCTCGGTGGTAGTGTTACGCCACCACGCTTGGCTGAAGACAACAGGTCTGTCATATGACAACAAGCTCCAGGTTGAACAATTGTCCTTTGAAGAGGAGGACCTGTTTAACACCAAGACGGATGACATCATGGAGGATCACCATAAGAAGCAAACTGCAGCCAAACGTTTGAACTTGGTTTCTCACCAGCAACAGAGGCTTTTTCGTTCTCAGTGGAAACACCTTCATTCCAGTCTAGCTACCAACTGCAACCCAGCCCAGAGACTGCCCATCCCACTCCTCATCTACTTCCTGTGCTTCCTCTAAAGGAAAGAAGCCTATGTCCTCCAAGAATTGCAACCAAAGGTCATGCAGTGACTTCTGACTTCTATCTGGACATCTGCCTTGCCCCCTTCCTGCTGGCTTGGCCATCCATAGATAGTTGGGTTCTTTCTGTTCTTTCCAAAGGGTGCCTCCTGGAATTCCACACCCTTCCCCTGACAGGGAATATCACAACAGCCATCCCATCACCATGCCTCCTTCAGGAGGTCCTCCCTCCTTCAAAAATGAGTAATTGAACCCTTTTTTCTGACAATGCTCCAGGAAGGACACTTTTCAAGGTACTTCACAGTCTGTAAGAGCCTCGTGGCACAGTGGTTAAATGCCTGTACTGCAGGTAAAACTGTGCTCACGACCTGGGTTCAATCCCTGGTAGCAGGCTCAAGGTTCACTCAGCCTTCCATCCTTCCGAGGTCGGTAAAATGAGTACCCAGCTTGCTGGGGGGGGCAATGTGTAGCCTGCACACTGTAATTAAAAAAATTTTTAAACCGCCCAGAGACTACTTGTAGTGGTATGGGGCGGTATATATATAAGCAGAACTTTGCTTTGAAAAAGGATAATGCCTTGCTTCCCATTCTAGACTTCCAGAAGCTCAACACTTACATGGTGTCCACAAAGTTACAGATGGTGACCATGCTACTTCATGGAGATTGGTTCAGCATGATCAGCTTGAGGGATGCTTATTTTCATATTTCGCTCCATCCATCCCATTAAAAATACCTGCATTTTGCCATGGGTGACAAAGCTTTCGATTATTCTTCCCTTCCATTTAGTTTGGCAATGGCCCCACGAGTCTTCACCAAATGCATGGCACCAGTTGCGGCCCACCTGAGGACTCAAGAAACCATCATTTCCCCATACCTGGATGACTGCTTAGTGGAGCCAGAGTCCAGAAGTCAAGCCGCGAAGGACATCCAGCACATTCTTTATAGGCTTCGCATGCTTTATAGGCTTCGCATGCTTGATCAACTTCGAAAAATTGCTATTAAACCCATCACAGATTGCTATTAAACCCCTCGCAGACACCGTGGATCGCCTCAGCAGGATGAATCAGTCCTCCCATGAATGGGAGCTTCACCAACCCACCTTCCACTCCATCATTCGTCAGTGGGGCATTCCCCAAATAGACGTCTTTGCCATGACAGAGAACTCCAAATGCAAACAGTTCTGCTCTTGGGCAGCAAAAGGCCACGGTATTCTTGGGATGCTTTCATGTTCCGTTGGGGTCATCACCTACGGTACGCTTTCCTCCCATACCTCTAGTTCACAGAATGGTGACCAAGATCAAACAGGAGAGAGCCAATATCATCCTGATAGCACCATGGTGGCCGAGGCAGCCTTGGTTCGCCCCTCTCCTCTGAATGACCTCCTATTATCTTCAGCTCCTCTCCCTTACCAACCTGCTGTCCCAAACCAATGACAGGATCCTGCATCTGGTTCTACAGCACCTCCACTCACGGCATGTAGAGTTCCCTGATGATCTCCAACATCATCTCGGCAGCTCGTAAGCCTTCTACCCAACAACTTTATTCCTACCAGGGGAAGTGCTTACAGCTTTTTGCTACTCAGAGGGGTTTTTCCCCAATCAGTCCTTCTCTGACCAATGTTCTACAGTTTCTCCTCCACCTTCAGAAACCTGGTTTGTCTATTTCCTCCCTCAAGGTCTATTTGTCTGCTGTAATTGCCCACCAACCCGAGGGCTCCCTGGCTTCACTTCTGTTCTGGAATCTGAGGTACATGCTTTCAATTTTTAAAATATTGGTAGATCGTTACAGAGTAGATGATGCTACCGCAACTGGCACAGACTGTTCTCCTCTGACTGTGTACAGAAGATAAGACCAAATCCCAACCCCAATAGAGTACTGATCTTTGGGAAGTAGATGTTCTTTGATACCAGATTATGTTCATTGGACAGCAAGACAGTTTAAAAAGGTATTTCATGACACAAAAAGCTACCAATCAATGACTCTCATCTGCAGGTCCTACTAGTCTATTACAGTGAACCCCTGCCTATTGCTGGGGTTAGGGACCCGACCTGACCCGTGAGAATTGAAAATCCGCAATATGCGGATGCTGGGTTGGGTCGAGACTGGGGGGCGGGGCGGGCGGAGGCTCTTGTACTTACCTCAGGCCTGGCGCTGCTCTGAACAGGCCTGCAAGGGGCTTCCCAGGCCCTCGGAGGCCCCAAAAATGCCTTCTAGTGATCCGGAGGTCACTTCTGGTTTACCAAAAGTCACTTCCGGTTTGTGGGGAAGCACTTTTGGGGCCTCCAACGGGCCCGGAAGGCCTTTCCTCCTTACCCCAGGAGGCCTTTTTTTCATATGCTGCGAACCCACGATATACCGGGACCGCAGTATATGAACCGCGAAAGGGAGGGGGGCAATTGTAATTTGCAAGCTATGTTAGAGTATTGTTGCTGGCCAACAGCCTGCTATTGGTGGTGTCATGGGACCAGATTTTCCAAGGCCAAGGTCTCACCATCTTTTGGGTAGCAGAGACTGTGATACCTTCTGCTTCCTCAGAACTCTTTGTTTCCTCAAAGTCTAGCTGAAATTCTTAGGATAGCTGGAAAAGAAAGAGGTTTTCCTGAAACTGGATATGGTTGCCACCGATTCCTGTTGTCACGCAAAGCATCGGAGGGTGATTTGGTCTTGCAGGGTTGAAACTAGGGCAGGGTAACTGAGCTTTGCTTCTGGAGCACCAAAATATAGAGGCCACCAAAATCTAGCAGTGCATTTACAGTTGAGTGTAAAGAAGATAAAGGACAACTCTCCCCAAACCCTATCCATTTTCTCCTTCTCCTTCTTTTTGAAAGTAGGGACTTCTTCCTGTTTTCTTGCTGTGAGCTCATGCTCCTGTCTCTGGGCAGAATGGATGGCAGTTAACCTTTTAAAAATCACTTCATTGTTGAGATGTGCTGACCCAGGGGCAATATCCCTTCTAATTTTTACCTGTGCATGGCTGTGGCTCATGTGGGTTCTGTTGTGACTGAAACAAGTGTGTTTCTGCGGGTGGGTGTAGGAGTAAAAGTCCTGTGTGGAGGGTTGGGGGCAGAGGGGAGTGTGTGCAGCATGCCTTAACTCAGGAGCTGTTTGAGGTGGGAATTTCCTTATGGAAAGCAGCCCCGGTACTTCCAAGTTCAGCAGCACAGCATTGCATACCAGGACATTGCAAGCATAAGTTACATAACAGGATTTCAGCCATTACGTATCACAGAATCGTCTCTTCACCTTCGCCAGGGTAGAAATCCATTCTTTACTTTGCTGTTTAGTGATTCTGCAAAACAGACCTGCAAGATTTTATAACTGGAGCAAGTATAATGAAAGAAGAGGCAGCATAAAGTGGTGACGAGGGAGACCCTGTAATTAGCATTCAAAGCATGTCCATGGGCGCTTTTACACGACCCCTAAGATCCGCTGGCCATTTAAATGCGGACCAGCGATCTTAGGGGCTTGTCGCTCTTCCTCCGTTCCCACCTCCTCCTCCTGCTGCTGCTGCTGCGGCTGTGGCTGGAGCGCGCGCCGGGTCGCGCCCCGCCGCCTCTTCTTCTTCTTCCTCCTCCTCCTCCCCGCCGGGCCTGGTGCTGCTGGCCTCCAGCCCAGCAGAGCCTCGGCTGCAGCCGCCCTGTTGTAGCCAGGGTCGCCCCAGCCGCCGCCGCTGCTGCTCCTCCGCCCGCCGGACGACGACGCGGCTCCTCCTCCTTTCCCGGGACATCAAAGGAACGCGGCGTTCCTTTGAATGCGGAGGGAGCGGATGGAACGCCGCGTTCCTTTGATGTCCCGGGAAAGGAGGAGGAGCCGCGTCGTCGTCCTCCTCGCGCCGGCGGGCGGAGGAGCAGCAGCGGCGGCGGCTGGGGCGACCCTGGCTACAACAGGGCGGCTGCAGCCGAGGCTCTGCTGGGCTGGAGGCCAGCAGCACCAGGCCCGGCGGGGAGGAGGAGGAGGAAGAAGAAGAAGAGGCGGCGGGGCGCGACCCGGCGCGCGCCCCAGCCACAGCCGCAGCAGCAGCAGCAGCAGCAGCAGGATCGGGGGCCGAGGTGCCAGATTAAATCCGGACCTCGGCCGAAATTCACCCACCACAAGCAGGTACAAGAAAACTGCTGTTTGGTCGTGCTTTGTGGGCGGGGTCGCACTTAAATGTCTGCAAAGTCCGGAGCTGGTGGGAAAACATTTTTAAGGTCCGGACCTTGCAGTCATTTGCGGCGGACCTTAGGGGTCGTGTGAAAAGGCCCCATGTTGCAGTCAAGTGAATGAGGCAGTCTTTCCAAGAATGTGACGTCAAAGGAATCCCATGTTTAAATCTAATCACCAAACAAAGCCTATTCCCAGGGGTGAGAGACACTTGTGCTTACATGAATGAGGTGTTCACACTGGCTAAGAATTTCCTCTTCCAGTCATGGACTTTCTCTAACAGTTGTTTCTGGCTTCATCGTCAAGGAAGGGTCAGCATTTTCACATTCATTGATGTCTCTAGTTCCCTATGGTACTGATATATGCTATTCTTTGTGGTACAGTCATTAATATGCACACATATAAATATGCACACCATATACCCCTGGCTCATGAACCAAATATTTGTGGCTTGTTTGGAAGCTCGGTTATGGATTCTATGTCCCTTTTGGATTCCGAGAGCCTCAAGAGAAGGTTCTAAAGTCAAAACTCCCCTCTACTTTTATAAAATCACAGCACTACCTTAACTTAAAATTAAACCATTGAAAAGAAGCATATTTGTCTTATCAAAAGCATCTGCATTACTTCCATGCCATGACTGGTTCCAGATGGGCATCTCCTAATGCTATGGACCTTTGATTTTCTACTTTGAGTTATAAGCGGAATGGAAATTTAGGGCTCTGTGAGGGGCTCATTCAGCATCCAATTCAGGAATTTGGTTTTGTCTCCAGTTCTGTTCAGGAAGATTTATTTATTTATTAAACTTGTATCCCGCCCATCTTCCCCAAGGGAACTCTGGATTGGACCTCATTCAGATCTGAAACTGAATTGCAATTCAGAAATTAAAACAGAGAAACAAACCCCATTGGTTTTCCATCACACATGCATGACATTTAGGGACCTGATAGCTTCTTGAGAGGCATCAGACCTGGCAAATCGGTAGTCTGCTATCTTTGCTTAAGGTTCATCTTTCTTCAAGCCACAATCATTTTGGTTGTGCATGTAAGTCAGTGGCTCCCAAGCGTAGGTAACTTAGATGTTCTTGGTCTGGGACTCCCATGAATCCTGGCCAGCACAGTTGGTGGTGAAGGTTTCTGGGAGCTGCTCTCCAAGAACACCTGAGCTACCCACAGTTGGGAACCACAGATGAAACAGCATGAAAATTTAAACATATGGTAGCAGCCCCTTCTGAAAGGATTCACCTTGCTATAATTTAAAAAGGCATGTTTGGAAATCAGAGACTAAGAAATCATTCTCTTTAATTTGACATTCGATGTTAGAGGACATTCTTGGTTTACTTATGGCCAATTCCCATCTGGCAAATTCTATTGTCTGCATTATCTTCCTTCCAGGCTGGTGTAGATGGAGAAAGCATTGGGAATTGTCCTTTCTCACAGCGTCTGTTCATGATACTTTGGCTCAAAGGAGTTGTGTTCAATGTTACCACAGTGGACCTGAAAAGGTAACTATTACATTTTTTTGATCAGTCAAAAACCTTTGAACTCCCATTGAGAATGACACTGCTGTAACAGTTATCAGGCACTTTCCTTCAATTTATCTTGGTAATCTCTCTTTTCTAAGGGCCTTTATACACGACCCCTAAGCTCCGCAGGAAATGGCTGCAAGGTCCGGACCTTACAAGTGTTTTCCCACCAGCTCCGGACTTTGCAGACAATTAAGTGTGACCCTGCCCACCTAAGCGCGACCCAGCTGCACTTTCTTGTACCTGCTTGAGGTGGGTGAAAATCCCCAGGTCCGGATTTAATCTGGTCAGTGCGGGGCTCTCCTGGCTTCTGCTTGTGTTTTTTTTGCCTCCTGCCCCTTTAAGAGAAGAGGTGGGAGGAAAAAAAGCAAGCAGAAGAGAAACGGAAGAGAAACGGAAGAGAAATGGAAGAGAAACGGAGCTCCGGGAAGCTCCTCCAGGTGAGCTGCATTTTTTCCCCTCTTTCTCTGGTGGGGAGGAAGGAAGAGCAACGAACCCCTAAGATCTTTGGTCCGAATTTAAGGGACCAGCGGATCTTAGGGGTCGTGTGAAAAGGCCCAAAAACAATTACTGGCCTGGGGCACCTCCCTTATGAGGAAAGGCTACAGCATTTGGGGCTCCTTAGTTTGGAATAAAAGGCGCCTGGGCAAGGACATGATTGAGATGTACAAAATTCTGCAGGGGATGGATAAAGTGGAAAGAGGGAAGCTATTTTCTCTCACACAGTACCAGAAGCCAAGGGGTCATCTGCTCAAATTGAGGGTTGGGAGAGGGAGGACAAAAGAAAATACTTCTGGACCCATCGTGTTTTTAGTCTACGAAACACCTTGCCACAGGATGTGGTGATGCAGTGGTGGTGAACCTTCAGCACTCCAGATGTTTTGGACCACAACTCCCAGAATTCTGAGCTGAGATTGGCAATGACAAAGCACTCTGGGAGTTGTGGTCCAAAACATCTGGAGTGCCAAAGGTTCATCACCACTACAAGCCATGATGGGGATATGTGTTATCTCCAGTCTTAAAAAGATGGTGCCTTAAAATGCCAGGCGTAGGGGAATGGCATCAGGCGACAGGTATCTCATTGTCTCATGGGCTCCCAGAGGCATCTGGTGTAGCCACTGTGACATATAGGAAGGTAGACTAGATGGGCCCATTGGCCTGATCCAGTAGGGCCCTCTTATGTTCTTATTCTCATATGAAAATCGTTCTTTGCTGATTGAGTTTATACTACGTGCAGTAACAGGGATAAAGTACTGATTAAAAAAATAGAAAACCAAAGAGGGCAATGTTCTCAGTAATTATACACATTTATATACCTTGGTTTTTTTTCTTCTTCTTCTTCTACAGAAAGCCTGCTGATCTACATAACTTAGCTCCTGGGACCCACCCACCATTTCTGACTTTTAATGGGGAAGTCAAGACAGATATCAATAAAATTGAAGAATTTTTGGAGGAAATCCTTTCACCTCCCAAGTAACAAACTAAAACTTTCATAAGATTTTTCATAGGATTATGATACAACTTCCAAATGAAATATGTAGAAGTAAAAGACATACTGCTGCTTCGGTACCTAGCCTATGTTATAATTGAACAGTTCATTCAAATGGGATGAGAGTTCAATTTTTAAAGGCCTCCTACTCTTCATTCCGTTTCTCCCTCTGCCCCCCGGACAAACACCTGATCTGGTACTAATTTGATGATGGGCTTCTGGCCAGAACTCCTTGCGATGAGAATTCCTGTTTGCATATGTTTTCAGCTGGAGCATTCCTCTTTCAAGCAAAGCCCAAACACGGGACCTCCTCTACTTAGCAGGCTGCCAAGTTGTTTCACCCAGTCAGCTGTTTGATTTGTTTGGCCTCCCATGGGCCCCAGAAGTAGAACCTCTTGATTAAACGACACAAGAACTGCAACTTAAGCACATGTAAACATTATTTGTGTGGATCTGGATTTTTGTTTTGCTTGTACATAGCACAAGAACAGGAAAATATTGTGGGGTGGCCTCACTTTCAACCACAGCCCCAACCAAGAGGTGATCCACTAGGCCAGTGATGGCGAACCTTTTAGAGATCGAGTGCCCAAACTGCGATTCAAAACCCACTAATTTTTTTTTTTTGCAAGTGCCAATACGGCAATTGAACCTGAATACAGGTAGCTGTGAAGGGGCGATGTCAGGTGCCCACAGAAAGGGCTCTGAGTGCCACCTTTGGCACCCGTGCCATAGGTTCGCCAACACTGCACTAGGCTGAGCCCAGACCACAAGCGTAGTAGTGCAGCCTGCCAGGAGCTTGATCCTTCCTCCCACCCATTTTGCAGCCCAGGGTAGGGTCCCAGGTTGTACAAGACCATCCAGTCCCTGCTGATTGTTGCTGGAAGCAGGGATTGAAACTTGGCTGATCTTTTGAGATTCTGATGCTTAACCTACAGAAAACAACAGGAATTTTTCCAGGATTTAGAAGGCACTTTTTAGCGGTAGGCATTGATCTACTGCGTCCCATGGTGCTATTCATCACCTACCATTTTCAAAGTGCATGTACTTGGAACCCAGATCTTTTCTATTGTTGCCATGAAAAATGTGATTATACCTTGGACAGGTTTTCTCAATGGGGGACTAAGCTCACAGCCGCAGTTCCTAATGAAGAGAAACAGCTCACTGCCAACTCCTCCACATCATTTGAAAAATAAATAACCTGTTCTGAATGATTTAAAGTTGCTGCTCCCTGCTTCCTCCATATTACACACCAGTGCTCTTAACTTTTCACAGAACCATGGCTGCAAACTTTTAAAAAATTCCTGGCTGCCTGGGGCAGCAGTAATATTCAATAAGCTCCTGTGAAACAGACATGCTGAGATAAGTCAAAGTATGAAAGATCAGTTGTTGATCGACAAGAACATTATTCTGCATTGCAAACAGCACTGGTCGTGAACAAAACATTTCTGTGTCTTATAAATATCAGGATTTCTCTTGTAAAACCACCTTTCCCTTTTTGCAGGTATCCTAAGCTCGCTGCTAAGCACCGGGAATCCAACACCGCAGGCATCGATATCTTCTCTAAATTCTCTGCGTATATCAAAAACACCAAGCAACAAGACAATGCCGGTAAGTTTGATGGTGCCACACATGTCCTGCATCCTTTCTCATTTTCAGTTATTTATTTCCCTTTCTGTGACCACAGCTGGCTCTTGGCAGAAGAAAATATCCAACCCCAGGCATCAAAACTCTGCTCACAAAGGCATACCTCAAGTATTTCGCTTGTGGAACACCCCATCTCTTATTAGCAAAACTTCCATCCCTCCTTCCTCTTTCCTGATGACTTTTTCAAGTTCTGGTTTCATACCACCACCCCCTCTCCAAATCACAGAGTTCAAAGTATGACAACACTTCCAACTTAGGGACTAAGGAGTTTGTTCTTTCCTGCTGAATATAAGGCTGTGCTCTGGGATAGCTGACCCCTGAGTTCTTCTTGGACCTGATGGAAGAAGCAAAGGAAATTGGGGGGTGTGTGTGTGTTTAGATTTTAGCTTCTTGGCAGCGTCTGATTTCCAGCAGATATCAGGAGAATTGGAGTTCTCATCACTCTTATATTTTTGAGATCGACAGTGAGAGTTAGAAATAAATGGAGTGAGACAACTGAGTTAGCTGTGTTGGCTAACAGGAGGGTGACCCAGTTTAAATTTTGTTAAAACATAAATGGTGCATTATCTCTTAAAAGTCAGTTGGAAAAGTGAGGTTGGGACTTAAAAGCTGATTCCTATTACCTCACCTTAAAGAAAGACTTGAGAGAAGTGGCATATGGATGGCTGCAGTTTCTGCTGGGTCTCTACCCCATCCTACCTCCTCCCTCTTTGAAGACGACCGAGTGTGAGAAGCAAAGTTCTCAGGCGGACCTCTTCGCTCACACTCTCTTAACGAACCTGCCTCCCAGAAGAGCAGGTGGAGAAAGAAGCCCTATTTGCTCCAGCTCTGGGCCTCTCTTGAGTCAGCATAGAAATCTCTGCGTGACTGAGGCAGATGATTCAGATTCTGCTACTGGGTTATGACTGGGTGGGGGAGACATTGGCGAGATGAGAAACCCAAGTGGTATGACTGAGCTACAACAGCTTGAGAGCCAATGGTGACTCTCTCTCATTTGGGTTGTGACTGATTGTCTTGAACGTTCCGTCTCAGACAGCCTCCAAAGCAGAGGGAGATGAGAGGAAAGGAGGTCTCTTTTTTCAAAGGATAGTGCAGGTTAGGGTTTTATTTTTCTTTATATTTTTCTTTATATTTATATTTATATTTATATTTTTGTTTCTATCATCCTTTCTTATTTTTCAAACCTTTTCTAGTCATGGGACAACTAGTCAAGTGTGTATATGGCTACAAATTGTACTTTACATTAAAAACAGAGTAAAATCTTGTTAGTACCAAGCAGAACAGATTCTGCAGCCAGGTGCTTAAACCTTGGTGTAGATGTGGACTTGTAGCCAACTTTTCTGAGTTTTAGCATTCTGTGTGTACAGTATGTGGTCTATGAAGCGGCTTGGTGGCTCAGTGAGCTAGAGTGCTGAAACTGTTGTCTGCAAAGTCAGCAGCTTGACGGTTCAAATGGCATCTGCCACACAGCGGAGTGAGCTCCCGCTGATAATCGCAACTCCTGCCAACATAGCATGCAAATGCAAATAGATAAATAGGTACCCTCATAAAAAGCAGGAAGGTAAACAGTGTTCCATGAACAGAAATGAGTTCGACCATGCCGGCCACATGGCCACAGGGGGAACCTTTACCTTTTTTTATGTGGTCTATGGGGGCCCCAGAACGATTCATCTGAGTTTCCATTACTAGTTATGGGGAAATTTGCTTTGATATAAGAGTGTTTTGGTTTACAAGCATGTTTCCAGAAACGATTATGCTCATATACCAAGGTGTTACTGTATGTATAGATAGATGCAACTTTAGTTAGTGGGTGGGTCTGTACAAGGGAGAGGATGTTTCTTCACTTTATATATTGCATCTTTAACAGATGAAATGGGGATCAAAGTCACTCAGAGCAACATTATTTATAGGTCTGCTCAAAAGGTAGAGATACAATTGTAGCTTGAATGAATTATTGTTACCTTATATGAGAAGGAAGGGAGCTGTAGAGTCGCCTTTAGTGCAGTTGTTTACCTGAATGACTCAGGGAGTGACTACATGAAAATTTGATCACAGAAACTGCAATTTGATATGCAGCCTATACTACATTTGAAACCATAGTCAGTGGTCACACGGGGGCCGTGGATTGATTTGGTTGTTCTCTTCATATTTGAAGTGACATAAGTCATATCCTAGCTTATACTCCCTCCTTCTTTCCTCCCTTCCTCTGGTTCTAGTTCTGCCAATCCTTCTTTCCTTCTCTGGTCACACTTCCACTTATACTTTTGTGAGGTGTAAATGTGTAAGAAGGCAATAGGGTGAATCTCATACATGTAAGAATGAAAAATACAAAAAGCTGGAGGACCATAAGGAGAAAGGAACGAATGTGGGGAACGTTGTTTTCCCTGAGCCTGAATATTATGTCTTAACTGCCTGCATCACTGAAACACCCACATACAGCCACACCCCGTCTTCACAAAAATGTATCAGAATTAACTTGAGATGTCTGATCTGGCCATGATGACAAATGCCCTAGTTACATCGTGGCTGGATTACTCTAACACAGTCTACATGGGGCAGCTTTTGGAAAGTATTCAGAAACTTCAGAGGGTCTAAAATGCAGTAGCCAGATTGCTGACTAGGGGCTGCTTACAGAGATCACACAAACACTCCCCCCCTCCCCAATTATAGAAGCTCCACTGACTGCTCATCCATTTCTGGGCAAAATTCCAAGTGCTGCTTTTAACTTATAAAGCACTAAACGGCTTGGGTCCAAGCTTTCTTAAAGACTGCATCTCCTTCTATGAGCCTGCCCGGGCATTAAGCTCATCAGGGGAAGCCTTTCTCTCAGTCCCACCACCTTTACAGGTGCATTTGGTGAAGACACGGGAGAGGGCCTTCTCTGTTGCTGCTCCCGGACTCTGGAACTCCCTCCCACAAGAGGCCCGGTTGGCCCCATCTTTGCTGGCCTTCCACAAGCAGGCAAAGATCTTGCTCTCCAGCCAGGCTTTTCTTTAATGACCTGTGGTCTGAGAGAGTTTTTTTTTTCCAAATGAATGGCTGTACTCTGTAATAAATATGTTTTAGGATTGATTTTACTAGCCATTTTAATACATGCTTAATGCTTGCTTTAATATTTTATACCTATTGTTTTTAGTTTTTGAATGCTGTTTTTTTTAAAAAAATGATGCAAGCCACCTTGGGTTCTTTATAAGAAATGACGTGGGATAAAATATTTTAAATAAATAAATAAAAACGAACAGAAAGCCTGGCTTGAATTGTTCTGGCTTGGAAAGGTAGAAACTCTCCTGCAGAAGAGGGTGGGGGCTGATTTGGGAGCAAAAAAGACCAATTCAAATCAGCCTTTGCATTACATGTTTGGTTAAAAAAATACTTTGCATCCACCTGTTTCATAAAGGGAGCAAATCCCATGGTAATTGACACTGGAGCTGCACTCTCGGTTGGCAGAGTTTAAAAAGACTAAAAACACATCCTCTGTAGGTCTACTGAGAACCTGCTTTAAGCTTTAGATCTTTAGTCCAATATACTGAACTGTGTGGGTGCAGGACTGTCGCATAAGTGTCTTCTTACCAGAAATAAATCTGTAGACCTGTGTAAACACACAGGAGGGTTGATTTTAGAGTAAATCTGCATTGGTTTGCATTGCAATGCAGGAAGAACCCCTGAACACTTTTCTTGGGAGTATGCTGAAGATGTTATCTTAGCACGTGTGCAGAGAACAGAACATAGAACCAATGAATAAGGTTAAAAAGGGGGGTAGAGGAAGATGATCATATAAGAAAAGTGGGAAGGAAAAACAAGAGGACAGCTTTGGAGTGGTCAGCAGGACCACTTTAGCTTATGTTCTTATGTAAACGGGGTTTTAAAAATTGATGTAGATATTTCATCCCCTCCAAAGATCACAACAGGGCTGGAGGTAGGGAAGAAGTATAAGATAATGGGTGGGGATATTTATTTATTTATTTATTTACAGTTGCAGTGTTGATCAGTTTTACTTCCTCTTTCAACTTCATTTTCACAACTTCCTTCCTTTCAGATAAGTTTCCTCTTCTTAAAACAAATAGGATTATATTGGTGTTTCTTGGTGCTTTTCCGCATACATAAGTTATGCTAGCACTGTGGTTGCTGTTTCCAATTGCTTCTGTCGCACATAATCACATTAATTAGGTCATGGCTAGTTTAGTTTATGGTGAAGTCCAACCCTACCTCTCCTCTGGCTTGTTGTATTGCTAACTCTTCTAGGTCACAGTCATATATCACGCCTCGGTTGGAACTCAAGCTCTTACCACCAGAGCTTCCATCCAGGAAATTTGAGGTTTTTAAAACTCACTGGTTGTCACAATACCATGGGACCCTGCTTATTTACAGGATCAGGATCTGATGGTTCACTTACACACACACACACACACACACACACACACACACACACACACACACACACAGAGAGAGAGAGAGAGAGAGAGAGAGAGAGAGAGAGAGAGAGAGAGAGAGAGAGAGAGAGAGAGAGAGCGACCAGAAGTGGCCACTAGAGGAAGCCTGAGACCACGCTATGGGTAGTACTAGCTGTTAAAATAGTGTTCCACGATTTTTAGCATCTGCAAGGAGCCTCACATATGTGGAGGTCCTACCATACTATCTTCTCTGGGTGTCTTCCTGATGTTGTTCTCCATCCCGGGGTCATCTAGAGCAGTCCTGTCCAACAGGTAGACCGGGGGCTACCAGTATCCCATGAAGGGTTCAAAAGTAGCCCGCCAGCCATCAGTAAAATATGTGAGGGGATACGTTCTTCACCTCTACCTCCCCCATCCCAAGGATCACCACTGCCCCAGCAAAGCTCTGGGTCTGCCAGCCCAGTGCCTCAGCCGAGCGGGGCAGTTCAAGGGCCATGGCACAGTCCTCTGCTCTCCCTACTGGCCAGATGATCGGCACGTCACTGTCTTGTGACCAATTGAGTTGTTGGTGCAGGGTGGAGGAAGGGGAGGGGAGGGGACAGCGAGGGGCGGGGTCATGGGCATGCCCACCTCCTTTGCGTGGTGACATCCCCCTCTTCTCCCCTGGAGAATTCCTTCCTCCCACCCTTCCATCCTCCTCCTCCCACCCCCACAGTTGCCTCACAGAGACTGTGACCTGCCACTCCTCCTGCTCCCCTTCTGAGCCATTCCCTCCTCCTTGCGCTGCTGTGGGAATGTGATTGCCCCGCTGCTGTCTTGGCCCATCCCATCTGCACAGATAACATGGCAGAAGTGAGTGAGAGCTATGAGCAGCAGCAGCAGTGGCATCGAGGGGGCTGGAAGGGAGAAGGGGGAAAACAGGAGAAGTAGAGTCAAGTCAGGGCCTGGGCGGGTTGGGAGGGAAAGTGCACCCTTTAAAAAAAAAGTTTTCCAGCAGCCTGGGCGAGTGGAAGGGGCGGTCTGCGCAAGCATGCACACGCCTCCCTTGCACCTGTCCACACTGGCTCGAGCGGGTGTAAGGAAAGCATGTGCATAGTCAACCTTACCATAGGAATGCATTGAAATATGTTCCCTCTAGAAAGGATTAATTGATTTTCAATGTGTTCCTATGGGAAACCGCTGCTCTACTTACAAAATTGTTTACTTATAAGCATATGCTCAGAACTAGACATGGGCACGGAACGGGTCCGTTTCGGGTCGTTTCCGTTTGTCGCGAAATTTTTCAAAAATTTGTCGTTTCATTTGTCGTTTGTCGTTTGTCGTTTCCACCGCGATTTAGCGCGATTTGACTTCCCCCAGAGCATAGGGGCGTCCCGCAATCAGGGACAGCGCAGTAGGTGTTTTTGCGCCCTAGGGGGGGCGGGGGGCGGGGGGAGGTGCGGGCGGGCGGCAGTGGCGGGGGGCCATGGGCAGGCGGCGACAGCGGCAGGGGGGAGGCGCGGGTGGGCGAGCAGGCAGTTGGGAAAATAGAAAATAAATGGTAGTATATAATATATTTTTAAAATAATCCACACCTCCCACTCCCAGTTGAACCTCCCCCTTTAGCCAATATAAAAAAAAATCCTCACAAACTGCCAGAGGGGGAAAAAAGAATAAACTGCTGTCTACTGCTATTCCCTTCAGCAGACAAAGCTGCAGGGAATCAAAGAAATTATTTTCTAAATTTAATTCCCTCCCTGCCTGCCTAACTTAAATCTAAACCCTCCAGCCTCCCTCCAAATTCGAATAGCCACCAGCAGCAGCCAGCCACACAGCCCTCCACCCTCCTCCACATCCAGACCCGACTGCAACTTCTGGAAGGTGCCTCGGCTTTTTATGCCCTCTGGCACATCCAGATGTGTCAGTCAAAACCTGGCCATGCCATTGGTGGAATGGTTCAAAAAATTTGCATGGTCCCATCCCATGCCCAGCCCACATGGGCAGGTCTAAAAAAATAAGATATAAAATAAAATAAAATAAAATCAGTGCGACCTTTTACTGCTATAAAAAAACCACTGCTGCTACTATACAAATTCAGGCATTTAAAATACCTAATTTTCACATGTTTCTGTTGTGCTTTGGTGGGTTTTTGGACCACGATTTAAAAATAAATATTGCGGTCGCCATTTTTGATCCCCCCCACCACATGGCATGGAGACGACGAGGATGACCCCCCCAGCTGGTGCAAGCAGCCCAGGACAGGAGAGGGGGGGAAGGCCGGGGACCCCCCCCCCCCAGAAACCACCCCTCTGGTAGGTGTCCTCAGGCAGGCATATTTTCTCCTGCTTTTTTGGCCGGGAGTCGGGTTTTTTTTTTTTTTTTTTTTAAAACTTTTTTTTCACTGCTGCAGTGCTCTGTCTGACTCTTGGCAATGGCATCGCGCGATTGCCACGATGCCACAAATGACAACGAAAAACCCAACCCAATTTTTCTTTTTTTGGGTCGGGTTCGAGCTGGAGCGGCGTAATTATCGTTACCGTTTCCGTTATGTAACAGAAATGATAACCGAAAACGGAAACAACAATTTCCCTGCTCCGTGCCCATGTCTACTCAGAACAGATAAAATTCATAAGTAGAGGTTTTAGTGTAGTAGCCCTCAGGCACTTTCGTCCAGAAAAAGTAGACCTCGGCCAGTTCAAAGTTGGACAGCCCTGATCTAGAGTGTCTCTGTCACGGGAACAACCCCTAATATTGCATTACTTTGTCAGCCCTGGTATTGTTACTTACAATGTTTCTACAAAGGAGTAAGAACCTTTCAAGGTTGCTAGTAGGTTGTGAAAACATTTTGGCCAAAGTCCTTATGGGCAGGGATTAGATGTGAATTGGGTCAGAATGAATTAGGTCCAAATCAGGCCAGATAAGTCTAAATGCTTTCCACAGATTTGGAAGCCAGACAATAAATGAAAGGCTAAGGCTGGAACTACATTGCCAAATATTGTGAGATTTCTCCAGTTATAAAAGGGATGAGTTCTATTTAAAAACTGATCCTATGAGGTGAAGGGTGGCTCTTTACTACCAATATGGAGAGTTTTTAACTGTCATTTGTGACCATTTGTTTCCTTTTGCAAAAAGGATGTGGGTCATGACTGTGTGTGGTATTGGGTGATGTAAGTAAGTAGTTGGGATGTGATGTTTGGGAACTGCGGCAATACTCTCCTCCATGATGAGTCCGCAGGTGTTCTTGAATTATATATAACTCTGACAAACTACAGAAACAATATTGCATATATTTCCATGGCATGCATGCATAATATTTCCATGCATGTTATGAAGAACTTTAAAATGCTTCCACTTACAAACTCTGCTGACTGCTTCAAAAGCCTCCTCTTGCTTTTCCTTGCCACCTTCCTTTTCTTTACATATCCTTTCTCCTGACAGAGAACCATAAAAGGATTTGCAGTTGTGGGGAAGGAGGGAGGGAGGGTATGGGTGGGTGAGTGAGTGAGTGCGGAGGGCTGTGGGCTGAAATGCAGATCACACCGTATCAGCATGTGGATGATTACTCTGAAATCAGTCTGTGGCCCTGTGTGATCACTAGCTGCAAATTAAAATGGGGGTAGGCTGCAAATCAAACTCTCAGAAGTGGCAATGCTTTTTTTTATCTAACAGTCCTCTGGATTTTCATTCCCTTTTGTTGGACTAGGTTAGCAGCCTTGAAATAAAGAGGTTGAAAGGTTGGGACCAGGCTTGCTAGGGATGGAAGCCCAGAAGCCAACACATTTCTGCCATAACAAATTTCGACAACTTATAAGCATCTTGAAAGAAAAGGAATTGATTCCAGATTCTCAGGAAGTGGGAAGTTGTGTTTAAAGAAAGTGTGCATATTTATTATTTCAGGCCTGTTCAGTTACAGAATACTTGGTTCCTTCTTCTCCAAAAATCCTTGAAATCATTTTAATAACAGGTTTTCCTGAAGCCATGATCTTTGCTATGTACCCGTCCTAGTCTATAGCGTGACTCTGTGTTGTGACTTGTTCTGTGAACGCCTAATACTGAGGTTGACGCAATGTGAATTTAATATCTTCATATTTAATCTAGCAACAAAGCATTCTGAGAAGACACATATGAACAGGCTCTGGTTGCTAGCTTCCTAAGTCTCTTCTTCTTAGAATGTTACTTCTTTGAAATCCGAGTCTGATGAAGAGAGAAAAAAAAAATCATTTATTTATTTTGTTTATATGCTGTTTTACTCCCAGAATTGGGACTAAGGGATATCTGCACCACACATTTATATTAGACTTCCAGAGAACCATGTGAATGCCTCGTCTATTAAAATCATAGGAAAAGAGCAGGAAAACCATGAGTAGCCCATGCAAAATAGATAAAAATAAAAATACCAGAGTCAGTTAGAAACGGAATAAAACTGATACAGTTCAGTGCAGAGGTGTCCGTTTTACAGTAGAATCTAGCCCTGGGTCAGTAGACCTCTCCTTTCGGGGCTCTGTTAAAATGTTTTCTTTTCAGGCAGGCGTCTCTTGACCAATCAGCACCCCTCACCATTTAATTCATGCATTTACTTTTTTATGGTCACTTGATCAAAATTTTAATGTGCCTATTTTAGTGAAATCTTCAATGGGAGTGGTTTGGGTGTTAAATATGTAAATACTAGGGTTAGCAGTCCAGCATTATATCTGGAGGACCCATACCTCCCCAGTTGTGTGCCCTACTCCATCTCAAGAGCTGTATTTTAGAGCCCACAAGGCAAACGTCCTCTCTGGGTAGCTACCATAGCGACTGCAAGCCCACCGTTTTTTAAAAAATGGCAGGAGGGGCAACTGCAATACATTGTGGATTGAGGGACAGTGGCCTTGGGCAGTGTATCTCCTCATCCTTTCACATCAAAAGAACTTGACATGGCGATCTTTTATTGACATTTGATGTATACGTATCTCATTTTCCAGTCTCACTCAACTAATGCAAGGAATCCCACTGTTGCTTTTTAACAGTTGCATTATAAATCCCGATGAATCAGCCAATGGATAGATCAATGGAGAGTTCAAACAATGAAAATATTCATTATTAGGCATTCATACGGTTGTTCAGTCACTGTAGAAGCGGGTGATGAGAAGTAACTCCTCATTGGCAGCTGACTAATCCTTCCTAATGGTGTATTTACCTTGGCTTGGAGAATGAGCCCTTTGATTTCATTTGAGCGTGTGTGTGTGTTTTTTAAAAAAAATTGTTGCCGAAATGAATATTTAATGGGTCTCAGTGTGGGTGGCCACATTCATTAAGGTGTTCCACTGTGCTGCTCTTTACTTGAAACTGAACTAAGGGAGATCACCAGTACAATATTCATTCAGTGGAATTTCCAGCCGTCTGACCAGAGGAATCCACTGGTCTGGCTTGGATTCAAATCAAGTGCCCCCAAATAAAAGAACATTAATCGTTAATTTGCATCTGATTAAATCTGTTCCTCTCTTCCAGGTTGCTACATCAAATTTTGTGGTTAGGAAAGTGAAGTGAGAAATGTCTGCCTTCTATATATAGCAAAGTCAGATGTCGGCAAAAACGTTTGCTGGGCCTGACTGGCCACATGTTTACATCAGTTTTCCTCTAACTTCGGATCAGATCCCTCCAGGCAGGAAAATATTCCAGTGCTTTGTGCCCGAGACTGCACGCATACAGATCGTGTCATTGGTATCTCCTGATTGATCAGGTTGGCTTATAAAAAGACTGTAGAAGTTTCCAATAGCTCTACCAACTTAATTAAGTATAATTGACTTGGAAAGCAATTGAGCATGCAGAAAAGTAGCCAATAAAACATCGCTTGCCTTTTATCAGCAATGATGGAACGAATCTTGACGTTAGGAATGCAGACTCAAGAGTTCCTTCTCTTCCATGGTCTTCATTCCATTTCAGGTTTGAGACAGGAACTTTCTGAGTCTGCATCTGGTTCAAAATCAGATACCCTTCCTCAATTTTTTGCAACCTGTTTCTTCCTAATTGCCACTTCCCCAAATGGAAAGCAAAGTGTTAACCTTTATGAAGGAAACAACCATGGGGTAAAGCTTGTTAGACATCAGAGTCTTAGGTTCTTAGCTAAAAATTATAGTTTTGAAAATGTTGAACTAAACTAGGAGACAGACAAACTACAAACCCATTGTTCTGCAGAATAAAGAAATGATGTTCCTTTGCATGACCAGATACATCATTTTTCACGTAGGATGAGGCCCAAAAATCACTTTTGGATTTAAGTTATTGTTGAAAATAAATAAAGTAAAATAGACCCCACCACCTGCTTAATTTGTTTATTTCAGGGTATTGTTGACAGGGCAATCCTCCTTTCCGGAGAAGTGGACTTTACTGCAAAACTGCTATATTTAATTCTGTTTTCTCTGTTGTACCCTTTTTGCAACCATGAATTATGACACTGTGGAAGAGTTTCCGATTGCTGTATAAAACAGTGCTGATGGCTTTGTCTTTCTTCTGTACCATAGTGATAGGTCCAGCTGCATAGAATCCACATGAAAATGATGTACCAAAATGGAGGGCAGGCAGGCAGTTATAAGTCAGGCCCCAAATTCACTAAATAGCTTTACTACTGCCCGGAGAATCCACCATTAGAACAGAAGCGTAGCCAGAATTTGGAGCACCTGGGGACAAAATTCATGTTTGCACCCTTCCTGCGCCCCCCCACATCGCACCCACCCAGCAACGGGGAGCCAAACCCCGCGGGCGTAGGGTGGGTGCATGCACATGTGTGTGGGCAGATGGGCAGATAGGCATGTGTGTATGTGTGTGCGCGCATGCACGCCTTACACATCTCCCACCAAGGTGAGGAAGAGGAGGAAGAGGGCACCACGGCCGCCACGCTCCTGCCTACCTACCTGCTTTGCCGCTCGTCTGGCACACGGTGGTGGAGGTGGTGGAGGGGCAGATGTATTCTTCCACCTCCCCAGATACACCCCTGCATTAGAAGCAGTGTCTCAGCCATGTTTAAAGTGATGACTCATTCGCCAGCAGGGGGAGGGAATGGTCCGGTTCGCACCAGCCATGCCCTAAGAGCATCTAGATCAGTGGTTCTCAATCTGTGGCTCCCCAGATGTTCCTGGACTGCAACTCCCAGAAACCCCTTCCAGCACAGCAAGTGGTAGAGGCTTCTGGGAGTTGCAGTCCAGGAATATCTGGGGACCCACAGGTTGAGAACCACTGATCTAGATAATATTTCCTGCTTGCAGCACCCTTTGTCTCCCATCCTCCTTCCTGTAAACAGGTATCATTCATTTGTGTAACAAATGGTCTTGGGAAATCCTTTGCAAACACACCTGGACCCCCCACCAAGCCACTTCCTTACACCCACTTTCCCCTTCTTTGTCCTCTGTCTAAGCCCATCATCCCAGGTGGAACAGTCATTGTTTATACTCTATGTTCAGCAATGTGGTCTATTTGTACGGCAATACTGTAAATAATGTAAGTCATTGCTGATCTTTTCTTCACATTGTATCCTTTGTTTTATATTTGGAAACTTCTCCAGGTTTTCCTGTATCTTCTTTGTACCGCTGCCTCCTCCCACTGTACAAATTTATAAAAACCCTGTTCCCACCCCCATCAGGGCAGAGACTTGACTTTTGCGGCCAGAGGTTAGGTTTCTCTCTGCCTGCTTGCTTTATTGATCAATAAACCTTGCAACAATCGAACTCTCTTGCATCAAATCTTAATTTGGTGACTTGGATCTGGTGGCTAGCTCCCTGGAACCCAACAATAGCCCATGTAAAGGAGATGCAGATTTCATAAATTCCTTTATCCCATGGGAACAACAAATTTGCTATTATTTCTCAATATACAATTATTTTGTTTGTATAAGGCATTGAGACAATTACTGTATCTATATCACAGCCATTGTTTTAATTTTAATTTATCCTCACTTTTATTTTATTTTCCTCTGTCTAAGCCTTTTTGTCCTAGTCAGTTGTTAAATTCTATGGGAGTTCACAGTCTACACTCAAAAATAGTTATAGCTCCAACTTACTGCCTTACAAAAAGTGTTCTGCTTAAATAGTGGGCTATGGCACTCTGGTGGCTAGGATTTAATAAATTCCAAAGACTGCGGTATTAATTGCTTCCAGATCAGAAAACAGTCCTAAAAAATTTACCAGTGCTACCTCCTCTTCTCTTTCGCTGCAGCTTCTGGTTTCACTTTTCTGTGCTGCAAAAGCGTTGTCCTTCCTTACTCTCTCTGGTAGATCACATCACGTGGCAGTTACAAAAGGTCCAGCCTACTATCTCTGATCTTCCATGGTGCATTAAACTTTGCCGGACAAGCATATGACTCCCTCCCTTGATCCGAGGGATCTTTGGGTATTAACTTTCCACTAGAGATGGGCACATTTCAGGAAAATTGTTATTCATTTTGATTCATGATTCATCAAGGATAGTGAATCACAAGTAACAAATATATGATTCCCCCTCCCCCAAAGAACCAGTGAATTAATTTGTAAATTCATTTTTATTGTAACTCTATAAAAATGTCCCCAAGGCACCTAGAGACACCTGAATTGCAGGGAGGATTCCCCTAGCATTGCTTTACAGTTTCTCAAAGTTTGGGTTTCAGACATCCAAAATTTCATCCACAAAATGGACCCCCCTCAGAAAAGTGGCCATTAAAACCTGGCTTGAGGAAATCCAGTCCACACCAAACTTGGATCTGTTTTAGAGTTGAGTCAGAGGAAAGTTCCCTGCAAGCTTGGTGTCTCTAGCTACCTAGGGGGCACTTTTGTGCGGTGCTGTTTGACCTCAGAAAGCCTGTATTCACCTAATTTGGAGAGACTGTAGAGAGTTAGGGAATTGTTCCTGCAATTTTTGTGTCTCTAGGTGGTTTGTTGGCTGGGGGCATTTTATAGCTCAAAGAATCAATGAATCAAAAATTGCCAAAAACTCATCAAGTTGTATTCATCAAGGGTTGTATACATCTGTGCAAATACAAATCAACAAATTAGCAATTTTTGAATGAATTTTGCTCTTTATTTTTTTAATGTGTTCCATCTCGAGTTCTCACCCCACCACTATCCTTTTTGCTTATTATTTCGCAGTCCCATCTGTCAATATCAGGGACTGACTTTTATCCTTTTTGCTTATTATTTCCCACTCCCATCTGTCAATATCAGGGACTGACTTTTTGCATGTGCAAACTATGTGCTTTGATGCTGGACTGCTGCCCTTTCTCCTTGCCCTTGCTCTCGATACATAAAGGGGCAAAATCGGATTGCATTTGATCTCCCTGTCTGCATTTTGGTAGGAGAGTTCTGTTCTTCAGGTTTTTCAGCAGGTTTATTTTGTAGTGTGCAACTCGCGTAGGCCCATTTAATCAGCAGTGACCTGGCGAGTCGACAACTCTGTTAAGTTCCATTGATTCTGAAGACCTGTTCTAGTTGTGATTCTGGACTTCAGCCACTGAATTACTGGTGTGCCTAATGAGAATAGAACAGCATTCTTTTGTGTGGCTTGAGGAGGGGTGGTGGCAGCATTACTTTTCGCCTCCAGCAAGTAATATTTTTACATGTTGTAGAGGCTATTATGGGAGGTCATAGTATTGCTGTATACCAATTTGCCTGTGGTTTACAAGTGGGCAGGATGATGGTGCCCCTTCATTGAGGTTCTTTTGCTTTGCAGAAAGGGAGAGAGAGAGAGAGAGAGAGAGAGAGAGAATTGTTTAAATTGTCAGCTTCTATTAGTACTCAAGAGGGCACCCTAGTCAAGGACAAGCATACTAGGAGCTACAGTATTTCATTTTCCCTTGTTTGTCGTCTAATTTAATGTTTAGCAAAAAAATAATAATCTGATGTTTCTTTGGGTGCCTGCTTTTGGAACTATCTTCTGTTACTTGTCGATCAGTTAAATTACACTGCACACTCTTGTGTAAACACACAGCAGCTTAATTTGGAATGCTATAATGATCATCTTTCATTTATAAATTGCTGTGGCTTCATGTTTAAGGCCTTGATTTGTGCCTTACTGCCTTACTTCTTGGCATGTTGGGGGAAATACATTGCAAAAGAGGCAGATGAAGAGTTCAATTTGCTAGTTTCTTAAAATAAAGAAAGAATAAAATGAAACTGTGCTTGTCTGGGATACTATTGGGAAGGCTATGCCTGCTAGACTAATAAGGCCAAGGTTTGCCCCAGACACTTTATTCTTTATTCCACTTATTTATTAATTAATCTTTATTCTATTTTTTATCTCAATGTTGTATCCCAACACAATACAGTGGTACCTCTACTTATGAGTTTTATCAGTTCTGAATGCACACTCTTAAGTTGAAAAACTCTTAAGTAGAGCAGCCCTATCTAACAAACAAACAATAAATAAATAAATAAATAAATGTAAGTAGAGCAGACTGCATCTAAAATTTGTAAGGCAGCAGTTAAAATGCCAAGTGGGTTTCACTCTTAAGTCGAGGTACCACTGTAGTTCATTTTCATTTAAATTTTACTAATAATATCTAATTCTGCATCTTTGTATATATCGGTTTAAATTAGTACATACAAATTTAATTCAGTAACATCCTCCTTTTTGGTTTTACTTGTCCACGTCCTCCTTTTGGGTAATATCTGTCTTCCCTTTTGGTGATACAGTAGTGGCTACCCTACTTCCCCTACATTTGAATCACATTCTCACAACCCTTCTCCACCAATAAGCACTTTCCCTGCTTCCCGGGGAAGGGGAGCAGGCAGATTGGAAGGTTGTTCCCTAAGCATGGGAAAGACCTGATTTCAAGTTTATCTTTAGGAGCCTTTCTAGGTGTTAGCGCCCTCAGACGTCCGGCCTGGGAAGAACAGGTGTTACGGGCAGTTCTTTTTGGGAGAAGACAATGCATTAAGTTAGGCTCTGCAATGCCGTCTGCCCTTGAAGAGGACACAGATGCTGCAGCAAGTGCAGTATGCAGCCATGAGAGTGCTAACAAGGATATCTCTTTGAACCTTCATGGCAGTGGTTCTGAAGGATTTGCACTGGCTGTGAGTACATTTCCAGTGTGAGTTCAATGTGTTGACAGTGACTTATGAAATCCTAAGCAGCTTGGAACCTGGTCAGACCCTCTTCTGTGTTCCACTTGTGAGAATCCAGAAGTTGAGTCAAGGCAGCAGGAGTTTTTTTCTTGTGAGACTGAAATGTTACACTATGTTTTGATCTCACAAGAGGTCCGCTACCAATGTCAGTCAGTCTGAGACTGATAAAGCTACTTGGATGAGTAGTGAAATGTTTGATTTGAGACCCATTTATTATGTGGAAACATAGGGGAGGGCTTTCTCTGCCCTCGTCCCCCAACTGTGGGATTGCCTCCCCTTGGAGATTCAGTTGGTGCTGAAACGGGGATCATTTTGGTGCCAATTCAAAACATATTTATTAGAGCCTTTGGTGGTGGGGACAGTGGCCTATGCAGCTGTTAATGTAATGGCTTTAGTATATAATATTGTGTTTTAAAATATAAGGTTTTTTAATTGTTTTAAGCATATTTTGTTTTGAAATCCTTTTATAGAGCTCTGTAACTTGTCCTGAAATCCTGTGACATAGAGCAAGTTATAAATGTTTCAAGTCAATGCGTGAAATAAGTAAATGCCTATTTTATTATTAAAATGTATTCCTACCTCCTTTGTCAAGGTTAGGGCATAAATGGGTTTAACAAAGCAGAGTAGGGGACTTCCAGTTCTGGTTATGCTGCGGTGAGACAACTTGATAAGTTCTGCAGCTTATCAGGCTGAATTCCTCCAGATAAAAGGGACACTGGGAAGGGTAAGTCTCCTTGGAGGGGAGACAAAGAGAGGCAGAACCTGTCTGACCATGGAGAAAGCAGCGGTGAGCTTTCGTTGGGCCAGGAAATTGTCTTATTTACCACTGGAGGAAAACTGGACACTCAATAAATTATTATGATGGCATGAGCTGTTGGCACCGGAGAAGTGTAGAAAGCTGTAAATATTTGGCATGTCATGAGTAAAACTGCTTTCATTCCTCTATCCTTCTCTGTGAAGTTTCATCTTGGTGATATTTGGAATTCTTCCTTCAAACAGGCATTAACCCACCCCTGTAGAAGAGCGGCTTTTAGTGAAGGGATGTGAATGTGTGGAAAGACTGAGCTATCTGAAGAAGTGATTTCTACCACACTTGTTTTACAAATTTGCTTTGCCTTTTTGCCTATTGCATTCCGGGGCTGATAGAATTTTTGTTTGTTTGAAAGTAAGCTTCTTTTTGCTTTGTTTTCTTTTTATATAGTGGACATAAGCATACACTTAAAGAGCAGTGCTGGGAAAGCTGTTTTTCAAAGGAATGTTTATTTGACCTTGGTTGGATTCCAATGTTTTCAAAATAAACTACTGGACAGTATCTCTCTCTGATTCTTTTCCTTTTTTAAAAAATCCAGTCTCCTGCTTCTACATTCCTCCCTCTTGGAAACTGAGTGGTAGAAATTACAACTACAATGAGACATCACTTTGCCAACAAAGACCAGGATAGTCAAAGCTATGGTATTTCCAGTAGTGATGTATGGAAGTGACAGCTGGACTATAAAGAAGGCTGATTGCTGTAGAATCGATGCTTTTGAGCTGTGGTGCTGGAGGAGGCCCTTGAGGTATCTTCCAACTATATGATTCTATGAGTCCCCTGGACTGCAAGGAGATCAAACCTATCCACTCTGAAAGAAATCAACCCTGAATGACAGATTTTGAAGCTAAGGCTCCAGTACTCTCATGAGGAGAGAGGAGTCCTTGGAAAAGTCTATGATGTTGGGGAAGATTGAAAGCAAAAGGAAAAGGGGATGACAGAGAATATGATAGTTGGACGGTGTTGTCGATGCAACCAACATGGATTTGACCACACTCCGGGAGGCAGTGGAAGATAGGAGGGCCTGGCATGCTCTGGTCTATGGGGTCACACAGAGTCAGACACGAATGAACGACTGAACAACAACAAGAACACAGTGAGCTGGGAAATGTTATCAGGTCAACAGTTTGCCAGCACAATTCTACATGGATTACAGAAAATAACAGACATTATTACATCACAGATGGAATCACCTTCTGAAGATACAGAGATTTTTAATCTTTATCAGGATACAAAGCCAGAGCAGAGGGCTGATTTTAGTCTACAGATAACTACAACAGTAACTATGCAGGATGAACTCATGAAGAAAGCTAAATTTAGTCTTGATCAGGAGATAGAACCAGAACAGAGAGCTGAACTTAATCTGCAGACAAATACAATACGATATGCGCAGGATAAATCTGTGGATAGGCCAAATCCAGGGAGGAAGAAGATAAGTGCATTTGTTCTATTGGATATGAATACAGAGGAGAGAAGAGCTTGGGAACTTTCCAGCAGCAAAGTAACCATCAAGATAGAAAAACAACTTGTGAAGATAACAGACCTAGGAGAAAAAGAGAAAATTCAGAAAGGGAATTTTTGGCTTAGTGAATCAGTTATGTAAAAAATTTGTTCTTTGTATTTTGATGGATTGTCATGATATGGGAAATGGAAAACGGAAATGTGAAGACCAACCTGAAATATAAATAAATGTTAATCTGTTAAACCTTTAAAAGAATTGTGGTAGTTAGGTATAGATAAGAACATTTATACATAAAGTGAAATCTGTAGACGAAGATGTAGCTTTTTTATGATAACCCATAAAGTACTAACTCGAGTCATAGAAGGCTTTTGAAGTTAGGTATCTCTTAGAAGAATAGGTAAATATACCTTGTTGATGACATCTACTGGCTAAAATATATCCTAAGTTGTTTAGCTAATTGAAGAATTAAATATCAGGATTGAGTATACTCTTAAGATCAGACAAGCTAGTTCAATATTGTATTTTATTATCTCTGTCTTTTGTATTAGATGAAAATAGATGCAAGTAAAGTTAGATAGAATGTGGATGGGATAAAAAGGAAATTAAATATGAAAGTATGTTCTTTTAAGTTGGGAAAGGAGATATGAATTACATTGGGCTGAAATGTTGGGGGAAATTGTGATTGAATTTGTAACATGGCAGGAGAAAGCAACATATTTGTTTTATTTTGTTTAGTGTAGAAAATAAATAATGTTTAAAAAGTAGAAACAGTAGGATGCCACTAAAATTGTTTGGCCTTCACATATTTAATATATAAATATTATTTTAATATGTAGTTTACTCCTTAAATGTTGAGGAACAGCCATGGCAGTTGCTTTGTGTTTGGGTGACAAGTGGATTACTTATGAAAAAACAAGCCTTAGAATCATAGAACCATGAAATTGGGGCTCAACAAATCATAGGATAACTACCAGATGGTTCTTTAGGTTTCTCTTAAATGTCTCCAGTGTCGGAGTACTCACCACCTCTCCAGCTAATTGGTTCCATTGCTATACTGCTCTAACAGTTAGGCAGTTTTTCCTGATGTTCAACTGAAATCTGACTTCCTGCAACGTGAGCCCATTGTTGTGTGTCCTACATTCTGGGTTGATTGAGAACACATCCTGCCCTTCCTCTGTATAACTAGGTATTTGAAAAGTGCTACCATCTCTTCCATCAATCTTATTTTCTCTAAGCTACCCATTCCCATTTCTTTCAGTCTTTCCTCACAGGGCTTTGTTTCCAGACCCCTGATCATTCTTGTCGCCCTCCACTGACCTTGTTCCAATTTGTCAGCATCCTTGTTAGCATTTGTCAGTGTGGTGTCCAGAACTGGACACAATACTCAAGTTGAGGATTATCTAATGCCTAGCAGAGGGGAATTAGTACCTTGTGGTATTTGGAAACTAGACTTCAGTTAATGCAGCCTAAAATAGTATTTGCCTTTTTTTTTTTTGGTAGACATATCCCACTATTGTCTCATATTCAGCTTGTGATATACAACAATTTCAAGATTCTTCTTAGTATTGCTAAGCCAGGTATTCCCCATCTTGCAGTTGTGTATTGGATTTCTTTTTCCTAGGAGCAAAACTTTGCATTTATCCCTGTTTGAATTTCATTCTGTTGTTTTCAGCCTAGTGCCCAAGCCTATCTAGATCCCTTTGAATTTTGCTTCTGTCTTTCATGGCATTAGCTATTCCACCCAATTTTGTGTCATCTGCATATTTGATTAGCATCCCTCTGTTTGAGGTCAATAACAAAAATTTTGAAGAGCACTGGGTCTTCAATTTGAGAAGAAGCCATTAATCATTCTTTGAATAAAATTCTGCAGCCAACTGTGTATCCATCTGACAGTTGTTTTATCCAGACCACACCTGGATAGCTTGCTAAGCAGAATATCATTGGGCAATTTGTCATAAGCTATTGCTAAAATCAAGATATACAGCATCTACAAGGAGAGAAACATAATCCTTAAGGTCTCCAGTCTACTATTTGCATAGATATTTGTCCAGGTGTGTAAACAACATTAGGTAAGCCTAAACTAAAAAGGGACAGCAGCCCAAACAATTATTGGTTTGAAACTGGGTTTCAGATGATTATCACCTTTGCCACAGTAGTTGTAGACACTCTGGGGTTGCTGAGCCACATATGAGGATATTTTGTCAAATACTTCTAAGCGTAATTTTTAAAAAATCTTTGTCTCTCCATTCACATGTTAATTCAGCGTTGAAGAGCAAAAGGCAACTCCTAAAATAAATTTAAAATACCAACCTTCCTTGTCTTTAAAGAGTATTTTTGCCTCTACACTCTTTCTTTTTCTGGAACCAATCTATCTGGTACTCTTTGAAAAATTTGTCCATTAGGATGGCACTTTCAAACAGCAAGAAGAAAAGCTTTACAGTGCTTGAGCAAGCTCAGTAAATGCTTGCCAGGAAAAACACTGGGTTCTTAAGCATTCTTACTTCTGCCAGTACACCATCAAGTGAACGAGGAGAGCAAAGAAGATCTTGGCATTTGAGTCTTTTTTCCTTTGAAGAGCCAAGGCCAGATTGTAAATGACCTTGAGGTGTTCTTCTGAAGTGCCAGCTGGACATTCAGTTTGACAGTTATGGCAGAACGGGTGCCTGACTCTGTGTGTGTGGGGGGGGGCAGTGGTAAGAGTGGAACATGGTCAGCAAAAGGGAGCAGAAGGGGAGATAAGAAGGAAAGGGAGAATTTGAAAAAGAACTCAGATAAAACAAAACCCACCATAGTTGGAGGGTGAAAACCAAAGAGAATGGAAAAAAAGAGAGAGAAAAGCCAAAGTTGAGAAGCCTGCATTTCCTTCTTCCTGATTTTTTTTGGGGGGGATTCCTTCCACTTCCCTATCTACTAAAATGGAAATGGTTGAAAGTGCCACAGTACTAAAACCAGCCCTTCCCTCACAAAGTTGATAGAGCACAGAAGTCTGACAGCCAGCATAAGGGGAGAGGTGTTCTCAAAAACGTAGTAGAGCTTACCCTCAAAGGAAGGTACCAGCCAACTCAGTAGATTTATATGCTGAAGCAGGGATTTGAGTTGAGGGCTCCTGAGTCCTAGTCTGTCATTCAATCCATTATTTACACCATACTGGCCCACAAAACCAACTTACCCAAATTCTATGGTATTGATATTTGTGTAGACCTGTACAAGACTGAGTGGTGTTTCTGGGTTTTTTTTTGGTTTGTTGTTGTTGTTGTTGTTGTTGTTGTTGTTGGTGGTGGTGTGTGTGTGTGTGTGTGTGTGTGTGTGTGTGTGTGTGTGTGTGTGTGTGTGTGTGTGTGTGTGTGTGTGTGTGTTTTTATTTTTTGTTTGTTTTGGCCCAAAAATGAACCAGCAGGAAGTGCTGGTTTGTTGTGTTTGTTTTCTTCTATAGCTCCTTCATTTCTCCCTTTTTCTTTCTCTGTCTGTGGCACTTTTCTGTCTCTTTGCATTTCTCTGGTTCTCTCTCTCCCATGCACACACTCTACTCTTTGACCTCTCCCTCTTTCCATCACTTTTCTCTCCTTCTCCCAGCCCAGTGAATACACTATGACGGTTGCTTCACATCCCTCTCATTGCGGTTCGCCGTCCCGCTTGGGACTGGTACGAAAAAATGTTACTGCACGTCCATTGCGTGATGGCGGGAGTTCGTCCTGACCACGCCCCCTGAACTGCAATCAAAGCATGATGAGCCCTACCTCTCCCTGGCCTCGGGAATCCTCTTGGTTCGCTTCTTGTTTCGAGATGAGACCCCGTGAAATAAGGCTCATCACGCAACGTGCACATTCTCCATCTAGTGGCAGGAGTGCGAAGTTGCATTTTCCAGTACAATCCTAATGGCGTAAACAATGCATTGCAGAGAGGGAAGAAGGCATATAACCTCAAACTTTGCTGCTTAACACATGAAAGGCAAAGTTACGGAGAATCGAAATATCGAAAAATGGAAGGTCGGACCAAAAAAGGGGGGGGGGAAGGCAGGGAAGTACAGGTGTTGTCACGAAACAAGGACATGAAGTAACAGTCATCATCATACCATCAATCACGCCATTGGGTAAACGGAAACAGGGACAGAACCGGGACAAGACCACGTGACCGCGAACGACATTATCATGAAACGAACGAAATCTCGGAATGAGGAAGGAAGTGAAGTAACCATCTATATGTGTGTGCTTACTTGGTTACTTAGACCTCGGGTAATGCTGAAGTTCGAGTTAATCAAATGCCTAGAAGTAAATTCCATTCACTTCAGTGATACACATTTATTTCCTGAATTATTCCTGAATGGATTATTGCACCTGAAGACACACTTATGAAAACCTTTCTGTACAAAATAAGCATCTTTAAGGAGTTGTATCTTCTAAACAGCAAGATAGATCAATAAATAAAAGGTTGTAGTAGGAATATTTTCTTTTTGAGGACATGGTGATTAGTACTTGAAAAGTAACCACCAAACTCATTGTGAGCTGAATACAAAGGCCACTTCACCTAGGGAAGCAGGTAAGAATGGTTTTTAAAATCGGACATCATATCTTTAAAAGATTTCACCCAATCTTCTTCAAATTTGGCACCAAACAGGTCAAGGCTGTCTACCATCACTTTGCCAAATATGGTCCTCTTTCACTAATAGGGTAAGCTGGGATTTATTTGAACTTATCCCTCCTATCAGAAATGGCTTACAGAAGGTTGAATTGTTTAGGCACACAATATTAGAGATGCATTCCCATGCACCTCTAATCAGCTGTGTGTGTCAGAACTGTTCCATGACAAGTTTTCTTGTCTGAATTTACATTAGTTGTTTTAACCGACAGTGAATTATTGTTAACCCCAGACTTGGATAGGGAATAGCTCTGAGCTAGGGGTGGTCAAGCTAGCAGGTTTTATAAGAACAGCAATATTTTCCATGTTAGTTTCCATCCCTCATCATGGAATTGTTTTTCTTTTTGTGTGCTCTTTGTAGCTTTAATGTTACATTTTAATGTTGCAAAATACCTCTTCTAATTCCCTATTCTTAACTTGAACATGCCTTAAATGTTCTGGGCTGTATATTGCCCCTCATTGTAAGCTGCCTTGGGTCCTTTTCCAAGGAGAAAGGTGGGGCAAAATATTCGCATAAAATACTAAATAAAAGAAGATCTTCAAGCAACTTTACCTACCCTTGGAAACTCCTACTGAAACTGTATTGAAGTTGTAAAGGTTAGATTCTGCTCTTTAATGCCATGTCTTGTTGGATTTTGTATGTAATACACAAGTACCCATATATCTGGAAGTTGAGTCATGGCAACTGGATTTCTTTTTCTTGAGAGATTGAAATATTTCGCAGCTCATCTAAACAGCTTCATCAGTTTGAAGAAAGCTAGTTACGAGTCCTCCATTTTATAGCTCACTTTGACCTCTTGTCATCCTGGTCTAAAATAGGTTCATAAGATGAACAATGGCCTGAATAGGCTTGTTAGGTAGACAACAGTCTCAATAGCCTTAAGGTGAACAATGCCCTAAGGTGCTGAGACCTATAAAGTAACGGTCGTTAGCTATGGCCTTGGTGGTGAAGGTTTTTTCATTTGTCCGGGTACTTTTGAAAGCACACCCTGATAAGTAGCAGATAGACTATGCCTGAGGCCAGCACTTTGGTTGAGGGAGGGGGCTTCGATGCTCACATGAATGGCTTCCCTTACTGCTCTCTCAAACCACCTATCTTCTTTGTCTAATATGTGTACATCCTCATCTTTGAAAGAGTGCCCTTTGTCCTTCAAATGGAGGTATACTGCTGATTCTGGTCCTGAGCTGTTACCCCTCCTATGTTGGGTTTGAAATAAACAGGGATGTGGTGTTTGCCAAAAATCCTTTTAAGCTTCTCAGACGCTCCAGCCATGTAAGGAATGATCAGGTTCTTCCGTCGGGTCTGGGTCTCAAACTGATCCCTTGTTCTTCTCGGTCGGCACACCGCTTTGTTGAAGGCCCACTTTGGATATCTACAGGCCTTAAGTGCTGTCTTCAGGTGCCTGTCTTCCTACTTCTTGGCTTCTGTGGAGGTGGGGATGCTCTTTGCTCTGTGGTTTAGGGTCCTGATGACTCCTAGTTTGTGCTGTAATGGATGGTGGGAGTCAAACAGTAAGTACTGATCTGTGTGCATGGGTTTCCTGTAAATTTCTACTCCCAGGTAGAAACCCACCCGCACAGATCAGTATTTACTGTTTGACTCCCACCATCCATTACAACACAATTTTCGAAGTGTATAAATGTGAATTTTAAAGGGAAATCACAGAAGTGCCAATTTGACATAGGGTATTATAGGATAATTCAAGCTTTCACACTATGTCCAGCTAACTGATGAAGCAGAGTTGTTTTATTTTTGTACCTTAAATTTCTGCTCCAAAGTTGTTATTCCTTGAGTACCAGAAAAGGAGCCTGGGCTTCATATAATATCAACTGCAGTGAATCTGGAAGTGATCAGGGAAGGTGGTTCACTGGTGTTTTTTAAAATGAAAATAAATCTCAGGTTGTTTGTGTGAGACTGGGAATATTTATGTACAGTTTCCCCTTTTCATTCATCGCATATTTCATCCAGTTCATTTGTGTGTGTTGTGGGATAAATCTTGTGTGTGTGGAAAAGAGTAGTGAAAAGAAAAAAAATCAGTCAGAGGAGGCAAAGGTAGCTGCAGTCACGACTCATTATGTGCACAGGTCATCCTTTGTTAAGCATGCCTGTTTGTGACACTTAAACTGCCTGCATGTTTGGGGGGTGGGGGGTGACTTCACACTGCCAGTTGAAAGGAAATCCAATAGACTCCTCCCTGTTCCAGATAAGAAGGAATCCTTGCTTTTATTAGAGTAAATAACCTCAAGTGGATAAGGGATGCTTACACTCTAGCTTTGGAAATAATTCTTGAAGTTAGGAGTAATTCTAGAATCAAGTGTAAACACTGCCTCTCATTTGATTTGGGCAAAGAGGTGCTTGTTCTGTTAGTTAGATTTGCATGCAGCTTTTCAGTTCAATAACTCACAGACTCGAAAAGATACCTTTCCGGACAATAACTTTCTGAATTCCTTCAATCAGCACACTAAGTATGGGATTCAGGGATTGTAGACTCAGATACAATCCATGTATTTGGTCTTGAGATGGGGTGTATAAGCAGAACTTTATGACTGGATGGGCGACTTGAGTGGTTCTGGGGTCCAGCTTCTCTCAGCTGAGGCACACTGAAAGATCTACCCTCACATCAGCATTTGCCACTGAAAATCCCATTAGAAATAATATAAACACTTTGTCTTCTTTAAATGATTTTTTTCTGATACTCTCCCCCAAATTTGGCAGCAAGCCAAGCCCTAAGAAAAGTGTAAAATATGGATCCTTACAAAGAGATAGAACTGTACTTTGAAACTGGTCGCATTCCACAAAGTAATTGGAATATCAGTATATTTTAGCAACAGCAGCGTATGCTCCCCAGTGTACTCGGGGGAGCATATCCTGCACCCTCCCCACTCATGCCCTGAAATGTATATGGAAGAGGAAGGAAATTATCTTAAATCACTAGTTGTCCCTTACATTAGTGGGAATTTGAATCAGTGGGACTTGGGATAGGGAAACAAGGAAGGAGGGGGGGGAGTACAAAGTACAGTAATGCCTTGGTTTACAAGTATCTTGGTTTAAGAGTGTTTTGCAAGACAAGCTAACATTTCTTCTAAATTTTGCCTTGATCAAAAAGGAATGCCTTGATATACAAGCACAGGAGCAGTTCACATGATTGCAAGTGAGCCAATGGTCCTTTTCTCCTCCCCCTGCTGGATTGTGGGTGATTGTCTGGAATATTCCGTGTCAGGCAGCCTCCAAAGCAGAGGGAGGAGAGAGGAATGGAGGTCTCCCTTACACTCGACATGAAATTTCTTATGGGGAATTTTGCTTTAATATACTGTGCAAGTGCTTTGGTTTACAAGCATGTTTCCAGAATGGATTATGCTTGTACCTAAACCAAGGTATTACTATAGATGCAAGATACCATTTGACTTCCTCCTCCAGCCACAAGGGGGAGCTACATGTGCTACATACTGCTGGATATGGTTCTGGGATTTGTTTTTGTTTTTTTTTGCAGTTTCCTCCAAATGTTACTGAGTTCCTTAAAGCCTACTTTTTCTTTTTCTCTTTCTTGTTGAAGGTCTGCAGAGAGGTTTAACAAAAGCTCTTAAGGAGCTGGATGACTATCTGAGAAACCCTTTGCCAGAAGAGATTGATGCAGGCAGCACAGAAGAAGAGAAAGTTTCAAAGCGCAGGTTTCTGGACGGGGATGAGCTGACCCTTGCTGACTGCAACCTTCTGCCCAAGCTACATGTTGTCAAGGTGAAAAGATTTCAAAATCATGAAACTCAACCTGACCAATTAATATTGGTAGAAGAATTGCAGTCCAGCCGCATCCTCACCCAAACTAGGCTTGTGGAAACACTATGCCAAGTATTTATGAAGATTCTCTGCCAAAACGCGGCGGCCAGACTGGTGGCGGGAGTGCATCGATTCGAGCACATCACCCCAGTTCTGGCCCGCCTGCATTGGTTACCCGTTGCAGCCCGAATCAGATTCAAGGTCCTGGTTTTGGTTTACAAAACCCTCCATGGCCTAGGACCTGGCTACCTGACAGAGCGGATCGACCAGCGGTCAACTTCGGCCCGTCCAACTAGGTTGTCGCGGGCGCACATGCTGCGCGTGGCCACGCCCAGGGAGGCTCGGAGAACTTCCACTCGCTCCCGAGCCTTCTCTGTGGCTGGCCCGACGCTTTGGAACCATCTACCAGCAGAAGTGCGCCTTGCAGAGTCACTGCTGCCTTCAAGGCCCTTAAAACCTTTCTCTTCCGGGAGGCATTTGGATGATATTTTTTTGTTCTTCTCCCCGCCATCGCCATCTCCTGCACTTTGCTGTTTTACCTGTTTAGTTTCTATAATATTGTGGAATTTGTTGTTTTCTTATATGTTGTAAACCGCTCGGAGTTCCCGACCAGGAAGACGGGCGGTATATAAGTCCCACAATAAATAAATAAATAAATAAATCTAGGTGAGGTTATCCAGAAGCTGAGTCATGGCAACTGGACTTCTTTTCTTGTGAGACTGAAACATTTTGCTCCTCATCCAAGTAGGTTCATCAGTCCTAGTAAAGTCAGTGCCAGGCTTTCAATTTATAATTCACCTTGGTTTCACACCACCCTGGTCTGAACAGCTTTGTTAGGTGGACAGTGGCTAATGTCAGTCAGTTGGGTCAGTTCATTTTTACCATCCTTAGACCAATCATACCAACAAAAATAATGCTTTTCAAAAGTCCAAAAAGAAAAGAAGATACTGTATCTCCAAATACTTCATAGAAACAGTTAACATTAAAATACAATTAAAAGTCTAATATCTAGTTACAGTGGAGTTTCCAAGACCTGAGTACAGTGGTACCTTGTATAAAGGAATTAATTAGTTACAAATGAAATTTTGTTAAGCAAAGTTTCCTTTATACAAATTTCCCATAGGAATGCATTGAAAACGGATTAATCCCTAATCACAACTGTTTTTTTGTTGTATGGATTTGCTCCAAGGCGATTCTGTTAAGTGATTTCCCCCATCTCTAGAAATTTTTTACTTTAAGTGGATTTTCTATTAAACAAACTGCTTGTTATATGATGGCCCACTGTATTGTTAAACAGAATCTGGCTTCTTGGTAAGTAATCTTGATGTCTATATCAGAAAGAAGAAACTCAAGTCTGCTTTTTTTTCTGAACTGCCAGGGAGTTTTTTTAATCAGTGGGACCCCATAGGCCAGTGGCCGGGGAGTCAAACATGAAACCCTGGTTACCAGGGCTTCCCTCCCAGCCAGCCAGTTCTGGAAGGCTTCCCAGCTACTGTTGGCACCAGCTTGGAGCTTGTCAAGTGGCAAAACCAGAGACACTGGAGCTGCCCTTGAGGAAGGAAGAGCATTACTGTCTAGCCAGTGCCCGGCCTAGCCAGCCGCTGCAACAGTGGGCAGCTAGCAACGTTGGTTTTGCTGGGGGTGAGGGCAGTTCCAGCAGCTCCCTTTCCCACGAAAAAGCAAACAGGTGAGGCTGCACCAACCCCAACACTCTCAGAAGCAACTGGTAGCCTTCCAGGTGGCCTGGCCTTGGGCTGGGGACTGCCCCACATCCTACTTTAATGGGAGGATTCACATCAAAGCCGGACATGTGCCCCAGGTGGATTCAGATCTGCTTTTAGATAACTCCCTGTTGTTTTTTAAGGTCAGAAACTTAATGAAGGTTATCTGAAATGTGTAGTTCCTGCCTATGAGCTTGAATCCTCAACAGGGTGGAAACATGTGCACTACTCCCTTCTGCAATACTAGGATGAGGGACATGGGACACCTGTGTAGTTGAATAGAACCCACATATAACTCATATTCCCCCCCCCCAAAAAAAAAAAAACATTACTACAAAGCAAAAAACATTTGACTTAAATGTCATTATTACCCCCTGGCTAGCAGAATGCCTCTGTTGCTTTGCATATACAGTGGTGCCTCTGGTAACAAATTTAATTTGTTCTCAGAGGCAATTTGTTATCCGAAAAAGTTGTTATCCGAAATGTGATTTCCCCATTGAAATGGATGGGGAATCAATTAATCCGTCCCAGAGGTCCGAGAAAAGGCAAAAAAGCTAGGGGGAGAATTGCTAAAAAACCCATTAAAAGTGCTCTAACTCCTCCCACCCCTCCACAAACTACAAGAGGGTGCAATACATCCTGGGTACACTTTTTTTGCAAGGCATTATGAAATATTTGTTTTCTGAGGCAGCCCATAGGGAACATTTGTTATCTGAGGCACTGCTATAACCAGAAATTTCCATTTGGTATCAAAAAAATTTGTTATCCAGGGCATTCTTTATCCAAAGTATTAGAGATGGGCACGACCAGAAGTTTTTTTCCCCGAGTTGTCGTTTTTCGGGACGGGTCCGTTTCAGGTCGTTTCCGTTTTTCGCGAAATTTTTTAAAAATTTGTTGTTTTGTCGTGTCGTTTGTCGTTTGTTGTTACCACCGCGTCCCGCCGGCGCTAGGTGTTTTTGCACCCTAGGTGGCGGGCGGCGGGCGGGGGCGGGAAGGGGGCGGGCGGGCGGGCGGCGGTGGCAGGGGGAGGGGCGGGTGCGGGCGGCGGGCGCGGGTCCCGCAATGACCCAGAGCAGGCGGAAAACACTTTAAACTGACTTGCTGCACAAGACTGCATCGAATAAAGCAATTGCAAACAAAGTGGGCAAAATGCAATATATTTCTTTTTTTTCTCTTGGTCTATGCTGAACCAGCCGGCCACCCTACTTGGTCTGGCTGCCTGTTATATTTTTTTGTTGTTTTGTTTTGAAGCTTTTATCCATCCCATCTCCCCTCCACCTCTCAGAGGCAGCAGGAGACACAGACATTCCGTTCCTCCCCAAATCTGGATGAGGGTCTACTCCTCTCAATGGCCCCCCCATCTCCAAGGTCCTGGTTTCACACTGTAAAGCCAAGCAATTAAGCCAATGCAACCCTGGTCATCTAGCGGTTAGAGTCTGATATTAGGGTTAGGGTTAGGGTTAGGGTTGGAATAGGTAGGGATTGGGCTCTGGGTTGCTCTTAAGGAAGACAGTGTGCTGGTGTACGGGCACACAGCTTGGATTAGGCAGAAGAACTCTAAGTTTTACACTACAGCCCAGATCCCACTAGGCTATACAAGGAGGACTATGGGCGTCCACGTCCAAATAATAGGTCAGTTGAGTAGTTTGTGCACGGCTGGCACTGTGTTGTAAGGAAGGACAAGTAGTAAACAAAGTAAACTGGAGCTGGAACCCACAAAAGGTGTGCCTTGTAAATAAATGAACGAGCAAGCACACTAGTACAGGAGTAGTTTGTGCACGGCTGGCACTGTGTTGTACAGTAATATAATAAGGAAGGACAAGTAGTAAACAAAGTAAACTGGAGCTGGAACCCACAAAAGGTGTGCCTTGTAAATAAATGAACGAGCAAGCACACTAGTACAGGAGTAGTTTGTGCACGGCTGGCACTGTTTGTACAGTAATATTAAGGACAAGTAACCAAAGTAAACTGAAGCTGGAACCCCAAGTCTGGTAGAAAGGCAGATCTCAGACTCAGAGGGCAGTGCCCATGCAAAAGGTGTGGCTTGTAAATTAATGTATTGTACAATGATAAACAAACAAAGGAAACAGTGTTGGAGTAGGATGGATGGAACCCCAAGTCTGTTAATAAGGCTGATATCAGAATGGACCTGTGTTGTTTTACTGCAGTGTCCTCACAAAAAGTTTAGGAAACAAACAATGTAAGTAAAAGTAAAGTACATATAATATTGTAATGTATTTCTAAAATGTAAAATATTCTCCACTAGATAGAGGTGCCCTTGGCTTGCCAACAAATGTGTTTCAGTGCACTGGTTGGGGAAATCTGAAATATACTAGTATATATTTTTAAAATAAATCCACACCTCGCCTCCCAAACCCCCCCTTTGAAGCACTATCAGAAATGAAATCCTCACAATTGGAGAATAAAAAAGAAAACTGCTAGGCTTGCTTGCTATTCCCACCCACAGCAGAGCTGCAGGCAGGGTATGAAAGGACCTTGGCTTGCTACCAAGCAAATGAAATTTTTAAAATAAATCCACACCTCCCCTCCCACTCAAACCTCCCCCCCTTTGAAGCACTATCAGAAAAGAAATCCTAACAAACTGCAGGAGAATAAAAAAGAATAAACTGCGTTGCTATTCCCCACAGCAGACAGGGAATGAAAGGAATTATTATTATTTCCTAAAAATGCAATTGAATCAATTCCCTCCCTGTCTGCCTAACTGAAATCTAAAGGCTCCGCGAAATCGAAACTAGTCTAGCATAGCAGCCAGCTACACACCTCTCCCACCCACATCCAAGCCCGGACTGCGACTCTTCTGGGAGTGCCTTGGCTTTTTATGCCCTCTTGCACATCCAGAAGTGTCAGTCAAAACCTGGCCATGTGATTGGTAGAATGGGTCCAAAAATTTGCATGGTCCCATCCCATGGCCAGCCCATCATTGCGCAGGTGTAATAAAAATAAAATAAAATAAAATAAAATAAAATAAATGGAGACATTTTGTTGCAAGAAAAACCCTCTGCTGCTACTATAAAAAATCAGGCATTTAAAATAGCTAATTTTCAAATGTTTCTGTGGTGCTTTGGTGGGTTTTTGGACCACGATTTAAAAAAATTGCAGTTGCCATTTTGATGGGTTTTTGGACCACAATTTAAAAAAATTGCAGTCGCCATTTTGGACCCCCCCGCACCGCATGGCAAATGGAGACGCCGAGGATGCCCCCTCCCAGCCTGGTACCAGAAGCCCAGGACAGGAGGGGGGAGAAGGCTGGGACACCCCCCCCCCAGAAACCACCCCTCTGGTAGGTGCCCTCAGGCAGGCATATTTTTGCCTGCTTTTTTGGCCGGGAATTGGGGTTTTTTCCTATTAAAACTTTTTTTCTGTGGCGCTTGCGCTTGGCATCACGTGATCGCTGCGCGATGCCAGGAACGACAACGACAAATCAGACCCAATTTTTCTTTTTTCGGTTCGAGTTCGAGTTCTGACGGCTTAATTGTCGTTACCGTTTCCGTTACGTAACGGAAACGATATCCGAAAACGGAAACGACAATTTCGTCAAGTCGTGCCCATGTCTACGAGCTATTACTGTATTTAGGGAGGAGGTGGCGTTGTCTGTATGATGAGTCTTATATGTGCAGTGATACCTGTGTGTCTGCCTTGCTGACCTTTCTCCCCATGAGCTGTTTGACTCGGCCTTCCTACCCCGCCCTCTCAGTCGCTCTCTTTCCCATAAACCCATGTGCCACCTCATATACACCTCACTGTCACGTTGCAGAGAATCTCCCACTCAGCACATGGTTGGGCGTTGCAACAACTCCCTTACTGCCTTCCTTCACCACTAGCTTAAAGGCAATGCCGAATGGGGAATCCATGTGCTAGTACTGCAATGCTGGCAGGGGTTTTTCCACACCTTCAGTACTGTAGTCACTTAGATGCAGGCCCATGCCTGTTTTTGTTGCTGTGTGTCATAAGCTCTGCTTATCATACTGTGTGCACCAAGCATTAACATTACATGTTTTGATCTTCATTTTTAGATTGTATCAAAGAAATATCGGAACTACGAGTTCCCCGCAGAGATGACAGGACTTTGGCGGTACCTGAAAAATGCTTATTCTCGGGATGAATTTATCAACACCTGTGCGGCAGACAAAGAAATTGAACAGGCTTACGCAGATGTGGCAAAGCGGCTCAACAAATCTTAATCAAAACCTTCCTAAGTACCCTTCTGAATGATGCCTTCAAGTGTGTGCACGCACACATAGAGACACATACGCAGAGAGGTTATTTATCATGATATCACTATATTGTAACATATTAGAGTGGTGTCTCATTGTCTCCCCAATTTGAGAGAATGGCTTCAATTCCCATTCTCCTTGTGTAGCCTCTAATATCTGCTTTGGAGGGTTGGAGGAGCCAACCTCCTGAGGTGATTTCCCCCCCTTGAGAAATGGAGGGAAGAGGACAGTGACATAAAGGAGAACTCATTTTTGAACTCTTTACCAATATACTGGGATAAATATAATTTATTGTCTATTCCTGAAACTATTTTCTCTTATTAACAGTAGAACATAAATGTAAAGATGTTTATGGGTTTGATTTCTATAATTTCTTTGGGGACTCTTCTTGCGATATGTTTGACTACACACTGCGAAAAGGACTGAGGACCTTAAATCTGGAAGGAAAGTAGGAAGAAAGTACCCTCTTGAAAGGAGTGCAAATTTAAAACTGACACGATGAATCTGTGCCTGTCCAAATGTCTTTGGATTCCTATCAGCTTCAGAAGACAAGCCTAACAAATGGTCAGAGATGGTTGGAATTGTAGTCCAATATGGGGATGGCCAGAGATTGCCCATATCTGTAGGAAATAGATTTAAAACCCATTTCATCTTCACAGAGCTAGCAGATATTTGTAATTGCTGCTGGGGAAACCTAAGGGGATGGTGGAATTCCATATGCTGGGTCACATTGATTTGATTAGCACAGAGCACTAGTGCATCAAAATTTGTGTACTTCATGATGTTTGGAGCAGCTGAGTTAAAGATAAAAGGATATTCAAACACTTTATTGATGGAATTCACCTAGGTATTGAAAGAGTCCTCACGGTTAACAGGGTCCTAAGGAATAGTGGTAAACTTGCCAATATATCTCACATGTCAGTATGGAGAAGGGGTGCACAACAGAAGTCAGGTGTGTTATATAAACTCCAGGATAAGAGTATGAGTTCATTTTCTATTCCTAAAAAACAAACAAAAAACAAACAAACAATAGCACTGTTCCAAAGTTGTTCCACACAACCACCACTAAAGCCCCATTGAGTATCTGGCTGTTTAATGCCCCTGTCTTTCTTCCCATGTTTCATAAATAATAAGTTCATTGTACTGAGAGACAGGGGTTTCTAAAATTGACTGTTTTGTGTTACACCCAGCTTTTGCATGAAGAGTTCTGCTTGAAGCCAATGAGTGCATTGTTTGATCTGCAGTTTAAAGAACTAATTTTCTTTTTTCAGAAATAGAGAGGTTTTAGATCATCTATTTTGTCATTTGAGAAAGCAAAATTTGCAGTCTGGATAGCAGGGCCATATAACAGGGCTGTGATTAGGCTGAACATGTAGTTTTTTGCTTCAGGGAAAATCACATTCTACATTTTTATTATTTTCTTAAAGTCACCAAATCAGAACCTGGTGTAGAACAGCGAATAATGAGAATTTGTTATTTTATATTATAGCATGCAGCTCGTTAAAACAAAAACAAAAATATTTTTTAAACGTCGCATCTATAAAATGAAAGCAAATCATATTTGTAATTAGAATTATAGGAATGCTTGTTTCCCCAACGAAGATGTGACAAGCTCAGGGAATTTAAGGATCAAACTACACAATGATGAGAGTGCATGTTCCTTGACATTAACTGTTTTCCTTCTCACAATAGTCCCCCCCACACACACACACACTCCCAAGAAATAAGTGTTTGTGCCTTAGCATTTAGATTTGGGAATAAGGGCTGTGTATGCGTTCCAGAGACAGACAACAAATATGGCACTGTAAATACAAATACACACATGTATAAAAATAATGTGCTCTTTCAAGTACACCTCTTTAGCCACTGGAAAGAGCACCTCTTCTAAAATTGTGCTAAAATGCCTTATAGTTTCACTTGTGCTTAAAGACCCAAATCATCTGTGGAACTCACTGGGTAGCTGTAAGGAAGTCGTTTGCAACTAGGGCAATGTAATTCACAAGAGTGCAAAGGTGTTTGCTTCTTTGATGACTGCTCAGAGGACCGGGGTGTGGGGTGTGGGGTGAGGTAGGTGGCACATGAATATGGTGCATCCATCTTCCAGAGCACCATGTGCAGGAAGCACATTTGTCTTTCCTGACACAGCATCTTCAGAGCTAGGGCCTTTAAAAGTCATTTGAGAGGTTGCCTTGAGTGACTCTAGAGTTGTGAAAGCTAGTAGATACTTGTGTATTTACAGTCTTTATTTAAAATATTTTGACCCTGGCTTTCTCCTTAAAATGACCCAACATAAGGTGATAGAAGTTCAGAGTGTGGCATTCTGGATAGCAGGGGAGCACACAAACCAGAGATGATGGGATGGGAATCACCTCCACAGACAGCAAAGACATCTTCTTCCTTGTTTCATATCTGACAAAGAATATCTTGCAATAAGTCCATGAACCCCCTAGTTTCCCCTCAGAACAGGCTGCTGAAACAAGGCCAGTGCTCACACATTTAAAAACACTGGTGAAAACTGAGCTGACTCAGGAAAGACAAGCAGCAGCCAGAAAAATCCAGTGAGATCACAAAAATCTGCTGAGACCAATGGGACTTATAGAAAAGGAGAAGGAGAGAGATATCCTCTATAATAAAATTAATATTATGGGATTAGGTTTTTATTTACTTTTGAGTCAAGTTTTCATTCTATTTAGCATGCAGCAATACCCAACTGGGTCATCTTAAATGGCCTGTGTGTTACACGTATAGCAAAGAAACAATGAGGTGTGTTCATTTCCTGTTTTGTATTAAGGCACACATTACAGATAGCCCGTGATTAAAACTGGAAGGGCATAGACGCTGAAAAGTGTTTCAGCTTCCCCTTTGCATTTGAGAAGTGCAGCTTCTATCGACCAGAATCCCGATTGACCTATAGCAAAACAAAGCATTATGTAGACTGTGAGATGGCGGAAAGGATGCTCTTGCTCCACCCTTAAACATCGCCACCAAGTCAAGGAACTTTGTTTGCTAATGATGGGTATCCACAAAGTACTCTGCTCTTTCTGATACTGGTGTATTTTAAAAAGATGTATATTACTTGGTCTTTTTTTTAAAGTGGGAGGTTGGTGTACTGTGGGGTACTACCTCTGTTTCTGAGCATGTCTCTGGGTTGCCATGACGTTTGTAGGAAAAGGGAAGCTGGGATGGACAGAGAATGGTCCCGAGGGATTGAAGTGGGTGATGGGAATTGTGCCATGTATGTTCCAGTGTGTGTGTGTGTGTGTGTGTGTGTGTGTGTGTGTGTGTGTGTGTGTGTGTGTGTGTGTGTGTGTGTGTGAGAGAGAGAGAGAGAGAGAGAGAGAGAGAGAGAGAGAGAGAGTTTATTTTGAAATAGGATGTTTTTGTTGTATATGTTTATCGTTCAGGGTGGAAGTGAGTATGAGTTTATGGTATAGACATACTGTATATACAATACATGAAGGAAGGAAGGAAGGAATATACAGTAGATATACAGTACATATTTCTTTAAATATTGCTAGTTTATCTTTTGAAAAGCTGGTGGTTTTCGGTTTTGCCCACTGGGGACAAATGTGTGATTTGTCATTGGAAAGTCCGTGTTCCCCTTCTGCTTCCAAGGTACTTGTATCTTATCAGCTTGTCTTCTCGGAATTAGGCTGGAGTAGTAGGAAAAGAGTGGATTCAAAATAGTGATTTTGGTTCTGGAGCTCATCTCTGCCTTGTACATAAGAGCCCTTGGCAAAGTTCATTGTCTATCTTTTCTGGGGAAAGGGGTTGTTGGTGACTGAAAACATCCACTGTGGCAACACTTTGTGAATGGACAAATCTCCGTTCCATGGCAGCTCTTTTGTAAGAGCTCCCACAAAAAGCTTTGATAATTGCAAAAATGCCCACTGACCTCAGACAGTTGGGAATCCCTGAACTAGGTTTTTTTTTGTGACTTTAGGGCTAGCTCACAATCTTTTTTAATTGCCATATCCAGTTCCGGACATTTTGCTGCAGATGGCAGAGTGGCATGTAACATATTAATCCTCAAATTCATGGGGCATAATTCCAAAGTCCAAACATATTGTCAGGGCTTAAAGATCTGCAAGTACTTCTCCCCATCCCTTCTAGCTTTAACCAGGAACATTAATGTTCCCCAAATAAGGCAATGCCACAATCCCACCTCAGCTTGACTAATTATTTTTTAAATCCTGCACCAGACAGACGAAGGGCAGTTTCAGAGTGTCAACATTCACTGTACAAGTAAAAACATGGAGTTATCCAAGTGTGTCATTCTGGGGAAAGGGAGTGAGGACATACATATACTGTATATATATATAGGGAATGTGTAAAGATTAGTTCTTGGTCCCTGAGGGTAAAAGGTGAAATACATTTGATGAATGGGATGAGAGTTATTATTACAGCCAGTATTTAAAAGTACGCATATCTTAATGTTAATGCCAAAGCTAATGTCTCCATCTTATTCTAGCCCTAAGAAATCAAGACTTCTGTTTGTTAAAGGCCAATAGTCTCTATAGCTAACGTAGGATTTAGGTTCTGGTACCCCATACCTAAAGTCTAGAACTAAGTTCAGACCATACTTGTTTTCAATGTGTATATCATTTTATCCCATCACTGCAGCTAAGGGAGCCATGACCCCATGTAATTCAAGGATGGTATTCTGTGTTAAATGTTTAGTGCTTTGTATTTTCACGTTTCTGCTCCTACATCGGAGCAAATGTTTTGTGGTGTGTGTGTATCAGAAAGAGCTATAGGTAATCTTGATGGGAAGTAAGATTTCTTGAAAATGCCCTGCCTATTTCAGGGAGCCCATATGGTTTAGGTAATAATTCAGAAAAGTGTACAAGTTTCTATTGTATGTCCAGTATTAGCTCCTGATGGATTTCAGAACTTCATCTTTTGGCTGTTTGGCTTTGTTTCCATTTTTTAAGGCAGACGTATGGGTTAATCCTACTGAAGATTGCTTAGCTACACTGACAAGACATACAGTATGGATTAACAATAACTTTGTTCATAAATTTTTCACAAGATGTAAAGAAAGATGCAGATCAGAGGGGAAAGTAGCCAACAATGTGGATTTAATCACTGGTGTTTCAGAAAATGCAGACCAAATGTCTGTAAAAATGTCAGTTGTAGCCAAACATTTCTTAGATATTTGTTTCAAAGACACCAGCGCTTCACACAATAATTCATCCCTATCCAGGATCTGCGTTGATCCTTCTGTTAATATCAGTAAGTTTAATAATACTAAAGGCACCTTTCTTTTAATGGAGTGCTGGAATAGCTGATAGTCTAGCCCATTGTTGGTGAACCTATAGAACGGGTGCCCAAAGTGGCACTCGGAGCCCTTTCTGTAGGCACCCAACATCGCCCCTTCACAGCCACCTGTATTCAGGTTAAATTGCTGTATTGGCACTTTTGCGGAAAAAATTAGTGGCTTTTGAATTGCAGTTTGGGCACTCGTTCTCTAAAAGGTTCGCCATCACTGGGCTAGCATATCTGTAAAGGCAGGCCAGTTCCAAGGAATTTTAAAGAGGAACTGTGGCAAACACCTTACTGAAGCATTTCTATGGGGAAATTCCTGTGTCAGGCTCCCGTAGCAAAACCAAGAAAGAGTCTTGTGGTAGGTGAAAAACCCACAGATTCATTGGGGTATAAGCTTTTGTGGACTATATTCCACTTCACCGAAATCATCTGATGAAATAGTTTGTTAAATCTGTCTTAGCACAACACACAATATATGCACATTTGTGCTGAGCCAGTGAATTCTGGCACCTGCTGGGCACAGATGGGCTTTCAACCCAGGGCCGGCGCTAGGTTTTTTTGTGCCCTAGGCGAGGGCGGCAGGTGGCTGTGCTGGCAGGGGGTGGGGTGGGCGGGGGGCGGCGGCGGTGGGGGGTGAGGGGGCAGCAGTGGGGGGCGAGGCGGCAGGGGGTGGCGGATGGCGACGGGCACGGGGGGTGGACAGTGATGGGCGTGGGGGGCGGGTGGACAGCGACGGGCGGGGGGGACAGACGGCGGTGGCCAGCGGCGGTAGGGCAATGGGGGGGCAGCAGGCTGGCCAGCACCCCCTCTCCATTTTGGCGCCCTAGGCAACTGCCTAGTTCGCCTTAATAGACGCACCAGTCCTGTTTCAACCCCTTCCTCCTTCTGGTAGACAAAGCTCAAGTATTCTCCTCTAGTACTGCTGGGTTTATTTCTCTGCCTGGAGACCCAAAGGATCACTGCAAGTTCTTGAGGCTTTCGCCCCAAAACATGTTAACCCTAATTGAGGGGGTCAATAATCCAGAAATGTCTCTTCTCCAACCTCAGTGCAAGGCAGAAGGACATAAATGAAGCCCTATTTGGCTTTTAATCTCCACAGTTATTCCCATTGTTGCACATACCTCTTAACTAGGTTAAGGTAACTCTTTGCCAGGAGAAAGTCCTGAAAGAAAAATAGCAGAATGTGGTTGCATCGTGCACAGTTCTCCCTCCCCGACACCTCCTCTGCATCTCTACAAAGATCTTGGTGTCTTTGGGTATGCTTGTCTCCCCATCAAAGAGATACTGACATTTACTGAAGGTATGTTTGGGATAGGAAAGGAGCTGCATTTTGGTAAATTACATTAGTATTTTTAGGCTACAGTCCAAACGCTGGCTGAAGTGCGGCAGGTGGCAGGTAGAGCAGGACCATTGAATCACTGAAACCTGTAGAGGAGTTGACTCACCAAAACTGCACTGATTCAAGTGGGTCTACTCTAGAGAAAGTAAACCCACATACTGTACTGATGCCTTAGCATTGGCCTACAACCCTAACTGTGTTGTGGGCTAATATTAATATGTCAGTACAATAGAGTGTGTCCTCCTATTATAGTACAGTCCTATTCACATTTCTTCAAAAGGATGGCCTGTTGAGCCCTTCTGAATTCATCCATCCTTCTGCTGAGGAATTGTATATATTATACTTGTACAGGCTCACTGTCTTACTTCCCTCGTCGGGAAATAGATGCGGTATAAAAGTCTGAAAATAAATAAATAAATAAATTTTTGCTGAAGAGAATATTAGCTGAAAACGGAGAAATGGAGCATGAAATTTCAACATTAAACCAATGGAAGGAACCAAAATTTAGGGTTCCTCCATAAGGTCTTAAATAGGGGAAGTACTGCTTTGTCAATGTATTAGACATTTATAAAGATTAGGTATAGAATATTATAGCCAATATTTTTTGTGCAGTGATAAAAATGTAAATAATATTTTATGATCAGCATATCCAATGGATTATTTTTATAGACATAAAGCAAAAACAGGAGAACAAGGACTTATTTATTTAGAATGGATTTACAGTGCTTTCATTAATCTGAACATTTTCAAGGATTTGGAACATTTTTAGATGTCTGTGCGACATGGATTGCAGTTTTTGTAAGGGTCAATTAGAAAAATCTGGTGAATCTACATAATTATGAATCGTTGAAAGACCTACTTCAGTTTGCTATAGTTAAAACCCTGTTTATATTTTTAGTCTGCAGCTTAATTTACAGGATTCATATGTGGAAGAAGGCATAGTAGATATAAGAAGAAAATTTCTGAAGCCTTTTGTAGTTTAAATGGCATATTTTTTAATTCTCCACCCACAAACTAAAAGGGTTTTTGGGGCCATAACATACATTTTAAATAGATTTTTTTTTAAAAAAAAATGTATCCTGATAATTATCACAGAGATTAGGGGTAGAGGCATCATTTTAAAACCAGACATTTTGCTGTTTGGACATAAAAATACAATGCCAGTATTTAGTAAGTAACTGCAAGCTGTATTTTAATTGCAAAATAATGGAGCCACTATAATCTACTATGTGGATAATTAGCTTTACAGTGCTTGGAAAACTTTGGTAATGATAATGATTCATTATGAAAAACTTGAGGGAAGACTATTAGAAATCATACTCTCCAATCAAAATTAAATCATATGAAGGAATATTGCTACAGAGGATAAGTATCGTATAAACAGTCTTCTAGCTTTGGATAGTATTTTAAATGCAGTATTGTCGAAATGGCGGTTTGGTGTACATCCATGAAGGGCCCATGTGGACATGGAATGGAGTGAAGTCTGTTGAAATTTCATGGCTCCTTTCAGAGGGGATCTGGATTTTTTAAAAGATTGTTTAGCAACCCTGCTTTCCTTCTTAATAGGCACTTAAGCGCAGGAACATTTTCTTTATTTGGTACCTTTGGGCACAGCTCTGATGTAGCCTGTTAAGTGGTGCCAAGCAGGTTGCCCCAGGTAAATTTCCAGCCTGCCTTATTGCCTACACATGTGAAATGGGTGCTACTGTGGAACACTGTAAAGTATTATTTAGAAACAAAAGTGTTCCAGATTGGCTACCAGTGAGTCAGACACCATGTGCATCGAGCAAAGCCTTGAGACCGGCCTGCCATCAGAAACCACAGGGTGAGAATACCAGCTCTGAAGTGATGTTTTTGTCACTAGTCATTTTCTATTTATAACAACAGCACAGCCCTGTTTTTATAACAACACAATAAAGTACAACAGGAGCAGGCATTGTTCTGCCTAAATTGCTTTTTCTCATATGGGTACACTTTAAACAGTTACTCATTGGCCTCTTGCCACACAGACATACACACACACAGAGAGAGAGAGAGAGAGAGAGAGAGACATACATACATACATACATACATACATACATACAGACAGACAGACAGACAGACAGACAGACAGACAGACAGACACACACACACACACACACACACACACACACACACACACACACACACACACACACACACACACAGAGATCAAGGAATGAAAGGACTGCAGTGCATATGTGTGTGTCTCAATGCATGAAGCTCCATGAGCCACTCCTTCAGCAAGAGACTTTTTGAGAGCTTAATGCTCTCTTGAGATGAAGAAGTGGAGGGGGGAATCTGTTTTTAGCACGTCAGGGGTCAATTAGCTGAGGCCGCAAAAGGCTTTCTGCAACGTGGTCTCAGTAACTGGCATGTTTATGAAACCGAAAAGTGAATGTACTCAAGTGTGGGAGTGAGTAGCTGATATATATTTTATATTGATTCTCACACCGTGAATGCCCCAGGGGAACAGGTGGGTCAGAAATTAAGCTAGGAACTGCGAAGAGATGTCTCTCGAAGACAGGCTCTGTTCCTCCACGGGATGAACACACCAGCTACAAGGGTCTGCAGGTATTCCAGATACTCTTTGTAACCATTGGCATTAGTGATGATGCTCCAATGCAGATACCGAAACCTTAGTTGTACTGTGCATAAAATGAACAAAAATAGGGTTGCTGGGTGTGGGGTTCGTTTAAGCCCCCCCCATCTCCCTCTTCATGCAATTTCCCAGTAGATACAGCAGGCACCTTCCAGGCACCTTCTCAACTTTAACTGTTTTGTTAATTTCTTCCAACAGGTTTGTAGCCACTCTGCTCTTTTCCTCCAGCACCTTGACCGGTAACTTAGGCTTCAACCAAACATCACTAACAGTCCTGAAAGATTGGTCAGGTTTCTCTAACAAACATGCAACTGGCAACAAGCAGTCCAGTCCATACTACCCTGGGCTTCTCTCCTCGGAGGTTTCTGGTCCTTGTAAAACATCCATCCAACACACTCTTCGGCCTGGGTCCTGTTGGAGAGGTGGGAGAAAGGGTCTCCTCCCAGTGTTGGTTCCACTGGAACTGTGACATCTCCAGTTCTCCCTGGCTTGTCTCTCTCTCTCTCTCTCAAAGAAGGTGTGCCTTTTCTTTTGTCATTCTCTATACACTGCCTCTCCACAATATTGAAGCTTCCACTCCTTCTTGCTCCTCTGCTCTCATTCTGATGCCTTTTGCAGTAACTTAAACGTCACCCACTCTTCAGTCCATGGGTCCTTCTTCACAACATCAAACAACTCCTCCTCCTCCTCCTCTACTTTTTCCTCCTCCACCCAACACACCATCTCTTTCTCCTGCTTTTCTGTCCCTTCTCCCTTCCCCCACACTCCTTTATATTTTCCCTTCCCAACAATTTTAGCAGTTCCTCCTTTCCCAGGCTTTTCCCCTCTTTCCATTTTAAATCAGATAGTCCCAACCTTCGGTCCAGAAGTGAGGGTTTTTTTGCTTGGTGGTTTCTTGAAAGAGGATGGTGCACTAAATTCCGCCTCGGTTCTCTCACATTGAGTTTTGATTTGGATGGATGAGTAAGGTTAAAACTCCTGTTTGATAAGTCACAGGGAGCACAACCAAAGCACAGAGCTCAGTCCAGACATCCTTTCCCAGCCTGGAGCTGAGTCTGGTGGCAGGCTGGCCCCTTGGCAGCGGTTCAGAGGCCATGCTGTCCCTGTAGGATTGGTGGGCAGTGGAAAATATTGTGCAGAACCCAGCAAATCCACAAATTAGCCAAAAGTTTTAAAAATGCTATATCCCCCTAAAAAAAAACTGTAAAGAAGTACTGTACTGTACAAGACGATGTAATTTCTGGGCTGGGTAGCAGGTGTGTATTATGACAAAGATAATATGGTGTCAAAAAGGAAGCAGACATTTTAGCCTCAAAACTTGCATCTAAGGTTGGGTGGAGGTTTAGTCTGGAGCACCTGTTGAATACAAGAGATGGCTAGGCTAGTGCAGGGATCAACTTAATTGGCTGAAGTTATGAAAAATTAATTTCTTGTTATCTGTGTGCCTGTGATTTAGCTGAAGATAAGCTGAATTTGGTTTTGCCTCACACCTACCTTGATTTCTTTTTCTCAATAACATCAAGGGAGGAGACTTAGCAAATACAATTGTGTTGGTGAGCAATCTGGTCTGGTCAGTAGAATAACATCTTAAGTTTTTTTAAAGAGCTCAGAGTCATCTTCAAGATACATGCTACAGCTTTATGCCCATCAACTATGAGCAAGGCAGGGGTGCCATTTTTTCTGGGCTCTTTAGTCTGGAAAAAAGGTGCCTGAGGGGGGGGATATGATTGAGATGTACAAAATTATGCAGGGCGTGAGTAAAGTGGATAGAGGAATGCTCTTCTTCTCACAAAATACCAGAACTAGGGGACATCTACTCAAACTGAGGGTTGGGAGAGTGAGAACAGACAAAAGAAATTTTTTTTTTTACCCAGTGTGTTGTTAGTCTGTGGAACTTGCTGCCACAGGATGTGGTGATGACATCTGGCCTGGATGCCTTCAAAAGCAGGATTGGACAGATTCCTGGAGAAAAAGTCCATCACAGATTACAAACCATGATGGAGACGTGTAATCTCCAGGCTTAAAACCGGGGTACTTCAAGGGCCAGATGCAGGGGAGTGGTATCAGGAGACAGATATCTAGTCTTGTGTGCTCCCAGAGGCTTTTGGTGAGGCCACTGTGAGATACAGGAAGCTGGAGTAGATGGGCCTTTGGCCTGATCCAGCATGGCTCTTCTTATGTTCTTATGTTCAACTTCTTTGGAATAAGTCCCAGGAATGCCAGTGTGGGATTGAACTTCAGAGTAACCCTGTGCTGGATAGCAGTGCAATGTAACTAACAATGGCAAGCAGAACAATATATTGTTTTTAATATGACAGCCACTTACATGATTGTATTCTGAAATGTGAAATGAAACCGGTTGCTTTGACAAATTATGGATGAAAAGAGGGTTTCATTTTAATATTAATATTTATATGAGTTGAAAGACACAACACAACTTCCTAAAACTGAGATGTTTCATAACATTTTCTTCTGTTTTGATTAGCACCTGATGATTTTAATAAAAAGGTTTTATTTTCTCATATTAACTAAGCAGCTGTTTGTCTTTTTTGAGCTGTTTACTGACCTTTTTACGTACCAATCAGATTTAGCTCTGCTGTACATTATATGAATTTTGTGTTTCACATCAGAAGCTTTTAAATAGTAAATTAAACTGGAGAAATCATATAGAATTATCTGAAACTGTCACAATAGACCTCTCTTTTAAAAACACACAACCACATCCCTCATACACATAATTGTCTGTTACACACTGGGTCATTGTGTTGTGCCTTCTTGTATGCTCCAGCAACACAGTTAGCTTAGCTTGTTTTCCAGACTTATGCAGCTGCTGGGAAATCTGATTGGGGGGGCAGGGCGGGGAGAGGTTCATTATAACGGCTTGAAGTATGGTCAGAGATATAGATTACCACATCTCCGTCTAGTTACAGATATAACATAGCAAAATTATACGTTGTGAGCAGATGCCTTTCACTTACTTATATCCACCCTTCAAATGTAAATTGACAAAATACGATAATTCAGCATTTGTCGTGCTTTTGAAGCAAAGTTTTGGGTATCCTCCATCCTTCATATCTTGCGCATGCTTCACTCAACAGATGCCTTTAATTGCTAGCTACTGCTGTGGGATTTTTGTTTTGTTTTGTTTTTTAAAAGGTAACCAAGGAAATTTGGAGTCCCTTTGGCACAGGATGAATCAAAAGGGCCCCTGCAATGTTATGACATTTCTTGGCAGTGAGTTTAGTTCTGGGAAGATCATAGTCCTACCTCCCTTTTGATAAGTGCAGAAATTTTAAGCAGATGCTGGAGAAAGAGATGGATCTAATCATAAGAGGGAACATCTTATGAACATCGTAGGAAGCTCCGTGTACAGTCATTCCCACCAGACATGTTTTACACATAATGCCTGGTGTTAAAGAAAAAAATGTCTGCTTCTTTTCTCGTTACCTTCATGTTTCAGACGGAGAGTGTTACTAAATAACTCTTGGTGCTGGTTGAGGGTAGGGATGGGCACCAAACAAAAAATGAGATGCTGATTTGTCAGTTTGTTACATAAGGAAACAAAATGAAACGAAGTGGGGAAGCAGCATTTTGTTAGTAACGAAATCAACCGGCGGTTTTTTACTTTAAAACGAACTGATTTGTTTCTCTGTAAAATGGCTCCCCTGGGTCCTAGAGGCACCAAATCTGGTGAGAACCTACGGTGAACTCTTCCCTTTATGCCCTCCAAATTTGGAAAGATTCAGGGTTTAGGGGGCTGAGTTATTCAACTTCAAAGGGGGTAACCCAGAAAAAACACTTAGAATTGCAATGTTATGTGCTTGAGAATAGTGATCCCAGGCAGCTAGCAGTGTGGACATTACTGTGGAGCTTCCTCAAGCTCTCCCCTTGAACCACTCACAGAGGTTTGGAGAGGTTTGGGAATGGCAGGCTTCTCTTCCCCAAACGATTTTAGGGGATCCCTTGACATTTATTTATTTATTTATTTATTTATTTATTTATTGTATTTATATCCCGCTTAATATCAGAGATCTCTAAGCGGCTTACAAAGCCAAAGTTGGCACAGATAATCAAACAAACAATACACACTACAACGAACAAACGATACACACTACAAACTAATATAGTTAAAAACCCGATAGCGTTCCTGATGCTATCCAATAAAAATCTAAATCTAATAAGGATATCATTCAGAGACATGGTGATGGCGGGATAAAAAAAAAAAAAAAAACCTAGGGATCGCCGAAGGCCTCCCGGAAGAGGTAGGTTTTTAAAGCCTTCCGGAAGGCCAGCAGGGACTCTGCAGAGCGCACTTCAGGAGGGATGGAATTCCAAAGGCTAGGGGCCGCCACTGAGAATGCCCGGGCCCGGGTTCTCGACTTCCGGGCTTCTCGAGGAGTGGCGACCCGCAGCAAGTGCGCTCGCGCCTGCCGAACGGGACGGGCCGAGGTGGTTCGCTGAGCGATACGCTCTGTCAGGTAATCCGGTCCCAAGCCATGGAGGGTTTTATAAACTAAAACCAGGACCTTGAATCTAATCCGGGCTGCAACGGGCAACCAGTGCAAGCGAGCCAGGACTGGCGTGATGTGATCATACCGATGCACGCCGGCCACCAGCCTGGCCGCCACATTCTGTACCCGCTGCAGCCGTCGGAGAAGAGTCAAGGGCAACCCCATGTAGAGTGCGTTACAGTAGTCCAGCCTCGAGATCACCAGTGCTTGGACCACTGTTCTCAGAGAGTTCGCGTCGAGGTATGGGCGGATCTGGGCGATCCGACGGAGATGGTAATAGGCGGACCTGGTCACCGACGCCACCTGGGATTCCATGGAGAGCGCCGGGTCCAGGAGCACGCCCAGATTCCGCACCCTCTCCGCAAGCTGGAGGGACACTCCCCCCAGACGGGGGAGGGGGCCACCATACCCCGACGGCGAGCTCCCGAAGAACATAACCTCCGTCTTCTCGGGGTTGAGCTTAAGCCTGTTCGCCCCGGTCCAGGTCAGTACGGCCTCCAGGCACCCATCGAGGACTTCAACAGCTTCCACAGCAGAGGTGGAAAAGGAGAGATAGAGCTGCGTGTCATCAGCGTACTGATGACAGCAGACTCCAAAACTCCTGATGACCCCCGCCAACGGCCTTACGTAGATGTTAAACAGCATGGGGGACAGAGATGACCCCTGTGGAACCCCACAAGGGAGGATCCAAGGGGCCGATAACTCCCCCCCATGCTGGACGTACTGCGGCCGGCCCTCCAGGAAGGATCGGAACCATCTGCAAGCAGAGCCTCCGATCCCAACCTCAGAGAGCCGGTCCAACAGGATACCGTGGTCGACGGTATCAAAGGCCGCTGACAGATCCAGGAGGACCAACAGGGAAGAGCAACCCCTGTCGGCCGCCCGGATAAGGTCATCTTGCAGGGCGACCAAAGCTGTTTCGGTACCCCGACGGGGCCTGAACCCGGACTGGCATGGGTCGAGGCACTGCCGATCCTCCAGGTATGACTGCAGCCGGACCGCCGCCACCCTCTCGATCACCTTGCCCATAAACGGGACGTTGGCAATTGGACGAAAGTTTGTTAAATCGTCAACTGCAAGGCCGGGTTTTTTCAAAATGGGCTTAACCACCGTCTCCTTCAGACGGGAGGGAAAAACCCCCTCACCGAAGGAGGCGGTGGCGATGACCGAAGCCCATTCGGCCATGGTCCCTCTGGCAGCTCTAATTAGCCAGGCAGGGCAAGGGTCGAAAGGGGTGGAGGCAGGCCGGCAATGCGCCATAGCCCTGGAGACCTCGACAGCGGAAACAGGCCCAAGCGCATCCAACCGAGGCGACGAAGGCGGACCAGCAACTGGTGATGGCGGGGCGGGACCACTGCAACCGGAGTCAAAGCCGGCACGGATGGCCTCTATTTTTGTTCGAAAAAAGGCTGCAAACTGCTCGCTACTGAAATCAGTAGGAGGAGGCCTGGCCAGGCTAGGATTGCTGAGGTCACGAACCACCCGGAAAAGCTCCGCCTGGCGGTTCGAGGCCTCAGCAATTCTCAGGGAGGTAAAAGATGTTCTAGCCTCCCTTATCGCGATGGTATAGCGACTAGACTGGGCATCAACGGCAGCCTTACTCAACGCCGTCCGGGTTTTCCTCCAGCTGCGCTCTAGCCTCCTCCTCTCCTGCTTCATTGCCCTAAGCTCCCCGGTGAACCAAGGGGAAGGCCGGGCTCGGCAACGGAGGATGCGCTTGGGGGTGATCCGGTCTATGGTGTGGGCAGCTGTTTCATGCCAGGTGTTAGTCACAACCTCGGCCGGAGCGCCAGTCAAACCACCAGGGAGTCCCCCGAAGAGCTCACCGAACCGCTCAGGGTCCATGAGCCTCCGGGGGCGGGCCAAAACAGAGGCCCGAAGGTCCCCGCGGGGAGGGGCCGGAATCGCCAGGGAAAAAGAGAGCAGGTGATGGTCTGTCCATGACACAGGCAGGGAAACAATGTTCCTCACCTCCAGACACGAGTCCCCCGACATGGAGGTAAAAACCAGATCCAGGGTATGACCGGACCTGTGGGTGGGACATAAAACATGCTGGGACAGACCCATGGAAGCCATGGATTCCATGAACTCCAGGGCAGGACCGGAAAGTCCACCGCCAGCGTGCACGTTGAAGTCACCCACCACCAAAAGGCGCGGGGACTTCAACAGAGCAGCGGCGATGAACTCCGTAAGCTCTGGAAGGGATTGTCCTGGGTTGCGGGGAGCTCGGTAACCCAGCACAATGCCAAATCTGTCCCGCTGACCCACCAACAGGTGAAGCACTTCCAACCCCTGGCTAACCAATGTCGAGGCCCTGCTGACATGAAAAGAATCCCTATACACGATCGCAGCCCCTCCCCCCTTTTGACCCCCCAACCTTCCCACTCCCTCTACCAGGTACCCAGGCGGGCACAGGAGAGCAAGGGAGGCCCCACCCTCCGTGCCCACCCAGGTCTCGGTGATAAACGCCAGGTCGGAGTCACCATCCGCGATGGAATCATAAATGATGGGGATTTTGTTATGCACCGACCTGGCGTTCAACAGGAGACAGGTAAGGTTGGGGGCGCTGGTGGAGTGACTCCCGGATACGTGACAGAGAGCCGAGGGGTCAGAACGAGGGACAGGCACAAGTTGCCTGACCCGAGTTCTTCTAGTCTGACGAACCCAACGGCTACAAGCATGTCGCCCACGGCCCGACACCGTTGGTATATGAGCCCCTGCGAACATGGCGATAACGTAGGTCAATCAAAAAAAAAAAAAAGTTAGGGCTTCTGGGGGCAGAGATATTAAGCTCCAAAGGAGTTTGGGGTTGCTTATGCTTAATGGAAGGAGTGCCTTCAGCATGCTTTACCAATTATAGGGTTAATTGACTGCTTCTCCTCAGCCACATCCCTTCAATTAAGTCCCCCTGCAGCCCCTTTGGAGCTCAATAACTCTGTTCCCTGTACCCCAAACCTCTCCAAATTGGGGGCACTTCAAGAGGAGATATTGAAGAAGCTCCACTGTAATTTCCACGCTGCTAGCTGCCTGGGATCACTAATTTCAAGCACATAACATTTCAATTCTAAACATTTTTTTCTGGGGTGCACCCCTTCGAAGTTGAATAACTCAGCCCCCTGAATCCCAAATCTCTCCACATTCAGAGGGCTTAAAAGGTACAGGCCAAGGAAGGTACCCACCAAATTTGGAGTCTCTAGGACCCAGGGGACCTGCTTTATAAATGAATCAGTTTGTTACTGGTTTGTTTTGTATGATTTTTTTAAAAAAATGATTTCTATTGAAACAAAACGAATCTCAGTTTTTCCGTTTCGTGCCCATCCCTAACTGAGGGTGATGATCTCTCAGGTCATGGATTTACACTTGGCTCCAATGGAGGTTTCGCTGGGATGGACAAAAGACCATGACAATTGTTGGTGTATAAGTTTCAGCCCAACTCTACAACATGCGCTTACCTAACAGATATAAGGACACTGCTGGCATTTCAGACACGTGCCACATGTTCCTGCCAAAAATGTTTACCGTGAATCACACACATTTTTAGCATGAATTATACATGAATATTACTTGCTGCTTCATATTGACATTGAGAAGATGTTATATAGAGGTTGCCTTTTTCCCCCTTGTTTCCTTATGACAAACACCAGCCCAACAGTGAATGTGAGGAAAAATAAATACCTCACATAAATATATACTGTATAACTGCCAATAAGCTATTAGAGAGAAGTCAGTATTAATTGTAAACTTCACCTCCAGAGAAATTGCTAGCAGAAAACATTCCAAATGAGGATGCTAAATTCTTTCCTAACTTCAGAAGCTTAACAAGCAAAACACCCATAGGCATTTTGCTAATTTATTTCAAGTGAGCAATGCTTGAAAAAAGCTGTTAGATAAAGCACAGCAAGAATTATCTGGTTCCAATATTGTTATTGTGATAAGGCAGGGAAAGGCACAGGTAAAGATACGTCTGTGAAGATTTTCAGTCATCCAGGTGAGTTTATCTGGAAGTTGAGTCATGGCAACTGGTCTGCTTTTCTCGAGAGATTGAAACGCTTCGCTGCTCATCCAAACAGCTTACAGATGTCTTCCAATTTCAGTTCCTGGCATCTCTAGCAGAGACCCCCTTCCTGAAAGCACATAGAGCCAAGCCTAAACATGTAGACACTGTGGAGCTAGATGGGTCCTGTTCTGGTGCAATGTCAGGCTGCTTTGTTCACCACTAGGTTTCTCCAAAATCAAGCTACGTCATACTTATCATGATACCCAGTTTGGTGCAATGGATAGAGTGATGGACTCAGCAGACAAAATGTTTCAGTCCCTGTTCAGCCATTGGATTCTCTCTCTCCCTCTCTCTCTCTGTGTGTACACACACACACACACACACACACACACACACACACACACACACACACACACACACACACACACACACACACACACACACACACACACACACACACACTAGTACACATGTATGCCACTAAAACATAACTCACTACTTGCTTGTCAGTTGAAGTAAAGTAAAAGTCTTAACTGACAGCAAGTAGCGAGTTATTTTTAGTTACCTTTACAATTATGGATTCTTTTAAAGATTCAGACTTTGACATACATTGCTTTAAATCACTAACATCCTTCAAGGCATTATGATTTGCTAGCTCCATATGTAGCCTCTTGGCCCTCTCAGCTGGCACAGATTCAAGCCTTGTTCTGACTTTGCTTTATGAATTTCATTCATGGATGGGGGGAAAGAAAGAAAGAAAGAAAGAAAGAAAGAAAGAAAGAAAAGAAAAGAAAGAAAGAAATGTCAAAAGCTTTCCACTCTGGGTAACCAAAAGGGATGCTGCTTAGACATGCATTTATCATTCAGCAATTAAGGCCATTCTGGGCAGTGGAGATACCCAGTTCCACCCACCAATTTCATTCATCCAAAACACCACTTTTATTTTATATTATTTTACTTCAAGTGTAACCCCTTTAAACTCTCAGGGTTGATCCCGTTTAGCAAAATCAGAATCCCAGGTTTGAGGTCCACCAAACTGCTCAGTTGAAATGTGCTGGACCACTGAACAGCTCAGGCTGCATCCATCTCTTGAAATGTCCCTTTCAAGCTACCATTCCCCCACCCCCACCCCTTTCTTTTCCTTGGCTGATCTCTGTCTTCCATCTATACTACCTTAACCATCACAGTACATTTGTGTCGAGGCAGGTTTGACAGCTGTCTTAAGTTTGCCTTTCCTTTGTGATTTATCAGGGCTGCTGATATACACTCGGATGATTTAGTGCTGCAAAAATATCAAGGAATGTGATGCAAGGCAACCTCGGCATTATTAATAACAATAATAATAGAACTCAATGTTCCTTCTTAGAGCTTTTGATGGCCATGCCACTTAATTTTGCATTTTAACAGTGGCATGTGGCCTCTACATGGCACCTGGTTAGAGCTGATGGATTTCAGCAGGCAAAGAAAAGGTTATTTGTCAAGCATTCCACTGGAGCCGTGTGCTGTTTGGAAAGCTTCAGGTCAGAGTAACTCCAGCTGCCTTCCTGTCCATGACACTGAACGAGACTGAACTTTGTCACATTATTAAGCTGTCAGCGAGGCCCAGGTGTTAGTCAGATTTCTTGTGGGAACTCCATGCACATGCTCAGAGTGCTCCACTAGAGTTATATCAACGCTATTGTAAAACATGTGGGAAAGAGTTGTGCCATAATTACTGGCTGAAAATCTGGCGCCACCAGGAAGGCCAATGGAAACGGTTGAGCAACCAGTGAGGTAAAGCATCTCTTTGGCCTTTACAGGCCATGCAGTGCCCAATTCTGGAAGGGAAATGTCACCTCTGCCCATATTTATTTATATTTATTTTTGCGGATTTTCACATAGTCAACACGTTGAAGTTCATTACCTGTGTTAATGATGGCTAAGTTGGTGTGCAAGTCCGTTATCTGTGCTTGTACTCCTTGTCACTTGGTCACCATCCCAACCACCAGGTACGCCATGTCTATAAATAATCCTATGGCTAAATACTGCACTCCTCCTGTCAAGGAAGTGAGCTGGAAGTCACAAAAGCTCCCACTGAAACACATCTGTTAGTCATTAAGGTGCCACAGTACATTTATTTTGCTTTTTTGTCATACTCACTTGCTTGGTGACTTCATCGCTTAGGCCGGGCCAGCCATTCTAAGGAAGGCAACTAAGCTTCCTAGTTATTAACGTCTTACAGCTAATGCATATTTGCACAGATATAAAACAATAAGCCAGCTTCTGAGTTTTGCTTATGTAATTTCTTACCGTTATATTTGGTTTTCCCCTCTAAAGAAGATCAGAGCAGGTTCGGACCAGTCCCAGGGCGAGCCCAAGATACATGTGGATGACAAAATGGCATCTTATTCCCGCCCTGCCCCCACTTCCTACATAAAGAAGCCAGTGGAGCAGGCCATTGGACCTTAACTGAAACATACTCATTTTACACTCAGCAAAGCAGGATGGGAGAATATTAATTTCTCTCCCCCCTATAATTACTTCCCCCAAATGTGCAAGTGTCTTCATCAGCAGGATGGGAAGAGGTTGAACTTTAAAAAAAAAGGGGGGGGGATGAAAGAGAAGAATTTATGTTGGAAGGAGCAGATGACCTGATCAACACCCACCATATTCAGAGAGCTTTATCTCCAGATTGTCAGATGCATTTCTTCTCAGCATAGTTTGGAGATCCTGTGCTATGGGATTCACCCTGCGCTGTGCCTGATCCCAACAGTATAAAGCTGACTCAAGAGAAGAAGTCCAAGATGGTAGAGGGAATAGTAGTGTGCCAGCAATCCTGTGATGCCCTGAGGAGAGTCCTGACAACCGAACCAGACCTGATGATGTCGTACACCGGAACTGGGGCTATGATGTGCTAGCCCAGAGATGACAACATCCTGCAACCGGCAAAGAACGAGAGCAAGAAACTTTACTTGGGGAGAAGCACCTTTCCACGAGTGTGAAGGAGTGCCTTAACACTGCTTGGGCCAAACAGAGACTTAAAGCGTACATTGGGCCCGGACATTTGTACTGTGTTTTGACATTACAAGAAGACCCAATGAAGAAGGTTAGAGATGGACTTTGTAACCTGGATGGGACAGATAACTTGGACCAGACTGAATCAAAAACCTGTGAAAACAATGCCAAAGTGTACTCACATTAAATGTGGAAATGTAAATTAAACAGCTGTAAAAGTAACTGTATTGCAACTCTTTATGCATCTGGAAATGTTAATTTATAACTTGTTAAGTTATGGTTTGGTAAGTTTGAAATGTATAACGTAAGTATATAACATGCCATAGGTATAATGCGTAATATAAGGATTTATAATGTGACCTGTAAGTTAATTGATGTTATGGTATTGCATGCTGTAATGCAGTTTGATCCAGAGAGTTGCCTTCCCTGAATCAAACTTCTGTAAGGGGGGAGGAGTTGTAGTGTTCACCCTTTTACTGTTTATGTGACTGTACAGGGAGGGAAATAAAAGGTTAATGCTTATGCCCAAATAAGGAGTGTGGAGGCGGAGCCCTAGTGCTTAAATAGCCCCACCTGTGACAGTTAGGCGGAAACTGCATGCTTAAGATAGGGTGAAACATCCTGAGTAGAGTGGGCACGAAATGAATTTTTAATTCATTTTGTTATTCGTTATTCATTTTGTTAGCTAACAAAATGAATAACAAACCAACCCATCAAAGGAAAATGAAATGAAACCGAAATTTCCATTTTGTTTCATTTCATTTTTCGTTGTCCAATTACCGCCAGCCTCCTCACCTGGAACTCCAGCAGCCACCCCCACCCCCACCCCCCCAAAAAAAAAGAAAGAAAGAAAGAAAGAAAAAGAAAAAGAAAAAGAAAAAGAAAAAGAAAAAGGCAACTGCCCTAAAGCAGGGGGGGAAAGCCTGGGCATCCAGGGAGTTTTAAAAATAATAATAATAAAAATAAAAATAAAAAACACCTGACCTGGGAGCAGCATGGTCGGTGCTGTAAAATAAAAATAAAAATAAAAATAATTGAAAAGTGCTGGCCCAGCCCCTGAGGCCACATGGTCAGCACTGTAAAAAATTTTTTTAAAAAAATTAACATGGTGCCAGCCCCCACAGACTTTTTTTTTAAAGATCTCCTCTGGCCTACGGGCCAGAAGGGAAAAATACCCCACATCAGGGACTTTAAAAAATAAAAAATTAATTAATTAATTAATTTAAAAATGTCCCTGTGCTCCATGGGCCAGGAGGAAACAAAAAATAAAAAAATAAAACCAGGGCATGGGTAAGCTAGCACCTCTCAGCTGGGGGGGGGGGGAGCCCCTGGCATCGGGGACTTTTTTAAAAAAATAAAAAATAAATTAAAAAAAAATAAAAATTAAAAAAAGCACCAACCCGGCTGGGAGTCACATGGTCGGCCTTCTAAAATAAAATAAAATAAAATAAAATAAAATAAAATAAAATAAAATTTTTAAAGTGCCAACCTGTAAATTATACAAAATGAAATGGGGGAATAAATGAATAAGAGAACAAAATGCCATTTTGGCATTTCATGCCCATCTCTAATCCTGAGAGTTAGAGAACTGATAGGCATTTCTTGAAGAAGAGACAGGGCAGTTAGGAATACTGTCAAATGTGAGTGAGGGGGGAGCCTTTACCTTTTTACCACAACCACACACCTCAGGGAAGACAGATCTTGATATGGATGTGTTAATTCAATCATCAGCTGACTACCAAATTACTATTTTCATTCACAAGGAATTTCAAAGTGCTTTAAGGCAACAATATATTTAAAAGACACAGTGGCATTAAAAAATGATATCAACAGAGAGAGAGAGAGAGAGAGAAGAAAAACCACTTGAAAAACTAACAGTCTTGTTTCAGTGTGAACTTTTGTGAACCAAAGTCCACCTCCTCTGGAGTGACCTCACTGAGAACTCCATGTATGAATGCAGAAGAATACTGAAAATTTGCCATTATGGTTATGGTTACCAGTAAAGGATGGAGGGAGGCATAGTGGAAAAATGTAATTCAGTGGAAGACATATCAGATTCCATCAAATGAGTTTGACCTAGTTGTTTACTAAGAGGGGATATTTTTATTCTAACATGTTACATTGGTTGGGATGGTTCTGGAGAAAGAAGGAAGAGAAACAGAACAAGAAAACAAATAAACAATACCTGGAAGTTGAGTCATGGCTACTGGACTTCTTTTTTTGAGACATAGAAACGTTTTGCTGCTCGTCCAAACAGCTTCATCAGACTGAATACAGCTAGTCAAACAGTAAGTATTGATCTGTGTGGGTGGGTTTCCTGTAAACTTCTACTCCCATGACAAGGTCAGGTCTGATTATGACTGCACAATCCAGGAAAGCCAGCCTGTTGTCTTGGGTGTCTTCCCTAGTGAACCTAATATTAGGGTCCACCGCATTGATGTGGTCTGTAAAGGCCTGTCCTTCCTGAGTCTTAATTTCCACCCAGGTATCTTCTACATACCTGAACCAGTGGGATGGTGTTGTCCCTGGGAAGGTGTTGAGTGCCTTCTTCTCCACTTCTTCCATGTATAGGTTCGCAACAATTGGTGACACTGGGGGACCCATGGCACAACCATGCTTCTGTCTGTAGAAGTCCCCTCTGTACATGAAATATTTACAGACAACATCAATGCGGTGGACCCTAATATTAGGTTCACTAGGGAAGACACCCAAGACAACAGGCTGGCTTTCCTGGATTGTGCAGTCATCATCAGACCTGACCGTGGCCTGGGAGTAGAAGTTTACAGGAAACCCATGCACACAAATCAGTACTTACTGTTTGACTCCCACCATCCATTACAGCACAAACTAGGAGTCATCAGGACCCTAAACCACAGAGCAGAGAACATCCCCACCTCCACAGAAGCCAAGAAGAAGGAAGACAGACATCTGAAGACAGCACTTAGGACCTGTGGATATCCAAAGTGGGCCTTCAACAAGGAAGTGGGCCATCCCAGAAGAACAAGGGATCAGTCTGAGACCCAGACCCATTGGAAGAACCTGGTCATTCCTTACATGGCTGGAGTGTCTGAGAAGCTTAAAAGGATTTTTGGCAAACACCACATCCCTGTTTATTTCAAACCCACTAACACACTAAGGCAGAGACTTGTCCACTCAAAGGATCTGATACCAAAACATAAAAGGAGCAATATAGTATATGTGGTCCAATGCAGTGAGGAGTGTTCAGACCTCTACCTTGGAGAAACTAAACAACCATTAAACAGAAGGGTGGCCCAACATAGGAGGGGTAACAGCTCAGGACCAGAATCAGCAGTATACCTCCATTTGAAGGACAAAGGGCACTCTTTCAAAGATGAGGATGTACACATATTAGACAAAGAAGATAGGTGGTTTGAGAGAGCAGTAAGGGAAGCCATTCATGTGAGCATCGAAACCCCCTCCCTCAACAGAAGTGGCGGCTTCAGGCATACTCTATCTGCTACTTATCAGGGTGTGCTTTCAAAAGTACCCAGACAAATGAAAAAACCTTCACCACCAAGGCCATAGCTAACGACCCATTCTTGATAGGTTTCAGCACCTTAGGCCATGGTACACCTTAAGGCTATGGATACTATTGTCTCCCTAATGAGCCTATTCAGACCAGGATGACAAGAGGTCAAGGCTGACTGACTATAAAATGGAGGACTCCCACTAGCTGTATTCAGACTGAGGAAGCTGTTTGGATGAGCAGCGAAACGTTTCTATCTCTCAAAAAAAGAAGTCCAGTAGCCATGACTCAACTTCCAGATAATCTCACCTGGATGACTGAGAATCTTCACAGACAAATAAACAATACCATTGACTATTTTATGAGCCTTAACTAACTGAATTCCTAATGGTAGGCATACCACACTGGAAACTGACTGCCTGAAATCTTGTGGCACAGTTACACGAAAAAGTGTAGTTTTTGAAAGTAAAGTACCAAATGTTATGCACCAAACTCCATGTTAAAAAAGAAGAAGAAATGGCCTTATTTATAACTTTGCACCCCATACCTGGGGGGCGGGGGATAGAAGCTTAGTGGTGGGTTGAAAAACTATGTATTTGTAAGGAGAGGACTCCAACCTGATTCACAATTGCTTTTACTGGAGATGGTACCCCCATCTCCAGTATTATTTAGATTGACAATAGAACTGTTAGCACAGGTAACAAGAAAGGACAAACAAATTAAATGAGTAGAGCATGGAGAAAATATCAAAAACAATTTGTCTGCTGATGATTATTAATAATTAGGAAGTCAACAGATACAACAAGAGAATTAAAGCAATTTGAAAGCATTTGGAAAAATAACAACTAAAAGTAAACCAGGAAAAAGTCAAAATGCTGCTAAATTTCTCAGAAGAGGAAAAGAGGTAAAATGAGAATGAAATCTGAAGGAAAATTAGAAAGTGCAATTAAATATTTCGTTGCTGCTCCCAGATTTTGGAACTCCCTCCCGCTGGAAGCCAGGACTGCCCCATCTCTGCTATCTTTCCGGAAGCAGGCAAAGACCTTCCTCATCAGGCAAGATTTCCCTGAATGAGGGACTACCTACTACCGGTATGTGACTTTATATGGATTACCATACATGGCTGTATTGATGGATTTCATAAGAACACCATTGTTTTCCATGTCACTCCCCCCATGGATTTTTCTTTTCTTTTAAAGGGCTCTTTGTAGCTTTAATGTTACCTTTTAATGTTCTAAGATGCCTCTCCTAATTCTCCATCCATGTCTTAGAAATTCTGGGCTGTATATTGCCCCTTATTACTATAAGCCACCTTGCACTGGGGATGTGATATAAGGAGGAAAAAAGGACATGAGAAATTAAGAAAATAACTGGGAAATAACTGGGATTGACATCCAAATGTCCTCGCTGACTGCTTTACTAAATATAATTGACAGGAATAGAAGGTTATTATTTGTAAATAATTGGAAAAGTGATAACCAAATTAACAATGAGGAATGCTATAGAGAAATTTGGGATATAGTACTGAATGATAAAGTAACTTGTGAAATGAAGGTAAGAAGTTTATCAAAAAGCAATTTTTTTAAAAAATACTGAATTTATTTCTAAAGCATGTGTTTCAGAAAGGGAAGGGATATACACTGGGAGAAGAATCAATGGGTTTCTGGAACAAAAATGGGCAGAATGAAATGCAACAATATTAAAAGCAGAACCTAGCCCCCAAGGTGAAGGTAGCACGGGTGAAGTCATATGTATAAGAGAAGTGAATTAATGTAAAGCTATGTAAATGTGTTCTTGGTTTGGTTTCTGTTGTTTAAAAAAATTAATTAATAATTAGAAAATTAAGTGGCACAGGGTTTTCCTCTTTTATTTATTTGTTTCCCTTGGATTTTGCCTGACATGGTTCATTATATTTGCTTTCCACTGTATTTGTTTGTTTGTTTTGCATTGTTTTAGTTGTTGTTAAGACTCAGCAACACTGGACTTTTCAGGAGCTCACTATGTTCAGACCTTTCTGATCCTTATCCTGATTATCTTCTGTTGATCTTTATACATCTGTAATCTTGGCTTAAAATTCCCTTTGATTTCCTGGGTATTACAGAAGAGACGGCTTTTCTGACTCTCTTCTGGTTTTTTGTACTTTGTTGGAAATTGGCTGGAGAACTTCTTAAGGCCAAGCTGACCTTGATTATAGAAAGAAGGACACAGAGAGAGAGAGAGAGAGAGATTGAGAGAGAGAGAGAGAGAGAGAGAGAGAGAGAGAGAGAGAGAGAGAGAGAGAGAGAGAGAGAGAGAGAGAGAGAGAGAGAGGTGCCTTTTTTTCAGCCAGCTGAGAAGACGCACAGACAAAAACTGCCTGCGTCAATCCCAGAAGGCTTGTTTTATTTATCTTATCTATTGCTGACAAGCAGACATTGGTGCAATTATGAAAACATTCGTTCTAATAGGAGGCAGATGCCCTTTAGCGTTTTGGCCTGCCTCAAAGCAAAAGGTCTGGGGATTTAGAAGGTCACTTACTTTCAGATATGGCACATTGGTAGCCAGGAGTGTGTGCACTCACTGAAGCCTCTTCTGAAACACATTCTGCAAAGAAAGGTTCCCATCAGAACATATCTGGAGTCCGACTGATATTGGACAAAATCCTACATGGACAGTTGCATTTGGATTCCGAGCAGATGTATTATTATTATTATTATTATTATTATTATTATTATTATTATTATTATTATTATTATTATTATTATTATTATTATTATTATTATTATTATTTAATCAATCAATCAATCAATCAATCAATCAATCAATCAATTAAATAATTAATTAATTAATTATTCAATCACACAGCTATCTATGCTGGATTTTATATTACCAATCACTAGTCGAACGCTTCCCAAGCGTTTAGGACTCAGTGATGTATCGGCGAATTATGCGAGCAGATCCTAGTAAGGTGGCTTTCTGCATCTGACTGATGGTGACTTTGTCAACTCCAATTTCTTCTAAATACTTGCTTAGCTCTTTGGGCACTGCACCCAGCGTGCCAATTACCACTGGGACCACCTGTACCGGTTTATGCCAGAGTCTCTGAAGTTCAATTTTGAGATCCTGATATCGGGTGATTTTTTCAAGTTGTTTCTCAGAGACTCTACTATCTCCTGGTATAGCAACATCAATGATCCACACTTTTCTTCTTCTCCACAATCACAATATCTGGGGTATTATGCTCCAAAACCCTGTCTGTCTGTATTCGGAAGTCCCTGAGTAATTTTGCATGCTCATTTTCAGTCACTTTTTCAGGCTTATGATCCCACCAGTTCTTTGCTATGGGCAGATGATAGTTCTGACACAAATTCCAGTGGATCATTTGAGCAACTACATTATGACACTGTTTGTAATCAGTCTGAGCAATTTTCTTGCAACAGCTCAATATATGGTCGATAGCTTCATCTGCCTCTTTGCAGAATCTACATGTGGGGGACTCAGCTGATTTTTCTATTCTAGCCTTAACTGCATTTGTTCTGATAGCTTGTTGTTGAGCTGATAGCTTGTTCGCTTATTATTATTATTATTATTATTATTATTATTATTATTATTATTATTATTATTATTATTATTATTATTATTATTATTAGGGTCTGATATTCATCATATCATCATCACCACCACCCATTGTTTCATCAGCCAGACTCCTAGACTTTTCTTTTAATTACTGGGATATTCCCAGGTAATATCTTTGCTTTCAATATAAAGTTCTTGTTCAGTTTGTTTAAGTTGAGGATTGGATATCAGTTCTTTAGATAAACTTTAAATTCATCAGGCATTTTATTTAAATTTTTGTTTTCATACTATGATTCTTTTAGTGTTCTTCAGCTTCACTGTAATTTTTGATCATAAAAGGAGTGTTCTCAGCCCAGTCCCTTCCTGGTTCATTCTGGCTAGAGATGGGCACGACTTGAAAAAAAAAATCGAGTTGTCGTTAGTCTGTTTCGGCTCGTTTCCGTTTTTCGCGAAAATTCACAAAACTTAGTCGTTCGTTTTTTTCGTTTTTTCGTTGTCGTTAGTACTGGTTTGGGGAGGGGGTAGCGGGCTCCTGGAGGGAGCTGCAGGAGTCAGCCAGAGCCACAAGTGACGGACTGGCAGACTCTTTGCACCCGCTGTGTCTCACGTACTTGCATGTAGTGCAATGCAAGTAGATCTGGCTTAGGGTTAAGACGGGTTAGCGCAAGGGCTAGGGTTAGGCTAGTTATGGGTGAGGTTAGGGTGAGTATTGGGGTGCACCTCTGGGTGCCTCTCTGACCCACTTAGAAGGACAGTGCACTGATGTATGGGTTAGGCTTAGGGTTCGGGTTTGGGCTACGATTAGTGGGCTGTTTATGCCCGATTGGCACATCCCAGAAGTCTCTGTGGTCAACCTGGCCAAGTGGCCATGCGATTGGTGGAAAATTTGCATGGTCTACTCCCATCATTGCAAATGTGCAGGTGTAAAAAAATAAAATAAAATAAAATAAAATAAAATAAAATAAAATCAACGGAGACTTTTTTTTGCAAGAAAAACCCACTGCTGCTACTGTAAAAATTCAAGCATTTAAAATAGCTAATTTTTGCATGTTTCTGTGGTGTTTGCTTTGGTGGGGTTTTGGGCAACGATTTCAAAAAAAAATATTGCGGTCGCCATTTTGGATCCCCCCCACCGCATGGCAAATGGATGCGCCCTCCCAGCCTGGTACAGTCAGCAAAACCTGGCCATGCGATTGGTGGAATGGCTCCAAAACTTTGCATGGTCCACTCCCATGGGCGAGCCCATCATTGCGAATGCGCAGGTGTAAAAAAATAAAAAAAAATAAAATAAAATAAAATCAACGGAGACCTTTTTTGCAAGAAAAACCCCACTGCTGCTACTGTAAAAATTCAAGCATTTAAATAGCTAATTTTCGCATGTTTCTGTGGTGCTTTGGTGGGGTTTTGGGCAACGATTTCAAAAAAAATATTGCGGGCGCCTTTTGGATCCCCCCCCCACCGCATGGCAAATGGATGCGCCCTCCCAGCCTGGTACAGTCAGCAAAACCTGGCCATGCGATTGGTGGAATGGCTCCAAAATTGCATGGTCCACTCCCATGGGCGACCCATCATTGCGAATGCGCAGGTGTAAAAAAATAAAAATAAAATAAAATAAAATAAAATCTCCTTTTTTGCAAGAAAAACCCTGCTTGTAAAAATTCAAGTTTAAAATAGCTAATTTTCGCATGTTTCTTGGTCTGTTGTGGTCGCCATTTTGGATCCCCCGCACTGCATGGCAAATGGTGCGCCCTCCCAGCCTGGTACCAGCATGCAAAGTAGCAATAGCCAAGGAGAGGGGGGCCCCCCCCCCAAAGCAAAGTGTTCAGATAGTTTTCGCCTACTTTTAGGGCCGGGAATCGTTTTTTTTTTTAAACTATACCGCCCGCCGCGATAAGTAACGTGCTTAAAATCAGACATTTTCATTTGTCGGGGCAGTTTACACCCGTTTCCGTTTCAGAGTAATGGATACGAGTATCGGAAATGGAAACATTCGTGCCCACTCTAATTCTGGCCCCGCTTCTCAATCTCATGTTTTTGATTGTTTGGCTATTTTATTTCTGTATTGGCCATCTGGTGATGTCCATATGCAAAGCAAACCAAAGCAAAGTGTTCTGCTTATATACCGCCCCATAGTGCTTAAAGCATTTTCTGGGCAGTTTACACTTTATGAAGGCTACACATTGCCCACTCCCCGCAAGCTGGGTACTCATTTTACGGACCTCAGAAGGATAGAAGGCTGTTTGTACAGATTTCACAAGTACATTTTCACAACAAGCACATTGTTGGCTTCACAGAATTGTACAAATCACTCTCATTTCGAATCCTAAGCCAAATTCTGTAGCTATCTTTGGTTCTACTTTTTTCTTTCTTTTGTATTTCAACCACAAATTGTTATGTGTTTTGGTGTTGTTAACTGCCCAGAGTTCCCTTGGAAGACGGGCAGTAAATAAATAAATAAATAAATAAATAAATAAATAAATGATTAGTACATCCTGTTTTTGCATCTGTTTAATTTTCTGCTAGATGCTTATATTACAATTTTGTATTTTCTCCCTAAAGATTTGTAGCTGGAGCTTAGACTTGACTTATTTTTATATTGATAGGTTTTCCAATATCAGACCAATATTTTGATTGATATTGGTCAAAATCTGTTGTGTAAATTACATGTGTAGAAAGGTGTTGATGTCTCTGGCAAAATGTTCATGCTCCAAATCTTGGGATTTACATGAAGCACGGACAATCAAATTCATTGTGCAACCAAGAAGTGGTGCATGGTTTGCAGAGATAAAGTCCTAAAGATTGTTCTCCAAGCAGATGCAGCAAGTGTTCAAGAAATTGCTGCATCTCAGATAAGAAAGGCGTTCTCTTGAACATAAATTGGTAGGACAATGGGAAGCAAAGCAAGGGGATGAAAATGAGACACGGCATCCATTGTACTCATGGTGCACAGTGCTTGGTTCACATGCCTGAATGATTTAGTGCTTCTGGGTACCTCAGTGGTTTAGGTATTTGGCCATGAAGCTAAAGATTAGGAGCTCAATTCCACACTGTGCCACCTTGATGCTCCATATGGTCCCTTCCAGTTCTGCAGATATAAAGATTACTTGCTCAGCAACAGGTGTCCTTCATGCATTGCAGCTGTTTTCTACCTATGGGACAATGTTATCTTCTTCAAGTGCCATCTCCTTGTTGAAAGTTGGTGATCTCGTTTTTATCCAAAGCTATTCTAATTAGAGAAGCTGTGCTCACTGTGGACCATTGGCTTAAATACTTAAGCCAGAATGTTCTTCTACACTCTGAGTCATGCTTCCCATCTAGTTTTCCTTGAAGGATAACCTCCAGCAGATGGTATTTGTTATTGCACATTATGTGACCAAAATAATGTAGTTCTCTTCTCTTTATGGTATTGGGAATTTCTAGCTTTTTATTTGTACACTGTAATACGGCCACATTAGTGACTCTGGCTGTCCAAGGCATCTTCAGAATTTTTCTCTGCATCCACATCTCAAATGGTTCCAGCCTCCTATATATTGCACTGAAAGTGTCCACGTTTCATCACCATGTATTTATCAATCTATTGTGAAGTATGTCAGTCGACTGAAAGTTATGGCAGGCATGGGCATGTTTCCACCTTTGTTCGGAAGACAGTATTGTGTGTGTAGTTTCTACACACAAGCAAAGATGGAGGAGATCTACATTGCTCCATATGATTTCTCAAAGAGTACAAAATACATTGATAGGAAAAGCAAGAGACCAACTATCCCAGGTAACTTATCAGTCAGGTTGGTTGTTGTTCCTCTCTGTGGAGACATCAGAATGGCTTTGTGGTGTCTGAGGTGGAATTAGTGAAGATGCCCTGTTGCCATCAACACTGGAAGCCGAACTGTGCTACTCCAACAACTCTTAAGAGACCTTGGCAGAAAATCCTAATTGGAGATGTCAAGTAAATTCTGCCCATTTATTGCAGTTCCACAGAAAGAAAGCCACAAGCCCATCGTCTCCTGTGTCAAATTCTTTAGAATAAGATGTTGTGGCTAATCTGGCTCCTTTGGTTTTGTAAACTCTCCAGTCTCAATTCACTGGCTACTGTTCTTTGCACTGGATTTTATTATTTTGGATATCAATAAACAGCTGCAAAGTCAAATTAGTACTGTTTACTGTCAAATTAATGTGGAAAGTGATATGTTCTGCTTTGTGTTTATAGCTTCTGCACAGCCTGCTCCAGCAGCAAAGTGACGAAATGAGAATGGACAACTTCCAGTGGTCTATGCTCTTGTAGATCAAACAGAAGGCAAATGTTGTTTGTCTTACAGAATAAACAGTATCTTTTCAGGTTCATGTGTTCAGAACAACAGCTATTCTGTTTCACCAGATGTTTTTTATTTTGCATCTAATTGCATGCCTTGTTCTCCAGCTGATTTACAAGCCATTGTTTCTATTCTACGGCTGCTTGAGAGGCAAGAAGATAACAAGGAGCTCTAAGAGGAATGTCTCCATAGGGCAGGAAGGAGGGAAATGGGTGGCACGCCCTCATCCATCTGTGACAGGCCAGCTACCCAATAAATATCCAGCTTTTCACCAACCGTGGAGATTCCGGGAGGCTCACACACGGATTGTCACTGAATATGGCACATGAGTTCTGAATGAGCATCATCTTGATTGGGTTATTTTGGGGCCCTTTCAATACTTTAGCATTGGCCACTGAAAGTTCTTTGGGTTCTCCTACAAACCTCAAGATTACCTCTGGCAACTGTGAGAAGGTGAGGGAGTTGGTTTGGCTGTATAAGATCCAGCGGGCAGAGAAGTGAGTCCCCTGCTAACTCTCTCTCTTTTGTTTCTGTGCTATCAGGTTGGAACTGACTTATAGGGACCCTAATAGGGCTTTCAAGGTAAGTGAGATGTTTAATGGATTGGTTTTATCAGTTCTACTCCATGGTGAAGTGGGTGTGGCCCTGGGCAGCCCCCCTGAGTCTTAGCCCATCACGCTCTCCACTACACTGGATGTCCTTGTAATCGCTTAGGACATCCTGTTACACAAAGATCTGTGTTCCAGAAGTGCTTTCAGTATTATCCATGCATGGAGTCTCAAATGACAGGATAGAAATTCCAAACATTAGTTATTCTAACTTTTGTTTAATGTTCTTAATGCAATCATGATGCTGCCAAAAATGAATCACGACACTTCTTATCTGGATTGAGTTGTAAGTTGCACTTATGGTGCTGCACTCACAAGATCATTCTATGGTAGTTTTAGATTAGAGATAGGCATGAAATGAACTTTTTCATTATTTGTTTCGTTACAGAACAAAACAAATAATGAACCTCGGAGTGGATTTAGAACGAAATGAACAGAACCAAAAAAATGGTTTGTTTCAGTTCGTTTCATTAATGGCGCCAGAGATGTCTCCTACCTGGTGCTGGTCCTTCCTGGACGGTCTGGTCTTCCTGGCTGCAGGGAGGGGGCGACCAGAAAAAAAAGCTGACTGGCCCGTGCTACAGCTGGTAGGTGGCCGTGGTCAACAGCAGTAAAAATATATAAAATAAAATAAAATAAAATAAAAGATCTGGTGTGCGGGCCCCGGTACCAGCCCATGAGCACCAAACCCGGCCCGCTGGCCACAGAACCACCCCACCCCAGGAAAAGTATTTAAAAAAAAAAAAGCCGACCAGCCTGCACTACAGTTGTAGTGTGGGCCACATGGTCGGCAGTGAAATAAAATAAAACAAAATAAAAGATCCGGCACACGGGCCCCAGTACCAGTCCATGAGCACCGGACCTGGCCCGTGGGCCACAGAACCAGCCTGCGCTGGCAAAAGTTTAAAAAGTTTTTTAAAAAGCCAACCAGCCCATGCTACAGCTGTAGTGCGGGCCACGTGGTCAGCAGTAAAAAAATACAATAAAAATAAAAATTTTAAAAAATCAAATAAAAAAAGAAACGCTGACCCGGCCCCAGGGGTGGCCAGGTCGGCACCCCAAAATAAAGAATATATATATATAAAAATAAAAGAAACGCCAACCCAGCCCCAGGGGCCGAGCAGCCGGTGCTTGAAAAACAAAACCAAACAAACAAACAAACAAAACCGAGGTGCTGGCCCCAAGCCAGCACCTCAAAAAGCCCCAGCCCCAGTGGCCAGGATGGCCCTGTCACCAACGCTCCCCGGTAAGGATGATGTGATGAATGATGATTGAAGATGATGATGTTGATGTGGATGATGAGGATGAGAATGCTGCCAGTCCAGTTTGTGCAGTTGTTGTCAATGTCTGTGTTTTTTATTATTATTTTTGAATGTTTTTCCTGTCTGTGCACTGTCACATGGATTAAATCGTGCAAAGCTGGAAAAAATGAATAAGGTTTCAAAATGAACCAACGAAACAAATATTTGATGTTTTTGTTAAAAATGAAATGAACCAAACCAAAACCTAAAACAAACTGAACCAAAACGAATCTTCATTTTTTTGGTTCATGCCTATCTCTATTTTAGATGCATAAAATATCTCTTTCCAGGAAAATTTCCTTGCCTCCATGCCTGTATGCCTGCATGCCTGAGTCATTTGGGAAAAAGTATCTTAAGATCTTTTAAATTCTTTTTAAATTGCATTTTGGAAGACTAGCTGTATTTGCATTGAAGACCTGGGCTTTTCAGTTGCTGTCCTCAAAAATTCTACTGAAGTAAAACAAACATTGGGAGAGAGGTAGAGGAACAGGATGTATGAAAGCCTTAGAATATCTTAGTTTGAGTTGTAGCCTTGCTAGATCCCATTAGATAAGTTCTGAAGCTGCATTCCTTTCTCCCAAAGCACAGGGGAGTTGTTGGCCTCCTCATCATAAAAATAACATCTTCTATAGGCTTTAATGTGAATATCTCTAACTTCCTATTTGCACCCAGAACACGAAATCAATGTTCTTTGTAACATTAAATTCATGTGCTGCTTTAATATCCCCTAAATCAGTCCTGGTTTTTCTATCTCCAAAAATTCTAATAAGTTGAACATGAAATCCATGACTGCTTTAAGAATAAAAATGAATAACTTAACAACCCCTGCTTTTACGGGAGTGAATCTCACCCATCTCTGTTTCTGAAACTCAACAAGAAAATGCTTTCCAATTTTTTCTTTTCTTTTACAATGAGAATGGAATCATTCAGCACTAGGAATGGGCACAAAACGGAAAACTGTATTTCATTTTGTTCTGTTTCATTGCCCCCACATTTCATTTTGTATCACAAGTAATGAATATTTTCAAAAACATTTTGTTACTTATGAAACAAAATGAACCCCCCATGGCACCAGCACTCTAGCTGGTGTGGTGGGGGAGTCAAAAGCCTTCTTCCCACTGCTTCCCAGCTGATTTTGACAGCTCGATCCCAGCTGGGTGGCAGGGGGTAGGAGGAAAGGAGTAGCCAGGCAGAAGTAATTCCCTGCCTAACTGCTCCTTTCTCCCCTGGCACCCCTTCCTCCCAGGGGGGTGCTTTGTACAGAGAGTGCTGTCGGCAGTGGGGTCAGTGCCCACTGCCCATATCCCTCCCTGTCCAGAAAAGTGCCCTGGGTGGAGGTGGGCATGGGAGAAGGAAGGAGGCAGAAGTAAATTCAAATAGATCTTCAGTTTACCTCTGCTTCCTTCTTCCTTGCAATCCCCGCCTACCAGCCGGGGCTTTTTGACAGACTGAGGTTTGGAGAGGGGGGCAACCCACCCCCTACATGCCCCAACCTGTCAAAAAGGCCAAGGTGGGAGGCAGGGGAGGAGAGAAAGGCTGAACAGAACAGTTTCCCCCCCCTTCATGCTATGTTCAGCCTTTCACCCCTCTCCCTGCCTCCCAGCTGGGGCTTTTTGACAGGTCGGGGTTTGGAGTGGGGGCACCCCTCCGCCCATACCACAACCTCTCAAAAAGTTCCAGCTGGGAGGCAGGGGGAGGGGTGAAACACAGAAAGGAGCAGCGAATGGAAAACCCCCCACTCCTTTTTGCCTTTTGCCCCTTCCCTGCCTAGCAGCTGGGGCTTTTTGAGAGGTCAGGGTGTGGGGGAGGGGTGCCCCCTATCCAAACTCCAGCCTGTCAAAAAGCACTAGCTGGGAGGTGGGGGAGGGGAGAAATGCAGAAAGGAGTGGGATCCCCCCCCCTTCGCTGCTCCTCAAGACTATCTTGACTAATGCCATTTGTATTGTCAACATTTAGGATGCCCTTTGCTATGCATTTCCATGGTACAGCTGGGCATGGAGCCCAGGTGTACCGACCCTGGTCCATTACTCTACTGTGAACTGGTACTGCAAATCTTTTGCAGCTTCCTGAGTTCAGCTGAGCTTAATTTATGGAATATATTGCCATTGTCTCTGTCAGCAGATGATCTTGGAAATCCTTAAACTGGTATACAGACCAAAAGTAGGGTAAGGAAGGAAAGAACAAACATTGAAATTGTTCTTAAATGCAAATGGGAATGTGCATTTGGGTTTCTCCAGTTCTGTATGGTGTTCTCTCTTCTTCAGACTTATCATTTCCTACATGAAGAAAGCAGGAAGAAAGGGTACAGGGGGTAATATGTGGTCCTCATGCTTGATTAAGCAACATCTAAAATCCTCAGTTTACATGAATGGCTGATTTGCCATCACCATCTCCCAAATTAGCACCTCTGAGTCAAGGATAGGTTGTTCTCCAGCTCTCTGCTTTTTTCACTGCCACGCAAACAAACAAAAAACAAACAAACAAACAAATCTCTGAGTGCTTGACCATTTCCCCCAAAGGGTACCTTAGTGTGTGAAGACTGAATTAGCGTGACAGTCAAGAAAGAAAACATTTAATGAATATTGGTTACACACAAACTAATGTCCATTCTGTATAATAATTGGAATAAATGTGGCTATCATAATTTTTTGGTATCTTGAGATCCACTTACAGAAGAGGATTGGTACCTAAAGACCAAGAGAAAGCTGAGGCTGAGTTTTAGGTTAGCAAACTGTACAAAGATATTGACTGAGTTTACTTTTCACATGGCCTGAAATTTAAGGCAGATGCCTTGCCTAACAGTTTACAAGTTTTTGTGGTACCTGGTGGAGTTTGTAAGCACTTACTAAACTGACTACTGTAGCCTGTATTCTGAAATTTCTTTTATTTTCACACAGAGAGTGTCGATTATTCAGATGGTTCCTTGGCTCTGAATAGTCGGCCAGGACCCTTGGAGACAGCAAACTGTGGCTACATCTTTCTACTTTCACCTTAGTTTGAAGCTATTAAAGGTAGAGCAGATTTCAATGTTTTCATCTTCCCAAGTCACACAATGCAATCAATCCACTATTGAGACAGAATTGACAGAAGACCATTTATGATGCATTCTGGGATGGAGAAAAGTGCAAAATCCATTATACGTTATTGAACTATTTGCATTCGTAGTACAGTGGTAACCTCTACTTAGGAATTTAATCCATTCCAAATGCATGCTTTTAAGTGGAACAACTCTTAAGTAGAGGAGACCTATCTAAAAAATAAAAAATACATAAATAAATTGTAAGTAGAGCAGACCACATCTAAAATTTGTAAGGCAACAGTTAAAATGCCAACAGGTTTCATCTCTTAAGTCGAATTGCTCTTAAGTCAAGCCACTCTTAAGTTGAGTTACCACTGTATTTGTTATTTGTTAGTTTTTTAAGCAACTTACAGATATATATCTTGGAAGCAAGACAGATCATAAATATCTGGTTTGCTATTTATTAGAAGAAAACATTGACAGTTTTATTTCCTAAATATCTTGTGATTAACTTCATAATCCATGTTTTCATTTTCGAGTACATCTCTGTGTTGTGTTCATATTAGGATGTGTTTGGATTTTTTTGATGTTCAATTTTTAGAGAGTTCAGTAAGCTAGCCCTACTAATATCCTTCCTTCTGAAACTAATTGGAGCCATACTCTGGTATCCGTGCTGACTTCAAACAGGGTATAATGATACCAGCCAGAACTGTTTGCTCACTGTCAGTCTGAATTTAACTCCGTACTATTTTGTTTTGCTTTAATTTGACACTATTTTTATGTTTACTTTATCTAATAAGCAAATCATTTAACTGTAAAAGGCTCATTTTGGAAGGTAAAGGATGCCATTTAAGGAATGGGTGAAGTCTGGAATAACCACTGACCTGCTCAATTATATTGCAGCATTCTGCAAATGGTGAAGTCACACTGGCAGAGTGGCAGCAGACCTACAGTAGTAAACAGACCTGCCACTTTTCTTCTGCTGAAATGGAACATAATTCTCAAGAATAAAGGAAAAATAAATGCATGTTGGGATAAGTTAGCATGGGTGACCTTGAAGCATTTTCAAAGGATCACGGCACAACAGCCAGTGGTGAATCAGGCCAGTTCTTCTTGCTTCCAGTTTGCAGTTTTCTCCCTTACCGCTGAGGGGTGTAATAGTCATAATCATCATCATATCATCATCATAATCATATCTTCTTCTTCTTCTTCTTCTTCTTCTTCTTCTTCTTCTTCTTCTTCTTCTTCTTCTTCTTCTTCTTCTTCTTCTTCTTCGAATTGCAGAGCTAGGAGGCTCTCTATGGATCATTGAGTCCAGCTCCTGTTAAGGAAGCATAGTGGGGAATTAGATGAGCTATCCAGTAGTTTTTTTAAAAAAGCTGGAATGATTCAAATAGTATTTTTGAAGGGCCATTGTCTATTTTGTTCTGCGGAACAGGGGACGGACAGTTTAGGTACCAAGTTGGGGCATGGTATCTTGAGACAGTGGGAATGCTCACTCCTGTGATCTTTCTCATTAGTCATCCAAACCTGTTGTTTTGTTCTTTGTTCTTTGTCTTTTTGTTTTTTTAATGACAAAGTTTAGTGTTAGATCACTGCATTGGTACATTAGTTTAGCACTGGCTAAATAATTTCTACATTTAAGGGGGGGGGGAGAAGAAGATAAGAAAGCGGAGCCAGGGATTACCAGGTGGGTGATATCCAAGGAAGGGAGGCTGTGGGCATGGATCATGTCCAACTGGATGGAGGGCAGTGTGGACCCTGGCTCCAAAAGAATTGAGGGTCTTTGTGTGATCACCTAAACCAAATAGAACTGTTAAAAGAGACCTCAAATTAAGTCACAGAAAAAATGACTTTCTCCTATTCATCCTCCAGTGTATTTTCACCCTTATATAGGGATCTAATAACTTGTTGGCTCACAGCTGCAAGAATAGAAATTATTTATAAAGGGCATTTGTTATGTAATCTTGCAACTACCCTTTGGCTTAAAAATATGTACAGTAGCACTTCGCATTGATGGACAAACTTAAAAATTCAGGATGTTAAGTGTAATTCAGAAAGATAAATTCATGGAAGCTTGGCTCCCATTTATTCAATATCTGAGTACAGACAGCACACAGCTTCATCTTCTATCTATCTATCTATCTATCTATCTATCTATCTATCTATCTCTATCTATCTATCTATCTATCTATCTATCTATCTATCATCTATCTATCTATTAAATTTAATATTTAATAAATTTAAATAAAATTTAAATTTATTAAATAAATTAAATAAATAAATAAATAAATAAATAAATAAATAAATAAATAAATAAATATTCTAATTAATCAACTTTAGTCTTGGAAAGACATTTTAAAATCCTGTGATTTGATTTATTTGCTGACAATGGATTGTTTTGCTTACTACTATCATTGTTCACCATGGTTTTATTTGTTTTACACTAAAAAAAAAAAGATTTTCTATGTGTGGGATTGGCACCTCTGGTCTCAAGAAAACTAAGAAACCAGTTGTTCTTCTCTGTAAAAGTAACTTTGGGTCAAAACAGGCCTGTTGCACTTATAAGTTATTTTGCTTTTTACTTATGGTGATTCTGTGACTTGATGCCCTCCATCTCTCTGCAATAGCCCTGCTCTCCTTTTACAAATTACAAACTGAAGGCTGTGGCTTCCTTTATTGATCTATTTCATCTCTTGTTTTTTTAGCTGCCTTCAGCTTTTCCTAGCAGATTTATCTGTTCCAATGAGTTGAGAGTAGGTAAGATTATTGAGGAACATTAAAAGGCAACCTGCATTCAGCAACGGAGATTTGTCTTTCATATGGTGATAGTTAGACATGGGCACGACTTGGCGAAATTGTCGTTTCCGTTTTCGGATATCGTTTCCGTTACGTAACGGAAACGGTAACGACAATTAAGCTGTCAGAACTAGAACTCGAACCGAAAAAAGAAAAATTGGGTCTGATTTGTCGTTGTTGTTCCTGGCATCGCGTGGCGATCACGTGGCGATCACGTGATGCCAAGCGGCACAGAAAAAAGTTTTAAAAATAAAAACCCCCGATTCCCGGCCAAAAAAGCAGGGGAAAATATGCCTGCCTGAGGGCACCTACCAGAGGGGTGGTTTCTGGGGGGGGGGTCCCAGCCTCCCCCCCTCCTGTCCTGGGCTGCTGGTACCGGGCTGGGAGGGGGCATCCTCGGCGTCTCCATTTGCCATGCAGTGTGGGGGGATCCAAAATGGCGTCCACAATATTTTTTTTGAAATCGTGGTCCAAAAAACCACCAAAGCACCACAGAAACATGCGAAAATTAGCTATTTTAAATGCTTGAATTTTTACAGTAGCAGCAGTGGGTTTTTTATAGCAGTAAAAGGTCACACTGATTTTATTTTATTTTATTTTTATTTTTATTTTTTTACACCTGCACAATGATGGGCTGGCCATGGGATGGGACCATGCAAATTTTTGGACCCATTCTACCAATCGCATGGCCAGGTTTTGACTGACACTTCTGGATGTGCAAGAGGGCATAAAAAGCCAAGGCACTCCCAGAAGAGTCGCAGTCCGGGCTTGGAAGTGGGTGGGAGAGGGCTGTGCTGTGCTAGACTAGTTTCGATTTCGCGGAGCCTTTAGATTTCAGTTAGGCAGGCAGGGAGGGAATTTATTCAATTGAATTTTTAGGAAATAATAATAATTCCTTTCATTCTCTGTCTGCTGTGGGGAATAGCAACACAGTTTATTCTTTTTTATTCTCCTGCAGTTTGTTAGGATTTCTTTTCTGATAGTGCTTCAAAGGGGGGGAGGTTTGAGTGGGAGGGGAGTTGTGGATTTATTTTAAAAATTTCATTTGCTTGGTGGCAAGCCAAGGTCCTTTCATACCCTGCCTGCAGCTCTGCTGTGGGTGCACTGCCCACTTTGTTTGCAAAAATTGCAATTGCTTTATTCGATGCAGTCTTGTGCAGCAAGTCAGTTTAAAGTGTTTTCCGCCTGCTCTGGGTCATTGCGGGACCCGCACCCGCCGCCTGCGTGCCCGCCCCTCCTCCCTGCCGCTGCCGCCGCCCCCCCCATCCCCCCCGCCCCCCCCCCGCCGCCTAGGGCGCAAAAACACCTAGCGCCGGCGGGACGCCACTCGCTGGGGCGTCAAATCGCGCGAAATCACGGCGGCGGTAATGACAAACGACAAACGACACGACGAAACGACAAATTTGTAAAAAATTTCGCGAAAAATAGAAACGACCCGAAACAGACCCGTCCCGAAAAATGACAACTCGAAAAAAAAATTTCTGGTCGTGCCCATCTCTAGTGATAGTATCTTAAATCGTCCCAGTAGTCAGATTCAGTTATTTTAAAATTGGCAGCTGTTCTGACATTGGGTCACATGGTCCATTTGGATAATCACCAAAAAAGAATATATATATCTTTAGTGGCTGCACATTTACATTAATATAATGAGTTCATATAATGACATGTAAAGGAAGACATTGCTATGAAGAGGTGACCCATGGCTGTGTGGTGAACTCATCAGCTTCTTCTAACTTCAAAGTCTGACAACATAGTGAGCAAATAATAATACCCACTTCCTTGGGCTGTGCTAAATTTACCCACTGGTCTGTTTGGAGATTGTATTTTCTGCCATGAATGGTCCAACAGACAACATATTTTACTGGAATAATGCTAAGAAACATGCCATGAAATTAGAAATGCCAATATTTATACTGGCTTCTTGAATTTATAAACTCTTCATTTTCCAATTATAGCAAGAATTGTTCATAAGTACTTGCTGGATATTTTAGAAGTTAATTGAATGTTCACTTTAAACTTCAAAGTTGGAAGAGTCTACAGTAATTGAAAAGTACATGCTCATTTTCCTTAGCCAACAGGAAACAAGAAATATGTCAATACTGTAAGCTGATTCATCAACCATATGTCCAGCTCGCATAGGCCTGGAAAAATTCTGACACACATGTTGAAGATGACATTTCCTTCATTTATGACACCCACTCACACCACTTTTGCTTGCTTGCAGTTCCAGGGGAGAATTTCAAATAAGTGTCGTGAGTGAGGCTTTGTTTTGACACTGGCTTGCAGAGAGGAAGGCATGGCAGCTGTGGAGGGGGACACAGCCTGGGCCAAAAAACCACTGAAGAGGGGCGAGAGACATGCAATAACACCCAATGAGTGTTTTTGTACTTGACAAAGAGAGGGGAGTGAGAGAGAGACCGCCAGGAACTGCCTGGCCTCAGGCTGGGGACTTGAGTAGGCCAATGTGCTGTCAAGTCAGACTTAAGTAATAACAGCGTCAATTCAGATTTTACTCAGGGTTGTTCCCCCCCCCCCAATGACTTGGATTCAACTCATGACTCAGACTATTTTTCCAAATCATGTTTTCGCATCCTTACTCTTTTAATGAAGGATGCTGCCAACCCAGAAGAAAATTTGTGACCCCAGGAGAGGCAAGCAAATTGCAGCAGATGGCCAAAGAGGAGATGGTAAAGGGGGTGTGTGGGGTGGAGAGGCGCTGATGACATGGGTGGGCCATTCTACTGTAGTGTCCTTGGTAGATTTTAATAGCCTTAATGAGCAAGGATCTAAGACAGAGGAAGTACCTTTACAGCATGCGATTGCCTTGTCAGCATCCTCAGGTCTTACTAAATGAAACTGCATTCACATATATTATGTGAATATAGTATTTGACATAATATATGTTGCACATTCTGTTCTGTTTTGTACTGGACTATTTGTTTGGTGTTGGTCTTTGACCATAATAAAGTAATTCTAAATCTGGTCCAATGTATCAAATTTTATTTATGTAAAGTACTTCAGTACCTTACTTCATACAAATATATCTCAGGGTGGGTCACAATGCAAAATGACAATAACATATAATTGCAGAACTGAGACACTACAGAAGAACCGCAGTTGAAATAAAAGTACTTTCCAAATTCACCACAGCTTCAGGAGTTATTAAGATGGAATGGATGACTCAGTTATGGTCTTTAAATCTAAAATATAATTTTCTTTTCCCTCAGACCTTTAAAAAGAAAAAAAAGAAAATAACCAAGAAATAAAATAACATGGTGTTATGTATTGATCTGTAATTGCTGGTTGAAGTAACTGCCTCCCTGTTCAAAAGGGAACAGGCCTATTGGTTGATTATAGTTGCTGCATTTGGATCTTCAATCCTATTGGTTCCCGCCAAAAGGCAGCCTTGTGATTGGTTGTAATTGTTCCCTCCAAAATGTATCTTTTCCTAGCCAGTCCTGGCCCCTATAAATGTAACCTCCTCTCCCCAGTCCCCAGTCTTGTCTCTCCTTGATTAAAGAGCTGTTCACTAGAAGCTGTCTCCAGCCTTCTTTGTCTCAGAGCTGAAATCACTGCTGAATCACTAACCCCACGATACAATACTGGCGACGAGGATGGGATCCGGAATGCTGAGTAGCAGAGGCTCATCACGCTGACTCAGAGTCCGGATTGCAGCAGAGACAAGACTCACCTGCTGGCTAGAAGACGACCCTGCCCGCCTGGAGAATGGAAAGTCCACGGGTCTTGGAGCCCTTCCAGCCATCCAAGCCTCACACTTGGGAGGACTATGTTGAGCGTTTCGAGTTCTTTGCAGTGGCTCAAGGAATCACAGATGCCAGCAAAAGAAGGGCCACGTTCCTGAGTTGCTGTGGGCGGGAGACCTTCATGTTGGCCAAGGCACTGCTCGCCCCAGCAAAGCTGAGTGAGACAGCACTCACAGACATTTTTGCCCGGCTGACAAGCCACTTGGCACCAACGAGAACCCAGATGGCCTGGCGGATGGAGTTCCAGAAAAGGCAGCAGCAAGCCGAAGAATCTGTGGCTGCATTCCTGGCAGGACTCCGGGAGCTTGCTCAGCACTGTGGCTTCCCAAATCTTGAAGACACTCTCTTGAATCAATTTGTTGGGGGGCTCTGCCGCAAAAAAGCCCGAAGGCGCATTGTGGCAAAGGAAGATGTCACCCTTGCCTCCGCCTTGAAAGAGGCCTCTGCCACAGAGAATTATGAGCAGGAAGAGCTCAATGCCAGTGGCAAGACCACAAAGCTGCGGGTAGAGGCTGCCCATGCCATGGATGAGCCAGAGGCTAGTCCAAGCCAGAGCCCAGTCCGGGGTGTCGAGTTGGTGCGTCAGGCGAATGCACGGCCCAAAGATCGCCGAGGCGCTTGCACAGGCTGTGGCGGACACCATGAGCGGAAGAGCTGCCGTTTTCGTGATGCTACGTGCAGGGCTTGCGGTAAGACAGGACACATCGGCCGGGTCTGTCGGTCAGTGGCAGCTGCAACAACGGAATCACCTAGATCAACGCGTTGCAGATCATCCACCACGACTCATCTCCTAGACGACTGCAATTATCTGTGTAGTTTCCGGCGCAGGGCAAACCATCCATCAGAGTGAAGATCGAAGGTCGACCGTGCAACATGGAGGTGGATTCCGGATCTGGATTCACCATTGTTTCAGACCAGACTGCAAGGGGGCTCTTTCCTGGGGGTAAGTTCCCCTCTCTGGAACCATTCCCAGCAACCTTGCAGTCATACACAGCGGGCCGCATCCACATTCTAGGAATGTGTGCGGTGAGGGTACAATTCCAGGAGAAACAGGCCGTGCTTAAATTGGTGATTGCAAAGGGAAGTCGCCCCAGTCTTTTGGGTACTGATTGGTTTCCTGCCTTGGGGCTGAGTATATCAGGGCTCAACTCAGTCCAAACTTCCCCAGAGTTGGGCGAGGTATTAGGCCAAGAATTTGCTGAACTCTTCAATGGAAAGCTGGGTTGTTATAAAGGGCCTCCAATTGACTTTGAGCTGGACCCCAGGGTGGCTCCAATCCGACTCAAGCCAAGGCGAGTGCCTTTTGCGCTGCAACCCAAAATTGAGGCGGAACTGGACAAATTGGTCAAACAGGGAGTTCTTTCACCTGTGGACTCTTCTAAGTGGGAGACTCCTATCGTCACACCCCTTAAGGCGAATGGGGAAGTGAGGATTTGTGCAGACTACAAATGTACTATCAACAAGGCACTCAGGGGAAATTCATACCCCATTCCAGTCATCTCACAGCTGTTGGCAAAATTGGCTGGGGGGAAAATTTTCACCAAACTTGATCTGGCTCAAGCTTACCAACAGCTGCCAGTGACTCCGCAATCTGCGGAAGCACAAACAATCGTAACGTACAAAGGGGCTTTCAGAGTGAACAGGTTACAGTTTGGAATTTGTGTGGCTCCAGGAATTTTTCAAGGGCTAATGGAGCGCCTGTTAAGGGGTCTGCCAGGGGTCTTGCCATTTTTTGATGATGTTCTGATTGCTGGAAAAGACCCCCAGGAACTAGTGGGGCGTATCCGTGCTGTGTTACTCAAATTTAAGGAGGTGGGGCTGCAGCTAAAAAAGGAAAAATGCAGTTTTGGGGTGCCATCTGTGGATTTCTTGGGGTTTAAAATTGATGCAATGGGCATCCACCCCACTGACTCTAAAATTAAAGCCATTACTGAGGCACCACGCCCATGGAACAAGACGGAGTTACAGTCATTCCTGGGACTTATTAACTTTTACCATTCATTCCTACCTCAGAAAGCTTCAATAGCGGAACCGTTGCATAAACTATTGAAGAAAAAGAGTGTGTGGCGTTGGGCTCAGGCACAGCAGAAGGCTTTTGACACCTTGCGGGGCATGCTGACTAGCAGGAGCGTCCTTGCTCATTATGACGAGTAGAAACCTCTTGTCCTGGCATGTGATGCCTCTCAGTATGGGCTGGGAGCTGTGCTGAGCCATAGGGAAGCGGATGGGTCAGAAAAGCCCATCTCGTTCTATTCTTGTACGTTGTCGCCAACGGAGCGCAACTACGCACAAATTGACAAGGAAGCCCTGGCAATAGTGGCAGAGATTAAAAAGTTTCATGACTATTTATACGGTCGTCACTTCTTCCTTGAAACTGACCACAAGCCTCTGTTAGGATTGTTCCACCCGAACAAACAGACGCCGCAGATTCTCTCCCCCAGAATGCTGCGATGGTCTATATTCCTGAATGGGTTCCAGTACACCCTGACCCATGTTCCAGGGAAAAGGTTGTGCCATGCTGATGCACTAAGTCGCTTGCCCCTTCCTGGTGTGTGCGATGCAGATCCTGCCCCAGGTGAACGAGTGATGATGCTGGAAACACTTCCGGGGGGCCCCTGTAACTGCCACTGAAATAGCTGAGAGAACAAGGAAAGATCCCGCTCTCTCCCGTGTGCTCACTTGGGTGGGGAGGGGATGGCCAGGTGGCCCGCATGAGGAAAAATTTAGACCGTACGCAACTAGGCAACATGAGCTATCCCTGCATAAGGGCTGTCTCCTATGGGGAGACAGGGTAATCATCCCAGCACCACTGAGAAACAGGGTTCTGGATACACTGCACTTGGGGCATCCAGGAATGGTCAGGATGAAGTCGCTGGCCCGGTGCTATGTATGGTGGCCTGGGATGGACCAAGAGGTTGAACGATGGGTACGGACGTGCAAGGCATGTCAGGAAGTACGCCCAGAAGTGGCCAGAGCACCAGTCCACTGGTGGGAGCAGACCCGGACTCCCTGGAGCCGGCTGCACTTAGATTTTGCTGGGCCATTCCAAGGAAAGGTTTTTTTTTTGTTATCGTTGTTATCGTTGATGGTTAGAGGTGGCTATGGTTCCCAGCATGTCGTCAGCTGCAGTCATCAAAGTGTTGAGACAGCTCTTCACAACCCACGGGTTACCCGAGACCATTGTGTCAGACAATGGAGCAGCCTTTGTATCCCAAGAATTCAGGGCATTTCTGGCTGATAATTTCATAAGAGGGGTCACCTCAGCTCCTTTTCATCCCTCATCCAATGGGCAGGCTGAGCGCATGGTGCAGACAGCCAAAGGATCCCTGGCACGCTTGATGGAGGGTGACTGGTCAACACGCATTGCCCGAATGTTGTTCTTGCAGCATGCGACGCCATGTACTACTACGGGCAAGTCGCCAGCAGAGCTGCTTCTAGGTAGAAGACTGGTGACGTTGCTGGACTATGTCCACCCAGACAAAATGCCAAACCGCAAGGCTAGAGCACCTCCACAGGCAGAGAGCGACTCTACAAGGTATTTTGCTCCTGAAGATTTGGTCTGGGTAAGGAATTATGCCAGAGGTCCCCTGTGGGTGCCAGGGGTGATTACCAGAGCATCTAGGCCAGTCTCTTATTACGTGACCATTGAAGATGGCAGGGTCTGGCGTAGGCACGTGGACCAACTGAGGCACAGAGCGCCCAGTAGAGTTGGTACCGGTATGGGTGAATTGCAGCCTGAGAGTGACACTACCCCCATTAATGAGTCCCAGCTGCAAGACCAGAGCGGAGATGCCCCAGGAATGCAGGTACCAGTGGCGTCAGCAAATGAATCTACTCCTGCAGGTCCTCATGGTGCCGAGGAACAGATCAGGGACACTGAGCTGTCTGAAACCCCCTCCGTGTCAGACGAAACGATTACAGTAGACTCTCCACCACAGGCACTGCCTGCTGAAGCCACTGCAACACCTGTAGTCAGGAGATCAACTAGAAGTCGCAGGGCCCCACAATATCTAAAGGATTACGTGTGCTGTACCCACCACGTGGGGAGGGGTGTTGTGTATTGATCTGTAATTGCTGGTTGAAGTAACTGCCTCCCTGTTCAAAAGGGAACAGGCCTATTGGTTATAGTTGCTGCATTTGGATCTTCAATCCTATTGGTTCCCGCCAAAAGGCAGCCTTGTGATTGGTTGTAATTGTTCCCTCCAAAATGTATCTTTTCCTAGCCAGTCCTGGCCCCTATAAATGTAACCTCCTCTCCCCAGTCCCCAGTCTTGTCTCTCCTTGATTAAAGAGCTGTTCACTAGAAGCTGTCTCCAGCCTTCTTTGTCTCAGAGCTGAAATCACTGCTGAATCACTGACCCCACGATACAATACATGGCATCTGCAACAACAACAACAACAACAACAACAACAACAACAACAACAACAACAACAACAACAACAACAACAACAACAACAACAACAACAACAACAACAACACAGATACCAGAGGGAATTATTTTGGGGAGGAATTATATCAGAGAAGTACAACCACTGAAAAAATTCAAAGTTAAATAGCATTTATAATGGAAAATACATCAAAGGAATATACAGTACTGTACAGATAATTGCAGACAAAAACAGCCGGAAGGTGGAAAGAAAATTCAGAAATTAGCAATTTCCTAGTGCACACAAACCTGACCTTTGGAACAAATGAAAAAAAGAATAGAGGGTAATAATGTATGTTGACAGTTGAAAGCACATGATAAATTACTTAAGCCCTATTGAGGCATTCATAAGCATGATGAATAAGACCATTAGGGGCTTTCATCACCACCATCATATTTGCCTCATATTTGCCACACAGGATGACTTTTGGAGGGTTCCAAGCTCCATAGAAGGTGGAGGCTCTCCTCTTCAGACCCAGCAGGCACTCTCCACGCACTGAGGGTAGTGATGGGACTGGGAGCATCTCCCTGCCGCTCCTCCCATGCGGAAATGGGAGGTAATAAATCCCTGCAACACAGTGAAATGGGCAGAAGAGAAGGAAGGCTGCAGGTCAGTGGCAAAGCACAGCTGCATTGATTGTTGAGTCTCATCATGCTTTCAGTGCCTTACTAAACCTGGCACTTTCTACACGGATTAAACTACAAGCCCCACCATTCTTCCCACCAGCTACCAGACTGCAGGATTTGTACAAATTTAGAGATGGCTAGGTGGGAGAAACAACATAAACTCTTTTGAAGTAACCAACAACAAAATGTGCCCATTGTGGACAACCAAAGCAACACATAGCATTTCCCCTTTTGGTCCTATGGTTACTAACCTTCATTCCAATAGCTGACAGTGCCAATTCAGAGATCCATAATGATGGTTAGAAGTAAACTGAGTTAGTCTATAGAGATGGTCACAAACAGGAAAAATGATTATTTATTTTGATTCATGATTTGTCAAAGTTGACAAATCCCAAATCCCAAATTTGCATTTTTTCTAACAAATTGACAAATTGATCTGTTGATTTGTTTTGCTTTTTTTTAACCCTACAAAATACCCCCAGCACCTAGAGACACCAAAATCAAAGAGGAGATTCCCCTGACTGTCCTCTACGATCCCTCCATGTTGGGTGTAGTTTGGGTTTTAAACATCCAATGTATACACCCACAAAGTGAATCCCCTCAGATAAGTGACAGAGGTCTTACACTATAGATGGTAAAGGCATTTTCCTCTGAGACCCAAAGGGGGCGTATCCTTTGACCTGTGCATGAAGTAATTGCTTGGATATAAGTCTATATAGGGTTCTTCTTCTTTCCCTAGGTTACTGAGCTGGCTTGTGGGTAGGGTTCTTCCTTCCCCTGCATGAGAGGAATGCATGACAGGAACACTGAGGCAGGCTTCTTCATTCACCTGGGTGAGAGGAATCCATGGCACAGAAGATGGTTTCTTTATTTCTTCCCTTGGTGGTGTAGTGGCAGAAGTCAGCTTGTGGCCTCGACGGTGCTTGAAAATGTTCAGTACCCACTTTGGTTCACCTGCATGCTAAATGCATGTGGCTGCCCATAGTTATCCAGGAGTGGGTACCCCGGAGCCTCCTGGCAGGGGACAGAGTGAGATTCAGGCACTCAAAGTACCAGTCTGATTCTCTTGGGTTGAAAGAATGCATGGGAGGGACATTCAGGAAGGATTCTCCCTTCCCCTGGGTGAGAGGAGTCCTAGAGCCACAGAAGAGTGAAGTTGGAAGGGACTATTGATGGGCTCCAAACAAAAAATTGCATGCATTTCATCATTTCATTAGCTAACAAATCAAAACAAAATGTAACAGGGATGCACTGTTTCATAATGAATCTGCATTTTTCCATTGAAATGACCCTATTTGTTTCTCTATAAAACAGACCCCCCCCAGGTCCTAGAGGCACCAATTTGGTGGGTAACTTCATTGGACAGTCTCCTTTAAGCGCTCCAAATTTAGAGCAACTTGGGGTTCAGGGGGGCTAGTTATTAAAGTTCAAAGTGGGTGCCCCTGGAAAAAACATTTCTTTTCCAAGTGTAATTTTCTGTGCTAGAAATATAGTGATCCCAGGCCGCTAGGAGGATAAAAACTGCTGTGGAGCTTTCCCAACTCTCCCATTCAAGCACCCACAATTTGGAGAGGTTTGGGGTACAGGGGCCAAATTATTCAACTCCAAACAGGGTATCCCCAGAAAAAAATTGTAATTTAATGGTACTTGAAAATGCTAATTAACTTTGATTTCCCCCAAGTCCCATTACATTATAAACACATATAATAATAAATGTGTGTAAACTAGTATCTGTGTTGCTGCCAAAAAGACTAGAAATATGCTCACTGCTCAGCAATAGCACAGATAGCACCAACTATCCAGAGCCAAAACTACAAGCAGAAGTAGGAAATAGCTGCAGGGAAAGTGCTTATAAAGCAGTGGTTCTTAGCCTGTGGGTCCCCAGATGTTCCTGGACTGCAACTCCCAGAAACCCCTTCCAGCACAGTGAGTGGTGGAGGCTTCTGGTAGTTGCAGTTCAGGAACATCTGGGGACCCACAAGTTGAGAACCACTGTAAAGCAACAAGCTACTCCTGCCATAGCTCTTGTAGCAGAGTGACTGGCCACCCCGACCTGCCAATCCAGGAGTCTCTAAGTCTCTCCCAGGGATCCTAGAGACTCCTGATGGACAGGAGCAGTTGTCATTGGCCTGAGAAGGGTGAAAATGCCATGAAAATGGAGTGAAAAAACAAATCAACAAATTAAATACCACTAAAAATCATTAATTTGTGTTTGTTGGGGAGGAATACAAATACGAATACAAATGGACAAATTAGCAATTTTTGAAACAAAATTTTAATTAGTTTTAAATTTCTGCCTGTCTCTGTTAGTCAACTGAGTTAGTTTTTTCTGGTAACTTAGTTTAAAGTCTAGCCGTTGGGAATGAATCGGAACTTGAGGTTGGGCACGAATTAAAAAACGAATTGCAGAAATCATTCAAAATAGTTACTCCATCAATTTGTATTTGTATGAATTGATACCCTAATGGATTTGAACTGATGAAGTATTTGCTGATTTTAATGTATCTTTTGTTGGGCTATAAAATGGCCCCCAAGGGACTTAGAGACACCAAATTTGCAGGTAGCTTCCCCTGACTCTTCTACAATCCCTCCATGTTTAGGGAAGATTGAATGTATGGTTTCTGTGTTATGCACCCCCAAAGAGGGACACCCCCCCCCCAAGAAATTTCCCTGGAGGGTCCTAGAGTCTGGGTTTCCCCAAGCCTAAAGGGCACTTTTCTCGGGGGGGGGCACTTAGAGAATTTATAACTCAGATGTCTGAAACCCAGTCTTCACCAAATATGGAGGGATCGTAGAGGAAAGTGATGGGAGGCTTCGCTGCAAATATGGTGTCCCTTGGTACCAGTGGGGCTCTTGGCGGATGTTACCTCAGACATTTGGAACACAATCTTCTGCTAACATGCAGGGATGTAGAGTCACTGAAAACTTTCTCGCACATTTGATGTCTCTAGATGCCCTATAGACCCTTTTAAAGGGATTTAAAGGGGGGAAATGAATTTTTGACTTGATAAATTGATTTGTCAGGGGGGAATGAAAATTCATTTGCAATTAATCACAAATCAAAATGAATCAGCAGCACTGATACCAGGATCTTCCCTCTGTTGTAGATTTCACTCGCTGGTCACCCATTTCATTCTTCTCCTGCAGGTGGTAGAGTTGCACAACCAAAGGTTGCAAGCAGACGCTTCTCTCCTGTGTAAGCTGCTCCCCTCCATAAAAGTGGGAGAGGATGAGGAGTCTGTCACATATACTCCATCCCTGGGCCTGGCACTGATACACATAGGAAGTGACTCCGGGTTTTGTCACTGGATTGAGGCTGGGTGAGTTGAAGACTTTATTAATGGCTGCAACCCTGATGAGATCCCCAGTATATATTTATGGGAGCTGAATTCATGTCAGCCACAAGCCACCTGTTCTCATAAAGCAACTTCGGCCATCCTCCTGTACAGCAACTCTTTACCAGCATTTTCTTTCTGATCTTGCAGGCTTGATTCCATAGCCCATGGAGGGTGGGAAGGATTTGGGAGATTTTGGTCCCTTTCTCTCAGAAATATTGCCTTTCTCCTCTTTGAAAATAAATGTAGATATACATTTAGCAGCAGCTGTTGAACTCTTTTAATCTACATGATGAAAACAAGGGTTATTTTCCCACTTTTAAAATTACATATTTACAGACAGAGGGGGGATTTCAGTCAGTTCCACTAACTTCACGAAGGCTGGTAAAGGTAAAGGTAAAGTTTCCCCACACACATGCATGCTAGTCATGACCGACTCTAAGGGCAGTGCTCATCTCCGTTTTCAAGCCAAAGAGCCAGTGTTGTGCAAGTCCATGGCCGTGTGGCCAGCATGGCTGCAAGGAAACACTGTTTTACCTTCCCACATTTTACGGCGGTACCTATTTATCTACTTCCATTTACACTGGTACCTCTACTTAGAAACAGCTCTACTTATGAGCAGCAAACCTTTGGCTTTTTAAACTGCCACCTTATGAATGTTAGATAGAGTTTCCCCTACCTACGAATGACAACTAACTTTGACAGGTCTGCAAAAGAGATCAAAGCAACCAAAAAGGAGGAGGAGGTGGCCATCACACTTCACTTCCAAACCACCCAAGCCAAGTGGGTGGAAGGGAGGCATGTGCATGCTTACGCGGATCGCCCCTTGGAAGGGGTGATCTGCGCCGGCTTGAGTAGGTGCAAGGGAGGTGTCTGCATGCTTGCGCGGATCGCCCCTTCTAAGGGGTGATCCATGCACGCATGTAAGCACCTCCCTTCCACCCGCTCGAGCCAGCATGGCTCAGGCAGGTAAAAGGGAGTCATGTGTATGCTTGCATGGATCTCCCCTTGTAAGGAGTTTTAAGGAGTTTGATATGAATTAAGCTCAATAGGCTTGTTTAATCAAGCTTTATAATGTGTAACTTATTTTTTTTAATCTTTCATACAGTTATGCTTTTTTATACTTTTTAATAAATCTTCTGATTCTTTGCCCAGTTACTACTAGACATGGGCACGACTAGGCGAAATTGTCGTTTCCGTTTTTGGTTCTCGTTATTGTTACGTAACGGGTAACGGTAACAAGAATTACTCCGCTCCAACACGAACACGAACCGAAAAAGAAAAATTGGGTCTGATTTTTCATTGTCGTTCATGGCATCGCGGCGATCGCGCGATGCCAAGCAGCACAGAAAAAAAGTTTTAGAAATTAAAAAAAAAAACCAATTCCCAGCCATAACAGCAGGCGAAAATATGCCTGCCTCAGTGAGGGCACCTACCGAGGGGTGGTTTCTGGGGGGGTCCCCGGCCTTCCCCCCCTCTCCTGTCCTGGGCTGCTTGCACCAGGCTGGGGAGGGGTCATCCTCGTCGTCTCCATTTGCCATGCGGTGGGGAGGATCCAAAATGGCGACTACAATTTTTCTTTTGAAATCGTGGTCCAAAAACCCACCAAAGCACCACAGAAACATGTGAAAATTAGCTATTTTAAATGCCTGAATTTTTATAGTAGCAGCAGCGGGTTTTTTTATAGCAATAAAACGTCGTATTGATTTTATTTTATTTTATTTTATTTTTATTTTTTTACACCTGCGCACGCGCAATGATGGGCTGGCCATGGGATGGGACCATGCACATTTTTGGAGCCATTCCACCAATCGCATGGCCAGGTTTTGCTGAGACTTCTGGATGTGACAGAGATGGCATAAAAAGCCCACCAACCCTAACCCTAACCCTAATCCTAACCCTAACCCTAACCCTAACCCTAACCCTAACCCTAACCTGAACCGTTACCCTAAGCCTAGCCCTTACCCTAACCCCAACCCTAACCCAGATTCGTACGCAAGTACACTTCCCTTCTTAGTGGGCCAGAGTGATGCACCCAGAGAGGTGCCTTCAACTTCAGAGACCCACTTCCTCCCTCCCTAAGCGTAACCTGTACGGCAGTACGCCAGTATCCTTTCCTTCTTAGTGAGTCAGAGAAGCGCCGACGAGGTTCCTCTGACACACTAACCCCTACCCTAACATAATGTTCTTAGTGAGACGGAGAAGTGCCGACGAGGTTTCCTGTCACACTAACAACCCCAACATAATGTATAACGGCGGCTACACGTTACGCTCCCTAAACCACTGTACAAATGACAGACGACAAACGGAAATGACAAATTTTTGAAAAATTTCGCGACAAACGGAAACGACCCGAAACGGGCCCGTCCCGACAAACGACAACTCGAAACGTAATTTTTTCTGGTCGTGCCCATCTCTAGTTACTACACCGTTGGGAGCATTTACTGTGAGTCATAGTACAATTTAATGCTGAAGTTTATTTAACAGAATCAGATTTTGTTGTTTAAAAAAAGAGTCCAATTGAGCAATCAACTCATAAGTAAGTCTCACTATCCATTGTGAGATTTCCAGAAGTTGAGTCTTTTCTTGTGAGATTGATACATTTTGCTACTCATCCAAGCAGCTTTGCCAGTCTGAGGAATGTTAGTGGCGAGGCCTCCAACTTATAGTTCACCTTGATTTCACGTCACCCTGGTCTGAATAGGCTCATCAGGTGGACAGTGGCCTGGATAAGCTTGTTAGGTGTACAATGTAAAAGTCTCACATATGATGCAACACTTCCCAGCACCCATTAAGTGTGGGGGTCATTAGCAATGGCCTGGTGCAAACAATATGTTTCTATGTTTCTTGAGCATGTTTCAGAACCCCAGAGGAGGGTGCTTATGCATCCGTTTTGTGTACTAATAATGTTCAATTGAGTGAGTAATCCCTTCACCGGTTAATCATGGGGAAGCAATCCATGCAGTGAAACAGGCCACAGGGATTTTGCTGCTAGTGCCATTCTTGAGGTTATGTGGCTTCCACAAGTTCTACTTTCCTTATGTGGTTTCCTGTCTTATCCCATGAAGCCTGTGAGAAGAAGTCTAGAACTGTCAGAGCTCCACCTGCCACAGAGGCCAATGACACACACCTGGGCTTCCCCAGCCCAGTGGAGTTCTTCCACAGACAGTAGCAATGTGGGAGAGAACCTCTCAGGATGCCAGGTTGTGATGAGTAGTCTGTTTCAGTTCCCCTATCTCAGACACGTCTTCAGATAAGGGGAAATAGTTGTAGACAACACCCACATACATGCAAGCAGATGATACACTCATGTAGTGTAGAGGGGTAAACACCCATGCATCTGCTACCATCACTGGAAGCAAAGTAGCTCACGCCTAAGTTAAATATGGAGAGACTGTAAAGTTTAACACAAAAAACTTATGTAAATAGGGCTCTTGTGTCATCTAAGATGTTTCTTTATAGTGGGTAAACGCGTTGGGCTTATGGGCAAACACAAACTTCCTAAGCTGATTTCTTGGCTTTGAGTTCTTACCATTCTCAGGGAGGCTTATGGTGTCATAATTAATAAAATGTGATGTATTTTGATATGTAAATAGGGCTCTTGCCCTAAGATCAGGTGGGTATTATGCATCACAGAAGCTGATTTCTCTCTCTCTCTTATGGCATCTCTAAGTGATCTTTTGATCTCCCTCTCTCTCTCTCTCTCTCTCTCTCTCTCTCTGTGTGTGTGTGTGTGTGTGTGTGTGTGTGTGTGTGTGTGTGTGTGTGTGTGTGTGTGTGTGTGTGTGTGTCAATGATAGTAAGGCCGCACCTGGAGTATTGTGTACAATTCTGGTCACCGTATCTCAAGAAGACATAGTGGAACCGGAAAAGGTGCAAAAGACAGTGACTAAAATGATTACTGGGCTGGGGCACCTCCCTTATGAGGAAAGGCTAAAACATTTGGGGCTCTTTAGTCTGGAAAAAAGGTGCCTGAGGGGGGAATATAATTGAGACATACAAAATAATGCAGGGAATGAGTAAAGTGGATAGAGGGAAGCTCTTCTCCCTCTCACAAAATACCAGAACTAGGGGACATCCACTCAAATTGAGGGCTGGGAGAGTAAGAACAGACAAAAGAAAATATTTTTTCACCCAGTGCATTGTTAGTCTGTGGAACTCCCTGCCACAGGATGTGGTGATGACATCTGGCCTGGATGACTTCAAAAGGGGATTGGACAGATTCTTGGAGGAAAAGTCCATCACAGGTTACAAACCATGATGGAGATGTGTAATCTCCAGGCTTAAAACTGGGGTACTTCAAGGACCAGATGCAGGGGAGTGGTATCAGGAGACAGAGATCTAGTCTCGTGCAGACACATCTGGTGGGGCCACTGTGAGATACAGGAAGCTGGACTAGATGGACCGTTGGCCTGATCCAGCATGGCTCTTCTTATGTTCTTATGTTCTTAAGCAATACAGTAACCCCCTCTGTGTGTGTGTCAAACAATGCAATTATCAATCAGCGATAATTGAAATCCGCAATACGCGGATGCTGGGTCAGGTCAAGAATGGGGAGCCTGTCTAGGGACCCCTACATTTACTTGAGGAGTGGTGTTGCTCCAAGCAGGCCTCCACTGGCCTTCCTAGGTGTGTTGGAGGCCCCAGAAGTGATCCGGAAGTCACTTCCGGTTTGCCGGAAAGCACTTCTGGGGTCTCCGACAGGCCTGGGAAGGCCATTGGAGGCCTGTTTGGGGCAGCGCCAGGCTTGGGGGTACGTACTGGAGGCCTGAAACAGGCCCATCCAGCTTACCCTAGGGGGACCTTGCCTTTCATATACTGTGTCCCCGCAATATGCGGGGACCACAGTATATGAACCGCGAAAGGGTGGGGGAATACTGTAATTTGAATCCTATTTTTTTCAGCAGAAGAGGAAGGCACAGTATCCCCATGAATGGCCCTCTAAGGTACTACTTGCTTTCACAAATAGCCAGTGCAGTGTGCCCAGTCTGGATGGTGGGAGGTATGGGGTTTTTAACTCTTGTTCCTTGATCAGTCCCGTCACATCAGCTATTAGCTCCACACCAGCTATGTGTTAGTTGTAGTTAGCTTCAGCTGGTCTGCCAAGCAGAGTGAGGCATCCAACTCAGCAAGCAGATACAGGAATGTGTGGAAAGATGGCAGGGTTGGCTCCTTTCCTTGTGGTTCCTTAACTCCCCTTCCAGTGGGGAAGGGTGTCTTCTCCTCAGGGGATCTCTCACTTTTATTCTAACTTTAAAGGAACTATTGAAGGTCCTGATCCAGAATTTATTCAGGATTCGGCACCTTGAATGGCTCCTATAAGGTTCAGAATTCAACCTGGAGTTTTTACTACTTGAGATTTTGGGACTACTAGCCTCTGGTGCATCTGGTTGATACCTTTGGTTTAGAAGAGGCTGTTCTATGTGTAACGTGCAGCCTGTTGCATGTTCCCCGATATACTTTGCTGGCCTCCCATCCAGCACATGTGTGTGTGTGTGTGTGTGTGTGTGTGTGTGTGTGTGTGTGTGTGTGTGTGTGTGTGTGTTTTGTGTCATTACAGTCGTGACCGACTTTTCATGTCTCCATGCCCATGGAGTTTTCTTGGCAGGAGTACTGGAGTGGTTTGCCAGTTCCTACTCCAGGCACCTACAGCACCTAGTATTCCCTGGTGGTCTCCGATCCAAGTACTAACCAGGGCCGACTCTGCTTAGCTTCCGAAATCAGGTGAGATCGGATGTGCTTAGGACATCTAGGGATTGACAGCTCCAAGTCTAGGTGAATGGAGAGAATGCCCCACTGTGCTTCACTATGGGTAATAAGATTTCTTGAGTCAGCCCTGGTTTATGTGGAGCTTTTCTTCCCTTCTCTGAGGGAACATGACACCACCACCTGTGATCCAGAATGAGACAATGGAATGGAGAGAGGGGAGCTCTAGCCCCATCCTGGGTCACCCTGGGACTCTGTGTCTGGTATTTTCCAAGGGAAGAAATAATGTCCATTAGCTTTGCTGAGACTCAAACCATGCTCTCCATGTCACACCTAGGTTGGCAAATAGTACCAGGGTCAAGAGACTTCCTTTGGCATATGAAATGCTGCTAATAAGCAGGACAGGCTGCTTTAAAGCTCTCTTCCATCTTGTGAGGTCACCCGAGCAACTTTTGCCGTTGTGTGTTCAACCTGATCCCAGCTGCACCAAAGCCAACACATTCTTAAGTTATATGGGAGTATCAGACTTTTAAGCTGCAGATCTGCATTGCTGCCAAACACAACTATGTGTTTTGGTAAGCATGATAATGACAGGGTGTCAATATGAAACGACCATGGCTGAAAGCACAAGTCCTACTTTTATGAGAATAGAAGACACATGTTTGGATCTCTTTTTATGAGAAATGAAGGGCAAAAAAAAAGATGCTGTTTTTACAATCTCCCCACCCCTCCCCCGCCCCTGTGTGTGTGTGTTTATAATGCCAGGAAAGATTTATTTCTTGTAACCCATTTTGTTCAAGCGGGGCATCCAATTACTACAAATTTTTTGTTTGGTATGAAAACTAACTCTACAAAAAAAAAGTATTGCCTTAGCAAGATTTTATGAGTTGTCAGCCCAAGCGTGTGGCCAAACATGCATGCTGCTGCTCCAAATACCCTCAAGACGCCTAAGAACCTCATGAGGTGCAGAAAAGATTATAGTCATCACTTCCAGTGAGCCATGACTTGGAGGCAGTGTAAGGCAAGGGGACATTTCCAGCAAAAGCACCGAGTGGAAACCGAGATGCTGCATGTCCTCTCTGTAGCAGGAAAGAGGGACTGTGGACGCTCTGTCTCTTTGGAGGGAAATGCTGGACTTTTTCTAGAAACACCAGAAAAACACATTTTCTATCAGTGTGCCTCTCCCCAAATATATATTCCACAGAGGGCATTTCATCACCTGGCTGACCCACTAATTTTTATTTAGTGAACAATATATAAATGTGGTGTGTGTGTGGTTTTTTAAAAAGTGAATTTTCAAGAACTTTAAAAATGCAAAGTGGTTTTGCATGCATTGCAGAAAGATTATTCTTAGCATACCTTGGATATTTTTGAAAATATGGAAACATTTAGCAGCTGTAGAATGTGGGGGATTGATTCCAGTGAAATGTGTACCAAATGAAAAATTGAGGAACTAATGATGTTGCCATTTCCATGTTTAATCCTTCCCCATAAAACTTGCTATACAAGGCATTATCTGAAGCTCAGTGGTTAGCAGCATAGAAGCAATGGCATGACATAACATGTATTCAAAGGTACCCATTGATAAGCTTCCTTTCTGTGTTTCTCTGGCTTTATGGAGCTTCTATACAGCTACATGATGCCATACAACACTTTAAAGAGGAGGGCATTTCGCATGACTTTTTCATGCAACAAACTCAAGCATGTCCTCTTACCATTTCCACAATGGAAAGTCTTGTTCTTCCACAGTTAAAACACACTGGCAATATTTAAAGGTCTGGATGTAGAAAGACAGATAGTCCTCTGAAAACTATTGTCTAATGTGTTCAAAGTATTTTATCTCAGATCAGCGTTTTTGATATGCTATCACATCATTTGCTTCCTATGTCCACTGTGCTTTCAACAATTCAGCAAGTTGTTATAGAAGACCCAGCTGTGTTTGCCTGTGTTAGCAAATCAGGCAAAGACTTTGTGGCAAGCCACTTTGGTGATCAGAGCTACTTATTACCATATTGTTTCTGTTCATTACCTATCGGCTGGGATTAATGTACCTAGCCACCCTTCATTGTCATGGTTTATGGAACAATGCCTCCTAAGAGGGAAGCTGAATATCAACAAGAGTTTTAAGTGCCATTCCCAGGCCAACAGCTTGTGCCCACATACTGTACAATCTCTGATTTGAGCCCATGCATAAATATTTGCCATGTAGTACCTTTCTCATAAAGAAGTGGATTTGTCCACAAAAGTTCACAATGCAATATAGCAGTTAGCCTTTAAGGTGCCACAGTATTTTGTCTTCTTATTATTTTTATTTTGTTGTTTTATTCTTTTATTTTCTTTTACTGCAGTAAATTTGCTTTCTGTCACTTGCTCTAGTCTGTCACATCTTTCAAAATTTGAACTGGGAAGCACCAGGGTCCTTCCCAGTTCATTCCAACATTTTTAACACTTCCCAAAATTGTTTCTAAGTGTTGTTGATAGGTTGCTCTCTTCCTCATCTCTTGCTCTTTCTTCACAAGCAGCTACAGGCAGATTCTTTCCACCTGTATGTTGAAGGTATACTGAGTATGGCAGCCCCCAATGCATCTACAGTGGTATCGGGTCAACTATAGTAAGATCTCCTTCTCATTCCACGGAAGGTTCCAAGTGCACAGCTTGGGTCTGAGTGTGCCTATTCCCTCCTACCCAAGTGACAGGATATCTGTGTGTAGATATACAAGTAGAGAGGGGCACCTTATGAAAAATGAAACATGATTTCCTCGTTTCGTAAGCTTTCAGAATGTTACAAAATAAAACAAAATGGGAAACAGCATTTTGTTACGAAATGGAGTGAAACACTTCTTTTTCTCTTTGAAAATGAAACATTTCATTACTCTGTAAAATGGCTCCCTTGTAACCAAATTTGGTGCCTCTAGAGGAGCCATTTTATAGAGTAACAAATCGTTTCGTTATTGTTTCATTTTGTTATTGTTCATTTCATTTTGCCTGACCCTAGTTCTTCTTACCTGACTAATTCCCCAGCTACTAGCGTATCTCCCACAGTCCGACACAACAAAATTGGCAGCCCCTGCAGACATAGTGACCCAAGGGGGGAAGGCAAACAAACAAACAACAATATCAATAATATAAAATGGCAATAATAAACAAAGTAACAAATAACAATTAAGCAACAACAAAAGGGAATAAAAATAAAATAAAACACAGCAGTACAATAAAATAAAATAAAAATAGATTTTAAAAACCACAGCATGATATGTGGCCCATCAGCCATGAAACCTCAGGGGTAAAGTTGTTAAAGAGATTAAAATGGAGAGAGGTAGAAGAGTCCTTATCTTCAAGCTTAGGGGTCTTATGGGTTTCATTTTGTTACAAGTTTTTTTTTACAAAAATTCTTTTAAAAACAAAACAAAATGAACTGCCAGTAGAAACCAAATGAAACTCTATTTTTCCCTTTCATGTCCATCCCAATTCACAAGCAATGATGTGCACCATGCAGCCTCTTACTCTGGCACAGACACTAAACAGGGGGTAGGCATTTCTCCTTTCTCCTGGCAGTGAGATCTATTTGCAGGAGCATTCCTTCTTCCTGACCCTACCCACCAACAAACTCTCATGGGAAATCTTCATGCCTCCTCTAGGACGGTTCGTGGTCAATTTAAAAAGGATGTTGACAACCTCAAGCGGGTGGAGAGGAGGGTGACTAGGATGGTTGAAGGTCTGAAAGAAATGTCTTATGAGGAACGGCTTAGGGAACTGGGAATGTTTAGCTTTACAAAAAGAAGGCTGAGAGGGGATATGATAGCTTTGTTTAAATATTTGAAAGGATGTCATATTGAAGAGGGAACAGGTTTGTTTCCCATGGCTTCAGAGACTAGGACTCGGGGCAGTGGTTTCAAACTACAGGAAAAGAGATTCCATTTGAACATGAGGAAGAACTTCATGACGGTTAGAGCTGCCCTGCAAATGTGAATCTCTAGGTACCCCTGGGAAATATTGCTGAGGATGTATAATTCTGTCTTCAGGAACCCAAACTTCACCAGACATGTGAAGACTCTAGAAGAGAGTCATGGGAAGTTTCCCTACAATGTGATGTTTCTAAGTGCCTTGGGGTGGAGCATTTATATGGTTTTAAAGTAAATAATGAATTTACAAATCTATTCAATTAAATCAGAAAAAAATATCCATAAATCGAATCACCGACCAAATGTGAGAAGATTTGGAGAGAGGTGGAAGAATGAGCACTTGTAGCCTTCAGTGAAACACGTTGGAGGGGCTGCCCTGGTTTGGGGCTGCATTTCTGCCAGCGATGTTGGCAACACTGTCCGTACTAATGGGTTCATGAATACTAAAAAAGACAAGCATGTTTCAATTCATCATGATGTTCCTTCTGGAAAGCACCTAATTGGGAATGGTTTTGTTTTGCAGCATTAGAATATTCCCAAGCACATTGCTAATGCAGTGGAATCCTATCTGATGAGAAAAAGAGGTGATAAAACACTGACAGCCATTGGCTGACCTCCTCCTCTATTATAGGGGCAGTATGGCATCACCTGGAGAGAGAAATAAATAAAAGAGAACCTAAATCTAAAAAAGAACTCTGGGAAGTGCTGAAAGAAGCCTGGTATAATAATACCAGAAGATTACTTCAGAAAATGTCCAGACTGTCTCCCCAAAAAAGTTCAAGATGTGTGTAGTGCCACAGAAGGTCACACTAAATACAGACTTTTGCCTGGAGAAGCCATTTTGTTCTGAAAAATGTGGTTTTTAATGTTTTGTGTACTTATTTCCTTCCTCCGTTTGTATCATCTTAGGCATAAAAGTAAGCCAAGGAGAGAACCAGGTGGTTGTGAACCTGTAATTTTGGGTTGGAAAAGTTGGAGTTGTCTTATACACATGAGCATCTTATAGACAGAAAAATACAGTATGAATTATGTATGCAAAAAAGATAAACCAATACTACTGTGAGATATTCTGTGTTTGTGTGTCTCCTGTTTTTTTTTATTTATCCATTGTAACCACTGCAAGTGTCATGATGATGAGATGCAAACTATTTTGGAGTTAGGAAGATAGAAAACAATACTACACTGATGTTAAAATAATAGGATGTTAAATGAAGAGACTACAACACAGAACATTATTTGGCCCTTCAGTGGGAAAATAGTGAACGTCCTCAGCTTAAATCTCAGAATTAAGGAGATTCCTCACTCAATAAAACTTAAGAGAGATGCTTAAGAGTATTATTACTTCAGTCAAATCCTCCCTCTATTATTGATGCACAAGAGTGAAGCAATGTTGTTCAACAGATCAAATGAGCATTCCGTAAGGCAACTCAAAAAATGGTGGTGACCTGTTCCAAACCACAGATTATAGCTTTCAAACCAGAACTTGGATCAGCACCAAATCCAGCACAAATGAAGCCAACAGTCTGGTCTGGGTTTGTGCCAGATTTGGTAACATTTGGGCAGATAGTTTGTATGTTATGGGCCCGAAACTATCGAACCACCTTCCAAGTGAGATGAGGACTGTGGAGCCCCTCTCGGCCTTTTTAAGAAGCCATTAAAACTTGACTATTTAAGGCCACCTTTGGCGATTGCTGAGGTTGAATGTTTGCTGTGCGTTTGTCGCCCATTTGGTCATTTGCCACTATCTTTTACCTCTTGCCGGGTTTATTTCTTTTTGTTGTTATGGGGTATATGTTACTCTTTTACCTTTTTGTTGTTCACTTCCCAGAAGTCCTAATTGGAAAGTTGGGCAGTTTATAAATGTAAATAAATAAATAAATAAATAAATAAATAAATAAATAAATAAATAAATAAATAAATAAAAAGTCAAACTGCCTTCCCTCACATAGATACCAGTGATCTCTTCTGCCTACTGATTTAAGACAGATCAAATACTGTACATCGAAAAGACCGAACATGCTTATCTTGAAAGAGAGTAGTTTGTTCTATTCTGTTTTTCTTATTCATCATAGCTAATTAATTGTGCTACTTGTACACCTAGATCCATGCCTAGGTATGTCTCAGTCACACAGGTACGTGGCCAGCATCTTGTTAATTAGCTGGAATTATCCACCACAGTTTGTGCAATGTCACCTACTCTAGAGTAAATCCCAATAAAAGCCTTGCTTAAAGAACTCCATAATCATTGACAAAAACAACCTCCCCATGAAACTGGCTTTCTCACGCTGTACAAAAAGTTGTGAAACATATGGCATAAATCACATGGTGTCTGTCAAATGTTGGGAGTGAAATTTAAAAAAAAACATCTGGCAGGGAAGACTGTTTTTTCACAAGTAATTTGTTTAATAATAATAATAATAAAAAAAAGAGATTCTGACACCAAACTGTATCCATTCCACCCTAACATGCTTTGTCATATTCAGGTTCATGAAGTAAGAGGAAATTGTAGACATTGATCATGTCTGGGTTCACAGGATTGATTATGACTCACTGCTTTTATCTTCCAAACAGTCACTAAATCTAATTGCCTTGTTGTAACGGATTAACCTTTCCAGTCCTAGTCAGTAGCATTCATATTATGTTCAAAGAAAATGGTTGAGATTTGGAGGACTTTGCACAATGTTTTCTTTTTATAGGCTAATGACTACTGTCGCCGTACAATTCATTCCATTACAGAAAGCAAGTACTTAACCTAAGCTTACCTTCAAGTAAAGGTTCTTCATTCATGGGAGTCATTCTCTTCTACACACCTTTTAAGGCAGCTCTCAGTTTGGGAATCACACAGATTCCTTAAAGTTTCCCATTCAAGGTGACTATAGCTGGAATTATGCACAACCCTGGCTTTGGTGAGTAACACAACAAAGGGAGCTTCCAGTTTGGGATTGGCTCTGGCGGAAGTAAAATCTTATGCCTTGCTTCCTACAGCTTTAACCAGAAATACTGTATAGTTTTAACTGACAATTCTGGAAGCTTCAACAGAGGAGTGTGGGAACTGAGAAATGGTGTGACACTCCAGGTACCACACATCAAAAACAACAGATTTTATTTTATTTTATTTTGCATAATTCTCTGGAGGAACATTGTTTCTGAGATGGAGCAATAATATCAAACGGAAGAGATCTCTCAGAAAGTTTGTGTGTGTGTCTGGCTCTCCAACATTCTGTATTTCCCCCCTTTTTGTATTTGTGTGTGGCCTTGTTACAAGATATGAGACCCCCCAGCTTGTTTTAGTTGTTGCATATTATTATGCTCAACTAATGGATGCTCCCCTCCGCCCTGTGCGGGGGCGGGGCGTCTTTGCCGGCTGGCCGGGCGGGCGCGTTAGGCTACGCAGTTTGCGTCGCCTACGCCTGGGAGCGCAGAGCGCGAGCTGTCATTGCGCTCCCAGCTCCCTGCCCGGCCGGATCGCAATTGGAGAACGCCGCCGTTTTGATCCCGGCCAGCTCACGGAGCGCCCGTTTTCTTTCTTTGGCTGCCTGCTGCTGCGCTGCTGCGAAAAACACCTGGGCGGCGGCAGCTTATCTATTCCCCGATCGGCTGCACTTCTTCTCGGCGGACTGGTTGCTGCCGCGCCGCCGGGAAGAACATCTGATCGGCGGCAACTCTTATCGCAGTCCCAATCGGTTTGAGGGTGGGGAGGGAGGGTTTGGTCGGCGGCGCAGCTCCTGTGAGTTCACCGGGCGACCTGAGGGTGGGGGGTGGGCTTTAACTGGTCGTAGGGGTTGGCTGGGGGTTGCCCTGGGGCTGGGCTGTGCTCGGGGCGCCTGTGCTGGATCTTGCCCCACAGAGGCGTATTTGCAGCCTCTGGCAATATATCACCTGGGTTGGGTGGTTACGGTTGGGTACTAGTTTTTTGTTCTTTTGTGGCTGGGGGTGGCTCATAGTGTTTGTAGTGATTGGTGGGGCCTGGTGGGGAGCGATTTACTTACTGTTATTGGGTCTTAAACCGGAACGCAAGGTCCCGGCAGCCCTCAATTAAATTAGAGTAGGGTTTAGATAGGGAACTAATTAACAATAATCCCACGAGCCCATAGAGGGCTGCCAACGTGTTGTTATCAAAGGGGTCATGTAAAATCATCCCATCCATAATGGTTGGCGCTACCTCACAGGTCCTCCTTGAGTTAATTCGTTATGCTTACAGTTAATATTCGTCTCCTGTATTCAATAAATCGTGGCCCATGTTAAACCAACTTAAAACTGTGTCGTCTCGTTATTCCGGCCTAGACTGGCAATAAGCTTAAGTTATAATCATTGCTAATCAAATCACTTAATTCAAATTATGGGAATCAAAGCCACATTAGTGTTTTCCTTCTCATGTACTCATATATATATATCCTTTTCACAAACAGGAATTATATGTGTTGATGCTCTTTATAAAAGCCAGGCTGAGGTGCTTGGCAGGATAGTAGAGGGGTTGGAATAGGAAGCTGCAAGCTTGACATACAACCTTAGGTTTAAATATAATATTGGTGAAAGAATACCAGGTGAATATTGGCCTTCGAATACATCTCAATATGGAACTTATTGTGTTTGTGATTTTGATTAGATTAGTGGAGAGATTGTGGTCAAACCCCAGCATACAAAAAAGGAGACATAAAACAAGTGGGCTACCAATTTCTTGTCCGCCTTGTCTCCTGCCACTGCCGTTTGTTAATTTATCTTTTTAAACATTGTCTGTTTCCTTTTTAAAAGATGGTTGTTGAAATTCCCTGCTCCTTCTGCTGTGCTGGTGAAGCCACCAGCTCTTTTTTTTTAAAGTAAAACTCCTCAGAAATGAAACACCGAGAAAAGTGAAGTAGAACTTTCTGTCCTGTGCAGGGACATTACATATTACAAAGTCATTTTCCTATAAGTGTTTCTCTTTCTGGATTCAAATTATTCCTTTGGGGCAATGATTTCAAATTACAGGAAAAGAGATTCCATTTGAACATTAGGAAGAACTTCCTGATGGTTTGAGCTGTTCAGCAGTGGAACATGCTGCCCCAGCGGGTGGTGGAGTTTCCTTCTTTGGTGGTTTTTAAGCAAAGGCTGGATGGCCTTCTGCCGAGGGTACTTAGAGGGGGGTTCCTGCATGGCAGGGGGTTGGATTGGATGGCCCTTGAGGTCTCTTCCAACTCTATGATTCTATGGTTAGAAATTGCATGTTATCATTGTCTCAATGAAAACACAGAGTAAAATCCAGTTCTTAGTCCCAAGCAGAGCAGATTCCACAGCCAAGTACCTAAACCATCATGCGTTGGTGGACTTCTGGTGAAGTTCATCTGTGAGTTTTCACATTTTGTGTGTACAGTATGTGGTCTATGGGCCCCCAGAATGAATAATCTGAGTTTCCATTATTTCATATGGGGAAATTTGCTTTGATAGACGAGTGCTTTGCTTTACAAGCATGTTTCCAGAACAGTTGTGCTCATAAACCAAGGTATTACTGTATCTTTTTTTTAAAAAAAGAAAAGATGTTGCTTAAAGACAGGGACATTAATCCATCTGGAAAATATTCATTTAAAAAAACTTAAAGGGAAGATAATTTCTCCTGACTAGAAGTCCACCATATGGAGTCAGCATTTTGAAGACACAAGTCATCTGGATGGTGCACGGAAACTTTCACAAACCACACAAACATACATTTACTGCATATTGCAAGTTTTATTGCAGTTTTGCCTTTTTAATCTGGAATGTTTGGTTCAGTAACCCTGATGGGTAATTTGCACAGTAGTTGTGAGTTTTTTGGGTTGTTTGGCTGTGTTCTTGAAGATTTTTCTTCCTGACATTTTGCTAGACTCTGTGGCTGGCATCTTCAGAGGATGCCGGCCACAGAGTCTGGCAAAACTTCAGGAAGAAAACTTCCAGAACACAGCCAAACAGCCCAAAAATCTTACAACAACTATCAGATCCCGGCCATGAAAGCCTTCGAGAATACAATTTGCACAATGATTATAAGATCAGATGAATCAGATAACCATAAGGAATCAATATATTTCTTTGATTTTGTGAGATTTCATGGACAGTTTTACAGGATTAAATGTAATTTTGCTCTTTAGCATTGATGCTTCAAGCTTTCATTTCTTTTCCAAAACAGAGATAGTTTCTCAATAGCTTTCATCATTATTTTTAGCCTCCTCAGATTTTTATAGGCTTAGACTAGGCTTTTAAAAAAAAAAACCTTCTCTTTCTGGATTCAAATTATTGCTTAGGGGATTTTTTTGTTCATATATTCTCAATATGAACACCTAAAAAGACATTAAAGGCATAACCTTTGGGATGTCCCCTTTATTTCATTCAAGTCTTTCCTCAGATGTCTGAGCAGAGCCATTGTCAAGTAACCCAGAGGCATCATCTTTATTTCAGGGTTGGAGGGTGGCTAGGCTAGGTAAAGTACATTTATCATATTTGCCTTCTACTGAGTAGTCATTTTAAAACGAAGCATGCAAGATAATAGAATTGTGGATAACTGAACTCTGTGACAAGCAGATATCTTTCACCACTTGGGGAGCACCTCGGTAATAAAAAAACAGCTAAAATATTATTGTATATAATTTAATCCATAATGGAGGAGGAAGAACTTCTCAGTGGGAATGTCTAGACCATGATTCTAGGATTATTTTCTGAGTTTTTGGCTTCAGCACAGTAAGAAGGGAACATAAATTAATAATTTGTTTTTAAAGTCACATATAATTCCCGTGGGTGCATCTTTATCTCCAAGGCCATTCTGGAAAATCAAAATAATGATATTATACAATAATTAATACAATAGTAATGTGCCATCATTTCAATTTTGACTTAGGAGAACACTAATCAGGCCACAAAGTGCTTAGAAATAGTTTACTGTTCATTTCTTCTGGGGACACTCCAATGACCCAGCTATCCCAAGGCCTTACATAAGAACATAAGAACAGACTTGATGGAACAGGCCACAGCCCATCCAGTCTAGCATTCTGTCTCATACAGCGGCTCACTATTTGTTTCAGGCTATTCCCAAGCAGATGTCTTCACTTGCAAATGGCATTGAGAGATAGCCTGCCTATCTCTTCAATCCGGAGGTTGTCCTTAATGATGGCCATTGATACCCTTGTTCTCCATGAACTTGTTTACTCCTTTCTTAAAGCTGTCAAGGCTGACAGCTGTCACCACTTCTTCGGGCAGGGAGTTCCAGAGACCAGTGATCCTCTAGGTGAAAAAGTACTTTCTCTTGTTTGTTTGAGATCTCAGATGGGAAGGAACTTGTTCCAGTCCCCTAATCATTCTGGCTGCCCCCCCTCTGCACTTTTTCCATTTCCATAATATCCTTCTGGAGGTATAGTGATCAGAATTGTACACAATACTCCAGATGGGGCCTTACTATAGATTTATACAGAGGCAAAATGACACTTGCTGACTTGTTTTCTATACCCTTCCTAATGATCCCTAGCATTGAGTTTGCTTTTTTCACTGCTGCGGCACACTGGGTTGACACCTTCATTGAGCTGTTCACCAGGACACCAAGTCCCTTTTCTGGTTTGTTGCAGAGATTTCAGACCCCATCGGTTTATAAATGTAATTGGATTTTTTTTTTGCCCTAACGTGGATCACTCTGCACTTACTAATGTTGAAGCTCATTTGCCCCTGGTTCACCCACTCCCTCAGTGTCAAGAGATCCCTCTGGAGCTCTTCGCAATCTCTCCCAGTTACAGGCAGGGTCTTTTGTAGTGGGTCACAGTGGGGAACTGCTCTCCCAACTCAGTACTCAACTATCCAGTCAATGTTGCAGAATTAGGCAGGCATAATTCATCACATGCGGCTGAACTGACAGATGTGACTTATTCCAGGAGTCCCATTGTGTTCCCTGGCTCTTCTTTCTACAAGCTAATTGCTCAAACTAGCCATACATAGAGTGAAATTGGGCAATGGAATCTGGGAATACTAAGCTTAAGTACATGTGAACCTATAGCTATCTGTAACCACACACACACACACACACACACACACACACACACACACACACACACACACACACACACACACACACACACACACACACACACACACACACACACACACACAGGGGAAGAAACCACCACTGTTATGTGAGTAAGACCAAACTGTTCCTGCAATCAACAAAGCCTTCTTATCTGGAACCGGATTAACTGTACTCTACATAATCAGTATCTCAGAATAGTTTATGAATGCTGAGCACAATCCTTGTGGACAGAAGGAACGTCTGCAGCACACACTGTTTGGGTTAAATAAGTTCACTACCCTCTAAGGGACATTTCCCAGTAGTCAACAGGACTATGTTTTTCTCAGAATTTAAAGGAATTATAGATGCTGCATACTGCGATGGTTCAAAAAGTATGTCTCCCTGTACTTTTATAAGAACAACAAGTGCTACCACGTCTAATTCCCCATCCATTAATACAACCACCCCCTTTCTCTCATGATTTTTTTCTTCTCTTGTCTTTCTTCTTTCTCTGCTTCCTTTACCAGTAGCCTTTATTCTTGAAGGTCACATTGGAAGGACTTTTGCTGAACAGCTTCCTCATCCCCTCCCTCCCCTGGCATGGTCCAACATGGCAATTAGACCTTTTCAGCACCTTCGCTACCATCAAATTCTGGAGGTGCCCAAGGTTGTGATCTTGGGGAGGTCTTGATGGCCTGTGAACATTTCTCCCACCCTGCCGCAATGTGGGTTTTTCCAGCTTGCAGCTTATTTTTATCCTGACTTTAACACCCATTGGCAAGGGGGAAGGAGTCTTCCTCTGATGCTCCTATGTTCAGTCTTCCTCTGATGCCATGTTCAGTTGCTCAGAAAAATAGGATTGGTGGGATGCCCACAATGGCCCTATGCCAAGCATCTTGTCCACTCACCCTATTCCAATGTTGGTGAACCTATGGCACAGGTGCCAAAGGGAGCACTCAGAGCCCTTTCTGTACACACCCAACATTGCCCCCTTCACAGCCACCTGCATTCAGGTTAAATGGCTGTATTGGCACTTAGCGAAAAATTAGTGGGTCTTGAATCACAGTTTGGGCACTGGGTCTCTAAAAGGTTTGCCATCACTGCCCTCGTCTCCCGTCTTGAACAGGAATGCCTTAGAAAATCCAAGGCAGAGTTCTACTTGGGTTCCAGAGGAAATCAGCAGAATGCTTCCCACATTAAGGGAACCCAATGAAGAGAATTCCATAATCATTTGCAGTGGTCTCAGTGCATACCTTAGGAGCTGAGTGGTTCTCCCCACTCAGTGCAGGGAGGTATGAAATTGAAGAGCTGGGGCCAATGTGTTTGCCCCATCCTCATACTTCCTCCCAGATCAGTGATGAAGGTGTATCCATCTCATAATTTGGGGTGTAATCCATACGGGATTCATGCTGAATGGAATTTACCTCACAGCACATCTGGCGCTGCAGGGTCAGGGCTGTTATTAGAAGCAGAATAGCCTGGACACAGGATAGCCATATGATACAATTTTGGCACCTCAAAAGATAGATAGATAGATAGATAGATAGATAGATAGATAGATAGATAGATAGATAGATAGATAGATTCTGCATAAACTGGGATTTGGCATAAAAACTTGTATTTTGTGTGGGAAATTTTATCTTCTGTAGAAAACAGTTTTTTTTTATTTAAAAGATATGTTTTCCAACAAAAATTGAGTGTCTAATGCTGGTGCTCACAAAGCACGTGCCATTCTGTTTGTTTGTATGCTGGGGGGGGGGGGAACTCTTGCAGAGCCTGACCCTTGGGTTGGGTGTACAGATGGCCACAAACTGCCAGTCTGACATGGTTCATTGGCTGGCTGAACAGTGGCTTGGCGCCGTACCCCCTCTCATGGGTGCCTCCTCTGGGTGCTGCCTCTGAGGGGGGTGCCTGCTGGAGGGGGCGGGGTGTCAGATCTGGAATATAAATGAAATGCACCAAAGCACCAACTTGGCATCGTCATGTGTCAAACCTTTTGGTCAGGGATGATAAAAGTGTTTATTTCCCAGTCAAGATAGCTTAATCGAATAAGAGTGATGAACTCAGCAAATATTCTATAGATTCGAAGTAGCTCAAGCCAGCTCAGAATAGAGGGAAGTACAGTAGTTGTGCATCTGGAGGTGTGAAAACACTGTGTAACTGAGAGAAAACAACAACAACAAAGGGTGTTTATACATGACCCCTAAGCTCTGCCGCAAATGGCTGCAAGCTCCGGACGATAAAAATGTTTACCCACCAGCTCCGGAGTTTGCAGACAATTAAGTGCGACCCCGCCCACTTAGCATGACCAAACAGCAGTTTTCTTGTACCTGCTTTTTTATGGTGAAAAATATTTGATCCGAAGACTGCCTGAGGTCTCCTCGCTTCTTTCTGTTATTTTTCTTTTGCCTCCGCCCCTTAAAGAGGAACCAGGAAGTAAACGGAGATCGGAGCAACTTCCCCCAACACCGGGAGGTAAGCCTTTTATTCTTTTGTCTCTGTCTAAGGCTTTTTTTCCCTCCCCCCCTCCCACAGACAGAACAAAGAAGTGCCCAACGGGTGGGGAGGGAAGAACAGCAAGGAACCCTCAAGATCTCTGGTCCGAATTTAAGGGACCAGCGGATCTTAGGGGTCGTGTAAAAAGGCCCAAAGAGCACAACACCAGGAATAGGAGTGATTATGTGATTTGCTGGAGCACTTCAGTAGGTAAATAGGTGGATCCTCCATTACTGGACAAGAGACTGAGGTGATAACAAGATGTTGAAATGTACTATTATTATAATCAACATAAGGAAACACCACCTTCCAGGATGTGATTTCACAGCAGATCCACCTACATTTTCCCTGGTGTGTAGTCCTGCAAGCCTTTGACTTTTCTCATGAGCATTTGGGCAACAACATTTCTGATTCACGAGCAATTTCAGCCTTTCCTGGTTGCGCCTGACTTCTGATAATGCTCCCCCTCCCTCATTTCACATAGACATTTATAGAGCCAAAAGGTGCTGTTAGAATATCTGTGTCTGAAGAATAAAGCTCCCTTGATTCATATAAAGCAATAATGGGCCATGTGGGGAAAGAAAACTGTGATTCCTTCACATTTCTACAAGTTCTCCAAATTTTGAAACAGTTTTATAGATATGTGGATGGCAGGGGGAGATGGTCTTCAGGAAAACAGCAAAACCTTGGTTTACAAGTACCTTGGGCTACCTGTGTTCTGCAAGACGAGCAAACATTTCTTCTAATTTTTACTTTGATCAACGAGCAATGTCTTGTGATACGAGCACTGGAGCAGGTCACATTACCACGACTGAGCCAAAGGTGTCTCACTTTCTCCCCCTGTTTGATTGTGACTGATTGTTTGATCTCAGGCAGCCTCCAAAGCAGAGGAAGGAGAGAGGAGAGCTGTCGGTCAGCTCCCTCCCTCTGGGGAGGAAGAAAGGGAGGGAGGCCAGTTGGTGGCTTTTGCCAGGTAGTGTAGCCTCCTCTTGTCTCCCTCACATGAGTCATGAAGGTTTTCAATGGTGAGTGGAGATTAGGATTTTGTTTTTATTTATATTTATATTTATACAATGGACCCTCGTATAACAAGCAGTTTATGTAACAGAAAATCTGCTTAAAGGAAAAAATTTCTGGAGATGGGGAAATCGCTTAACATAATTGCCTATGGGGCAAATCTGTGCAACAGGAAAACGGTCTCAATTAGGGATTAATCCATTTTCAATGCATTCCTATGGGAAATTTGTACAAACGAAAATTTGCTTAACAGAATTTCATTTTGGAAGGAAATAATTCCTTTATACATGGACATTATGTTTGTCTTCAAAATCCTTTCTCATTTTTCTAACCATTTCTAGTCATGGGGCAGTTAGTCAAGATTGTATATATATATAGGGTTACAAATTAAATGTTACCATTGTCACATTAAAAACACAGTATAATCCGGTTCTTAGTTCCAAGCAGAGCAAATTCCTCAGCCAGGTACCTAAACCCTCATGTGGACATGGACTTCTAGTGAAGTTCTTCTGTGAGTTTTCACATTTTGTGTGTACAGTATTTGGTCTATGGGCCCCTAGAATGAATCATCTGGGTTTCCATTATTTCATATGGGATAATTTGCTTTGATAGATGAGTGCTTTGGTTTACATGCATGTTTCCAGAACGGATTATGCTCATAAACCAGGGTATTACTGTATCTTCTTAAAAAGTAGACATTGCTTAAAGACAAGGATATGAATCCATCTGGAAAACATTTGTTAAAAAAAAACTTAAAGGGGAGAGAAGTTCTCCTAACTAAAAGTCCACCATATGGGGTGAACAATTTGAAGATACAAGTCATATGGATGTTATACGGAAACTTTCATGAACCACACAAACATACATTTACTGTGTATTGCAATTTATTGTAGTTGGGACATTTAATCTGGAATGCTTGATGCAGTAACCCTATTTGCACAGTGTTTATAAGATCAGATGAATCAGATATCCATACGGAATCAATACATTTCTCAGATTTCTTGAGATTTCATGGACAGTTTTACAGGATTAAATGTAATTTTGCTTTTTAGCATTGATGCTTCAAGCTTTCATTTCTTTTCCAAAACAGAGATAGTTTCTCAAAACCTTTTCATCATTATTTTAGCTGCCTCAAATTTCTTATAGGCTTAGACAAGGCTTTTTAAAAACAAAAAACAAAAAAACCCTTCTACTTAGGAGAAGTTTGAATGCAAACTTTTTCTCAGTTTTCTTTTTTAAAGTAGGTTGCATAATCAGTTTGGTTCCCAATTGTTATAAACAGGAGAACAGCACATCAGTCTTTGCTTCTTAGATGCCTTTTGAAGAATGGTAATTATTAGAGATGGGCATGAAATGGAAATATAGCATTTCGTTTAGTTTCAGTCTTCATTTCATTTCATTTTGTGAATAATGGATTTTTAAAATATTTTTTGTGAAAAAATGAAACAATTCATGAGGCTATAAATAATGGGGAGCTTTCCTCTTGTATTTAAAAGGGAGTTCACTGCCCTAAATCAAAGACCGGAAACATATAGGCTAGCTGCTGCATGGAGAGATTGGAGAGATAAGCTCAAGAACTGATCAGCGGGAGGAAGAAAAATATAAAACAATAACCTTAATTTGTTCTATTTATAAAAGAACAGATAAAACAGCAAAATAACGTAAGAATAAAAAAAACAGTATACAAAAATATAATAATATACAGACATAAACCCAGTGCAACCCCCCCTCGGGACTTAAACAAGATTACAACTTCATGGTATTGACCAGCCCGTTTCTCTCCAGAAGTACATTGAGTCTTCTCCAGGTGTATACCCCTTGCCTTTTTGAAATACATATACCAATAATTATCCCATTTTCCATTAAAATCATTAGATTTGCTCATCCCTTTCCTAATTTTAATTTCACAGGTCAATTTATCATTAATAGCTAAATTCCATAACTCCTTATACCATTCTTCCATTACTAATTGATTATTAGATTTCCAATATTTGGCAAACATCAGCCTTGCGGTCATAACCATTATAATTACCAATTTGCCCTCCTCTTTCTTCAGTTGAGTATCTGCAACTATGTTTAACAGTGCCAACTGGGGGGACATTGGAATCTTTTTCCCTAGTATTTCTTGCATTTCATTGAAAACCAAATTCCATTCCAATTTCCTTTTCTCACATGTCCACCACATATGTAAATATGTCCCTTTCTCTTTTTTACATCTCCAACAAATAGGAGATATTTCTTTATTTATTATATTTAACTTTGCGGGTGTTATATACCATCTCCAATATACTTTATAACAATTTTCTTTAACTCTCACTGACATATTTTTCACTATTCTTTTCTTCCACAATTTCCCCCAATCCTTCCTTTTTTATCTCTTTGTTAATGTCTTCTTGCCAAATCTCTCTTAACTTATTATTTTTTTCATTATCTTCCAGAATTAATATTTTATATATCTCACTTACAATCCTTTCCTCTGTTCTTTATTTTCAGTCTCATTTCTTCTATCTATAATTTCTTCAAATCTTGTCAATTTTCTGCACTCTCCTACTTTAGTTATCCATTCTTTAGTCCATTTTTCCAGTTGTATAATGTTCAGCCAGGAAATATTTCCTCCCAATTTCTCCTTTATGCTTTGTCTATTCTGCATTTGCTTTAACCATTCCCGCAAGTATATAACTTTTTTATCATGCAGTAGCATGTTTAACTTCCCTTTTAAATTTTCTGGGAAATCCTCAATTTCTGTTATTCGTATCAAGGGTGAAACCAATGGGCTTAAAGTCTCCCTAAAATTCCTCCAACATTTCATAGTATTTTTCAAGAATGGATTACTTATCTTTTTCACCTGAACTTTAACATCCTCCTTAAAAAAAAAATATTCTCTTTTGATTTAATTTCTAAGTCTCTCCAAATTAGGTTATCATTCCCTAATTATTAAATCTGGAATATGTCTTAATTGATTGGCTATGTAATATAGCTTAATGTTAGGTAACCCTAAACCACCTTCTTTTTGTGGTATATACCATAACCTCTTATTGATCCTAGCTTTTTTATTGCAGTTGCAAAACATATTAATTTCCCCCTGAATCCCTTTAAGTTCACTTTCATCCCATTTTATAGGTAACATCCAGAACAGGAAATTTAGTTTGGGAATAATTTTCATTTTACATACTGAAATCCTTCCAAACCAAGAAGTCCTTAGTTTTTATACTCTTTTATTTGTTCTTTATTCAGAACTGCTGGATAGCTCAGTGGTTCAGGTCTCTGGCTGCAGAGCCAGTAGTTGCAAGTTCAATCCCCCTCTGCACCTCTTTGACAGAGGTCCACTTGATGACCCACATGATCCCTTTCTGAAGAAGAAAGAAGAAGAAGATGATGATGATGATGACAACAACGATGATATAATAAAACCCAAACAGTTCCTTGCAGTAGTGTGTATATTGAATCCCCCAGGCAGCTAACAAACATAAATAAGCATGTTGTATTGTTTTACTGTTTCAAGGCTTGGTATAGAAAATGCTCAGGGCAAAACAGAGGGGGAAAAACACTTCTGTGTCTCATATGTGAAGAGAAATAATGCATAAAAGCCAGATTCCCCTTCTCAAAAGTAAACACCCTGCAGGCTTTTACAATTTGTAGTTATAGAAAGGGTAGTGTGATGAAGTGGATTTGTCTACAAAAGCTCTCTCTCTCTCTCTCTCTCTCTCTCTCTCACACACACACACACACACACACACACACACACGTGTGTGTGTGTGTGTGTGTGTGTGTGTGTGTGTGAAGTTGGACTTGAAGGTTTCACCACATTTTTGTCTTTTTTAAAACTTTTAATTTCTGCTTTGCTTTTACCTACAAGGCTTTTACAAGGATTCCTCCCAACAACTGTTAGCAGATCCAGGAGCTGGCTAATGAATCTACAGAGCTGTGAACTGATTTGATTATGAGATCCTGATGAGCTCTTGGCTTGTCAGGATATTTTAGTTATTAAGAAGAAATCATCCTTGTGCCCTTCTCTCCAGCCATCCCAACACATTTCATACATCTGAAGGCAGAGCCCTCTGCCAAACAAGCCTTCGTTTGTGGAAGGAAAGCAAGGGGAATGCCTGTCAAAACGACAAACAGCTCTCTGTTCTACTTAATTCAGTTTGGTGGGATTTCAGTTTGTCAAATGGCAGAACTCTGTATTTTGACAGTTGCCTATTTATGCTCAAGTGGAGGCATAATACAATCAGCTTGGCGTCTGGCTTGCTCTGGGTCTGTAGCTTTTACTTAAAGACATGATGCTCCTCTTCAAAATTTGACTGACATTGGCATTTAGGTTCTGCATTTCATTTTTAACAGAACTCAGAGACTGGTAGTCATTCTGAGTTGCTCATTTCCAGCTGCATATATGAAGAATTGAACATAAACAGAAGTGACAGCCTCCTTCCATTTTCTTCCTGTCTTATGTTTAAAGTTTCATTAAGGAGAGAATGAATGCCTGAAAAAAGGGAAAACCCATATTTGTTATTAATATTTAATAGTTCTAATTTGCTCTTCTTTATACATAACAGGAGAAAAAAAAAATGACATCCAATTGCTTGATTTTTGTAAAGTCCTAGAGGCATCCATCCAGTCCCTGTTTAGAGCCGTCCAGCTCCCTTTTGGCACAGTAGTAATAGGGCTACAGGGTTCTTTAATTTTTGGCATAATTTGGAGCATCCCAATTACTCCATTTTGTAGCTCCTACAGATAGTTTATCTGCACCAAAACAGAGATAAATTAGATCACACAAGAGATAAAAACTAGAGATGGGCACGAAGTGACCTTTTAGTTTGTTTCGTTATTCGTTTCGTTACCTAACAAAATGAATAATGACCCTAGGGATAAATTTAAAACAAAACTGGGTGGTGGGCTAGAGCCATGTAAAAATCCTCTGCTGCAACAGCGAGAGCGCTGGTGCAGCAGGGGATTCATTTTGTTTCGTTTTGTTTCATAAGTAATGATTCATTTTTTTAAAAAAAAAATTCTTACTTAAGGAATGAAATGAAACGCGGGGTGACGAAATGGAATAAAATTCGTGCCCATCCCCAGTCCAAAATCTTATTCTGTAAATTATGACTGTGGAATGGTAACAATGTTGCCAGCAGGGGAAGTGTTGCAGCAATGAAAGAGTGTCCCCTTCCATCCCACAGTTCCCAAGGCTTTCATGGCAACCACACTGACTACATGCAATTCAGATTAGCTGTGAGACAGAAGGAGGAGTTCTTTAATTGTCAGATATCTCACACTGCCGATGAGAGCACATCCTTTATAAATTATAGGAAAGAATTTTGCCTTAAACCACAAAGAACAAAATCATTTGGAGAAACATCCAAATAATGAGAGCCATTTTACAATGGAATCAACTGCTCAAGAGGGTGGTGGTCTCTCCTTCAACAGAGATTTTAAAGCAGGTGTTGGATGGCTAGTTGTTAGGGGCTGTTCAGGCAGGAATGTCCTACATTGGCATGTGGCTAGACTCAATCCATGGGGTCCCTTCCAGCTATTCTATTTCTATTCTAAACTGAATAAAAGCTATATACTGTATTCCATCGTGGGGAAACTGAGGACAGTAGATGATTAGTATCTCATATTGACTTCTGCTGCCTGATCCTGTTCTTTCTACTATGGACCACAATAAGAAAGAGAGGCAAGGGAAGGGAAGGGAAGGAAAAAGGAGCTCCTTTCCCAGTGTTCCAAGATGAACCACTAGGGGGTTCTCAAAGACATCCAATAGCTTCATCATAGCAGTCCAAGTTGAATGTTCATAGCAGTCCAAGTCTGTTCTTTAAGTCTTCCATAGAAGAAAAACAGCCAGGTGTGGTTCTGAAACACAGCAGAGGGAGAGCTGTTCAACTGATGTATATTAATGCATGTAGTTTATCCTGTCTACATTCAATGAATTCCCAATCGGTTGAAATGGTAATGAAAAAGATAGGAAACAACTGGGCTTCTTTTGTTGATTTAGTTTTAAAACAATTGAAATGTGTTAAAAAGTTTGAGAAGAGCAGAAAAGGGTGGTCAAAACTTTTAACTAGCAATGCACTTTCAATGGCTAGAATAAGCATTCAGGAAATGTTTAAATAATTTATCAATGGCGTCAATAAAACTAGTGACGAAATGAATTGTGAATTTGAAAAGTCATATCTATATAAAATTATAAACCTTAAGTTTGTGGCTTTGTGAAATCTCTTCGGAGAAAGTTTCTGTTTCACCTGGGAAGTTCACTACCTTGGCCTGTATCCCATTTCATTTGGCCCCATGCCCACCATCGTCTACACTGTGCACATAAACCTTGCACTACTCAGTCATTTGGTAATGTGGAAGTCACATATATTGAGGGTGGGACACGAGCTCCAGCCTATCCTTGCTCTTTTCAACACACACACAAGTGACCATTTGAAGAGGGAGAGGCTCTTATACTTACTCCTCATGTGATCTACACACGTGAGCCAGAATTGGAGGGATGGGGGGCCAGAGGGTGGTGGGCTCATATGAAAACAGCAGGCCTTCCATCTTCAGACTATCCCTTCTGTGTCTTGAAAGCAGCAGGGCTAACATGCTACCCCACTACGTATGTGGCCCCCCTATGCTAAATTTTCCAGCCTAATTATTGCACACCATTTGTCCGGAGGAGTGAGTCTTCATCCACAAAAACTCAGAAAAATACACACTCCTAATATACTCATATTTCCCCCCACTTTATGGTATGCAATTCTTAGTGATTTCCCTTATATTACTTGTTAACACGTAAAAGGTTGAGGACCAGAGGCAGTGATTTGCTCATTGAACTACAGAACTAAACTAGTATTTGAATCAAGCCTTCCAGATCCATATTCAGGAATAAATGCTCTGGCTAAATAAGTTTTATTTATTTATTCATAGAATTTATATGCTGCCCACTAGAGATGGGCATGAATCAAAAAATGACGTTTCAGTTTTTCATGATTTTTTTGAAAAAAAATTGTTTCATTTTTTTCATTTTTTGTTTTTCGTTTTAACCTGCTTTTTGCACAACTTAAAGCATTTCCGCATGCAGATGTCCTCCAACACCCCAGACCAGAGGGAAAACGCTTTTTAAAAAATGATGCTGGCAGAGACACAGTATAGACTAGGTACGCAGGGAGGCTGCAAAGGCAGTAGCGGGCGTTGTCCAGGGTGTAAGGCAGCCGCAGAGTGACTGCACTGTGGGGCAGGGAAGGGTACTCACGAGAGGTATGCATGCACACAGGGAGGCTGCAAGAGAAATCTCTTCTTTCTCTCCCCTAAGAACCAGGCTGCAGCCAGCAGGAAAACAGAGACACACACCTGCCTGGCTGGCCTAACGTAACAAGTCGCAGAGACAGCAATCCCACCCTAACTCCCACCGCAGACTGCAAGGAGGAGGGGGATGCCACAGCTTTTTATGCTCTCTGTGGCTGCCACACCTACTCAGTCTGCAATCTGGGCATGCTATTGGTTGAAATTGTCCAAGAATTTGCTTGATCCCATCACATGGCTTGCGTCCATCTTGTGGCTGGAATCCATTTTGTGTCATCCTTAAAGGGAAAAGAAAACTTACATCATGATGGGAGAAAGACAAAAACAAACGTTTTAAGGACCGCAACCCCCTGGTAGGTAATAATTTCAAATAATTATCACTGCATTTTTACAGATGTCCAGGGCGTTTTAATACCCAAGAAATCAATATTAGGCATCTGGGAGCCATTTTGGGTTGATGTCCCCTAACTCCCCTTAAAGGAAAAAAAATACAGCAGTCTGAGAAAAGTCATAAATGCACGTTTTAAGGACCCCAACCCCCCTGGTAGGTATTATCAGGCAGAATAAATAATTATTGCTGGGTTTTTAAGGATATTCAGGACATTTTTAACATTTAAAAACAGCTCATTTCATTGCGCGTTGCCATTAACGAAAACAAAACGTAACGAACCTAATTTTCGTGGTTCTGTTCAGTTCGTTCCAATTTCATCACATTTTTCATTATTCATTTCGTTACATAACGAAACGAATAATGAATAACAGAATGAAATTTTTTTTTGTTTTGTGCCCATCTCTACTGCCCACTACCTAAAGGTCTCTGGGTGGCTTACAGTTAAAATGAACAATTAAGACAATTAAAACGTTAAAATACCAATGAACAATTAAAAACATTAAATACCTTTAAATACTAATACAATACACTAAAATCGCCATCAGGACCCACAATCAATGTTATATCAGTTTAAAAATTTCTGGAACAGGAAGGTTTTGATCTGGCACTGAAATGTCATCAACATCAATGCCAGGTGGATCTCATTCTGGAGGGCATTCTATAGTCTGAGGGCAGCTGACGAAAAGGCCCTGTACCTACAAGCCATCCCTTTCGCATCCATGAGGGATGGCTCTTTCAGGAAGGCTCTCTGGCTAGATCTTGGCTGGATAACTGTCCAGGGTTCAAATCTAACTGCTGCCTATGTATGAGGAATGTGAAAAGTGTTTGTAAGCTGTATATAGAAAGAGGATCATCAGAACTAAATACTGTACTACAGTTTTGTTACAGTTATGCCAAAGCAAGCATGCATTTTCAGTTTTGGGGAGATGAAGGTTGGACGTGCAGCGTTCTATTCTTAAGCCTCAAAATGGCTGCAAAGAAAGCTAGTTGTGGACCAGAACACCTCATCCACCTTTTCTTTGCTCTAATGATTATTTCCTATATATTTATAATTGGAAGTTTGCTCAAGGTTTGTAGCAAAATGTACAAAATGCAGTGGAAATGCCATAATAAAACAACATGAGGGCTGGGAGGTATAGCATGATCCACACTTGATATTATTTTATGGAAGGCAGAACAAAAATAAATAAATAAATAAATAAATAAATAAATAAATAAATAAATAAATAAATAAATAAAGGGAAAGTAATTCTAATTTTCCAGGCCTACCACACCAACCCCCAAAAAGAAACTAGTGAAGAATGCAAGCTGACCTTATTCATTCCCCTCTACTGGTTCATGATTTTAAAGTTAACATTTAAGTAGAAGCCAGGAAAAAACGGGGAGGGGTGACTTAAATATCAACAATTTTCTTATCAGTTCCATAGAAAATTAGACATGAGGAACTGCTCACCATAGTGTAAGGAGCTTGGAATTCTGATGATTAAATGCACACTGCGTTGTAAGTAAAAACTTAAGGCATGAAACCTCCATATTTAATGTACTAAGCTTGCTTTTCAAAGTTGTTTAAAAGCAGTGGCAGCTACTGATAAAAGCCAGACTTTAGGTAATGAAATGTTGGAGGGGGAGAAACAACTTAGAATGACAACTTTGTTGAGCTCTATTGTCTCGGAAGGTTTCAGTCACTATCTTGGACTCTTTTCTGCCTCGTATTCTTGTGTTCATTAGTGAGATGAAAGGAACTCTTCAGCAATACATGGTGGCAGACGTGATGAGAATGAAGCTTCTGTTTAGATGGGGCTCCTTTGCGTATACACAGAAAGCAGCAGGGCTTGTGGCACACTAGCCACCCCTGAGGAAAGAAAAAAGGGCTTATAGCCCTTCCTGGCCTCCATGCTGGCCTCTTTAGATCTGCATCAGGGACTCAGGGCTGTGCTGGGCAGCCATATGGTGGCAGTGAGCTAAGTGTGGGCTACCTCCTCATGGTGGCAGGAAGTACAGAAGGAAAGTAAGGTTAAGCTTTCTGTGGTTGACTGAAGGGCTGTGCTAGGATCATGGGATCTGGATGCCTGGGTGTGGGCCATCCTCTGAGTCCAAACTAGGTCATGGCCAGGGGACTTGGGTGGAACAGCACCCTTGAAGACTTCCACAGTTTAGGGTAGCTGGGATAGGGCTGTAATGTGCAGAAGTGCCCCACTGCTGGGAACTCACCCCTATAGGCTGGGAGAGGTGGCCAGGTGGGCCTAGTATCAGCACTACTGGGAGGTCCCACTGCAAGATTTAAACATTTAATATAACTGAGGGGGCCAATCCAGAATGAGGGCTCATTAAAGGCTTTTCTTCCAAATGGCTATTTACGCAGAACTTTAAATATGGATACTTTTCATGCTTTGTAATTTGGCTGCAAGAAGCATGAAGGAAGCATACCTTCTGAAAGGCCTAGGAAGGGCAGGTCACAGATGTCATAAAGACCCACTCACATATATTGCAAATGGAACTGTATCTACTAAATAGGGATGGGAACGAAATGAATTTTTAATTCCTTTTATTATTCATTATTTGTTTTATTATGGAATGAAACGAATAACGAACAGACCCATCAAAGAAAACTGAAACGAAATGAAACAAAAATTTCAGTTTCATTTGCTTTGTTTTTCGTTTTCCCATATAGGGAAAAGCCGGCGGTTCCCCCCACCCCAACGTGGGGGAAATCGCAGGCTCCCCCCCCACCACCGAAGCCACCGCCAATCAGCTGTAGTGCATTTTGGCGTTTTGTGCCTATCTCTACTACTAACTCAAGATCACTGTGGGAATTATCAAAGTACTGAGAACTGGGGCCACCTCTCCCCCCCCCCCCCGCTGAACTGTTATGGAGGTGCTTTTGGGCAGTTATGCACTCTGTTCATTCTTTTAAACATAATAAAACAAAGCCATTCAGGAACAAGGAGGCATCCAGAAAAGTTGCTTCATTTTGTATGCAGATATTCTGCTTTCATCCACCTTACATTGTACTGCATCAATAACTTAATGGGATAATTTGTTTTATTTATCATTTTAAAGTGCTAGGAAAATATTCTTTTTTATTAAGTAAGTAACACAACATCAACATTATTACACAAAAATGAAAACAATATTTCAATTCTGGCATTGTGATCATTTAAATGTATAGATTTTCATTAAACTTTTCCTTGCTGTTAGAAAAGTTTTCCTTTTCTTACTAAAAAATAGAGCCACATGGTCATATCTTCCTATAAGAAGCAGATGGAAAGCATCTTGATTTTAACATTCTTTCAAAAGCCTGTTACAAGCTTTGGCGTGTATATCAACATGAGTCAACATGTTACTTTTTAGTGACAGGTCAGTTTGGTCTCCGATTTAGTATTGGTTGAAATGCTGTAAATCTGTTTGGTCACAGAACATTGAATTCTCACCTTCCACCATCCTCAAAATTACTCCAAGAAGGCTTGGGTGAAATGTTCCAGAACATTTTATGTGCCTTCTCTTGAGTTTCCTGAAAACTGCAGTGAAAAGGAACATGGGGAACAAAGTGAATGAGACTGGCAGAGCATGAATCAAGACAAACAGACAATGATCCCATTTATAGACTGCTTCAATTCTATCCATACATTGACTCTACTTAAGTTTTCCATTTGTGAGAAAAGGTTCAATGTATCATTTTTTAATTTCTTCTACACCCCTATCAGGTCTAACCGTCCATACTGATATGTCAGCACAAATCATACCATGCTTCTATGTCGGTCTTATATGAAGTTATGCACACTGAGTTCAGCGGGACTGAACTGCTTTTCAGTGAATGGAAGGCACTTATTCAATGTGGCGTGTGGCACATTAGGATGGCTTTTCTGAAATATATATTTCTGATGTAGGGACACGTGGTCTTTTCCCCAGGACTCAAGCCAGAGACAATGTAACTGTGACCCATCATGGGGACTTCTGCTCACAGAAGATGAGGAACAAGATCAGAGCCCTGGGCAGATGTGTGGCCACTTTCCATTCCATTTATGCATTTATGTATTTTATTTTATTTTTATACCGCAACCATCTAGCACAGGGCTGTCCAACTCTGAACAGCCTGTGGGCTCCTTTCAGCCACCGCACTCCCCGCGGGCTCCTTTCTGACACGCGCACACTTCACAGGTGCTCCTCAGTAGGAGGGTGGAGTCTCCTACTCAGGAGCCATGCGAGGGAGTGTGCCATGGCAGCGGCAGAAGGAAAGGGAAGGATAGAAATCTGGACCAAGCGTCTGGGCGTGTGGGTGAGAATTCCCCCCCCCCAAAAGCACCGCAAGTCCCTGCGGGCTACCAGAGACTGGTTTTCCACCAAAGAAACTGTTCCAATCAATTCCACTGTCCTTTCCCCCCTCCAGCTGCCTCATCAGGAGTGAGCAGGAAGCTGCCACTACCCAGTCTTGGGACCCCACCTCCTTCTTTTGTCGCCATGCACCTTGAGGGCAGCTAGGCAGGCAATGTCAGGGCCCAGCTCCTCCAGCTCATTGGTGGTAGCCTTGACAACCCCACAGGAGAGCCAAGAGGGGTGCAAGGTGATTGCTGCCACTACCGCCATTGCTGCTTTGGCCTCGGGTGCCACCAGGAGAGTGTGGAGGCAGTTGTTGGCCAGCAGCAGATCCTGTAAGGCCAGGGTGGTGCAGGCAAGGCCGGGCCCCAGATGGCAGAGGCGGTTGCAGTGGAGATTGAGGAGGTGCAGCTCAGGCAGGGCAGGTGGAGTTGCGCAGCCACGGCAGTGGTTCCCCCTCCCCCTCCTCCCCCTCCTCCTGGTGGTGGCCACCCTTGCCACCAGTCACCCCTCCCAGCTCGATGGGCAGCAACTTGAGGCCATTGCCAGTGAGGTTGAGGGTGTGGAGGTGGCCCAGCCCTGGAGAGCTCAGTGGCACCCAGGCTGCAGCCCAGCCAGGCGGCCCAGCCCCGGTCCAGGCTCCCACATGCTTCGCTAGTGCATCCGAACCAAACATCTGGTTGGGCGCGTGGACAAAAAAAAATCCCTCCCCCTTGAACCCGCCACCACTGGTGGCAGGTCAGAAGGCTGGCGGGGACCTGGCAGGCAACTTCTGATGGCTACCAGTTGCCTGCGGTCCATGGGTTGTGCAGGCCTAATCTAACAGAAAGCTATTCTGGGTAGTTTACAACATAATATGCTTTGCCGACATAGTCCTGGTTAAAAGAACAGAAATCACTCACTCTGATCAGCTTCAGTCACAACAGGAGCCCAAGGAGGGTGCATGATTTAACCTTGTTCCCTTTTGTGTCATCAGGTAGATAATTGGTGCAATTGCTGGTCTCATGACTTGCGTAGTTATGGCTGCCACTCATACTTCCCACTGCACTGCCACGCTGAGTTAGGTTGTGTTCTCTCATCTTTGAAAGGGGATCCGTGCAGCCTGGAAAGGCCAGGAAAGCAGCTGGGGGCATGTTTCGACCGACTGCCTTGATAAACCCAAAAATGCTTCCACTGACATTCTGTTAAGGCAAGCATTCAACTTTAACAATGAGAAGCCAAATGTAATTCTCTTGCTTTTCTTTAAATAATTTATAGGGAGCCAGAGTTAATTAACTTCAAAAGATGTAATCCTCGTTTGACAGCATCTTATGTGAAAAGTGTCCATGCAGAAGTTCTGCAGAACAAAGATCTGGAATTCACTCCTTTTCCTGGAAATATTCTTAGCTAGTACTGAGAAGTCAGCTTGCAGGAACACAGGATATTCAAGGACATCCATGCTGCAGAAATTGGCCATATTAATTTATTCAGATGCATCCATATCATCATCATCATACATTACTCCTTTGCATAACAGCCAATAGAAATTGGCAACAACAGGGGCATTTGTTTGCTCAATGATTTCATATATTTGCTTATGAAAACTGCAGTTTACAAGTACAGGGTCCTATGTTATTTATATTTACTTTGGAGTAAGACTGATGAAATTGCTTCTAGGTAAAAATGCAGAGGATTGGCCTACATATGTTTTTGAAATCAGTATTGTATGTATACCTTTCTAAAACAATACCAGAACTTGGAAATAACTGGTTAAATTTAACTAATTTGTACATGTACTAATTAGTTACCTGTTTCATCTAAAAGGCTTAACAGGTTAACCTATTGGTTAATGGTACTACTAGTACCATTTAATTGGACACAATCCTATTACTTATGCCTGCTAGTATAAATCCACCAGCATAAATTTCAGTGATGAATTGCCTGTTGTTAAGACGCTGGCATACGTCAATTGAACAAGGCATTTATTGTCACATATCAGTTGCAATACTTGGTATGTGACATCAAGTGCCCATATTGACTTTATAATTCAATTTGCTGCTAATATTGATACCATGACATAATGGGCATTGTTTTTCAATTGGGCTCCAGCTAGTTGGCTTTTTCCCTTCATCCATGGAGGATTAAGTAAGTGTTTTTTTGTAAATCGCATTGTTTCTTTATATGAAGCATTTTTACTGCTTTTCAAAGCATAATACAGCACACAGACACACACACACACACACACACACACACACACACACACACACACACACACACACACACACACCCCACAGTATGATACACCCATACCAGAGAGTGTACAGAAAAATATAGGATGCTGTTGTGAAACATCCAACCTATGACAAATTCGGTTGAAGGAAGATTCAACTGCCTCCATTTCTTCTGCTTCTAATTGTCAGGACAGGAGGTGATGGGATGGGCAGCCATGATCTTAGTTTTTTTGACGTTGAACTTCACCACATTTTTTGCACTCTCCCCGTTAATCATTAAAAAGTTGTTTAATTCCTCCTCACATTCTGCCATCAAGAGTAGTATCATCAGCGTATCTGAGGTTGCTGTTAATGTTTCTTCCAGCAATCTTAATTCTGTCTCATGACATTATCCATTAGCCTTACCTTAATAACACAATGATCCATAGTTATGAAACAGGAATAGTAGTAGGCAGGGAGAAGAAACTAGAGCCTTCATGAGACTCTGTTTGATAGACTTGGGCCCATTCTGGTCTCTTGCACCTTCTTGGGAGATACTCTGTTCTCCACTCCGTGGCTCAGGCTAAGAGGTTGTATTTTGCCTCCCTCCATAAACTGATTTTAAAAACAAAAAACCAAAAACCTGGAGCCTATTACCTAGACTGAATGTACAGTTCAAAGCTCACACAAATGAGTGAGGCAAAGGTATATAACAGGATATATGTTCTTTAATATTAAAGTGTGGAACGTCTGTGTATGTCTGTGTGTGAGAGACTGAGTGACCGTATACAAATACAGCTTTACTCACACAGATAAAATCTACCTATGTGTATTCGATTCAGAGAGCACAGGACACAGACAGGAACAAATTGATATTTGAAAGAGTTAAAATTTCTTATGAGGAACGGCTTAGGGAACTGGGAATGTTTAGCCTCTCTAAAAGAAGACTGAGAGGGGATATGATAGCTATGTTTAAATATTTGAAAGGATGTCATATTGAAGAGGGAACAGGTTTGTTTTCCATGGCTTCAGAGACTAGGACTCAGGGCAATGGTTTCAAACTACAGGAAAAGAGATTCCATTTGAACATTAGGAAGAACTTCATGACAGTTAGAGCTATTCGGCAGTGGAAGATGCTGCCGCGGAAGGTGATGGAGTCTCCTTCTTTGGAGGTTTTTAAGCAGAGGCTGGATGGCCATCTGTCGGAAATATTGTGATGGGGGTTCCTGCATGGCAGGAGGTGGACTAGATGGCCCTTGAGGTCTCTTCCAACTCTATGATTCTATGATTCTATGATTCTATGAAAATTGATGGCATGTGTGGTTTTAATCACAGAGAACTGCACTAACATAAAGGGCCCCAAGTTACTCTAGCAGAGTAGCACAGAACAGCGAACTGATAAGACTCCTTAAATGTGTGTTGGATCACCTTAAATGATTTGTACCTATTATTTTCAAGGACACTGTGATTCAGGCAGTTAAGGCATAATTTCTCAAAGGCAGCAGACAATTTCCCCCCATGACCTTGGTTACAGACTGCTTAGGGTCTTTATTTATTTATTTATTTATTTATTTATTTATTTATTTATTTATTTATTTATTTATTTATTTATTTATTTATTTATTTATTGTTACTAAATGAAAGGAATTCACTGCTCAGTCCCGTGAATCCCTTGCACAGATAGTGTTTGGAGTCTCAGACATGGGCAGACATTGAAGAAATGGAAAATTCATGGCTGTACTCCTTAAGCTGGCTCCTTAAAATGATCGTCCCTTGCTGGGCATGGCAGAATCCCAAGATAGGAAGCCTTGGAGTGATGAGACCCAACAGAAGGCTGATGCAAGAACACCAGGACCGGATGGGAACAACAAACAACCAAGATTGGGGTGGGGGGAGTCAAGATTCAAGTGTTTAATACTTCTCGTATGTACGTGCATCATGAAGAAATAAAATCTCAGACACAGAAAAGTCAAAGCAGCAATTTTTTTAATGTTTTAAGTGCAGTTGTTGAAAGCAGGTTTCCTGCCACCGTGCACCTGCCTTTGGAATTACCCCAAAATGCAATGCAGAAAGATCATCCCTGTAGGACATTAGGGAAAATTAGAATATTTATTTATTTATTTATTTTAGAGTATTCTTACACCGCCTTTCTCCTTGGAAAAGGACCCAAGGTGGCTTACAGCAATGAGGGACAATATACAGGTACAGTCCAGTACAATTAAGACATGTACAAGTATTGAGAATAGAATAGAATAGAATAGAAGCCACCTCTATTCTATAGAATAGAATAAATGGTCACCACTGTTGGCATCACAAACTCCACCACCCTTTTACTCTTTCTTGTCATTGTTGGAAATATTCTAATATTCTAATTGCTGTCTTTCAATTAGAATATTAGAATATTTATTTATTTATTATTTTAGAGTATTTTTACTTCACCTTTCTCCTTGGAAAAGGACCCACGGTGGCTTACAGTAATGAGGGACAATATACAGGTACAGTCCAGTACAATTAAGATATGTTCAAGTATTGAGAATAGAATGAATAGAATAGAATAGAAGCCACCAGATGGTCACCAGTAGGCATCACAAACTCCACCAGATGGGCATCACAAACTCAACCACCCTTTTATTCTTTCTTGCCATTGTTGGAACTGTTGCTGCCTTTCAATTTAAGCAAAAGGGGAGGAGGGTCACAGGCATGCATATCACCTATGAGAGGGCACAAGCTGTGGTTGCCCTGAAATCTGGTACCACCCTGGGTAGTAGCTAGCTATTTTTAACCTATCACCCATTCCAACTTAATGTAGACATTCCAGAAGCATTCATGAGGAGAGAAACTGGTACAGCATCAAGAAGTGTATTGCAACCACAATACATTGCTGCATTAAATATTGCACACCGTGTTGGAACATAATGTGGTCATGTCCACTCTATATTATTATAAACATGCCCCAAGCCAAAACATGCCATTTAAATATCATCATCCCTGAATCAACAGGATCCAACCATGCAGTTCTGACACTTAGCAAAATTTCCTAGGCTATTTGCAGAAAACCTCTTGACAGATGGTAAAACAAACTCTTCAGTTTTCAGACCACTGTAAAGGGTAAAAGCAAAGCAAAGTTTTCTGCCTTATATACCACCCCATACCACTTTAAGTAGTCTCTGGGAGGATTACAGTTTAATTACAGTATGCAGGCTACACCTTATCAACTATGTTTCGTTCATCCCTGTGTATGTGTGAAGGAGGGTGTTCATCTCTGTGATACTTCACACAGGGGCCCAAAGGGACCCATACAATGCTCAGACATTTACATTGTGGCCTGAATATATAAGCCTCCTATAGATTTGGCTCCAACTTTATAATCTACACTCCAGAAAGGCAAGATATACAGACTGTGCAACTGGGGCTTGCATACTTGCATGGACAAGAATCTATACCTTCTGGCCATCCAGAAGTGATGTGAAATTTTGTTAAAAATTTGGCTCGTTTTGCGAAACATTCGTAAAACAAGGCACTCATAAACTGAGGTACCACTTGCTTTCTATAACTTGGCTCCTGTGATCACTCTCAGTAGATTTTCTAGCCTCTGACAGAGGGAAAGGAAGCTTATGGGTAATATTGACCTGTATGCTAGTGACTAAATACCAGCCACAAAGACAATGACCTGCGTTCCCCTTGTTGTGCCAGGCTGCCCCCTGCTCCTACCTTCTGCCCACTCGCACACCATTTGCACACAACAGGTTGCACCAAGGAAGCTTGCTAAATCAAGAAGCCACTCCATATTTAGCTGATAGTACCCTGTCCATGGCTCATTATACTGGATCCAGATAACCGGCAGTAAAGTCTGTTCCTCCCCCCCCCCCCTTAGCAGCAATCGCCAGAGGGATCACTTCTCCCAAGAGCTGCAAGATTAGATCTAGGCTGCTGCATTTTTGTCAGTAAATATGAAACAATTGTTAACAGTCTCAAACATAATATGAGTTGAGGGGAGGGGAGAGGGCAGTTCTGGACGTGATAGAAATGACAGAACTACAATCTGAGAAAATGGAGATGTTAAAATTAGATGTCCCAACAAGGTTCCAGCCTGAAGCCAATTCACCAATTCATAAGTACCCCATAATTTAAGGGGTACTGCCACACTGTTAATATAAAATTTAAAATGTCTTGGTTCCTCTCTCCTCTCGCTAGCTCCCCTTCCAGTCACCCTTTGCCCTTCCTGGGCTTAGTCTCCCCCCCCCCAAAAAAAAAGATACTTCTGCCCAGGCATTCAGAAATGCTGAGCGCCCGAAGCAAACGAGTGGAGTAAGCATGTTTCTCTACTGTTCCCTGGCAGGCCTTCCAGCCTGAGCCCTGCTTTAAATTAAAGCACATATGGCTTGCGTTTAGCATTATCATGAAAATGAAATTACCACTTTAGAAAAGTCAAGTTATTTTGGAAGTGAAAACTGCAGGTCAGAGCCCACCAAAATCCCCCCAAAACTTGTTTGAGAAACATCTTGTCGAGTGTTCGGGGCTGCTGGAGCAGACGCTCTGCCCCTTTTCCTGTGCCATGATTTACGAGCAGTTCCCCTACAATTGTTTCCTACATGTGTTGCATCTTTCAAGTTCCCAAGAAAGGGCGAGTCAAAGAGCCTTCTTTCCGAGAAACACTGTGACCGGTTCCAGTGCTGTGGGCAGCTGAACAAAGGAATTCTGTTACGGCAGTGGTTCCCAACCTTCCTAATGCTGGGTCCTTTTAATACAGTTCTTCATGCTGTGGTGACCCCTTGCCCTGCTCGGAAGAGGCCACAAGCCCCCTTTGACAGGCCACTGCCACAGGTGCCATAGAGAACGTCCCTCTAGGCACCCTCAGCCAATCACAACCTCTAGTGCCATTGACTGACATCCCCTCCAAGCTGTAACTCACTCTTTCTCCCCTTCCTCCCCCCCCCCCACAGATCCAAGCCATTTGTGCCTTTTTCTTCACTGGCTTATGGTGACCCCTGTGAAATGGTCATTCGACCCCCAAAGGGGTCCCGACCCCCAGGTTGGGAACCACTGTGTTAAGGGATGGAGCATCATCCAGTTGTTTTAAAACCTTCTAGCAGTAGCTAAAACAAAACCACTGATCTGCCAGTGGCCTGCCAACCTGAGTGCGCGACTGGACTAGCCTTGGTCCTGCTCCTTGTGCTGCTAATAATTTCAGTGTTTTCCCCCCCCACTGACAACACAGCACAGACCTATTGTCAGCAAAACTGGTGGTATTCTAGGGGCATCTGGTACATTCAGTTTGGCCACCTAAGCTTAGATTGTGGTGGTGATTGTGGTGGTGGCTGGGAACGTTTTGGTCGCATTTTCTGCCCAGTTTGCTTTGCCTCCTTTCCTGGCTTATAGATGGTATGCAATTACTGTATCTTGAGTAAGCAAGGTGAAACAATTTTAAATGTTCCAATTCCATGTGAAATGAGGAAGTTTTTACATGTTGTACATGTGCACATGCCTGTCTTGAAATATGTGACACTGTGGAAACAATGTGACGTATATTGTGTGTGTGTGTTGTGTCGTTACAGTCATGACCGACTCTCAAACTGAAATGGATAAATTGTTTTGCCGGACCTCAGAAAGTGTGCTTCTCTAAAGAGAGACACCTCAATGCCTTGATTCAATTATTGCAATAAAAAGCCTTTATTCTTGAATGAATCTGGAATTCCACTGCTCTGTTTATCTTTATGGCAATTGGCCAATCTCATTGCAGTTAATTACTGTTTGTGAGATGACAGTTTGATCACTGAGCACCCATGTTGGGGCTTTTTGGGGGCAGTGACAGGGTTTCTCCTAATCACGCTGAGGACGATGTCTTTAGTGGAGCTGAGTGAGAGAGTCCAGAATTTCCCTTAGATAATGGCCTCTTTTTTAAAAATTGTAGGTAGGGATGGGGCTATTCTGAAAACGAAAGAAAGTGTGGGGGGAGGGACACAACATTCAGAATTAAATGACATAAGACATCATTTAGGTGTCCGGGGGGAAACAACTGACAAAGAAATCCTGCTTCAAGTGCCCATAAATATTAGATCTGTAAGACCGCCCCCCTCAATGGTTGGCCTGTAATAAGTGGCCTCCTATTATAATTCACAACACAAGCATGAATACTGGAATAATATTGTGACCCACCTTCAAGCTGCCACCCTGTCCAATTATTTAAGAATCTCAGTGTAGCCAGGAATCAGTGCTCTAGTACCAAATGTAAAACAAGATGTCTTTTGCAAAACAGCATAGCATAAAATATTGCGCTGTGGGCTTTCCTTTATTAAAGTCTTTAAGACATATTACTTTGGATTTATGTCTTCATTGTAATATGTAGGGAGAAGCAGACATCTATAGATGCACCGGAGAACTCCCGATACTTGGCAAATGTCCTGTAAGCGTTCAGAATGAGCTATTTGTTGGCTCTCCACCTCGAGATTGGTTAATCTCTTTAGCACACTTTATTGGCTGCCTGATTTATTGCCTGATGAGGACACTCAAACAAAGCTGAGAGCCTCTTTGGGACTGAGTAGAGCTGGTACATATTTTTTGCTTTTTTCAAATAAATCAATGTCGGAGACAACCCAAAAACTGGGAGCATTGGATAGAGCATTGTGCCGAACTATTTCCGGAGCTTTGTTATTCTGCTTCATGCATAAAGCAAGGACCTTCGTTAGTAGGGAAATCTGTGCATTTGAACATTTAATCTCCTTATTAATCATTTCCGTGACCAAGGCTTCAAAGCCTGAGATCCCTATAGGCTTTATAAAAGAAACCATAATACTGGTATAATATTCCCACAGAGGAATATCAAGGTTTGCTTTCACAAACTGGTTTCTTTGGTGAACGGAAACCCTCTGTTCATGCACAGGAGCAACTGTATGCAAGCGATATAACACAGAGACTTTAAAGGTCAATGGTGCTCTTATTAATAATAAAATAAATTGTGAAATATTGGTACCTTTGCTGAAATCTGCTTGACCTTCCCCAAAAATTACTTAGATCTTCTGCCCAAGAAGCATTTTCTAATTTTAACATGGCTCCTGCTCTTCTCCCACTCACAAAATAACAGAACTAGGGAACATCCACTCAAACTGAGAGTTGGGAGAGTGAGAGCAGACAAAAGAAAATATTTTTACCCAGTGTGTTGTTAGTCTGTGGAACTCCCTGCCACAGGAGGGGGTGATGGCATCTCACAGGGATGCCTTCAAAAGGGGATTGGACAGATTCCCAGAGGAAAAGTTCATCACAGGTTACAAACCATGAAGGAGATGTGTAATCTCCAGGCTTAAAACCAGGGTACTTCAAGAGCCAGATGCAGGGGAGACAGATATCTAGTCTCGTGCCCTCCCAGATGCATTTGACGGGGCCACTGTGAGATACAGGAAGCTGGACTAGATGGGCCTTTGGCCTGATCCAGCATGGCTCTTCTTATGTTCTTATGCTCTTAAAACGTAATAGAAATCAACATTAGCATTAAGGGTATATCTTTTGAGACAAGTATGATAAATGGCAAGTACTGTTGGAGAAAAATGCTTTGGATTACTGAGAAAACAAGGGAACAGCTGCCAAGTGCAATTGAGTGGAAGATGTTTGAACAGCCTTCTGAGTCTCCATACTACATTTCTCCAGACCTTCTCTCGTAACTAATGATAAAACATGTGTTCTAAGAGACTTGGATCCAGACTTACATTGCAATCTTATACATGTGTACTCAGAAATAATTCCCACTGGATTAATTCAATTTTCATTACAATCACAGATCAACCATTAAAAATACAGACAGGACAAATGTAGTTTACTGGAGCGAAGAATAGGATATATGCATACAATACCAAATAAACATTTCTTTCATCAGCAGCAAGAGCTTCTGCAGGGAAAAACATTGTCTGCCCACCCACCTAGTCCTGAGTAGCAGACATTCACAGCATCAGATCATTTGCCTTTCTGATCCACAAACAAAATGGAATCCCACAGCCCAAGAGAGGATTCTCCAAGGGTAGGAAATGTCAGCCTAGTGCAAGGGAAACAAGAAACGGTGCCAAAGAGTGAACAAAATTAAACTCAGAGCTTGAAGCTTCTTCATTTAGGTGCCAGGGTGAGCGTGGGAGGGATGGGTGGGTCTGGAATTGAAATGTGCTACGGTGCTCAGCTCCTTCCTCCCTTCCTTCCTTCCATTCCCACTTTGCAATGCATAATTTGGTGCAGCTGTTGTTTCCGCACCACAAAGCAGCCCCGTGCCATGAGAATCCCCTGAGAATCCATGTCTGAGGTGATCCTGCTTCAGAAGCAGATGCAATCCAAAGGAGAAAAGTGTGAAGGCTGGGTAGCGACACCTTGAACTTCACGCTTGAGTAGGTCCAGCAAAATTGATCTGTTGGGCAAATTCGAGTTGTCCATCAGTTCCATGAAGGACTCTTTGGACAACGTGAGCTGAGGATTTGAGGTTCACTTTTCTTTCTTCTTAGGGTCTGGTCTGGATAGGTCAGGATCGTCAAAACTATGGTTTTTCCAGTAGCGATGTATGGAAGTGAGAGCTAGACTATAAAGAAGGCTGACCGCCACAGAATTGATATTTTTGAGCTGTGGTGCTGGGGGAGACTCTTGAGAGTCCCCTGGACTTCAAGGAGATCAAACCTATCCATCCTGGAAGAAATCAATCCTGAATGTTCACTGGAAGGACAGATTTTGAAGCTGAAGCTCCAATACTTTGGCCACCTCATGAGGAGAGAGGACTCCTTGGGAAAGTCCCTGATGTTGGGTAAGATTGAAGGCAAAAGGAAAAGGGAACGGCAGAGAATGAGATGGTTGGGCGGTGTTGTGCATATCTAATTTCGTTGTGCATATCTTGCATATGCATAATGACAATAAAATTCTATTCTATTCTAAGTTGTTGGTTTTTAGGAAGTCACATTGCTCAGTGAAAAGCATTTCATTTATAAAGATGATCGGATTTTTGCCCCTCTGTTCTCAAGTTAATGAACTGTGATCTACTGGGAGAGGCTTCAGAAATCGAGTATCTGTATGTTTTTCTTTAGAATATCCTGTGTGGTACCATAAAACGCCTGATACAGTTTTCCAAGACTTAGTTGGTCCCCTGATACAACAGCACAAACATGAGGTTTAATGTCTTACTGGTTTCCTGAATGATGGTTCAGTGATAGTATATTGCAGTCTTTATGTCTTTGTTTCATGGAACTATTTCTGCAAAATGCAGGAAAGATTCCAGATCATTTTCTGCCACACAATTTGAAACATCTTTGTACCTGAAAGTCACCTGAGGAGAAAGCCAAGTGGTAAATGGGGCCCAAATAACTTATAGAACAAATAGTTTTGTTTTGTAGCAGATCCAGAGATGAAGTTGAGCAATATTTGAGTATAAGCCATTTCAGAAATCTTGTAGCACCGGTGTGAATTGCCCTGGGCCTCATATTCTGGAGAACACTGCAAACCATGTGCCAATAATAGATTCCTCTAATATGTTGAATCAGGCATTTGTGCTTCTGGGAGGAAAAAAACCATTTCAGGGACACAATGTTCCCATGTAGGCTCAGGAGCTTTGTTGTGAATTGCGAAAGTGCAGGGGGCCAGACAAGCAACAGAGATGTGAACAAAATGAACAACACAATGGGACTGTAATATTTAATCAACTTCTCAGTGATCACAAATCTTGCCACACATTCCAAGATGATGAAACAGCATACTACACTGAAACTGGCCAAGCCAATACGTATTTAAAGCCTTTTTAATTTAACAGAGCTCGTTTTTACAGTATTCAGGATATGTTGTTGGCTTAACTGCTTGTCACATGATCTCCCACCCAGATGTGCTGGTATATTTTGAGGAACAGACTAGCCAAACCACAACACTTTCCTGTTGCTTGTTGCTGTAATTCAATCGCACGCGCCTTCGTTACAGAAGCACCACAGTAATACATAGTATACAATAATAATAATAATAATAATAATAATAATAATAATAATAATAATAATAATAATAATAATAATATAATAATAAAATTATAAACCAACCAGTTCAAATTAATTTGTTGGCACAGGAATCCCAGGAAATAAATAATAATAATTATAAAACGTCAAGTATTTGCCCCCAACCGCTACAAGTGTTTCTCCATATTTCCAGTATAGTCCTCAAATTAAAGAAAAGTTTCCTCTTAGCTTTCCTCAGCAAGAAACCAACCTCTTTGCTGATATGTCAAGAACCTACTCAATTCAACTTACTGCTTTTACTGATTAAAATGGACACCATGGTTCTGTTCCTATGGATCATAAGGTTGAAGACTGTTCCTTCAAATACCAGCATTGGGAGCCTGTCCAGATTGGCATACACAGTTAGGTCTGGAAATACTGTAATTGAACACTGACACAATTTACAAAAATATAGCTTTGTATGCCAACATAATGAATTTGAAATGAAACAACCAAGATACAACTGAAATGAAGACTTTCATCCTTAATTCAAGGGGTTGAACAAAAATATCATATGTAAGAGTCATATACAGTTCCCTTATTCCAAGGGCCCAAATGTCATAAATAAAATGTTAATTTCAAATACTTTGCTGACAATCCTTTGCAGGCAATGTATGCTTGAAGTTGGGGATGCATGGACATCACCAAATGCTGGGTTTCCTCCTTTGTGGTGCTTTGCCAGGCCTTTTACTGGCTCCTGCCTTCCATTGTTTTGTTCGTGGGTCTTTCTGTTCTTGAGACTTACGAATGGTTTGCCAGAGGGTGAACCCTCTGCTCAAGTTAAAGGTCTTCTCTTTATGGTAGACCTGGATAATAATACACTTTCCTTCTGGAGAATGATCTTCACTTGGCTGAATATTGTGAAGTGGGTTTTCTTTACCATGGAAAGGATCCTACAATCAACCACCACTCTTATCTTCCATGGACATCCATGGCTTTTTGTGCTGCAGTGCAGAGTGCACCACAGTACATTCTTTCTCCCTCTCTCTCTGAATGTACTCAATTGTTCATTTGGCCACTCCAAATGTTCCTGTTTTCTTTCTGGTGGCTTTTTTGTTTGCTTGCTTGCTTGCTTGCTTGTTTGCAGCCTAAGGATGACCTGTTTCACTTGCACTGAGAGCTCCTTTGAACTCATGTTGTGGGTTCATAGCAACAGCTTCCAAATGCAAATGCCACACCTGGAATCAACTCTAGACCTTTCACATCCTTAATTTCTGAAGAGATCTGATCTGGCAACTGTCATATAGCCCTAGTTACTTCTTGGCTAGATTACTGTAACTTGCTGTATGTGAGGCTGATAGTAGAAAGTGTCGGGAAACTTCAGTGGGTTCAAAATGCAGCAGCCAGACTGCTGACTGAGTCCGGTTACAGGGATTGCAGCAACTCCACTGACTGCCAATCAGTTTCCAGGCACAATTCAAACTGCTGGTTTTAACCCATAAAACCCTAAATGGCCTGGGTCCAAATTACTTCAAAGACCATGTCTTTCACTATGAGCAAGCTCAGGTGTTAAGATCAGCAAAGGAGGCCTTTCTCTCCATAGGTCCCACCACCTTCACAGTTGCATCTGATGGGGATACAGGAGAGGGTCTTCTCCATTGTTGCTTCTAGACTCTGGGACTCCCTTCCACAGGAGGCCAGATGTGCCCCATCTTTGCTATCCCTCTGAAAGCAGGCAAAGACTTTTCTCTTCAAGCAAGCTTTTGCTCAGTGGCTGCCTTCATGAGTTACTGGCCACATGGTTCTATCATTACAATGGCCTGATCTGCTACTGGCTGTCTAGCATTTCAAAGGTCTGTGCTCCATTTGGTTGAATATGGTGAGAATAAGCAAAAACAAGATTACTTGTTGAAGATCTTAATGAGAAAAACATATCTATAGTGGGTGGGCCTCTTTCCTCCACGGGAGGTGTTTGCCTCTTTATAAGTCTGGGATGCTGGACATGGAATTATGGGAGCTGTAGTCCAAAACCACAGATTTGCCTACCTATAGTGCTGAGCTCCTTGGCCTCACTGTTGAAAATCCTTGTTCTCAACTCACATACACTTAAGGCTGAAGAAAGGCACATGTAATGATAAAAGAAGATTACACCTTTGTCTAGACATTTGTACAATGAATTGCAGACTTGACACAGTGCTTATGAGGGATTATTATTTGGCAGACAAAAACGTGTCCTAAGGTGCTTCTTTGCTTAAAATATTCATCCCATTCTGGCAAAGGGATAAAAAGGAGTAGCCATATAAATCTTTCCAACAGATGCCAGAGATCCCACTGTAGTTTACTGTAGTTCAATCACCAAGACCAGGTAACAACATGGATGTTGTTCTTCCTATGTCTTTGTTTTTCATGATTTATGCCTCTTGAGCACCAGTCCCCAACCTCCTGTGTGCTCAGGGCCTGTCCAAGGTTGTTTGAAGGGTGATAATGCAAGATTTATGCCTCCAATTTCCTGTGGGAAGTGATTCAGAGGAAAGCATTGTTTCTAGACAGGATTGACATCAAAGTCCCCCCCCCTTCTCCATTACCAAAATTAAAATGGCATTAATCTGGAGCTGCATGTTTTTCACTTAAACCAGTGGGCAAGTGGGGGAATGGGTAGCCTGTAACTCAGACAGGATGCCTCTGAACACGAGATGTGCAACCTGGTGGCAGGTTAACCTGACTCCTGAACACAACTATAGATAGAGACCAAGACTAACAGTTGCCATAAAAGATTTTTGTAGTAGCAAAAGATGTTTGCTTTTCATCCAAATGCACATATATAGAGTTTTCATTAGAAGTTTTAACTCATTGTTTTTGAGCAGTCAAGCATAGCAAAAAAATCACAGCACCAAGGGCAGACTAAGGAATATTTCTAATTAGGAAAGAGCAATTCAGCATGTTTGGAAAATAATGGATGTTTATACTAATGACTGTTTTGCATTGAAAATGCAATTTAAAGATGATGTCTAAAGGCCATTTAGAGTCTGTTATTAGGAACTGCAGACAAAACTGTTGCAGGCCCTCCATTAGAAATGTCCCAAACAAATTCCTGGCACCTACACAGGTCCCTATATGATTTGTTACTCTTCCTGTTAGATTTGGGTTCCACCCAGTTTTGGGGACAAGTTACATTCATAGCCCAGCTTTCCACTGTGTGGTCAAGATGGGTGACAATGCATTTATCTACAGGATGACTTAACTCCTGTTGGCCAGCAATAATTTTATCCAAGGAGTGGATCCGGATCTCCCCTGTTAAAAGGGAAGAGGGGAAAGGGGGAGTAAAGGGAGAGTTTGGTTGTGATTTGTGTTCATTTAGCCTGGGTGCTAAATCTCCTAGATCTGAAAGAGCCTTCTACCAACATGACAATAACAAGCTGATTCTAGTTCTGTACTCCTCTGTCATGAGAAAGCGAGCACTAGAAGTAGCATCCATCCCAGGTCCAGCCCAGAACACTTGTCTGCCTGAGATAAGAGGAAAATTGTTCCCTATTGTGTTCCTTAGAGAAAAGCTAACTCAACTGGCACTTGAGTCCCTATGACTGTGGGACAACATGCCAACGCGGTTCACTGTGCCAGGCTAGTTAAAATTTAGTTTAAGGCCAGGCTACATGGCACATACCTTCTCCTCTGCTTTCTCACAAACCTTCCATGCTGCTTTCTCTCATGTGTTTTGTCCTGAGACCGTCATCCCACTCTGCCTAACTCTTCTTTTCTTTTTCTTTTGTCTGAGACACCTAATGATGTTGAGACACCTCATGATGTGTGTCATCTCTGTCTCTCTTACCCTCTCAATTTTATGTTTCATATCTACCTTTCAAGTACTTGAAAACTACAATCACATCTTCCCTCAGTCTTCTTTTCTCAATGTTAAACATGCCCAACTCTTTCAGTCTTCCCTCACAGGGCTTGGTTTCCCAACCCACTGATGCCACCTGGTGGCCCCCCATCTGGGCTGGGCTATCACCTGCTCTTGTGTCCATAGTGGTCAAATAGACCTGCTCCTGCACACCTTGGGAGAAGGATAATGAAGAGAGTTTGCCATGAGCAGACATCCTCCTGGGGGGGGGCAGGGAGTGGGGGATGTGCCATGTTGGGAAGGGGGGGCGCAAAATGACAAAATAGTATTTGTACTACCCCTGCTGCAAGTGGTACAGGACCCATGTTTTCCCCAGGGAACATAGACCTGTTCCAACCCTGGGAATTCTAGGGCATAATTCCTGTTGAACCATCTCCTCCTGATGAGCTGGGACCCTTTGGAAAATACGTTCACTTCTCATATGACATAAAGCTGACAGGGGGAAAATAATGATTCATTTGAAATGGGATGCCGGTGGAGAGCTCAGCAGGTAACTTGGACTGTCAGAAAGGCAAACGCATGGGTCTTAAATCAAATCAAATCATAAATAATTTTTAAAAGCACCAACCCAGCTTTTAAATAAAAATAAAAATAAAAATAAATTAAAAGTACCTACCTAGCCCCAGGGGCCACGTGGTCAGCCAGCACCTGATTTTTTATAATAAATAAATAAAACAGGGCCCCAGCGCTGGCCGGTACTTAAATAAATAAATAAAATTAAAAATAAATAAATAACCTCAGTCTGGCCTGCAGGCCAGCCAGAAGTAAAAATAAAATAAAATAAAATAAAATAAAATTGTAAAAAAAGGGGGTGTGAGGAAGCAAGCACCTCTCCGCTCTGTGTGTGTGTGTGTGGTGGTGGGGGAAAGCCCCCAAGCATCGGGAACTTTAAATAAAATAAAATAAAATAAAATAAAATAAAATAAAATAAAATAAAAGGCGCCGACCTGGCCAGGGGTGGCGGAGAAACAAAAAGTTAAAAAGGTTAAAAAAAAAACCAAACCAAAAAAACAAAATACAAAATGATTTTTTTTACAAAAATTGTTTTGTATTAAATGAAACAAAATGGGGGAAGAAGCGAATAACAAAATTAAAAGCCATTTTGGAATCTTGTGCCCATATCTAGTTACAAATCATGATGGAGATGCGTAATCTCCAGGCCTAAAACCAAGGTACTGTACTTCAAGGGCCAGATGCAGGGGAGTAGTATCAGGAGACAGGTATCTAGTCTCGTGCGCTCCCAGACGCATCTGGTGGGGCCACTGTGAGATACAGGTAGCTGGGCTAGATGGGCCTTTGGCCTGATCCAACATGGCTCTTCTTATGTTCTTATGCTCCTATGCCAAAAGAGACAGGGAGAGGTGGCAGGGAGGTTAAAAGTAAGGTAAGCTAAAGAAGATGGTATGTATGTTGGAGAGTGGAGACACATTGGCTGAAATCCAGAAGTAACTTGCATTAGGGTAGACCATGGGGTCAGCATTCTATTGATTCAATGCTATGTGTGACTTACATCTGAACTTCAGCCACTGGTATTCTTAAAGAATTCTGTAAGAGTTTTAGAGGGGCATTTCTGCTTTGTAGAATGGTGATAGGGCAGCCTATACCAAAGCTGGAGGATCACCCAACAGTGAAAGGGGCAGTATTGCCAGGTGGGAAAGAATTTACACCTACCTCCATGCCTAAGACTCCTCACCCATTGGTTAGCTTATCAGACATGCATTAAAATATCCATGCAACCATGACAATGGATGCAGATACAGTGTGTATCTAACTGCACCCCGGGTATGTTTAGAGGCTTCTGTTGGTCCAAAAAGATCCAAGCTGGAAGGTGATTTTAGCTTCTGAAGCTACAAAGTAGATTGCCTGCATTTGGCATGAAATGTCTAAAAAAGGTGTCAATTACACTGTCTTACTGACACCAAAGTGTGTGGTATTTCTTCACATAGGTCTTGAGATAACATATGGTGTTCTCATTCAAAATAGTTACTTTGCAATATTAGAAACATATTCTAGAGAACTGAATGCTATACGGAATAAGAGCACATGAAATCCAGTAGGGGGAAGCATTTCATCAACGTGTCAGCAAAAGACATAATTGTCTTGTTTACAGTAAAAATAAATCCGAGCAGAGTCCATAAACAAATATGTATTTTGCTATTTTAGCATCTGGTCTGATGAGGAAGATTTCTTAAATGAGAACTGGTTTTAAAATTCTCTCTCTCTCTCTCTCTCTCTCTCTCTCTCTCTCTCTCTCTCTCTAACACACACACACACACACACATACAGAGAGAGAGAGAGAGAGAGAGAGAGAGAGCTCTTATATTGCTTTATGTTTATTCTAGAACATAAATCTGAGAAACAGACTTTTATAAGAAAATTAATACTGTATATTTAGCATATACTATATGCTGTAAATTCACTGTATGTGCTTCATACTATTCTATTTTTTTCTTGAAGATGTCCATAATATAGTGGTCAAATAAGAAGACCTCTGCTAGCTTCGACCAAAGGCCTATATAGCTCATCATGCCATTTCATATAGTGGCCAGTCAAATATCTCTGAGGAACCCAGAATTTGAATTACATTCCATCAAATCTCATTTCCAGGGTTTCCTAACGAGAAAGTAGGGATGTTGGTAAGTCTTCAGGCCTGAGTCCCAAGATTCAAGTCCAAGTTGTGAGTCATTTGTACCCCGTCAAGGCTTGGGACTTGCAACTGAGATCTGAAGACTCAGACTGGGCAGATGCCGCACAGCAGATAGGCTGACCCATGCGCAGAGACAGCCTCCCCACCTGCTTCAGCTGCCATTACCCCACTGCTGCCACCACTGCTGTAGTGATGCTGCCATCGTCCTTGGACACTCCAGGCCCAGCTTCCCTTCCAGGAGCTGGCTGCTGCCTCTGTCCTTGCACCCACTGCCCAACTAATAGGCTGGTGCAGGGGCCAGCTCCAGGAAGGGAAGACAGATTGCTGGCTTTGCATATAGGCCTGCCTGGCTTCCCTTCTGGGCCTACCAGCTGTGCTGAGGGTGCACGGTCGGAACCAGCATCCTGCTCCTGGAAGGGAAGGCACGCCTGCTGCACTGGCGTAACTAGAGTTTGGAGCGCCCCGGGACAAAGTCAGTTTTTGTGCCCTCTCCCCCCCCCCCATGTCTCACCCACCTAGCAAGGGGGCCAGATCCTGGGGGAACAGTGAGGGAGGGGAAGAAGGGTCTCTCCTTCTCATGCCCTCTTTGTGGGTCTCCTTTCCAGTTAAGGCTCTCCTATGCAAACTGCACAGTGCATGGATAGTGTCAAGTAGGCAATGTTTTTCCCCCCAAGCATCACCTCCACCTGCGTAGAACGCTTTCCCCCTCCTCCTTTCCCCTGGCTAAGGCTTGATGATTGTTAGCCCGGGAAAGGAGGAGAGGTAAACAGTTCATGGGATTCCCCCCCCCCACAAGCAGCACACTTTCCTCTCTTCTTTTCCCCGGGCTAAAGATCGCCAAGCCTTAGCAGGGGTGGGAGGGGGAGAAGGAGAAGGAGCAATTGACGGAAATGCTGCTTGGGGGGGGAAATTGCCTGCTTCCCTCTCCTCCTTTCCCCCAACTAAGGATTGCCAAGCCTTAGCGGGGAAAAGGAGGGTTGCTGGTGGGATGGTGCATAGCTTCCTCCTCCTCCTGTTCCCCCTCCAGGCTCCCCCAAATTGCTGTGCACCCCTGGGCAAATGCACTCTTCCACCCCTCTCTACGCCAGTGACCTGCTTCCTCTGAGGAGGAGGGTGGTGGTGGCAGCAACAGCAGCAAGAGTACTCTGTCCCTAATACGAACTCAACCACGCAATTTGGAAAAATGGTTCTGAGTTGGAGGTTGAGTTTGAGTCTGCCCCCCCCACACCCCCAAAACCAAGAGTCAATTCACTGGTGGCACATAACTCAGACAGCAAGTTGCAAGTCCCCATCCCTGCTGTCATACACTCTGTAGTATTTTGATTTTTAAGGTTTCTTGATTTCAGTGTGCACATTTGGTGCCTAAGTGGCACGTCTGAAGGGGTGCGGAACTGTGCCCATCCAATGGCTGCCTTGGTTGTAATTAGACATGGGCACGACCAGAAAAAATGACGTTTCGAGTTTTCATTTGTCGGAACGGGTCCGTTTCGGGTCGTTTCCGTTTGTCGCGAAATTTTTCAAAAATTTGTTGTTTCGTTTGTTGTTTGTCGTTTCCACCGCGATTTAGCGCGATTTGACTTCCCAGAGCATAGGGGCATCCCGCAATCAGGGCCAGCGCTAGGTGTTTTTGCGCCCTAGGCGGCGGGCGGGGCGGGTGGCGGGTGGCGGGGGAGGTGCGGGCGGGCGGCGGTGGCGGGGGGCCATGGGCGGGCGGTGGCCACGGGCGGGTGACTGGGCGGGCGAGTGGGCGGGCGGCGGCGCGGGCTGCAGGCGGGTGGCGGCGCAGGCGGACGGGCGAGTGGGCAGTTAGGATATGTTCTGTTCTTGGCTTGCACCCCAAATGTGTGTCTGTGCAGGCAAATTTAAGTTGGGAAAATAGAAAATAAATGGTAGTATATAATATATTTTTAAAATAAATCCACACCTCCCACTCCCAGTCGAACCTCCCCCTTTATCCAATATCAGAAAAAAATCCTCATAAACTGCCAGAGAAGAAATAAAGAATAAACTGCTATTCCCTTCAGCAGACAAAGCTGCAGGGAATCAAAGAAATTATTTTCTAAATTCAATTCCCTCCCTGCCTGCCTAACTTAAATCCTAAAGCCTCCAGCCTCCCTCCTCAATCTCGATCGGATCACACCAGCATCACCAGCCAGCCCTCCTCCCTCAACCACATCCAGCCCTCCTCCCTCAACCACATCCATACACCCGACTGCGATTTCTGGAAGGTGCCTCGGCTTTTTATGCCCTCCGAGGCATCCAGAAGTGTCAGTCAAAAACCTGGTGATGCCATTGGTGGAATGGTTCAAAAATTTTGCATGGTCCCATCCCGTGCCCAGCCCAAATGGGCAGGTCTAAAAAAATTAAAATAAAATAAAATAAAATCAATACGACGTTTTGTTGCTATAAAAAAACCACTGCTGCTACTATTAAAATTCAGGCATTTAAAATAAATAAATTTCACATGTTTCTGTGGTGATTTGGTGTGTTTTTTGACCACGATTTCAAAAGAAAAATTGTGGTCACCATTTTGGATCCCCCCCACCGCATGGTATGGCGAGACGACGAGGATGACCCCCCCCCCAGCCTGGTGCAAGCAGCCCAGGACAGGAGACGAGGGGGGAAAGGCCGGGGAACCCCCAGAAACCACCCCTCTGGTAGGTGGCAAAGCCTCAGGCAGGCATTATTTTCGCCTGCTTTTTTGGCCGGGAGTCGGGCTTTTAAAAAAAAACTTTTAAAAACTTTTTCTGTGCTTCGCATAGCGCGATCGCCGCGATGCCACAAACGGAAACGAAAAACCCGACCAAATTTTTCTTTTTTCGGTTCGAGTTCGAGTTCTGACAGCTTAATTATTGTTACCGTTTCCGTTACGTAACGGAAACGATAACCGAAAACGGAAATGACAATTTCGCCGAGTCGTGCCCATGTCTACTTCTAATGAATTGCCCTAGTTTTGTATTTTGAAAGAGTGAAAAGAATAATGGTTTGAGGGATACGAGAGGGAATCCATTCTGGTAATAACTTCTTGTGCTCAGGTATCTGGCTCAGGGCAGGATCCTATGGCAGTAGCAACAAAGAATGCCCAGTGTGCTACTTTCACAATGTGGCATTTGATTGGAAATGAAAGGCTCTTCCGTAGATTGTCTTCAAAATGAAACAGCGTGCTCTGAAGATGTGGTAGAGTCGAGGACATGTGTGATAATAACATAAAGTAATGCACGCTTCTCTCTGCCTTGCCATGCACCTGGATTCTCCTAACACCTCCGATATTCGTGCTCTCTCCTTCGTTAGCTCCAATGCTTCATGCGAATGAATTTTACCCTGCCTTGAATTTTTATACAATTTCCTCTGCTGAATCTTGGTATTTTTAGTTCCTACTCAGAATCCAGGGTTCCCCTTGGTTCTAATTATAAATCTGAGGGATATAGCTGGAATTTGAATGGTAACATAATATGACCCCCTCCCGCCCCCAAATGTTCTTGGTTTGGAATTACCCTGAACTGAGCTAGAGAGCAATACACTTTTGCATATATATGCAAAATCTTGGAAGACTATTCTCCTTAATGTAAACAAATTCTATACCTCCCCCCCCCCCCCGCCCACCCAGCTCACTTTCCAACCCCTAGTCATTCTGGCAAGGGAAACTTTAATTCATGAAGCTGAAACATCCAGAGCTCTCTAAAAAGGAAGCACTTTCCAATGAATCAGATGCCAAAATATTATTGCAGGACTTGCCACCCATTAAAAAGAAACTTGCTTCTCATTTCTTGGCTCACAGTCAAAGGCCTCCTTCTTACAGGAGGTGCTGAAAATGTTTGGGTATCAATTTGGATTTTTGGGATTTTAGGACGGCCATAAATCACAAACTGGGCTGTAAGCAGCAGCACCCTTAAACTGTCTCTTTCCTGTATAAGGTGGCAGTAATTGAGTTGGGGTGGTTAGAGAAGATACAGTATTGCCCGATGTCAATTGTCTGGGGGTATAGACTTCTGCTGGCAGCCTTTCCAGTCACCAGAGTCTTAGGGCAAACATTACATGCCAGGCATCTCTGAGCTGTAGTGATGGAGCTGAAATCCCTACCTCTGAAAAGAGTGTATCCTAAGAATCCCATCATCTACCTGACTGGCTTAATTTTGCTGTGGCAGATGCTTCCCCTGAGGGTTGTGTTACAAGGTCATGCATGTTTTATTCAATAGGTTTGGTATTCAAAGGGCCATGTCACAGGTTTTCCCTAAAGAGGTGCAGTGCGTTACTGGCAAGGCTGCTGAGGTCTGAAGTAAAATAAATAAAAAATAAACTAAATAAATAAATATAAATAACGGGACACATTATGTACCAAGACTGAGTAGACCATGGTAAGCAAGAAGAGAGAAGAACCAGCAGAGAAAAGTGGGAGTCAACAGTTGCAATTTGGAGCTCTGGAATAGGCCTTTGATTTGTGAATAAACCCGGGCAGAATCTGGAAATTCAATATCTCATTACTGCTTATTTGGACAGTAATGACAGAATATGCTCTTCATGTTGAATGACAGAATCACTAGATTGATGGAGCCGGTGAGAGTGGATGTGCAGTCGACTCCCTGGAATTAAATTCAGAAGACCCTTGCTTTGCCTTTAAAGAGATTTATGTATTTATGTATTTATGTATTTATTTGACTTTTATGTGTGTGTGTTGTGTCATTACAGTTGTGACCAACTCTACGTGACTCCATGTCCATGGAGTTTTCTTGGCAGGAGTACTGGAGTGGCTTGCCAGTTCCTATTCCAGGCGCCTACAGCACCTGGTATTCCCGGGTGGTTGTCCATCCAAGTATTAACCAGGGCCGACCCTGCTTAGCTTCCGAAATCAAGAGAGATCGGATGTGCCTTTTAACCCTAGGGCTACTCTGGGTGGTTTACAACATAGAATAGCAAAATAACAAAGTAACACATTTAAATAGCCTATATATATAGAATATAATACAAGCAAAAGTTTTTGGAGTTTTTTAACTGACATAACATAGATTGTGGGTCCTGGTGGCAATTTTAATGTTTTGTGTTTAAATGTTTTTATTGTTTTTAATTGTCTATTGCCTTTTTAATGTTTTAACTGTTTTAAGTGTTCATTTTAATTGTAAGCTGCCCAGAGACCTTTGGGTAGTGGGCGGCATATAAGTTGTATAAATAAATAAATAAATAAATAAATAAATAAATAAATAAATAAATAAAATCTACATACCGTATATACTCGAGTATAAGTCGACCTGAGTATAATTCGGGGCCCCTAATTTAAAACCAAAAAACTGGGAAAATTTATTGACTCAAGTATAAGCCTAGGGTGGGAAATGCAGCAGGGCCTGGCTACTCCTCCTTTGTGAGCTGGGTGTGCGTGTGATGTTTAAAATGACTTTTAGCCACCAAGGTAAGTGCTTGAGTTGGTGGCTAAAAGTCATTTTAAACATGGGGGGTCAGGAAGTGGCGCACAATGTTTAAAATGACTTTTAGCCACCAACCCAAACTTACCTCAGTGGCTAAAAGTATTGACCCAAATATTAGCTGAGGACCCCTTTTTTCAGCCCCAAATTACTGCTGAAAAACTAGGCTTATATTCGAGTATATACAGTAAATCTACAACAATAAACTAAAATGAAAGTAAAATGAAAGTAAAAATAGCCAGGTGATTGTGTAAATAAGAGATGGACACAGGTGTGGGAGTTAACAAGGCTGACTTTTATAATTAATGTCTTAATCCCCCACCACCTGCAGCTGGGCCTGAACACAGTGCTGAAAATTTGGTGGTAGGCTTTAGGCATACCTCCAACCCCTTCCCTGACCCCCAACGGGTGAGTCCCAAACCTTTGGTCCAAACTCTTCCCATGGCAGCTTGTATTCCATTGGCTAAAATGGGGAGCCTCCCCCCCCCCCCATTGCCAGCTGTCCAGTCTTTAAACTAAGATGGCCAGAGACCAGGTTAGAGCACCTAACCTCACCTCTACATGGCAAGAGTAAAGAACACTAAGGGGAGGTGTGAGAGTTGCCTTAAGATGACTCAAGATCCTGCTCCATAGAATCATAGAATCATAGAATCATAGAATCATAGAGTTGGAAGAGACCTCAAGGGCCATCTAGTCCAACCCCCTGCCATGCAGGAACCCCCATCACAATATTTCCGACAGATGGCCATCCAGCCTCTGCTTAAAAACCTCCAAAGAAAGGAGACTCAACCACCCTCCGTGGCAGCATATTCCACTGCCGAATAGCTCTAACTGTCATGAAGTTCTTCCTAATGTTCAAATGGAATCTCTTTTCCTGTAGTTGCCCCGAGTCCTAGTCTCTGAAGCCATGGAAAACAAACCTGTTCCCTCTTCAATATGACATCCTTTCAAATATTTAAACATAGCTATCATATCCCCTCTCAGTCTTCTTTTAGAGAGGCTAAACATGCCCAGTTCCCTAAGCCGTTCCTCATAAGACATTTCCTCCAGACCCTCAACCATCCTGGTAGCCCTTCTCTGCACCCGCTCGAGGTTGTCAACATCCTTTTTAAATTGAGGTGCACAGAACTGGACACAGCACTCCAGGTGGGGTCTGACAAGAGCAGAATAGAGTGGTACTATCACTTCCCTTGATCTAGTTTTCGAACAGCGGGCCGGTCCACCACGCCCCAGACACCACTGGGGGCCGGACCACAAGCAGGTGGGCAGGGTGCAGGAGGAGCAGTGGTGGGGCCTCAGGGCCATGGAGGGAGTAGGAGACCTTGCTGCAGCCTTCCTGTTTTAAATTGCCCCACTCGGCTGCACCCGCTGCCCCGACCATCTGGGCGGTGGGTGGGAGGTGTGGGGGGGACCTTGCCGTAGGCCTCCCACTCTGAATGCCCCACTAGCCAGCATGCTGATCATCTGGGCGGTAGTTGGGGGGAGTGGGAGGAGCGACATAGCCCACTGCTTTGAACTGCCTCAGCAATAGAAGCAGCTGGGGAGGCTTGCTTGCTCGCAAAGCAGGGGGTAGGTGGGGGGGGTTGCAATTGGTCCCGGGGGCCAGATTAAGGACCTTGAGGGGCCGCATCCGGCCCCGGGGCCTTAGGTTGAGGACCCATGATCTAGACACTATGGTTCTGTTGATACAACCAAGAATCGAATTGGCTTTCCTGGCCGCCGCATCACACTGCTGACTCATGTTCAATTTGTGGTCCACCAAGACTCCCAGATCCTTTTCACAGGTACTATCCTCCAGCCAAGTATCCCCCATCTTATATTTGTGCAATTCATTTTTTTACCTAAATGTAGTACCCTACATTTCCCTCTGTTGAAATCCATTTCGTTAGCTTTGGCCCAGCACTCTAGTCTGTCAAGGTCTTTTTGGATTTTCATCCTATCCTCTAGGGAATTTGCAGCCCTTCCCAATTTGGTATCATCTGCAAATTTAATTAGCATACTCTCTATTCCTTCCTCCAAGTCATTAATAAAGATATTGAACAGCACTGGACCCAGAACAAAACCCTGGGGCACCCCACTGGTCACGTCTCTCCAAGCTGAAGAGAGGCCATTTATGGTCACCCTTTGGGTGCAATTAGTCAACCAATTACAAATCCACCTAACAGTAGCACTATCTATCCCACTTTCTACTAACTTCTTAGCAAGAATACCATGGGGATCCTTATCAAAGGCCTTACTAAAGTCCAGATAAATAATATCCACAGCATTCCCCTCATCCACTAGGCCTGTAATTCTATCAAAGAAAGAGATCAAATTAGTCTGGCATGACTTGTTTTTAAGAAACCCGTGTTGACTTCTTGTAATGACAGCATTGTTTGTTAAATATTTCCAGACTGCCTGTTTAATAATCTTCTCTAGGATCTTTCCAGGAATTGAAGTCAAGCTGACTGGGTGGTAATTATTTGGGTTCTCTTTTTTCCCTTTTTGAAGATGGGGACAACATTAGCCCTCCTCCAGTCTATGGGGACTTCCCCTGTTCTCCAGGGCTTCTCAAATATTATTGCCAATGGTTCTGAAATTACTTCTGCCAGTTCTTTTAATATCCTTGGGTATAATTCATCTGGCCCCAGAGACTTAAATTCATTTAATGTTTCCAGGTGTTCCTGTACCAGCTCTCTACCTATTCTATGTTGTAATTCCCATCCTACCTCATCTATTCTTTGTCCCAGTGGATCTCTTTCTTCCTTTTTGGAGAAAACAGAGGCAAAGAAGGTGTTGAATAGTTCTGCCTTTTCCTTGTCTCCTGTTAATAACTGGTTATTATCGCCACGCAGAGAGCTTATCATTTCCTTATTTTTCCTTTTGCTGCGGACATAACTAAAGAAACCCTTTTTATTATCTTTCATGTCTCTGGCCAGTCTAAGTTCGTTTTGCCCTTTAGCTTTTTTTTACCACCCCCCTGCATATATTAGCTGTTTGCTTATATTCCTCTTTGGTGCATTTCCCATTTTCCCATTCCTTGTACTTGTTTTTCTTTATAGTTAGCTGAGTTGAAAGTTCTTTAGTAAACCATTGCGGTTTCTTTAGACCTCTCCTATATTTTCTTCTTGTTGGAACAGTTTTAAATTGTGCCTTTAATATCTCGCTTTTAAGGAACTCCCATCCATCTTGGACTCCCTTCTCTTTCAATGTGTCGGTCCATGGAATCACAGGCAATAATTCCCTAAGTTTACAAAAATTGGCTTTCTTAAAGTCCAGGATTCTTGTCTGACTATGCTTAACTTCACCTTCCAACTGTATAACAAATTCCAAGAGGGCATGGTCACTTTTACCTAATGATCCCACCACTTCAATCCCCATTTACAAGGTCCTCCTTATTGGTTATGACCAGATCTAAAATGGTTTTGCCTCTTGTTGCCTCCAGGAGACCACCGAGGAGCGGAATTACAGGGAAAATGAGCCGTAGAACCTAGTGTGTGAAGTAATGTAGGCTCTCTGTTGGAGGTTGTCAATGGTAGGGTTTCTGTCAATGGAAGTTGTTTTGCACCCTAAAAGGAAGGCCTGGTAGTGTGTAGCAGTTTGTACAAGGTGATCTCCAGAGTCCTTTCAAACTCTGTGATTTAGATCTCGGGAACAAAAATCTAAGTTCCTTTTCTTCCTAATCAGTTACTTTGGTTGGCCTGGGAAGCCCCTTTTCAGATAGAAGGTCAGTGACTCACAAGGACAGAGCTTAAAGTGCAGGTCAATGAGCAGGTAACATAATACTTATTGCTCACATTTCTTAGAGGCTTTTAGTAGCAAATTCTACTGAATATCCCAGACTTCATTCCTATAACTAAAAGATTTGTGGTTCCCTTCATGTTGTTGTTTGGAGAGACTGATGAATGTTCAATATTTCATAGCTGAAATTTCATAGACATGGTTCAAATGTCACTCTGTTCTCTAGAGATGCTTCTTTTCAAGGTTCAGCAGGTTATCATCTTTCTTCGCTTGTTTGGTGGCTGTTTTTATATAGCAACTTCTAAGAAAATAATCTCTTGATGAGAAGAGCCAGTTACCAATACTTCCGAGCCTAAACACAATCTCATAAATACAAGGAAGTCTATTTTTGATCTGCTTTCCACGCAGGTTACATCTGAAGGACTGTATCATGCTCCGAACCATTTCATTCCTCTCTCATGTCTGAAAGTCTAGAGGCATACGCTAGCAGACAAACTATACAGGCCCAGTCTTTGCACCCAGATCCAAAACATGTTCTTTCCCAACATTTCCCTTTTCCTGGGGGGGAAACGGGGGGGGGAGAAGAAATGAGAAAGATGATGTTAAGTGTTCAAAGCTCTCACGTGTATTATCACATTATAATGCTTATAACAAGGTAAAGGTCCCCCCCGCACATGCGTGCTAGTTGTGTCCGACTCTAAGGGCAGTGCTCATCTCTGTATTCAAGCCGAAGAGCCAGTGTTGTGCAAGTCCATGGCCATGTGGCCGGCATGGCTGCAAGGAAACACTGTTTTTACCTTCCCGCTTTTTATGGCGGTACCTATTTATCTACTTGCATCTACATGCTTTCGAACTGCTAGGTTGGCAGGAGCTGGGGTTATCAGCGGGAGCTCGCTCCGTTGTGTGGCACCCAGGATTCGAACCGCCGAGCTGCCTACTTTGCAGCTGACAGTTTTAGAAAGGTTTCTTATTATGGAGATGGAGGGGGTGGACTTAGGATCCAATTAGGCATTAAAGGAAATGTGTGATGCCTCCAATTAAGCCATTTTCCACGTACATTGGGTTTGTCTCCTAAGTGAATGCCTCAACCCTTACCCCAGCAAATTAATCTGTGCTTACCTCCAGTGATCAATAAAAAACAAACCATGATGAATGCAAAATAAACTACTGAGGGAAAATGGTGGGGAGTGAGATACAGTCATCTTCACTTCCTGAAGAAGCACCTCTTCTAAATACGAGTTAAACATGTCATCTAACTTGATCTCAAGTCATCCTCTAACTGGACCAAGACTACCTGGTGAATTCGGGGAACAAGCAAGATTGAAACTGGCGACTTCAGAGTGGCAAACTGATCTCCATATAATGTCTGCTGAAATCCTACATTCTTCCACTTGTACAATGGCTGCTGTGATGGACTAGGATATTATGCTTCTTCATGCTACATTACAGTAGCACAAAAGAACTTAGGTAGGCAGAAGGTGGCGGCAGATACTATAGTATCCATTTGAAATCAACATTCGCCATTGCTTATGTGTCAAGTAATAGTGGTTTTCTTTTCATGGACATTTATTTAGTTTAATCGTATGTCTTTATTTGATACTTTGGTTGTTGTTTTTGTTGCCCTCTAGTCTGGACATAATAATAATAATAATAATAATAATAATAATAATAATAATAATAATAATAATAATAATAATAACAACAAACAAACAACAACAACAACAACAACAACAACAACAACAACAACAACAACAACAACAACAACAACAACAACAACAACAACAACTTTTTTTTATGCCGCCTTTCTCCCTGGAGGAACCCAGGACATGTGCTTCTTCCACTCTCTTTGGAAATGAGATTATGTACACTGGACATACATTTGTACCTATAATGTACCATATTTTTCTGTCTATAAGATGGCCCCATGTATAAGACGATCCCCACTTTTCCAACCCAGAATTGCAGTTTCACAACCATATGGTTCTCTCCTTGGCTTACTTCCGTGTATAAGATGACCCTCAAATTTTAATCTAACAATTTTAGGCAAAAATATAGTCTTATACATGGAAAATACAGCAATTACCATGTTCCATCAATAGCACCAGATATAGGACCTGTAAATCGTATACAGTCACCCCCCGCCATTTCGCGGTTCAGGTTCTGCGATCCCACTATATCTCCATTATATATATTCTGAGGCTTCTGGAGGAGTGGGGGGGATGGCGCAGGGCAATGGGATCACCCCCCGCCGCCCCTCCCACGCCACCCCGAGGCTTCTCATCCGGGGGCCGTCTCCATTGAAATGCATTGCACAACGCCGCCGTCCCGCACTTTTCCAAGAAGCCTCGGGCCGCGCAGGAGGGTGGCGTGGGCGATCACATAGCCCGCGCTGCCCCCCAGTGTGGCCCAAGTTGGAAGAGCGCGGGGCGGTGGCGTGGGGCAATGCGATCGCCCCCTGCTGCACCCCCGAGGCTTCTCAGAGGAGTGGGGGGCAGCGCTGGGTGCTGCGATCGCCCCCCACTGCCCCCGAGTGGCCCCGAGGCTTCTCGGAGGAGTGCAGGGCGATGCAATTGCCCCCTGCCCCCCCCACGTGGCCCGAGGCGCAGGTACTGCAATCCCACAATATAGTGGGACCTGAACCATGAAATGGCGGGGGGTGACTGTAAATGGAAATCCTTCCCAAATGAGGAAAATAAAAAGGAACACAAACTCTGGCAAAAGAAATGTAAGAGGATGATAAGAGAAGCAAAGAAAAACTTTGAGGAACATATGGCTAGCAATATAAAGAGAAATAATAAAAGCTTCTTTAAATATGTTAAAGTAGAAAACCTGCCAGAGAACTAGTTTGCCCTCTGGATGGTGAGGGAGGAAAAGGGGAGATAAAGGAGGACTTGGAAATTGCAGAGAAATTAAATTAGTTTTTGCATGTGTCTTCACGACAGAAGACCTTGGGCAGACTCCGCTGCCTGAACGGCCCCTCTTGACTAAATCAATTAAATCAAATACAGGTTAAAAGAGAGGATGTTTCAGGCGTAACTGATAAATTGAAGATCCACAAGTCACTGGTCCCAGAAGGCATCCACCCAAGGGTTATTAAGGATTTGAGAAATGAAATTGCGGATCTCTTAATGGTAATATGCAACTTGTCTCTTAAAACGGCCACAGTGCCAGAGGACTGGAGGATAGCGCATGTCACACCATTTTTTTTAAAAAGGAAGCAGAGTGGACCTGGGAAACTACAGGCCGGTTAGCCTTACATCTGTTCCAGAGAAGCTGGTGAAAAGCCTCATACAAGAGAAAATCTTAAAACACATAGAAGAATACACCTGGCTAAGGGAAAATCAGCATGGCTTCTGTAAGGGTAAATCTTGCCTGACAAAACTTTTAGAATTCTTTGAAAAGATCAACAGGCATGTGGATTTGGGTGAACCGGTGGATATTGTCTATCTTGATTTTCAGAAAGCTTTTGACACAGTCCCTCACCAAAGGTTGCTTAGAAAATTGCACAGTCAGGGGATAAGAGGGCAGGTCCTCTTATGGATTGAGAACTGGTTGAGATCCAGGAAACGTGTCAATGGGCAATTTTCACAATGGAGAGAGGTGAAAAGTGGTGTGCCCCAGGGATCTGTCCTTTTCAATCTGTTCATAAATTACCTGGAGACAGGGATAAACAGTGAGGTAGCCAAGTTTGCGGATGACATGAAACTTTTCCGTGTGGTAAAAACCAGAGAAGATTGTGAAGAGCTCCAGAAGGATCTCTCCAAACTGGGGGAATGGGCTGAGAAATGGCAAATGCATTTTAATGTAACCAAATGTAAAGTAATGCATATTGGGGCAAAAAATCCAAACTTTATCAACTCAGGGGCTCTGAGCTATCCGTGACAGATCAGGAAAGAGATCTTGGTGTGCTGGTGGGCAGATCACACACACACAGTGTGTGGCAGCAGTGAAGAAGGCCAATTCCATGTTAGGGATTATTAAAAAGGGGATTGAAAATAAAACAGCCAACATTATAATGCCATTGTACAAAAGGATAGTAAGGCCACGCCTGGAGTTCTGTGTACAATTCTGATCACCGCATCTCAAAAAAGACATTGTGGAACTGGGAAGGGTGTAAAAGAGAGCAACTAAAATGATTACTGGGCTGAGGGACCTCCCTTATGAGGAAAAGCTAAAACAGTTGGGGCTCTTTAGTCTGGAAAAAAGGCGCCTGAGGGGGGATATGATTCAGATGTACAAAATAATGCAGGGCATGAGTAAAGTATATAGAGGGAGGCTCTTCTCCCTCTCACAAAATATCAGAGCTAGGATGTGTGTGTGTTGTGTCGTTACAGTCGTGACCGACTCTACGTGACTCCATGTCCATGGAGTTTTTCTTGGCAGGAGTACTGGAGTGGCTTGCCAGTTCCTACTCAAGGCGCCTACAGCACCTGGTATTCCCTGGTGGTCTCCCATCCAAGTACTAACCAGGGCCGACCCTGCTTAGCTTCCGAAATCAAGTGAGATCGGATGTGCTTAGGGCATCTAGGCAGCCAGAGCTAGGATACATCCATTCAAATTGAGGGTTGGGAGAGTGAGAACAGACAAAAGAAAATATTTTTTTTTACCCAGCGCGTTGTTAGTTTGTGGAACTCCCTGCTACAGGAGGGGGTGATGGCATCTGGCCTCAAATTCCATCAGTTTGGCCAGGTCTTTGGTTTGGGGAATCAGCCTTGTCCTTATTCATTTGTTGGCAATGCTAGCCCCCTTTAAGCAATTATGCTGCTTGAAATTACTTTCCACAACATGGCGTTTACCACTCATTCATAACATGCCCTCTTACATATCCTCTATGTTTATGTTTATTTATGGTACAACATCAAGTACATCTTGGTGATCACAGAGGTTATCCAGTTTTACGGTGGCAACCTTTGTTTAGTCGCATATCACTGTAACTTTCAGCAAAGTTGTAACCCTAAGTAAACAGCATCCAGTTCATTTAGGGCACTCACTAAATCATACAGATAAACAAAAAGATGTTGTAATTTAAGGTTAGAAGATCCTGTAAAAATATTTTCGATCTGGCCAGCAAAATGTAGTCTATTAAATTGCAACCAGTATTTCCATATTCCCAAATGCATTTTACTGGGTTGCTTGCACTCATTCATCACATTCAACTTGCACTCATTCAGCATAGCCAGTTTGAGTAACCCAGTATCTGGGCCTTCTGCCTGTTCTGGACTTCAGTATATGTGCTTTAGAGATGGGCACGACCAGAAAAAATGACATTTTGATTTTTCGTTTGTCGGAATGGGTCCGTTTCGTTCCGTTCCCGTTTGTTGCAATTTTTTTCAAAAATTTGTCATTTCGACGTTTCGTTTGTCGTTAACTGGGAGTTGGGTCATGGCTACTGGACTTCTTTTTTTTGAGAGATAGAAACGTTTCGCTGTTCATCCAAACAGCTTCATCAGTCTGAATACAGCTAGTGCAAGAGACCTTCTTATAGTCAGCTTGACCTCTTGTCCCCTGGTCTGATTGGCTCATAAGATGAACAACAGCCTGAATAGGCTCGTTAGGGAGACATTAGTGTCCATGGCCTAAGGTGCTGAAACCCATCAAGAATGGGTCGTTAGCTGTGACCTGGTGGTGAAGGCTCCTTGATTTGCCTGGGTACTGTGGAAAGTACAGCCTGGTAAGTAGCAGATAGAGTATGCCGGAGCCCACCACCTCTGTTGAGGGAGGGATTTTCAATGCTCACATGAATGGCTTCCCTTACTCCTCTCTCAAACCACCTCTCTTCTTTGTCTAATATGTGTACATCCTCATCTTTGAAAGAGTGGCCTTTTTCCTTCAAATGGAGGTGTACTGCTGAATCTGGTCCTGAGCTGTTACCCCTCCTATGTTGGGCCATTCTTCTGTTTAATGCCTGTTTAGTTTCTCCAATGTAGAGGTCTGAACACTCTTCACTGCATTGGACTGCATATACTATATTGCTCCTTTTATGGTTTGGTATCGGATCCTTTGGGTGGACAAGTCTCTGCCTTAGTGTGTTCATGGGTTTGAAATAAACAGGGATGTGGTGTTTGCCAAAAATCCTTTTAAGCTTCTCAGACACTCCAGCCATGTAAGGAATGACCAGGTTCTTCCAATGGGTCTGGGTCTCAGACTGATCCCTTGTTCTTCTGGGATGGCCCACTGCTTTGTTGAAGGCCCACCTTGGATATCCACAGGCCTTAAGTGCTGTCTTCAGGTGCCTGTCTTCCTTCTTCTTGGCTTCTGAGGAGGTGGGGATGCTCTCTGCTCTGTGGCTTAGGGTCCTGATGACTCCTAGTTTGTGTTGTAATGGATGGTGGGAGTCAAACAGTAAGTATTGATCTGTGTGGGTGGGTTTCCTGTAAACTTCTACTCCCAGGCCACGGTCAGGTCGTTTGTCGTTTCTACCACGATTTAGCACGATTTGACTTCCCAGAGCATGGGGGCGTCCCGCAATGACCCAGAGCAGGCGGAAAACACTTTAAACTGGGTGATGAATAAGATATTTAATAAACATATCATAGCATAAGACTGCATCCTATGCAATAAAGCAAACAAAGTGGGCAGAATGCAATATTCTTTTTTTCTCTTGGTCAACACTGACTGAACCGGCGGCCACCCTACTTGGTCTGGCTGCCTGTTATCCTTTTTTTTTTAAATTGAAGCATTTAATCCATCCCATTTCCCCTCCACCTCTCAAAGGCAGCAGGAGACACAGTATTCCATTCCTCCCCCAAATCTGGATGAGGGTCTACTCTACTCCTCTCAATGTCCCCTCCCCATGACACTCCTTGTAAAGCCAAGCAAATGCCACCCTGGTCAACTAGCGGTCAGAGATTCAGTCTGGTACTGGCATGAGAGTTCCCCCCCCCACTCATCTTGTTGAGTGCTCCTCAACCTCTTGGGGTATCATCGCCAGCTCGAGTATCCAAAGGAGCTGACTGGCAGAATCCCCAAGGATCAAATTCAAGACAGAGCAGAGGGAGTGCCCGGTGGGAACACCCTGGAACCGCCATACCAGCGCGGCCCAGCCGAGCCGCCTGCCCAGCCTTTGCCTGGGAAGGTTTGGCCTTTGCCTCAGATTCTTGGCCCCAGTGCGATGACCGAGGAGCCCGGTTCGCTCATGGAGCAAAACTTCTCCCTCCTTGACCAGGTGACGCAGTTCCATGCCCATATCCAGGGCAGAGACCCTCCGCTGCCCTCCACCCCGTCCGGCTTCCCTGCCGTGTCGCCGGAAGTGCCCTCGGTGTTGTCTCAGGCGGCCGCGGGTGGAGGCTTCCCTCCCGCTCAGCACGATCCGGAGGGCATGTCGGCCCACCTTCAGCTGTTCTTCTCTCCAGAACGGCGGGGAACAACGGGGAGGGATTCTTTCAGCCCCTACTTAGGAGGCCAGTTTTCAGTACCCAGGAGACCACTTCCACCAACCCAGTGGAGACAGAGTCCAAACACACATGCGGCAAAGAAGCCACGAAGCCAGAACGGCGGGGAACAATGGGGAGGGATTCTTTCAGCCCTTACTTTGGAGGCCAGTTTTTCCAAACCAGGAGACCACTTCCACCAACCCAGTGGAGACACAGAGTCCACACATGCAGCAAAGAAGCCAGAACGGCGGGGAACAAGGGGGAAGGATTGTTTCAGCCACCTACTTTGGAGGCCAGTTTTCACGACCCAGGAGACCACTTTCACCAACCCAGTGAAGACACAGAGTCCACACGGAAAAGAAGCCATGAAGCCAGAACGGCAGGGAACAACGGGGAGGGATTCTTTCAGCCTTGTAATTTATCTGTCAGTGAAGGTTCCAGGGAGGAGAAAGAGAAATAGAAAGTTGGAGGATACTAGGGTACTATAGGATAGATAGGGTACTAGAGGATAGGGTATTTGTTGAAATAGAAATAGAAATGGAAATAGATATACAAATAGAAAGATAAATAGAAATAGGGGACTAGAAAGAGAAATAGAAGGTTCACGAACGCGGCAAAGAAGCCAGAACGGCGGGGAACAACAGGGAGCGATTCCTTCAGCCCCTATTTTGAAATAGAAATAGGGGACTAGAAAGAGAAATAGAAGCTTTCAGGGAGGAGACCAGTTCCACCAACCCAGTGGAGACAGAGTCCACGCATGCGGCAAAGCCACCACAAAGCCAGAACAACGGGGAACAATGGGGAGGGATTCTTTCAGCCTGGTACTTTTCTCTCTCAGTGAAGGTTCCAGGAAGGAGACCACTTCCACCAACCCATTGGAGACACAGTCCACGCACGCAGCAAAGCCACCACGAAGCCAGAACGGTGGGGAACAACGAGGAGGGATTCTTTCATCCTTGTAATTTTATCTGTCAGCAAAGGTTCCAGGGGGGAGAAAAAGAAATAGAAAGTTGGAGGATACTAGGGTACTATAGGATAGATAGGGTACTAGAGGATAGGGTATTTGTTGAAATAGAAATAGAAATGGAAATAGATATACAAATAGAAAGATAAATAGAAATAGGGGACTAGAAAGAGAAATAGAAGCTTTCAGGGAGGAGACCAGTTCCACCAACACAGTGGAGACAGAGTCCACGCACGCGGCAAAGCCACCACGAAGCCAAAACAGCGGGGAACAACGGGGAGGGATTCTTTCAGCCTTGTAATTTTATCTGTCAGCGAAGGGTCCAGGGAGGAGAAAGAGAAATAGAAAGTTGGAGGATACTAGGGTACTATAGGATAGATAGGGTACTAGAGGATAGGGTATTTGTTGAAATAGAAATAGAAATGAGAATAGATATACAAATAGAAAGATAAATAGAAATAGGGGACTAGAAAGAGAAATAGAAGGTTCACGAACGCGGCAAAGAAGCCAGAACGGCGGGGAACAACAGGGAGCGATTCCTTCAGCCCCTATTTTGGAGGCCAGTATTCCAAACCAGGAGACCACTTCCACCAACCCAGTGGAGACACAGAGTCCACGCATGCACGCGGAAAAGAAGCCACAAAGCCAGAACGGCGGGGAACAACGGGGAGGGATTCCTTCAGCCCCTACTTTGGAAGCCAGTTTTCACTACCCAGGAGACCACTTCCACCAACCCAGTGGAGACAGTGGATTGCGCATCTCGAGGCCCATCTCCAGGGCAGAGACACTCCGCTGCCCTCCACCCCGTCCGGCTTCCCTGCCGTGTCACCGGAAGTGGCCTAACCCTAACCCTAACCCTATATCTAACCCTGTAATTGTTTTCATTTGGGCCCTACCTGCAAGAAGGGCCGGCTGGGAAGAAAAGGACCCCCTGCCCCGGGACTGCCAGCACAAAAGGGAACCATTGGTTTTTCAAGAACTGATTGGCAAAGGCAGCCATTCAGAGAGCAGGAAGGACGGGTGGTGGCGGGGTTGGACCTACTGCCTTGGACAGCTGGGGTGCAGGCAGCTGAGCCCCATTCGTGACAGTCCACCCACGAAGGCCACGAAGCCAGAGTTTGGGAGGCCATGAAGCCAGAGTTTTGTAGGCCACGAAGCCAGAGTTTGGGAGGTCACAAAGCCAGAGTTTGAGAGGCCACAAGGCCAGAGTTTAGGCAGCCATGAAGCCAGAGTTTTGCCTACCCAGTGGAGACACAGTCCACCCAGGAAAGCCACGAAGCCAGAGTTTTGGAGGCCACAAAGCCAGAGTTTTGGCAGCCACGAAGCCAGAGTTTTGCCTACCCAGAGGAGACACAGTCCACCCAGGAAAGCCACGAAGCCAGAGTTTTGGAGGCCACAAGGCCAGAGTTTGGGAGGCCACAAGGCCAGAATTTGGTAGGCCACAAGGCCAGAGTTTGGGAGGCCACAAAGCCAGAGTTTTGCCTGCCCAGTGGAGACACAGCCCACCCAGGAAAGCCACGAAGCCAGAGTTTTGGAGGCCACAAAGCCAGAGTTTTGCCTACCCAGAGGAGACACAGTCCACCCAGGAAAGCCACGAAGCCAGAGTTTTGGAGGCCACAAAGCCAGAGTTTTGGCGGCCATGAAGCCAGAGTTTTGCCTACCCAGAGGAGACACAGTCCACCCAGGAAAGCCACGAAGCCAGAGTTTTGGGGCCACAAGGCCAGAGTTTGGGAGGCCACAAGGCCAGAGTTTAGTAGGCCACAAGGCCAGAGTTTGAGAGGCCACAAAGCCAGAGTTTTGCCTGCCCAGTGGAGACACAGCCCACCCAGGAAAGCCATGAAGCCAGAGTTTTGGAGGCCACAAAGCCGATTTTTGGCCGCCACGAAGCCAGAGTTTTGCTTACCCAGAGGAGACACAGTCCACCCAGGAAAGCCACGAAGCCAGAGTTTTGGAGGCCACAAGGCCAGAGTTTGGGAGGCCACAAGACCAGAGTTTTGGAGGCCACAAGGCCAGAGTTTGGGAGGCCACAAGGCCAGAGTTTAGTAGGCCACAAGGCCAGAGTTTGAGAGGCCACAAAGCCAGAGTTTTGCCTGCCCAGTGGAGACACAGCCCACCCATGAAATCCATGAAGCCAGAATTTTGGAGGCCACAAAGCCGAGTTTTGGCGCCCACGAAGCCAGAGTTTTGCCTACCCAGAGGAGACACAGTCCACCCAGGAAAGCCACGAAGCCAGAGTTTTGGAGGCCACAAGGCCAGAGTTTGGGAGGCCACAAGGCCAGAATTTGGTAGGCCACAAGGCCAGAGTTTGAGAGGCCACAAAGCCAGAGTTTTGCCTGCCCAGTGGAGACACAGCCCACCCATGAAATCCATGAAGCCAGAATTTTGGAGGCCACAAAGCCGAGTTTTGGCGCCCACGAAGCCAGAGTTTTGCCTACCCAGAGGAGACACAGTCCACCCAGGAAAGCCACAAAGCCAGAGTTTTGGAGGCCACAAAGCCAGAGTTTTGGCGGCCACAAAGCCAGAGTTTTGCCTAACCAGAGGAGACACAGCCCACCCTGGAAAGCCACAAAGCCAGAGGGCAAATGTTAGGGAGGGATTGTTTCTTCCCCCTTTGGAAGCCGGAAAGCTAGTTGGAAGGAATCTCCCCTCCGTCTGCAAAGGGATTTCCCAACCTGGACTGTAACTGGTGGGAGTGAACCCCCGCCCCCATGTTGGAGGACAGAGTACACCAAATCCAAAAAAAATAGTTGATGATGACTGTGCCTGTTAAAGTTGGTCTCCTCAAATGATGTTCCGCCTAGAGGCGGGGGCAGTCAGGGTTGCTGCCTGGGGAAGTCGAGGAGAGTGGCCGACAGGGCGCATGTCGGCTCGGAGGCTGAACTTGAAGCACTGTACCGCTGATAGGCTGTAGGAGAAGCACCTGGAAGGCCTCCTCCAAGCTGGGAGTCCCGGGAGCCTGACAGGCAGGCAGGTAGGTAGAGAGGCGGGCAGGCATCCAGGCAGGCAGGGAAGCAGATAGTCTGGCTTACAGGTAGGAAGGCAGGCTTGCAGGGTACCCACCAAGGCTAGGGAAGGCACAAAGCCAAAGTGCCAGAAGGGAGGATTGTTTCTGCCTTTGGAGGCAGAGTTTCTCCACCCCAGGAGACTGAGTTTTGTCAACCCAGGAGACAGAGTGTATGTAGGAGAACAGGGCTATTTCTTTAAGGTTTTAAGGAGAGCTAGGCCCCTGCTAATCAGTCTTTGAGGTAGGTGGTTGTAAAGTGCATCCTGACCACTTAGTAAGCAGAGTGGCTCCAAAACCCCAGGGAAGGGAGGAACGCATCGAGGAAGGCAGGTATTGGGGTGTACTACACTCAGACCAGCCATGGCCAACGGGGAAATATTGGGCCAACACTGACCCTAGGAAAAAAAAATAGTCCTGGGCTGCTACAAAGACCAGGGAAGTCCTAAAAAAAACTGGGCTAATTATGTAGCCCTTATTACATCCATACATGCCGCGGAATTACGTGCATTCAGGCAGACAAAGGTGGAAGGCAGGCAGGCAGGCAAAGCATACAGGCAGGGCAGGCAGTCATATAGACACAGAGCAGACAGCCAGGCATAACTGCGTTGCGCTGGTGGAATGTTAGGATGGGAGGCATACAGGCATTGTTTAGATTGGGTTAGGGTTAGGGGGTTAGGGGAAGTTGTACAGCTGCAACCCCAACAGTCTTGTGCGGTTCAAAATTATGAACATCGAGTGGTCCTCCCTGGTTCGGAGCCAGGCAAGGGCTAGAAAAATTGGGCCTACACAGACCCTTCCAAATGACACATTGAGTGGTCCTCCCTGGTTCGGAGCCAGGCAAGGCCTATAAAGATTGGGCAGTAATCGAACCCTTCAAATTGAGTGGGAATGCAGGAAGGCAGTCAGGCAGTCAGTCAGGCAAGCAGGCAGGTAGGCAGGTAGGCACAGGGCCAGCCATGCAGGTAGGCTGGTAGGCAGGCAGGCAGGCAGGCTGGCTGGCAGCAAGTTCGGCTTGCAGGGAGGAAGCCAAGCTGGGAGGCAGGCATAATTGCAGGAAGGCAGGCATAAGTGTTGCTCTGGTAGTGCATGTTAGAGCAAGGGAGGCCTGTTTGGAAGGAACCGGTGGAAGAACGACTGTGGGCCTAGGTCTTGGAGTGTTGGGGTAATCCCAACGTGGAAAGGTTGAAGCGGATGAAAGTCAACCTTTCCATGGTCTCCGGGTCCAGACGAGAGCGGTGCGGCCTCAGGACATCTCCCATGTGGGAGAAGACACGCTCACTCTGGACACTGGTGGGTGGGATGGACAAGAGGTCCAACGCCAGAGTCGAAAGAGCGGGCCAGATGTCTGCCTTTCTGGCCCAGTAGTGGAGTGGGTCCAAGGTGAGGGGTTGGAGGGGCTCGGCCATGTACTCCCTCACCATGGTCAGAGCGGGCCCCGGTTCTTCTTCCTCCCTTGCCTCCACTGAGGAGGACACTGCCATGGCTAGGGCAGAAGCCAGGTAGTTGGCTGCTGGTACGGAACCTGGTCTCTGGGTGTACGCTCTTGCAGTAGAGGAGGAAGAGGACCCTTGCGAGGATTCCTCTTCTGGATCGCTCTGGCTTCCGTGTACCCTCGGGAACGCCTGGGCCTGATTTGAGGCAGCCCTGCGGACTTGACGGCATAGCTCCGTCTTCCAGGAGTTTAGGTCGGCAGCGCTGTCCGCCAGGGAACCCTTGACATGAGGGTCGCACAGGCATGCCATCTGGTACACCTTTTCCCTCCTCAGTGGGCTAAGGCGGGTATCCACGCCGGTCAACAGCCTGTCTGCCAAGGCCCTGCACTTTGGGAGAAGACCGGCTTCTTTCCGGATACTGGCCTCTCGGCATTGGTGAAGGGCATTTACCAGGGGGAGTACATGGCCCAGGCTGGCGTTGTAGTTGCTGAGGACGTGGGTGGTCTCCTCAAAAGGCTGCAGGATACCCACCATCTGGGAGAGGGCGAGCCACTCGGTAGCACCAATGTCCAACACCCTTCCCTCAGGCAGGATGGGGGTGATTGACATGACGTATTCCACCACTTGCCTCTGCTCCACCAGGCGCTTGACCATTTCGTAGGTGGAGTTCCACCGGGTGGTCATGTCCTGGATCAGGACATGCTCTGGTCGTCCTATCTCCGCCTGCCTCTCACGCATCATCCTGGATGCCTTGACGCTGCGTGAGAAGTGCCCGACTATTTTCCTGCACTTGTCCAGCAAGGCCTTGGTCTCCAGGGTCCCCTCATCACAGGAGTCCTTTGGTGCTCCCAGCCCAATGGCATCGCCCATCACTAGGTGCAGTTTGTGTGCTGCGCACACGATGCCATGTATCCCTGCCCTATCAACTGCATTGATCATGTTATGGCCTGCGTCAGTAACCATGAATCCGCGATTGATCTCCCCCTCGGGTGCCCACACTCGCAGTGCCGTCTTGAGGACCTCAGCAATGTGGATGCCTTTGGCACTGTCCTTCATGCTTTGTGCCTGGAGAAGCACCACCCTGTACCCTCTTGGGGTGCTCCCTTGTGGCTCCCCCTGCAGCTGTTCTTGGGATGCCCTGGTGTCAAGGACCTCCTTGGGTTGCCACCAATGAGCCGTCAGAGAGAGGTATCCATGGTGCCCACCGGTCCAGAGGTCGGAAGTGAAGTGGATCTTCCTTCCTCTGGCCGCCGGCAGCAGGGCCCGGACCATGTCCCTGACGGACTCAAAAAGGGAGGGAATCACCCGCCTGCTGAAGGTACGATGGGATGGAGGCTCGTACCATGGAGCCACGTGCTTCATCAGGTGCCTGAAGCCTGATGACTCCACAAAGGAGAGGGGCAACCCGTTCATGGCCACCATTTCACCAACCACGCGAGTGGTGGTCTCATGTGCCTTGGCCCTATTTTGTTGGCTGACAAAACTCCCACACAGCGGCACCACTTCCTGCAGAGTGGCCTGCCTCTTCCCACTCTCAGCGGAGCTGTCTCTGGAGTCCGTCCCCATGTCTGCTTCCCCTCTCTTCCTCCCTGAGGAACCAGGGCCTGACACTGTCCCAGGCAGAGTCCCAGGGTGCCTTCGCATGAGGTGGCTACGCAAGGCACTTGAGGAGAGGTGTTTGGGGTCATTCCCCCTGTGCACGACCACCCCACATTTCTTGCACACCACAAGCCTTGAGTCTTCCGGGCTGTTATCAAAATGCTCCCAGAGAGAGCCGCGAGGCTTATGGAAAGTACTGCCCCCTCTGGTACTGCCTGCCGCTGCTGTGCTAGTGGTAGTGTGGATTGTACCCTGCTGGGACAATTGACTGCTGCTGTCACTGGTGGTATTCTGGGTGGAAAGAGGGCTGCTCCTTCCATCACTGCCTGAAGCCTGCCTTTCGTCTGTTCCTGCCAACAGGTCCTCAGAATCTGGGATATGTAGATGCAAAGAGCCCGTTTCTGATTCCAAGTCCTCGTCTTCCCCCTGATAAACGGGGTGTGTGTCCATGTCAAAGCCTGGTGGCGTTGGGGCTCGCATGCAATCATCCATGCTTCCCTCAGTGACAGAAGATGGTACGGTCGTGCTGGTTGTGCAGCTGCTGCTTGGAGAGGGAGTGGCAGCAATATCACTATCTGCACTACTACTTCCTGTGCCTTCCTTCCGAAATGTGCCCCTATTTATTTTAGTGGGGGTACCCCTGCCCTTCCCTCTGCCTCTGCCACCCCTCCTCATTTTTTTTATTTCTCAAAAAGTATTAGAAATATGTTTTCTTTTTATATTTGTGTTAAGTATAAGTAACAAACTATTCAAATAAACTTATCCTTTTGACCCACAAGCTTACTCTCACACTGTGTTCTTTTGTACAAGCATTCGATGTTGCCCTGCTGGCCCTTGGTATAAGTTTCTAATTTCTGAATTCAACTTGATGCACTGAAATGGAATGTGCTTGCCTGTGTGTTCAAGTGCACACCCAGCACAACAAGTGTTTGTATGTAAACAACAAACAAACACTGACTGGAGTACTGAATCAATATAATATTGTAAGGCTGATATCAGCAGAAGCAGCAGCCTCCCAAAAGGGATATTTGGGTGTAAACAAAAACAATGAATATAGTTTAGTTGCAGTCACTCAGGGAATAAACTGAAAATAATTTTCTGAATTCAACTGGATGCACTGAAGTGCAATGTGCCTGCCTGCCTGTGTGTTCAATTGCACGCCCAGCACAACAGGTGTATGCATGTAAACAACAAACAAACACTGGAGTAAGGAATCAATAATATAATATTGTAAGGCTGATATCAAGCAGCGGCCTCCCAAAAGAGATATTTGGGTGTAAATAAAAACAATGAATATAGTATAGTAGTTGTAGTCAGGTAAACTGAAAATAATTCAATTCTTCTGTCCCACTTAAATGGAATATGTCTGTGTGTTCAAGGGCACACACACAGCTCAACAAGTTTAAAAACAAACAATTAAGTAAGTAATTAGTAAACTAAATAATATTGTGAAATATTCTCCACTTAGGAGGATAGAGGTTCAACTTCTGTTCTTGCCTTGCACCCCAAATGTGTGTGTGCAAGCAAATTGAAGTTGGGAAAAATAGAAAATAAATGGTATGGTAGTATATATATTTTAAAATAAATCCACACCTCCCACTCCCAGTCAACCCTCCCCCTTTATCCAAGAAATATCCTCCTCTCCCCACAAACAGCCAGAGAAGAGGAAAAATAGAAAACCCTAACTGCTTCCCTTCGCAAAAGCTGCAGGGAATCAATTTTTCTAATAAAAAATCAATTCCCTCCCTGCCTGCCTGCCTAAAGCCTAAAGCCTCCAGGCCTCCCCCCTCGAATCCAGTCTCCAGTCTCCACTAGCACAGCACAGTCCTCCCTCAACCACATACAAGACCCGACTGAGACTTCTGGAAGGTGCCTCGTCTTTTTATGCCCTCTGGCACATCCAGAAGTGTCAGTCAAAACCTGGCCATGCCATTGGTGGAATTGTTCAAAATATTTTCATGGTCCCATCCCATGCCCAGCCCACATGGGCAGGTCTAAAAAATAAAAAAATAAAATAAAATAAAATAAAATCAATGCGACGTTTTATTGCTATAAAAAACCCACTGCTGCTTCTATTAAAAATCAGGCATTAAAAATAAATAAATTCCACATGTTTCTGTGGTCATTTGGTGTGTTTTTAGACCACGATTTACAAAGAAAAATTGCAGTCGCCATTTTGGATCTCCCCCCCCCCCCCACCGCATGGCATGGCGACGAGGATGATGCCCCCCCAGCCTGGTGCCAGCAGCCCAGGACATGAGAGGAGGGGGGGAGGCGTGGCCCCCCCCCAGAAACCACCCCTCTGGTAGGTGGCAATTGGCAAAGCCTCAGGCAGGCATATTTTCGCCTGCTTTTTCAGCCGGGAGGGCGTCAGGGTTTTTTTTTTTTTTTAAACTTTTAAAAACTTTTTCTGTGCTTGTTGTGGCATCGCGCGATTGCCGCGATGCCACAAACGGAAACGAAGAACCCGACCAGTTTTTTCTTTTTTCAGTTTGAGTTCGAATTGTAATGGCTTAATCTCAGTTACCGTTTCCGTTACCTACGGTACTGAAAAAAACGGTAACGGAAACGAAAATTTCGCCCCTCCGTGACCATGTCTAATGTGCTTGATCGAGAAGGGCCCTGCAGGGAAGAAAATGTCAAGTAGACTTCACAACCTTGCTCGGAGTGCTCTCAGACAGACTATTCTGCAAGACATGAGCAGTGGTCTATTAGACTCTTCTTGCATTTCTGGTGAAGTCCTAAACTTTTCAGAATGAAAGGTTGCTTCAAGTGCATATGAAGTTACGGTACTGATACATTTTGTTCTCAGTGCCACCACACAACTCACAGATGAATCCTATGGGATGTCATCAAATTTGTATCCAGAATGAATTTAGATCATTAAATCATCCAGAGACCCAATAACACAGTCCTAACAATTGACTATATTTATATGTTATATAAGATTTCTGGATATACTACAATTCAAGACTGTTCACAAGATAATTAAGAAAAAGAATGCTACAGAAATGCAGTGATTTCCAAGGTGTGTTTAATGAATGCAGACCCTTCACAGTGAATGGATACTCAGGTAACTTTGCTACTTCCAATACTGTATAGCTGAAACGAAGGAGAACAACCACATGCCACAAGTCAAAGCCATTCTATAGGAGCTAATGAAGATGTCACATCAGGATGATGTGGGTGACAACAGAGGCCAAGAGGTCTGGGAAATGTTTTCCTTTCTGAAATCGCCCCAACTATTGCACCTACAACTTTACCTCTCCCAACTCTCCCCCGCCCCTCTATATTTTTGCTTTTCCCAGTAAGACTATGTAGCAGACCAATTAGAGGCCTGGAAGAATTCTCTCTTACAAGCCCAGAGTGTTTGTGGTGTCTTGCTGGGGTGCTAAAGTTGAAGAAAGTTGGCTGAGTGTCTTGGCTATGATGGAGAGGTGGTTGTTCATCGTCTTCAACTCGGCCAATATTTCAGAAAGAGTCACGGGTGGCAGCTCGGATTGTGTCTGAGTGCCCTGGAATGGTGTCGATGAGCAAACAACTTCTGGAGACTGCTGCTTGATGAATCCTGCTTGAATGTTTTCCCCTTCGCTGAGGATAGGCAGGTATGTGCTTCCAGATCTCTTCATGGGACCTGCCTGGCCGATCCCCATGGATGTTTGTTCTTCCTCCTTTTCCTGCTTGGTAGTGGACATAATGGATGCAAGGTATGGAAACCAATCAATGAGGTGGGTGGCCTGGCTTGGAGAAAGTGGTGCTCCTGCAGATGAATACATGCCAGGTTGAGTAGTGGAAGCAGAGGTGACCAGTGGCACCGTGGAAGGAAGCCCAGGATGCAAGGAGGAGACGGAAGTAGATGATGTGCTCACTTTTGCAGAAGTTGATGTTCGTGGTGGTGGCCCTTCGGGGTTCAAGGCTATGGTGCAGTTGGACAGCGGTGGTGAAAACATGGAAGCATCACAGCCATAGGGAGGGGATGGAGAAGGAGGAGCTGTGAGAGTGGCAGGATCTCCGGAAGAGGATGGCGAGGCAGTGGCAGAGGGAGTCTCTGGGGTGCAAGGTTCTGAGTCTGTAAAAGCCATAACAATAACAATAACCATACAAGGAACAAGAGCAAATATAGAGACATGGGCCACTGGTCACATGAAAATAAACCTTATAAAAGATATATTTTATCATGGAGTAACTATTCCTTTTGAAAGAAGAGTTTCTGGTTTGTCCAGGGCTGTATCATTTTTTGTCCTTCAAACTACAAATTAGGCACACCTCTCCTCTCCTCGCTTTTCTTGTATCTCCTCTGTCATTTGAGCCATTTTTGTGGCCAAAGGACATTCCTGTTTACTAAAACAACTGAAATAGTTCACCACCAGGACACAATTCAGCAAGCAGGAGGCTTACTCTGTCAGCCACTCTTCACAGAAGGATTGTATCCCAGGATACTAGGAGCAATTGTTTTCACAATGCTGCACCAGATGGGAATATACAGTGGTACCCCAACTTAAGAGCAGCTTGACTTGAGAGCAATTCGACTTAAGAGTGAAACACAGTTGGCATTTTAACTGCCACCTTACAAATTTTAGATATGGTCTGCTTGACATAGAAATATTTTTTTTCAGTTTTTATTTTTAACTCATTTTTTCAATTTTTTTAGATAGGTATCCTGACTTAAGAGTAGTTTGATTTAAGAGCATGCATTTGGAACAGATTAAATTCGTAAGTTGAGGCACCACTGTATGTGTTTGTATTATTGCTCAAATGAGTTGCTGTGCTCCTCCCCCGGAAAGGTGGCAGAGAGGTGGATATTTAAAAGGTGGTGTCAAGCAGGAGTACAGTACATGCATCCTTTACCAAAACTTCCAGAGTGGCCCCAGTATACAACGCCCTACTCATTTAGTAGTGTGATATATCTATATGTTCCTGTTCGGAGAAGCATTGCTTCATATATGCCCCCCTATTAAATTTTCAGTCTGGTAGCTGAAGGGGGAAGGGAGGTGAAACCATGCTTTTACTTTCCTTCCTCAGGACCAGCAGGGCCCCCCAGTAGACTTGAGTGCAAGGAAGGAGGAAAAGCTAGACTACCCTTGCTAGGATCAGACTGGTTCCTGAAACCATAGGACTTCCATGTAGGATCTGCAACTGGAGGTGGGGCCAGGGAGGACGTTAACATGAAATACAGTAATGTCTTGATTTAAGAGTACCTTGGTTTAAGAGTGTTTCAAGCCATCATTTCTTCTAAATTTTGCCTTGATCAACAAGCAATGTCTTGATATACAAGCGCTGGAGCATAATCACAAGTGAACCAATGGTGGCTCCCTCCCCCTCCCCCTGCTGGATTGTGGGTGATTGTCTGGAATGTTCCCTCTCAGGCAAGCCTCAAAGCAGAGGGAGGAGAGAGCCAAGTATGTGTTCAAAGGTGCGTGCAGGTTAGGGGTTTGTTTTATTTTTTATACAGTATTTATATATTTTAACATTATTTTCAACATTCTTTCTTATTCTTTCAAACTATTTCCAGATATTTGGCAGCTAGTCAAGCGTGTGTATAGGGCTACAAATTGCACTTTATTTTGTTTCCCCCCTTAAAAAACACAGATTTTAAGATCCAGTTGTTAGTCCCAAGCACAGCAGATTCCACAGCCAGGTATCTAAAACATGGTGTGAGCACGGACTTCTAGCCTAATTCTTTTGTGAGTTTTGGCATTTTGTGTGTACAGTATGTGGTCTATGGGCCCCCTGAATGAATCACCTGAGTTGATTTCCTATGGGGAAATTTGCTTTCATAGACAAGTGCTTTGAATTATCCTTGTAAACCAAGGTATTACTGTACGGAAAAGTGCCTTCTACAAACTTGCCCTACACAGAGTAACACAAAGCAACTGAAGACAACACAAAAAGGTGAGTAACAAAGTGAAAGAACGGTACCTGCTGTGATGAGGAATGAACATCCTAATAAAAGGACAGCCAGATGTATGGAAAGAAGAGGCTGAGAACAACATTTCAAAAAACAAGGCACCCAGAAAGGTGCGATCTGGGTGGTAATGGAGATCTCAGCAAGACCTTTGATCTGCAGCTCTAAAATAATCCTGAATTGCAACTTCAGTCTTCTGAAGAACCAAAGTCAACACAGGACCAGCAAGCACAGAGCCATTAGACCAGAAGAAGCTGTGGTGGCAACCTGAAGGGGTGATATGGGAGCACTTTCAAATACTTTCAAGGCTGTCAAATTGGAGGGGGGGGAGCAGGATCTGTTCTCAATCATTCCCAAAGTGCAGGACATGTAACTCAAGTTATAGGAAGCCATGAAATGTGGAAGCACTGCTGAATTTTTAAAAATAAATACCTGGATGATGTTAATTGTTAATATTCTTCAGAGTTTATTCTCAGTCTTTTTTTAAAAAAAATTAAATCCCATCCCTTTGTTAGAAATGACATAACTCTCATGTTTTGTCATGTGAGTCATTAACTGGTCTTCACTCAACTTCTTGGCAGAATGTGAAACTTTCAGACTAGGGCACCACAGGGAAACCAAGCAGGGACTAATTAACTAGCAGCAATTATCTGCTGTACGTTTCAACACTTCATATGTGCTGATATAACTATGGAACGTGGTTTTAGCCTTTGTTGGCTTGTCTACAAGCTGTGTGTCTATTTTAACACCTTATCCTCAGGTGCAGTGACAGATAGAAGGGGCTGAAGCTGATTATTTAACCCACGGGCCTTCACCAAGGGGACATCTTGTACACACTAACTCACTGTAATAACAATACCACTAATGTCATATGTTTATATTTCTCACTGTTCTGTGCCACAAGTAGAAGGAAAAAAGAAGGAAAGAGAGGGTGCAGATTACCCATGAAAAAACAAGACAGCCAAGCTTTGCCCTCTTGGTTACATAAAATAATATGACTGTGCGACAAGAAAAGACGAATGAGGTACATTCCAAGTCCCAAGTCCCAAAAGATGAAGCAAATAAAGAGAGAGTACCATGTGCCCCCTCATTTCACTATTTTGCCTGGAGTTGTAGCAAACTCTGTCCAGATTCTGAGTTTAACCAGAGAGAGGCCAGCAAATCGTGGGAGCCCTGTCACAAGAAGGCGTTAAACGTTCAATTGCTGCCCCTGCCCTTCTAGGGCAATTTGGCCTTGGGAATGCATGCTTCCCCTCAGAGGATTCCGTTTGCTACAGAACATGTGCCCTGTTCTTATGACTGCTTTCCTTATCCACAGTGCAGCCCAGGAGCTGGTGATTCCTTCAAAATGAAGACATTTGAATTCATTAAAAACTCAATCTTTTCCCCATTATTCTGAACAAGGTGAGCCACTGCTGCTTTATGGAAAGAGTATTGCCGCTCCAGACAACATAGCACCATCCAATTCTGTCTGAATTATACCCTTAGGCATACATCGGGCCACCACAGAGCAATGCTCTTTGATCCTAGGAAATCTTTCAACAAGGACAGAGCGAAATTCAAGTTGCTTTTGGAAAGATGAAATATAAACCCGGGGAATGTTTTGACTCAGCATTTGGAGGAAGAATGAAAAGACAACTCCATTTCCAGTTATTTCTTGAGTTCACACCATTATTCTACCTACATAGAACAACAATCAGAAGGAAAATGCAATGATTCAACATGGAGATGTTTTAAAGATGGTTTCTTGTTCCTTAAGCTGAAGTGAGTCATAAGAGGGGTCCATGGAACTGAGGTCAAACTCAAGAGGTTTTATTTTCCAGAGGAGGAGGAGGAGGAAGAGGAGGATGTGCAGAACTTGGTTTTGTGTCTCTCCAAATTTTAAATGAGATAGAAACTTCTAGCTGATGAAAAAGGAAAGTATGTCTTGTGGAACATGGGAGTGAGACTAGGGTTGCTCATAAAGTCTAGCTCTGAGTTTGCCTTTTGGTTTGTGGGAAACCTTTTACGTCTGCCACTTGGACTCTTAGTCAGATGCTTAGTGACCAACCACTAGCTGGATGACCAGTGGCCAGTGCTGCTATTCATACCATTTTACACAAAGACATAGAATTGGAATTAGGGCTGTCAGATCTACATATGTGTTGGCAGTTTATATGCAATAATCAAACCAACGGGAGACCTGAATGACTCTTTAAAGTTCGGGTTTATTCTCCAAGTGTGTTTATTCTCTTGCAGGAGTTTAAAATAGCAGCAAATGAAATGCTTTTCTGACCATGAAAGAAAGACTCCAGGTAAAGATGTTTTACTGAGGGATTCTGCCCAATGCCCCCCTAGACGTCTTGCTCCAATGTAAGACAACTGGTTTCCACTTCCCATGGCTATACCAGATTGCATGAAGAGAAATGGGTGATAATAATCATTTTGGAAGCATCAAAGTTATTTAGGACACCAGGACGAAAAAGACCAAAGGGTCTCTTGAAACAGGAAAATGACCTGCTTCGCCCTGTGGAATGAAGCAGGGCAGGAATACAGCAGCATCTTGCCTTTAACCACCCACGAGAGTCAGGAAATAAGCCAGCTGGGTACTCTTCACAAACCCACGAATATTAGAACTCCCCGGGTCAGAAAGAGTCAGGACGCCACTAGGAATGTGAGGAGAGACAGTCTGACGGTGGGGGAGAACTGAGGCACAGCTTGCCAAAGCCCATAAATGAGCCAATGTATGAGCTCAGCATTTGAGTTTCAGAGAATGGGGAGTTGTCTTCTGAAGGAAAAAGAATGGGTTTTGCCCTGCAAATGGAAAAGACTGGGAGCATGCAGTTGTGCAGTGGAACAAATCCAACATTCTGCAAGGCAAGGTGGAAAATGGGGGCAGGAAAACAATTAAACCTGTATAACTTTAAAACTAGATTCCAGATTAGCAGGGCATTTGGCAGAGATGTAACAGAGAGTCTGTTCTTGCTCTGTGCCAAATTTGGGGAGGCTTCATAAGGATTTCTGACTTGCCATTTTTGAATAAATCTATTCCTCCCCCCCCCCCGGAGAAACAAACAACCCCAAACATTCCCAGATTTAAAACTTGAGCACAAGGTTGACTTGATGGCACACACCCTTTTCTGCCTTTCTGTGCTGCCTATGGTATCTTCTCCAAAAGCACAATTCAAATGAATTGATTTTTTTATCCTTGTCTTTTTATTCCTGTATTTCTTTCACATACTATAGATGGCTTTGACCTTGGTTTCCAGTTGCAATCTAGGCTATCTCCCAGATCTCCTTTCCCCCCTATTATATTATTTCAAAACACGAGGGTACATCTTTTGGGAAACATGCACAAAGAAAAGCAAACAGCAACTTTGCTGCATATACTCTGCCCCGTAGCACTTAAAGCACTCTCTGGGCAGTTTGTGAGACAATTATGCAGGCAACACATTACTTCCCACACCCACACCCCATCACAATAATCTATCTTTGACATGACCAGCGCCTGCACAACTGTTCTCAAGGAGTTCCCATCAAGGTACGGGAAAATTTGGCCAAAACGTCTAAGATGGTAATAGGTGGACCTGGACACGGCAGCCAACTGGGACTCCAGGGACAATGCCAGTGCTTGAACCACTATGGGGTGGTATATAAGCCGAACACTTTGCTCTTTTCTTTCCTTTAGGGGAAGGCAAACCCACATGCCTTGGGGCAAAGCCTGTAGTTAATTTTTACCTTTTTACTCCAATGTCTTCTGTCCAGAGTGCTTCTTTGTTTTGTTCAACAAAGCCTTTCTGCCACGGAAGCAACCCCACTTTGATGCCCTAACAGGCCTAGGTGCCTGGGGGGGGGGGGTAAGCCCTGTGCTTCGGGGGCAAACCTTGTGTCTCAGGGGCAAAGCCTGGGCCTTGGTGTCATATCAAATCAGCTGTGTGCCTGGGTAGCACTGACTAACTCTGCCATCCGCTACCTCTGTCATTTTCCTGGGGTGGCCACTTTGTTGGTGCAGTAACTGTGACACCTGAAACCCAAACCTCACCAAACTTGGAGGGCGCTTACAGGTCATTTGGAGAAAGCATCCATGTGATTTTTGTGTTTCCAGGTGCCTAGAGGGCACTTTTCTGGTTGGGAGCTCATTGGGGGTGCATAGCTCAAATATCTGAACCCTAATCTTCTCCAAACCTGCAGGGTTTGTAGAGAAGAGTCATAGGAAGCATACTTGTGAATTTGGTGTCTCTAGGTGTTGGGTTGGAGGAACTTTGTTTAGCATTTGAAATGTGAGATGAATTAGAAATTCATGATTCATTGATTCATCAGTCCTGACAAATCACAAGTTGCGATGAATCACCATTTTTTAAATTCCTCCCCATTTCTAGGTGTATATGAAGCTGGAGCTAAATTTTCAGGATGGGAGTGCTCTCAGCCCTTTTACTCCTCTCAGAAAAGTCCCTCCATTTTCAATGATTTTTCAGATAAAATCCGGTTCCGGTCTAGAGAGGAGCAGCATTTGCACTATGCTCTGCTTCCTTTTTATTTTATTTTATATTATTTATCTTCAGAATGAAGTCAAAAGACCATGTCTTCCCTTCAAAGACGAGCCAGAGCCTCAAGCTCCTAGAATTAATCTGGACAGCAGAGGTGCCAATGACAATACAATGTCCTTCTTCTGGGGCCCGATGTTGACTTGATTGTTGGTATACTGTTTTACCTATTTTTCTGATACTATTTACATAACAGTCTTGTTTGTATTTTGTGGCTTTTATCAAAAGTTTTATAATGTTTTTACAATGTTTATTCTGGAAATTTGATGTTTTGGTACTTCTTCGTTTTGGTTAACAACCTTAAATAAAGCTCTATCTAATGTTCTTCTTCTCATCCTCCTTCCTAAGTTCTTTCTTCTGGTGGTTGGTGAGGGGCAGGAAGGGAGAAATTCCTATAGTCTCTAACCACTGATCACAGACTACAATCAATATTGTCCTGGATGCCACACAAAATTGGTGGTAAGGGGGAAAGGCTCCCTGCAGTCAGAGGATTGCCCCTTCTACCTTAGCCACCCAGTTGATGAGTCTTCATTGACTTCTTCAGTCACACCTTGGCAGAACAGAGAGTGTGGGCTCGGAGGCACAAGGGGAAACACAGCAGAAAGTACTGTGCCCACTGCGGCATTTGCACCCAGAATTGTGTTCCAACAGGAAACCTGGATGGAGGGTTGAGAGTGAAGACAATGTGACTTCATTTTGTCTTCATGGGCATCACCACAAAGCCAAATGTGATTGGTTCTGTGGCATCAACATGTTTATTAAATGACTTTCTAGTTGGCTGGATTACATGTCTAGGGAGATGAACGATGCTTTGCTAAACCTTTGTTTTTGTTTTAATGATGCTGAAAGAACAGAAGTTCAGAGAAGCAAACAATAGCTATGGATGGTCATGAAAACTAGTGCACAGAGGACTAACAGGAGGAAGATGGATTAAGCTGCTTTTGCTTCACAAATTTGTTAAAAGGAAAATGCAGTCACTTTGAGCTATGAGATGATGCATGTGAAAACAAATGAAGTCATTCTGAAACCTCACTTGAGATTTTTTGTTTTAAGTATCAAAGGTAGAAAAAAAAATAACTCCATATCAGATCTACATGGGATGAAAGTGTTTGTCACTTATCTTTTAGTATTTTGTTGGGAAATCGCCGCTGTGAGGTATTTCTCTCTCTCTCTCTCTCTCTCTCTCTCTCTCTCTCATTCTCTATTGCTAAGAGCAGTTCCATTAGATTCTTAAATCCATGCCACAAGCCCAACCCAAAAGCCACAAACTGTGCAAGCTTTCAGCACTGTCGGCTTGTCACAAAAATGTAAATGCTGATGGCAAATAACTTGATGATAGATATGTATGAATCAGAACAGCCATGTTGCCTGCCCTTACTGCCTATTGAGATGCTATGGAAGGAAGGGTTAGCAGATGAGTTGTGTCATCAAGTATTGCCAGTACATTTTAACCTGAGTTAATATCCATTTGGAAAATACATACAGTCCTTTTTGAAACTGCAAATGGTGTCCATCCATTATGAGGCTTGCAGACCCCCCCCACCCCCCGCTCTGGCTCAATGGAAATGTAATGTGCAGTACTGAGATTTGGAAAACTCAGTCCCCTCACATGGATATATTGATTTGCGTATTTCAAGCTTGGCCAGTTTCAAGGAGAAGGGAGGACTCTGGCTTTCACCTGTTGACAGGAACATTTGTAACAAACAGCTTATGCTCTTTAGGCCCTAGATGCCCCTTAACCCTCATTGTACAGACCAGAACAAAGAGATGCTAGGGACAGGAATGGCTATGTGCATGACATCAGCCGCACACTATTTCCCCCAGGTACATGCACAGAGGGGACGGTTCGAATATACAGCACATGGATACAACGGTGGGTTAACCTACCCCACACAAAATTGAAACCAGACTATTGTGGCTCTGAAACAACTGAGAAAGAATGGATACTTTGGCTGTCAGAAGGTAATGTGCCATTATGAAAGAAAAGGGAGAAACCATGGGACATGATTTTTTAAAATGACGGAAGAGGCACAGAACAGGCTCACATTTCCAGAGAAAAGAGAAAGCATGGACTATAAGAGGCTGCTGAAGAACCCCAGGGTGTTATCTAAAGCAGGACTCAGCAAAGTGACACCCAGAAGTCCACATGTGATGCTTCAGTGCCTGCGACCCCACACACGGCTAACATTTGTAAAAAAGAAAGAAAGAAAAGAAAAGGGTTAGAAAGTTCCTTTAAGAGGGTTGGAAGACAGTTTTGCTCAGATCCTCCAGCATATCCCAGATAGATTTCCTTGCTGTTTTGGCTTTGAAAGAAATAGGGGCCTTTCTTTGAAGCATCTCATGACGCAGTGGTTAATCTGCTGTACTGCAGCCAAAACTATGCTCAAAACCTGGGGTTCACTCTCATATAGCTGGTTCAAAGGTGATTCAGCCTTCCATCCTTCCAAGGTCAGTAAATTGAGTGCTCAGCTGGCAGAGGAGTGGGGAATTTGTAGCTTGCATCTTTAATTCTAAACACTGGGACAGTATATAAGCAGCATGCTTTGCTTTTTTGCTTCTTTGTTCATTTAAAAAAAAGTTCTTAAAGAAAAATGTTTTGGAGTGAGCAAGCATAGAACCCCCAAAAGCTCCAAGAATAAGTAGGTGTAATCAGCTTCAGACCTCTGGAGGCTGACCGGCTGTGATTTACGCAAATAGGTTGTAGAGTATGTTGTGCCAATGCAGCAGCCCATTATGCACTTAGACCTGAGGAAAAATGGATAGAAAAGTGTCTGTGGACTTTGACTTATCCAAACATAGTGAAAAAGTCCCTCTGATGTTCAAACACCTGCCCATGGGGTTGGGGGTTGGGGGTTGGGGGTTGGGGTTGGGATTGGGGTTGGGGTTCCAAACACCTCTTCTTTACGTCACTCAACCGTCTTTCAGCGGTTGTTGGGCTGAGGTGGACTCAGACTATTGACATGGAGTCTGAAAGTACTTTTGGTTTATAAAAATATGTTATCCTATGAACCATATAAATAAGTAACCAAATATGGAAGCATAATTGCTTCTTGTTATTGGGATACGTTACCTCAATAACACACACTTCTTGTTATTTCTCCACTACTTTCAGATGGGCAACAACATTTGCCCTGGGTTGTGCCGGCCACAATGGCAACCACATGCTGCCCTCTCTTAGAGGTGGGCGCTGGTCAGTGGATACACATCAGTCAGGCTGATCAGTATTTGTGAAGTGCTTTTATATCCTGAGATGAAAAGGCCATGTATAAAAGCGATCATTCATTAAGGTTACTGCCCACAGATTCAGAAAGCAAAATTCCTGATTTAATTGAAGACCACATAAAGAATTCTTGGTTAGAATGTTCCGTTCTGTACAGACAGGTCAACCTATTCCCAATAAGCAAATGTATGTCTATAGCTCCTCACCGCGCTTCTCTGTGTGAAAGATTATGAATGCAAATCATAACCACCTCTTGATTACACAAGTCTCTCAATATGCACAGTGGGATCTAGCTTCTTCCCCTGAACCTAAATGTTTCCCTTAAACTTGGAAAGTAGGAAGAAAGTAGGAAGATCCTATACTTGAGATGGTTTTAGGACATAAAAGTGATTGGAAACAATGATAATAGATGGCTAATTTCAGCTATTCTGAAATCATATGATGTAAATGTAGTTTGGCTAACTGGCTGTTGAGTTGACAGCTTACGATCTAATCTAAAATGTTGATGCTATGTGCATAGCACTTATTTGGGGGGGGGGTGGAACTCTGTGCAACATGAAAACATTTGGCCCATTCCTTGTATGTGCATTAGCTCAGAGTGTCATGTCCAGCAATGCATCTTGTGCTACAGTCAGGAACTTGTTGTTTTCATAAGGTGTGGTAGGGCAGATGTGAAAGCCCACAGTGATCAGCAATTGATTCGTCATAGCCTAATGACCTATGAACAAATATCACAGCTAATAATCCCAATACTGTTCTGTAATAATTCAGTGCTATAAACACAAGTACATCATCTATAAAAAGTATCCCAAAATACATTGAACCTGAAGGGTACTTTTGTTACATATTCCCATTGGAAACATTACCACTGGTTTTTGCTTCAGACAAAACATAACAAGTCATAACATAACAATTGTATAGATAATTGTTTAAAAAATCATTAGTTGAGGATAGGAGTTCTTATAAGATATGTCATGTTACTGTTCATGGCTCTATTGGGAATTTTCACTCCCTACAATGGATGGACTTGAGCAGCCCCAGGATAGCTGCTTTAGTTCATGTGCAAGTTTACACGGGATGCATACTTAAATAGGCTTAGCGAGTGCTCATTTTGAATCCAGAAAGCATGTAATGTTTTTCATAGATCCTTATCATTTCTTTTTAAAAAGTCAAAGCGAAATGGATAACCTTTTTAGAAAAGATTAAAATAAACTATTTTATAGTATATGGGCAACCAAAGTACACAACCAGCATTGATAACCATTAACAGGTATGCATGTTATTTCACAACAGGGGTAGATAGAGACAGACTAAACTTCCAAGCATCTAGCTGAAGGAATCCAGCCTATGATAATTAAAAGAAAATAAAGCCTAGAGCAAAAAAGTCATACTCTTTCTAAGATAAGAGAAAATGTATTTCCATATTCTATACTCCATTTATTTCTCTTGAAGGCTTTAATTTGTTTTCCAGCTAATAGATCAAACATTGTTCACACAACTTTCTTAAATATGTGAGAAGAACCCACCAAGCGAGGACCACCAGCAAATTTTTATGATTTCTTTACACTACAAATATTTGGCAGAACTCAAGTCACCCAATAAAATAAACCTGTGGATTCATCTACAGCTCTCGCGTCTCTTTCAAGTATTTTTTTGGGCATTTTCCCAAAATAACTGATGTTCATCATATCCTAATATCAAAAGAAAATATGCCCATGTCTTCATGTTTCATCACCATCTGTTATTTAATGAGATAGTAGACGTCTTCACAGCCATCAAGGTGAACGTGTGAAAGCAGCTTATGCTGAGTCAACTTCAGCATGCAGCAGCTTCCTATAGTTCCCCAAGCAGAAAAACCTATTTCTTTTAACTAAAGATGCTTAAGATTTTTATCTCAGCACAATATGAGTTGTTGTGTCCCTAGACTATAACAAGCCATTTCATGGCCCAGAAGTCTCTGGTCCAAAAAGCACACCTCCATCTTTGATGCCTGCTATCCCTCAGAAAAATAGCACACCAGTATGGTTCCTTAAATTGTTGCTTCTTTTTAGCTGGTAATCCCAAATCTCTACCATCTGTGGGTTTTTATTATGGAAAGGTCCATGCAGAATAAGAGTCTTGGGGGCCGTCAAGACTAACAAATATACAGGGGTACCAGCTATCATGGCTTAGAAGCACTTCATAAAATAAAATGTAATCTGAGTTTGCAGGTATATATGTGTTTAGGAGAGGAGGAAATATAAACAAAGAGGTCAAAGAGAGAGGAGATGCAGAACAAACATGGTCCAGTATTTTCATTGTTGTGCTAAAATGGCTACACACAAAGCAGACATCATGGTATTAGGTAACTTGACTAACATATATAGGGTGATAAGAAACTATTAGAACCAAGCTTCTGAATGAATTGTACACTATTTCCACAGTTTTGAAGGCTGCGGGCTTCTTTTTTAAGCTTTTTGGTTTAAAAACAGCCATCTTAAGATCACTGGCAGGCTGGGAGGCTGGTTTGTGTCCATTTCCTGCTTTGCGCAGTGATTGGCCTTTTTGTCTTAGGTAGAATATAATATGGAAACTATTATTGTTGTTACATGTTTTCAAGACAGAATGGAGTTATAGCATCTCTAATAGGGCTTTCAAGATATGGGAAATATTAAAGGAGTGGTTTATATCAGTTCCATACCCCACTGAGTTTCCATGGCTGAGCAGGGATTCAAACCCAAGGGAGTTCTAGTCTCTCACACTATCCCTTACACAGGATACTGGTAGTTGACAGGAATGTAACATTGGAAGATGAAGAGATCGGAATGTCCCGCCAAAGTAGATATCCATACAGACCTGGCCTCTGAGTTTGTTGCAGGGTCTGGTTGTTTTGTATGTGTATCTGCTATGTGGCCTGCTACTGCTAGTGAGAAGCTGTTTTAGGTTAATTCCAGGGATTGTTTGTAAGCAAGAACTGACTTATGTATGGACTGAAACAGAGTTTTAAAAAATTACATTTAACATGTTAGATGTTACATATTTTGTGTATGTGTTGAACACACAAAATCAACCTATGTATGTATGTATGTATGTATGTATGTATGTATGTATGTATGTATGTATGTATGTATGTATGTATGTATGTATGTATGTATGTATGAGACCCTAGGCCAGTGATGGCGAACCTATGGCATGGGTGCCAAAGGTGGCACTCAAAGCCCTTTCTGTGGGCACCCGACATCGCCCCTTCATAGCTACCTGTGTGTGTGTGTGTGTGTGTTTTGTGTCATTACAGTCGTGACCAACTCTTCATGACTCCATGTCCATGCAGTTTTCTTGGCAGGAATACTGGAGTGGTTTGCCAGTTCCTACTCCAGGCACCTACAGCCGCTGGTATTCCCTGGTGGTCTCCCATCCAAGTACTAAGCAGGGCTGACCCTGCTTAGCTTCTGAAACCAGGAGAGATTGGATGTGCTTAGGGCCTCTAGGTAGCTAGCCACCTGTATACAGGTTAAATTACTGTATTGGCACTTTGCAAAAAAATTAGGGGGATTTGAATTGCAGTTTGGGCACTCGGTCTCTAAAAGGTTCGCCATCACTGCCCTAGGCTAATTCAACATAACCAAAATTGGTGGTTATGTGGCAGTGATTTTGATTATCAAAGGCTCTCTCTCATTCAGATTTTGTCCTAGATATGAAGGAAAAAGCTTCCTTTAAGTTCTATACTCCCCTCTGGGATTTCCCAGTGGGATCAGAGGATTTGGACATCTAAAACTGGTTACAGTTGGACAATAATGGCATTGGCAATTAATGTCTTCAAAATAGTCTGTGAAATCCTATCTGCAAATGTTTCTGGTCCCGGGTTGGAGAAGTTAAAAGGATACTGAATAGCGCAGACTTTAGGGGGTATTTTGAAACAGCCTCTGTTGCTGTATTGTAAGTGCATTCAGTAAGCTGAACTAACTGCCTTTAACTCCTCGGATGCTTTGCTAAACTGTTCAGACCTGGACGAAACATCAACACAGTAGATGTTTAGTGAGTGCTGGGTCCTAATCCAGCACTCACTAAAACCAAAGGAATGTTTTCCATTTATTTCCATGAATTGCCTGTGAATTAAGGTCCCTGCACTTCAGTTTTATGGCTAGCTCTTTCCAGCATGAAAAGCCACAAAAAGGTCAACAGTAAAACTGTTCCTTCTGCTCTAATATCTTTATTTTAACATGGGTGAAACCTGGGCATAGGGGCTGGGAGGCAGTCATAACATTGCCTTTGACAATCAGAATGGAATTTTCTTTCTCTCATTTACCAGTTTAAAAATATTCCATGAAAAGAATGAAATCAAGTCCAGAATTCCAGGATTCACAAAAGCCTTTCCATACCAAAACATTAAAAAATCATTATGAATTTTTATAAGGTTTACTTGCAGGAGCCCTTACAAATCCTATAAAGCACCAGAACACCCACAGAGGTCATGTCAGGTTTGCGTATTGTCCAACAGACACAAGCGTGAGACCTGTTTTCACTGAAAATCACAGATACAAGAATGCTTGGTTTGCCTATGTTATAGCTTGAAATTCCCTCAGTACCTCTTAGGAGAGTGGCCATGACAGCAGGATCACACAAACTGGCATGCTCTCACGTGCCCTTTGCACCTTTGGGCCAACTACTCAGTCACACCCAAAGGAGTGACCAGTTCTGAGTACTTTATACACAGAAAACCCTGGGAGGTCCTTCATAAGTTGGCAACATTATGATGGTGTATAATTATTACAGCTAGAGATGGGAATGAAATGAATTTTTATTCATTTTGTTATTCGTTATTTGTTTCATTACATAACAAAATGAATAACAAACCTAGGAATAAAATCTAAACGAACTGAACCAAACCAGGAAAATTGGTTCGTTATGTTTCGTTTTGTTAATGGCAGTGCATGAAGAAATGTGCTGTTTTTAAATGCTTTTAATGGATCAGAAACACTTCAAAAATCTTGTAATTTTTTATGCCTGATTATAGCTATTAGGTTGATGCCAGTGATTTAAAACATCTAAAATGTGTTTTTAATAGATTTTTTTAAGGAGACCAAATGGCTGCTGCATACTTTTGTTAATGGTGGCAAATCTGTGCAGAATGGCATTTTTAAAGTATTAAAATGTCCTGAATATACTTAAAAACCCAGCAAAAAATATTTTTTCTGCCTGATAATACCTAGCAGGGGGGTGAGGAGTGCTTAAAACGTCCATTTATGTGTTTTCTCAGACCGCTTTTTAAAAACGTTTTCTGTTTGGTCTGGGGCGTGGGATGCCCGTGTGCGGTCAAATGGATTAAATCGTGCAAAGCAGGTAAAAACAAATAATGAACCAATGAAATGTGTTTTTTCAGAAAAATTCATTAAAAACAAAACAAAATGAATCGAAGCCTTAAACAAAACGAAACAAAATGAATCACCATTTTTTCGTTTTGTGCCCATCTCTAATTACAGGAATACCTTGGTTTAAGAGTACCTTGGTTTAAGAATGTTTTGCAAGACAAACAAACATTTCTTCTGTAATTTGTTTCCAGCATCCTTTCTTATTGTTCAAACAATTTCTAGTTGTGGGACAGCTAGTCAAGTGAGTATATGGGTACAAATCACACTTTATTTTTGTCACATTAAAAACACAGAGTAAAAAGCAGATGTTAGTCCCAAGCAGAGCAGATTCTATAGCCAGGGACCTAAACTGTGGTTTGGACATGGACTTTTAACCAACTTGTTTTGTGAATTTTGGCATTTTGTGGGTACAGTATGTGGTCTATGGGACCCTAGAATGAATAATCTGAGTTTCTGTTATTATGGTGAAATTTGTTTTGATACAAGAGTGTTTTGGTTTACAAGCATGTTTCCAGAATGAATTATGCTTGTAAATCAAGGTATTGCTGTATATACAAACTGTAGTCAACATTGAGAGCCCCAAGTGTACCTGTAGCTAACTGGCATATTAATAGCAACTTGTTTCGCTTTTTGCTCCTATATGGTGATGGTGGGTGATCAGTCTTTCACAGCCAACACAGTTTTGTGGTGAGGCAAGTGGAGCCTGGGTTCAGACTATGCATAGGCACTCCATGGTGATGGTTACCGGCCAGGTCAATTTCCTCCTCCTTCTCAACACCATACGTTGATAGTTGATAATGGCACTTACCAATAAATATCCAAGGCAGATCTGTGCCTTTTTTTTTTACGAAACGGCAGGTAGTTCAGTGTAGTAGTATCAGCATTCTTATCTTGATTAAGATTACATCCTAGTGTTACTAAACCAATCCTTAGTGCGACAGCCTCATACATTAACATTTTGAAACTGAGCATGTATTATTGATTTTTCTAAAATTAAAAAACCTCACTATTTGAAGCACAGCTTAACCATATGTTAGTCTTTTTCTGCAACTGTAAGGGCTAGAGAATATGTACAGGTATATTGTAGCCTTCATATTTTAGCCTGCTTTCCCAAGGTGTCTCAGGAATTTAATGGGTCTAAAATTACCCAGGGGTGCCCAATATTTTTACTTATGGAATATATGTAGGGATTTCATTTTTAATCATTATTAACTACTTGATTTTTCCCAAGGAACTATATTATCATTACTCATTCCTTAATAGAAGACATTACATTCCTGTTACAACTTCCAGTCCTTTCCTCCTTGGCAAAAAAGAGTATCTTCACCATGATTCTTGGGGTGGGGTGGGGTGCACATGCAGGAACCAAGCCAATATGCATGTACAGCCCCAAGAATTGCAGCTAGCATGCTTTGTTTCCCATGGGGAACTAAACAAAACACTCTAATTTGGCTTATGCTACATACAGGATACCAGTGATCATTTTATAGTTACTACTATTTCATACAAAATAGAGAAATGTCTGCAGCTCCCAGACAATAATACCCCCCCCACACACACAACCCCTCCCAATGTTTTAGGAAAAACAAGTGACTGCTACAAATTTAATTGTACAAGGTTTTACCAATATTTACATTTTTGGTAAAAGAAATGTCTTTATGTCATCTTCAGCTCCCGACATTATTTCCAACCTCTGATTTGGCCCACCCCATTTGCCTGTCACTTACTGGCTTCACTAAATCAATTCATTTAGATTATCTCTATGTTTGAATGTTGCATTCCTTAGCTTAGCAGTCTCTGTGCTTTCAGAGCAACATAACATGGGGGTTAATGGCCCAAATCCCATGGTGTTGCGAAGGATTCACAATTGCTTTCTCTATAGAGCTATGTATTGCTGTAAAAATAAAGGACAGGATGATACAAAATGGTGATAATCAGGGAGACATTTTGTACCACTCTTACTATGTGTTTCCATCACCCATACCTTTACATGGAACTTTACTCTCCTTTTAACTGCTCATGTTCCCTTGTAACTTTACATGGAACTTTACTCCCCTTTAACTATTCACATTCTCTTGTAGCTTTAATGTAATGTTGTCTATTAATGATGTAAGGTGTTCCTCAATTCCCTGGTCTCAATACTTGAACATGTCTTAATTGTACTGGACTGTATATTGTCCGTCATTAATGTAAGCCACCTTGGGTCCTTTTTCCAAGGAGACAGGAGGAGTAAAATACTCTAAAACAATCAAACAACAACAACAAACAAACAAACAAACAAACAAACAAACAAACAAATAAATAAATAAATAAATAAATAAATAAATAAATAAATAAATAAATAAATAAATAAATATGGGAAGCAGTTGAGAGTTGATTGACATAGATTGGCTCTAGCTACAAGTACAAGAACTACAGTAATCCCCTATCTATCATGGTGGTTAGGGACTGACCCAACCAGCGATAATTGAAAATCCGTGATATGCTGTTGCTGAAGGCATTTTAAACCTCTCACACCACTTCCCACCACCCCCGGGGGGTGCGGGTGAGCAGCGCGCAAGGTTTAAAGGGACATTCAGCAATATAGGCAAGTGCTTGCCTCCCTTGCTGAAGGCATTTTAAACCTCACGCACCACTTCCCAGAACCCTGGGGGTGGTGGAAAGCGGCCTGTGAGTTTTAAAAACTCCACCACCCAAGCCCTTTGGGGTACTGTGGTTTGCAACATAGTGGGACCGCAGTATATGAACCACAAAAGGGTGGGGGACACTGTACTTCTAATACTGCAATTCGAATAGTACAAGCATGCTGCCTACATGCCCTAAGCACATCCGATCTCGCCTGATTTCAGAAGCTAAGCAGGGTCGGCGCTGGTTAGTACTTGGATGGGCAACCACCAGGGAATACCAGGTGCTGTAGGTGCCTGGAGTAGGAACTGGCAAACCACTCCAGCACTCCTGCCAAGAAAACTCCATGGGCATGGAGACATGAAAAGTCGGTCACGACTGTAATGACACAAAACACACACACACACACACACACACACACACACACACACACACACACACACACACACACACACACACACACACACGTGTGCTGGACAGGAGGCCAGCAAAGTATATAAGGGAACATGCAGGAACTGACAAACCACTCCAGTATTCCTGCCAAGAAAACTCCATGGACATAGGGTCACGAAGAGTTGGTCACGACTGTAACGACGCAACACACACACACAATAGTACAAGCATGGGGCATCATGGACAAGGGGAAATGATTACGTGCTGCAGAGCACAGAAGGGAATAAAGCCAACTACTGTGTAGGTCAAGATGTTACAAAGTTAAGCATATTGTCCGAGGCCACACAGGGAGTGAGTAGCCAGTAGAGATGGGCACGACTTGAAAAAAATTTTTTTTGAGTTGTCGTTAGTCGGGCCGGTTCCGTTTCGGGTCGTTTCCGTTTTTCGCGAAAATTCGCAAAAATTAGTCGGTTTGTTTTTTCGTTTTTTCGTTTTCATTAGTACTGGTTTTTTGGGGGGGAGCGGGCTCCTGGAGGCACCTCTGTGGGGTGGGTGCCTCCTCTGGCCCGCTATAAGGGAAAGTGGGCTCCTGGAGGCACCCGTGGGTGCCTCCTATCCTCACCCACTAGGAAGGGGAAGCAGGCTCCAAGAGACCCCTCAACATGGGGGTCTCCCCTCCTCACCTGCTGCTGCTGCAAAATGCTATGCAATAGCCATATGGATATTGCATAACAGAATGTGCAGACAGTGACTGTGAAGACTAGTGGATGGCACTGAACCCAGAGCCATAGTGAGATGCCTAACTAAGGCTCTCGCACCACCATGTCTCACACAGAAGGGAATTGTACTTGCGTGTAGTGCAATGCAAGTACATCTGGCTTAGGGTTAAGGTGGGTTAGGGTTAGGGCTAGGGTTAGGCTAGTGACGGGTAAGGTTACGGTGGGCTAGTGGGTTGCACCTCTGGGTGCCTCTCTGACCCACTAAGAAGACAGTCTGTGACGTATGGGTACGGAGTCAAGGGTTAGGGTTAGGGTTAGGGGGCTAGGGCAGGTTTTAGGGGGCTTTTTGGCACATCCCAGAAGTCTCCATGGCCAAGTGGCCATGCGATTGGTGGGATGGCTCCAAAAATTTGTATGGTCGTCCACTCCCACATGGCTGGCCACTCGGCCAACCCATCGTTGCGCAGGTGTAAATAAAATAAAATAAAATAAAATCAATGGAGGACAGAGGAGGAGAGGAGAGACATTTTGTTGCAAGAAAAAACCCACTGCTACTGTGAAAAATCTGGCAGACTGCAGTTTATAAATTTTCGTGTGTTTCTGTTGTGCTTGTGTGTTTTTGGACCACGATTTCAAAAACAATATTGCGTTTGCCGCCCCATTTTGGATCCCCCGCCCGCACCGCATGGCATGGCGACTCGAGTCCGGCTGCCCAGGACGGGGGGGAGGCGGGACCCCCCCCTCCAGAAACCACCCCTCCGGTAGGTGCCCTGCGCCCTTAGTCAAGCAGGCATTTTTCCGCCTGCTTTTTTGGCCCGGGAATGGGTGGGGGGAGAGTTTAAAATTTTTTTCCTGTGCCGTTCGTGCCGCTTGCTTGCGCTTTAATTGCGGCGGCCGGCGGCCGGCGAGACTGGGCTTTTTGCTGGCTGGCTGCGAGCCTGCGGCGAGTGGCGAGTCCCACCAGAGCAGCCCAGGATGGGGGATGGGGGGGGAGGCCGGGGACCTCCAGAAACAACCCCTCTGGTAGGTGCCCTGAGGCACGGCAGGCATTTTTCCGCCTGCTTTTTGGCCGGGAACTGGGTTTTTTAAACTTTTAAACACTTTTTTTCTGTGCCGCGTGGCATCGCGCGATCGCGTGATGCAAGGAACGAGCACGACAAATCAGACCAAAATTGTTCGTTCGTCGGTTCGAGCTCGAAGTCTGGCGGAGTAATTCCCGTTACCGTTTCCGTAGAGTAACGGAAACGAGTAACGGAAACGGAAACGGGAATACCGCTAAGTCGTGCCCATCTCTAGTAGCCAGGATAGAAACTCACATATTCCTGGCTTGTGGTTATACTTCTAAAAATACAGTGGACTAGAATTGCTTCCTTGGAATCAGGGAGACAATTGAACAAGTTTGTGCTTTCAACACCTCCACAAAAAGCAACTGGGACCTCATTAAGAGGGTTCTATATGCAGATCAGTTTTCCTTAGTTCTTATGTGTTTGTATTCTTCCATGTGAAGACACATTTTAAAGAGGAATACCTACTGAAAGATTAAATGTAAATGGCAACTTTCAGTTTGCTGCCCCCTAATCACCCCACCACCACACTTTTCCCCCTGGCATATTTTAACACCCCCCCCTTTCCCGAACATAGAGGTTTATTATGGAAATGCTGACAGCTTGTTAAGCAAAGCATCACATTTGCAACACTGTAATTATGTCTCCTACTAAACCATCCAAAGAAAATACAAATTTCTTGTTCAAACAAATCTTTGAATGATTTTAGCCCCAATTTAAATCGTTTGGACCAAAAATGTACTCTCAAGCAGCTCTGCTAGTGGGCAGCTGAGTAGGAAGAAAAATGGAGGTGAACTTCACAATTTTTAGGAAACTGGAGACATGTTCCTGCTGGTCTCAACTGAATAAGAAAAAAGGCAGATTCATATTATGGCAGTGATTATCATATAATTTTAAAATGAATTAGAAACTCCTCATGGAACTGCATGTCTTCTTCCTGCTTACACACTGACTATTTACAAAAACTGACCCACCCTTCTTCTTTATATATTTATTTATTTGTTGCTAGTTCATTTGTGGGATATTGCAACACTGGTGGAAAATATGGTGGTTTTGTAAGAAGAAAAGTATTCATGTACAGTAGTACCTTGTATAAAGGAATTAATTCATTCCAAATGAAATTATGTTAATCAAATTTTCCTTTACAGAAATTTCCAATAGGAATGCATTGAAAACACAGTAATCCCTAATTGCGACCATTTTTATGTTGTATGGATTCGCCCCATAGGTGATTCTGTTAAGCAAATTTCCTCTATCTCCAGAATTTTTTATGTTGTACAGATTTTATGTTATATAACCCGTTTGTTACACGAGGGTGTGCTGTATATCTTTGTAGTAGTGCTGCGTTAATAAAGGGGTGAATGGCCCTCCCCATTCCCTGTGTGGCACCATCAATGGCAAGAAAGGTTCTCTCTAAGGCATGCACCAAAGTGGGCATGCATGCTTCTCCTCCCTCTGTACAGGGCTTCTCTTCTCCCACGCACCCATTGCAACAATTTTTGTTTTGATTGAGATGGAATCAGCACATGGGGGGGTGAGTTGAATGTGTGGACACATAAGAAAAAGTCCCTCACAGTTTAAAAAAAAAGATTCATTCCAAAACCACCATTCCTTCTCTGGGGAACAATTCCCCCCCCCAATAAAAAACCCTGATCCCTGGTGCCAAAAGGGTTGGAGACCACTGGTGTCACTAGAGTTTGCAAACACCTTTGTTTATAACAAAGCCAGTATTTTTCTATTTTGAGATATCTTTTTTGAGCATCAATATTTCATCTCCTGCAACCTGGATTCTTTCCAGTTACAGAGGAGGGGTAGAGCTAATACTCTTTTTCAAGATACACAGTATTGGTCTTTAAATTTGGCCGTGCTGTTCTCCTATTCCTGAATGATAAGAAATCCGTTTTACTTTTTTTGAAAAAACCCATAACCTAGATACTCTTTGTCCAAACTCCTGCACATTAGATAAAGAGCAAGAGCAGACTGTCTGGTACATCTGTGCCAAATAAGGGCATTTATACACGACCCCTAAGCTCCGCCGCAAATGGCTGCAAGCTCCGGACTTTAAAAATGTTTACCCACCAGCTCCGGAGTTTGCAGACAATTAAGTGCGACCCCGCCCACTTTAGCGTGACCAAACAGCAGTTTTCTTGTACCTGCTTTTTGATGGTGAAAATTTTTGATGCGGAGACTGCCTGAGCTCTCCTCGCTTCTTTCTGTTGTTTTTCTTTTGCCTCCGCCCCTTAAAGAGGAACCAGGAAGTAAACGGAGGTCGGAGCAACTTCCATCACCACCGGAGGTAAGCCTTTTATTCTTTTGTCTCTGTCTAAGGCTTTTTTTTCCTCCCCCCCCCCCTCACGCAGACAGAACAAAGAAGTGCGGAGCGGGTGGGGACGGAGGAACAGCAACGAACCCTCAAGATCTCTGGTCCGAATTTAAGGGACCAGCGGATCTTAGGGGTCGTGTAAAAAGGCCCTAAATTGCTTATCCAAAGCCCTAATCATAGATCAGAAGCTGAATGTGACCCAACTGTGGTGGTGAGCCCCTCATTGTGGAACCATCTTCCAAGTGAGCTGCGCCTTGCACAGTCCCTGCCCGCCTTCAAAAAAGCGCTTAAAACCATGTTTTTAAGGGAGGCATTTGGCGACCTTTAATTTAATTTAACTTAATTTAATCTGGGGTGTTGTTGTTTTTTTGCCTTCTTGCCACCTCTTGCTGAGGTTTTTTTTTTTTTTGCTTTTATTGACTTCTCTCTGTATTTTATTGCTGATTTTAATTCTGTTGTAAACCGCCCAGAGTTCCACTGGAAGATCGGCGGTATAGAAATAAAATAAATAAATAATAAATAAATAGAGCAATGTGGCTGCAATAAATTTGAGAGTTATGTTTTGATTTGGCTTCTCCTGTTTTTAGAATTACCTTGTAGAATGTTGATTTGATCTGCGGCACAATAACATAGGTTTGCTCTTCTGCAGCTTTGTATCTATGAGTTCCATTCTGTAAAGACTTATGTGCATACAAAAGTGCACAGGAAGGAGGGAAAGTGGTTCCATTAGCTTTGCATTTTAATTTCACTTGTCATTTCTTCCTCATGGTTTCAGTAGTGAGGCCATCCCCCAAGACACAGGCACCTCAATAATTAGGAAGCACATCTTTTTTAGAATTATAGTTGTTGATTTAATTATTGTACATATCAATGTGCAGTTGCATGGAGTTAGCTCAATAACAAAGAAAAGTTTTTGTTGCAGACAGCACTGATGTCTGCCCTCTCTGTGATTCAGTATCTCACAGGTATCAGAATGCTATGAAGGAGAGAGGGAATTAAGGTTGGCGCTTTATTTTTATTTTTTATTTTTTTCAAATTTAAATTTAATTTCTTTGAAGGGTTGGTTCGTTATTCATTTTATTAGCTAACGAAATGAATAGCGAAATGAATTAAAAATTAAAAAAATTGTTTCATGCCCTTCTCTACTTCTCACTATTAGGTGGCAAGTACTGGGAGATCCATTTGCCTGCCAAAACCGACATTTGGTTGCAATCACTACTTACCATGCTTAACAACTTTTAAAGTACAATGGGAGTTTTATTCAAACCTAATTGGAGATCAAAATTTATTTTTTGTTTCCATGCTTTGATTTACCTTTGGGCAGTTTTCCTTGTAAACGGTTCCTAAATATGCACAAACTATCTATAGGTACCTGCACTTGTCTGTGCCACTAAGCCCAACTCTTGAAAGATTTGATGTTATCCATACAGTTGGGATGTTTGTACAGTTGATATTAAGATTCAGCTGGTGACAAGAGCTCTCCATTGCTCAAGGGGAGGTTGTGGAATGCATTTATTGACAACTACAGACACAGGTACTCCATATCTCCTTCTGCAGGATTCATTATGGTTGCACCTCTCTCACAACTATCTTTTCCATGGATGGATAACTAGAGAGGATTCTGCCCTTGTCTGAACAGGGCTTGAGTAATTTGTTGTTTATTCACACCTTCCATGGCCTACAACAGGAAATGTGTTTCCCTAATAACTTTTTTGAGGGCTGACATGTAGGTTTAAACTAAAATAAACAGATTCAGTAGAATGTTTATTGCCATATTTATCTTACCTAGGTTCAGTGTCAGTAATAGAATATGTGGCCGTAGAAAAATATTGCCACAGGAAAATATTCAAGAAATTAGTACTTCGTTAGCTAATGGACAATGCTATGGCTCAGGCTCTTCTTACACTGAGGCTTCCTGGTTATTTTTTTCTTGGCCAATATAACTAATATTATACTAACTAATGGACATCAGGAGGTTTGATGGAGGATAATGGTTCCTGTGTGTTACTGCCATAAATATCTGCTTCTTTGTTTCAACTGTCCTCTTTTTGATGTTTGCAGGAAAATGTAACATTAGGTACATGTTATTGTATGCTTCACCCTCTAGGTCATTCAGATATATACACACTAGAGATGGGCACGAAACAAAAAAAAATTCGTTCCATTATTCATTATTCATTTCGTTTGGTAACACAATGAATAATGATGCCCAGAGTAATTGAGGAATGAAACAAACTGAACCAGAACAAATTAGTTTGGTTAGGTTCATTTGGTTCTTTCCCACTGGCGATGACAGCCTGGCTATGATCGCCAGCGGGGGAGGACTAGAGAGAGCCCCATTCTCGCCTCCTCACGCGGAAGAGGGACCAGGGCTCTCTCTAAATGGGTCTCACCTCCCTGCGGAGATTGGTCCAGAGAGGGCTGCGGTCTCACCACCACAAGCGAAGGCAAGGCCGCGGCTCTCTCACAACTGATCTCCACAGCGAGGGGATGACCGCGGGCTTGGCGGTCATCTTCCCGCGGTCGAGGTCAGTCCAGAGAGGGCCGCGGTCTTGCTGCCGCAAGCGGAGGTGAAGCTGCAGCTCTCTCGCAACTGATCTCTGCTGCGAGGGGATGACCGTCAAGCCGGCTGTCATCCCCCCCGCGGCGGAGGGCAGTTGGGAGAGGGCCACGGTATCGTCTCCGCAAGCGGTAGCCAGGCTGCGGCTTTCTCCCAAGGGAGAAGTGGAATGGGGGTCTCGTCTTCCCCGTGCCGGATGACGGCGCTCGGCTCGCTGCTATCCAGAGTGGGGAAGATCCCTTAGAGAGACCCCCATTCGTGCTTCCGCATGCAGAGGCGCGAACGGGGATCTCTCTAAACGGTGTCTAAGCGCTATCATCTGGCGCAGGGAAGAAGAGACCCCTGGGAGGGGTGGAGGGAAGAGCGCGCTCTTTAAGCTTGTTTCTAGCCTCTGTCCCGAAGAGAGCAACAAGAAGCTGCTTGCTGCTACCTTCGGGATGGAGGCTGGAAATGAGTTTAAAGCTCGCTCTTCCCTCCACCCCATGTGGTGGTGGGGAGAGCGGAGTCTTTAAACTCATGCTCACACTCTTCCCACCACGCCCAGGCGGCGCCCGGCCCCGGGAGGGCTCAACACTCTCCCCCCCCAGCTGGCATGCTACCGGCTCTGGCGGTGCCCAGCCACAGGAGGGCTCACCGCAGCCACGGGATGGTTCTCCCGGCAGGCTTGCCGCTGGCTCTGAGCTTCCCACGGCCGTGGGAATTTTTTTTCTAAAAAATCATTTCGTATTAAATGAAATGAGACAGGCCCCCAGGGCCGGAATAATGAAACGAAATGTCATTTTGGCATTTCGTGCCCATCTCTAATGCACACACCTACACTCATATGTTATGAAGATGCATCTCTTTCAAAACAGAAGATTCAATTCCTAGTGTATTCACTTGTACCTAAAGCAAAGCAAAGCAAAGTGTTCTGCTTATATACCGCTCCATACTACTTCAAGTAGTCTCTGGGCGGTTTACAGTTTTAATTATAGCACGCAGGCTATACATTGCCCACCCACCAGAGCAAGCTGGGTACTCATTTTACCAACCTCGGAAGGATGGAAGGCTGAGTCAACCATGAGCCTGCTACCTGGGATTGAAACCCAGGTCATGTGCACAGTTTTAGCTGAAGCACCATCATTTCTCCACTGTGCCACGAGCCACCCTAAAACAAGAACATTCACAAACACTTCTTTCTGGCCATAAATTTATTTATGGGATTCCTATACCATTCCCATTAGTGCCATAGGCACTTCTCTAGGTGGTCTTACCAATATAAAGCATAAAATTAATAACATAAACCATATAAAAGATAGTGGAAGATCAGGGTTCTAGGACAGACTACCAGCTGCTTGGGTATACCAAGCCATCTGCCCTCCAAATGATCAAGCCAGAAACCTGCTTTAGTGAGCTCTGCACCGACCTTGACTCATGCCCTGAGCAAGTGGGTACAGGTTTACCCAGAACTCAGTAAAAAAAGCTTCTGGCCTGGGTGGCTTGATCAATTGGAAAGCAGGTCTCACTCTGGTAGACCAGGCCTCCAGAATGAACACAGAAAATGGGTGCACGATATGGTGTTCACATGTAACCTTATGCTTGCCAAAACAATGAGAAAAGATGGGGCAAGACTCTTTGCTTCCATCTTGTAGCAAATTCTGATTTTGTGTCCTGCAAATATATACAAGAATAAAAAGCTGGATCCACTAACCACTTGCTGTATGGTTAGGAATAGGAAGACATAACACCTGAAAAATCCCTCTAAAATGCTTTGGAATGCCTTTGAGAAGTACACAGTTGAAACTACACAGAAACTGTTACTTGTCCCAGCTGAAGAATAATTTTGTTGCATTACTGTTTATGTAATTTCAGGGATGAAAAAAAATCTTCCTTCTCTTCTTCTAACACATTTTGCATGCAAAGCTTCGAAAGTTCCTGTCTCTGCTCTACAAAAGGGAAATGCTCCAGCAAGCCATGGTTTGGAAGGCTGCTTCTCCTGTTCCCTCACCACCTCTGAGGGCCCCCAGCTATTCCTGCAAGCACTCAGCAAAACGTACACAGGTACATTACTTGGGAATGCAGTCTCCAACTTCAAGTTGTGAATACAGTAATACTGTACCTTGGTTTACGAGCATAATCCATTCTGGAAACATGCTTGTAAACCAAAACACTCTTATTTCAAAACAAATTTCCCCATAAGAAATAATGGAAACTCAGGTGATTCATTCTGACATTCCATAGACCACATACTGTACACATAAAATGCCAAAACCCATAAAGGAAGTTGGCTAGAAGTCCACATCCACACCATGGTTTAGGTCCCTGGCTGTGGAACCTGCTCTGCTTGGCAGAGGTGTAGCTAGGGTTTTCAGTGCCCAAGGACAAAATCAGTTTTCATGCGCTCTCCTGCTCTTCCCCCGACCACTGGAAGAAGCCATTCGGTCTCCTTCCACCTGGCCCGACCTTGCTGGGCTGGGAGGATGAGAGGGCAGGGGAGCAGAAAACGGCACAGAGTCCCACCAAAGGACTGGTGGGCAGCTGCGGATGGAGGGATGGGCATGCGCCCACCTGCCTTAACAAGCCCTTTCCGTGATGAGAGGAGGGAGGGAGGGAAGGAGGGAAGGGGACTGGTGGGTGTTGGGATGGTGGCGCTTGGGGCCTGCGTCCTCCACCCCACGCACCGGCCAGCCAACTCAGTTGCCTGCCCACCTCCCAGGCAGCTTGAGGGATGGCATTCAGACCTCAAGGGACATGCCTGCCCTCACCAGGCTACCACAATTCCCTTGCTGGTGCTGGCGCTGCTGGTGCAGCTTCCCAGCTCCGGACTCCATCTCCGCAGCACCCAGTAGCCCAGCTCAACCTCAACTGGGCTCTCTCTGTGCCCTGGGGCTGGAGCCCCTGTCTGCCCCCCCAATACGCCCCTGTTGCTTGGGACTGACAACTGGATTTTACTGTGTTTTTAATGTGAGAATAATAAAATGCAATTTGCAGCCGTATACACACTTGACTAGCTGCCCTGTGACTAGAAATTGTTTGAGAAATAAGAAAGGATGTTGCAAACAAATTAAAGAAAAACATAAAGAAAAATAAAACAAACCCGTAACCTTCACTCACCTTTGAAAACAGTGGACCTGGAAGGGAAGCTGGTCAGGTCCTTGTGTCTATGCAGGCCTGGAAGGTAGTGCAGCACCAGCTGTCCCACCACTGCAACTCCTACTGCTACCCCCCCCCACACCTACATCATTGTACACCCCATACATCATTATACACCCCTCATCCTCTGTCACACAGCCCTTTTTGCCATTGCAAACCCCTCCCCACCATTGATCCCTCCTCCATCATTGCACACCCCTCCCCTTCATAACACACCCTCCCCCCACTGTTGTGCACCTCATACCTGCTGTTGGCACCGCTGCTCTGCCTTCCAGGCTTATATGGACAATGGGCCTGGAAGGGAAGGCAAGTCGGTCTCCTGCCTCTGTACAAGAGCATGGGCCTGCCCGGTGTCCCTTCCAGGCCCACTATCTGCACAGTCCTGCATGGTAGAGCAGTGGCGACGGCAGCAGGAGCTGGTAGGGGTCTATGTGGCAGCAGGGGGGACACAACAGCATGATTTGGGGAAAGTGGTTCTGAGTTGGAATCTGAGTCGAAGCCATTTGGGGTGGACGCGAACTAAGCCAAACACAACTGTGAGGTGCATGACATGAGTCTCCATCCCTGAGATCCACCATGATTGATCCTCTCCCCTTTCATAGCAGCCGGGGGTGGGGGGGAGTCATAGTCTATTCTGCTTCTCCCTGGCTTTCCAGGCCTTGGTGAAGTATATCCTTCTACTTTCTTCCTCTGCCCTGCTTGGCCGCTGCCTGCAAAACAGCAGTGGAGCATGCATCATTTTTTCAATTAAAAGTTCTTTATGTTTTCTTTTATTGATAGGAAATAAAGGGAAAGATGTGGTTCCATAAACATCGGGAAGTGGTTTATGTGAAGCTGCTTCAAGGATGTGTCAATTATGCCCACCCTGCATGGGACTTAATCAGCTTACATTTCTAACTGACAGCAAAAATATGTTATTTCATGGTTAATTCTTTTCCCCTTTTAGACTTGAATGTCTCCTTTTGAGGAACAACAACACTTTCAGTACTACACAATATATATTACTTTTAAAAAATGAAATATAGAGTATGGGTGGCTTGGAGGTGTTAAAATGTTTCAGCAGTGGAGATTATGGGATACATTCTGTCAGTAACAATAAGAACAGCATGGCAGTGAACTGAACCAGCTTTCAGACTTTTCACAGAAAGGAAAAGGGCTAATTGTGAATTCTTTCTACAGAAACGGACAGAAAAATGCATTATTAAAATGAACACATGGTAGGTGGATGATGGTTAATGTTTCTGCAAAGCCTGCTCTGGAACTGGAGCAAGAGATTGCCACATTTCAGATATATAATCTATTCATTCAGATATTGCTTCATCATGTGATCAAGTGGGTACACATATTCTAAGGGAGATCACATTCATGCGGTCTGCATATCCCTTTAAATGCCGCATTTTTCACTCCATAAGACACACTGGACCATAAGAAGCACTTAGTTTTACAGGTATGTATGTGTGAAAAAAGTTCACACATACATATTGCGCTCCTGGTACATCTCCAGCCCAGTTTACTCTTCAGCCATGCTGCTCTTGGGAGGCCCAGAGCGGCATGGCTGGAGAGTTAAATGTGAAGATAAGCTGCCCCCCCCCGCCCGGGTCTCCATGCTGGGAAGCCTCTGGCCCTTGCAGAGGCCTCCAGACCTGGTGCAGGTCCCAGCCCCAGCTGCATCCCCAGTGGACCTGGCTGTTTTAAAAAATATATCTTGCATGATTGATTTGTTTGCTAGAATAGAAGATGGAGAGTAAACAGCCCTACTGTAATTAAAAACTGTAAACCGCCCAGAGACTATTTGAAATGGTATGGGGCGGTATATAAGCAGAACACTTTGCTTTGCTTTTTTTGCTTTACTGGAGACCACAGAGATGAGAAACGGGCTAGAGAGTAACCACCCACCATGATTACCATAGAGCTGCTCTTCAAGACAGGCTGAATGTGAGAGCTCCCTCCCATGGATTCACCTTCTGCCTGTCTTGAAGAGTAGCTTCATGGAATGCATATAAATTAAGACCCATGGCACAGTGGTTAAACTGCAATACTGTAGTCAAGCCTCTGCTCACTACCTGAGTTCAGTACTGACAGATTCAGGCAACTAGCTGAGGATTGACTCAGCTTTCCATCCAGCCAAGGACGGAAAAGAGCCCCGTGGTGCAGTGGTTAAATGCCTGTACTGCAGATAAAACTGTGTTCATGACCTGGGGTTCAATACCAGTAGCCAGCTCATGGTTGACTCGGCCTTCCATCCTTCTGGGGTTGGTAAAATGAGTACCCAGCTTGCTGGGGAAGGGGGCAATGTGTAGCCTGCATAATTAAAATTGTAAAACTGTGCAGAGAGTGCTTGAAGTGCTATGGGGCGGTATATAAGCAGAACACTTTAAGATGAGTTTCCAGCTAAGTGTTCCTTGTGTAAGTATGTTGTATGTAAACTGTCCAGAAACTGCTCTGAAACAACAACAATAACACCCCAGGAGAAAGGCATAAAATAATAAAATAAGCATTCTCAAGCAAGTATAAAGTTGTAAAATCAGCTTTTACAGGTCTCTCTGAATTCTTCCTTCAGAAAGTTGTTGTTCAGTCTAACAATTGTGCTTCTGATCCCAACAGCAGCTCAAGTTTTGAGTTTGTTACTTGAACCCTACGGCGTATCTTCATTAGAGATGGGCATGAAATGAATTTTTTATTTGTTTTGTTGTTTGTTATTCATTTTGTTACATAATGAAATGAATAATGAACCTAGGAGTAAAATCCAAACAAAACAAAACAAACCGGGAAAATTTGGTTCGTTGCGTTTCATTAATGGCGGCGCATGAAGAAATTAGCTTCTGGTTCCGGTCTAGGGAAGGGAGCTGCTGATTTAAAACCTCAGAATGGACAGCCACATACTTTGCAGTGGCAGGCACCAGAGAGAATTAGTCTTCTACCAAGCAAGACTACCCTAGAGAATATTTTCAATGATGGGACCCCTACATTAAAACCAGTAACAATTGATCTACATATCTGGTCACAAACAAAATATCTGGATGCAGGAGAAATAGGCACCTCTGAAAGGAACCTAGCACTTCAGAGCAGGAAGGTCCCTACTACACAGCCGCAGATCTCAGTGGAAATAAATCCCTTACTGAATAAGCTTGCTCTAAAGGGAGATATTTATGATTTGACCCCTATCCCAAAACCAGAAAGTGTGACTTCATCCACCTGGACCCAGATGAGAGAACTGGGGGAGGAGGAAATTGGTTCCCCCAAGAAGGTCACTAAGAAGGCAGGCTGCCAAATTTACCCCACCTTTTCGGTGGTATCCAATGTAAGTGTATGGAACCCACCAGTGGAGCTGATTGAACATGCAGAGAAAGATATAGTCTCTGGTGAGCCACCTAGTGGGGAAGAGTGGATCTCAGGAAGAAACAGAGTCCCATCCAGTGGGAGGGCAGCAGCCTATTGTTCAGATACTGCTACTCGAGGGGACAACTGTCCAACTTTCCAGCACGCCTGCCCTACACTCATAAACCAAACAGCTATCTCAGGAAGTGATACCCTCCTCAATTCTGCTGCAGGAAAGAAAATATTCATCTCAGATCCATCTACCTCTGGATGACCCTTGATAAATCAACAATACCCTGCATTGACATTTCTTTCTTGGAACATTGCAGGTTGGCGAGGGAAGGTAGCAGATCCTTCCTTTCAAAAATTTATTAGGGATTACGATATAGTACTTTTTCAGGAAACCTGGGAGAAGGAAGGACTGGAGCTAGATGGCTTTGCAAGCTATTTACTAAAAGCTGATCCTAGCTCCAGACATGGCCGTCCTAAGGGAAGCCTTGGGATCCTGGTTTCCACAAAGCTTAAAGCCAACCATATCAGTTTAGTTCCAACATTTAATACTATACTATCCCAGGTGACCCCCTCTAGGTTATATGTAATTGCTTGCCATATTCTGTTCTCTGAATTATCTCTGCTGATAGTCAATGTATATATACCACCATGCTCAAAAAAATTATTATTAACAATATATGGGGTACAATTGATGATTATGTAGAACAACTTGAATGGCTATATCCTAAGGCAATATTTATCATAGCAGGAGATTTCAATACACGATTAGGTGCTAATGATGAAAATTTATATACCCACTTTCATCAGGTATTGGATACAGATGACTATACATTGAGGGGAAAATGTCGAACCTCTAAAGAGAAAATATGCAATTATGCAGGGTATTGTTTTGTTCAGTTTACAAGGAGGAGAAATCTTTTAATACTAAATGGTTCAGTGAATGGCGATCCATCGGGAGAATATACTCATTTCACTAAGAGGGGTGGTAGTGTAATCAATTATATAGCAATCTCATATTCTGCATACAACTATGTTACTCGATTTGAAATTGGTAATAATACAGAAAGTGACCATCTACCCCTGTCAATGATGCTAATGTATCCAATACACAGTAACCCTCGATTAGATTTACATTTGTACCCCAACAAAGACTTAGAAGTGACTAGTAGTAAGAGAATTAAATAGTCACCGGTAGTGGATATGGCTCTGACTCAGCTACTGAAAACTGAGGAATATATGAATGACCGAAATGCCATTCTCAATGCCAGCAGTGACACTGAGGCAGTAAAACTTTTACAAGCTCTGACCGGAAAACTAGGAGCGAAACTAAAAACAACGGTAACCAGTGTAGGCCATCAAAGAGCTTTAAAAACTGCTGGCTGGTTTGATAATGAATGTAAGCAGGCCAAGAGCCAAATGAGGAAAATATATCACAAGTATAGAAAAACTATTTTACAAACTCTATTAAATGAGTTTGTAGCCAGTAGACAAGCATACAAATCCTTGATTAAGGAGAAAAAACAGCAAGCAGCCACAAGGGCATGGCAAATTTTGCTAAAAGCCTCTAATGACAAAGACACTAGTCTCTTCTGGTGAACAATAACAGGCTTAATGAATAATGGTTGGTCAGCTCCAAAGTGTGTTATAGGGCCCAAAGAATGGATGCAGCACTATAAGGCATTATTCTCAGACTCCACTTTTCAGGACACCCAAACAACAGTAGCAATAGAAGAGCTCCCTAAGTGGCCACCAGTCTCAGTAAATGAGGTTGAAAGTCTTATCCTGCAACTTAAAAACAATACAGCCCCTGGAATTGACTTTTTGCCCCCAGAATTTATAAAATCCAACATCACCTGGTGGGCCCCCCTGTTGGCAGTTTTATTTACATTTATTGATCAAACAGGATTGCTACCCATGGGTTGGAACACTTCTGTGATAATTCCCATACATAAAAAAGGAGCTAAAACTGATCCTGCCAATTATCGGCCAATCAGCCTATTATGTGTAATAAGTAAGCTATATGCTAAACACCTCTGCAACAAGCTGACTGATTGGATTCAAGATGAAAATATTATGGCAGTAGAGCAAGCAGAATTCAGTCAGGGGCGATCCACTATAGACCATTGTTTTGTACTAGATCATCTCCTTGATAAATATGCAAAAAAGAAAAGGGGCAGGCTGTATGCAGCATTTATTGACCTCAAAGCAGCATTCGATTCCATACCTCAAGTACGATTATGGGAAAAATTAGCCTCTACAACTATAGATAAAAGACTGCTTTTTCTAATCAAATGCCTTTACAATAATACCTGGCTGAGGGTACACTGCACCGTGGATGGGCACCTAACAGAACTAATGCCATCTAAAAAGGGGTAAAGCAAGGGTGTGTTTTAGCTCCAATCCTGTTTAATTTATATGTGAATGATATTGTTGAGCATTTATCACCCCCAACACTCCATGCTCCTAAATTAGCAACTAAACCCATTTCAGCCCTATTATACGCAGACGATGCAGTACTTCTATCTCAAACTAAAGTGGGTCTGAAAAGACAACTAAGGGCATTCTCCAACTACTGTCAGAAGGAACATTTATAGGTGAATAGTAAGACCAAAATAATGGTGTTCTCAAAACACTTCAGACTTTCTAAGTGGTCCCTGGACGGGTAACCAATTGAACAGGTCAGAGTCTTTAAATACCTAGGCATAGTTTTTCAGTCATCTGGAACCTGGACAGGTCAGCAAGAACATGTGGTAGAAAAAGCCTCACAAACTATAAAAATCCTGAAACAGGTTTTTTTTTATACCAAAGGTCACAATTTCATACCAGCAGCACTGGAAGTGTACAGAGCCAAGCCGCTAGTGCAGATGCTGTATGGGATTCCAATATGGGCCAATAGAAATCTAAAATCATTAGAAATTGTACAGTCTAAATTTCTTAGACAAATATTTGCTGTACCTAGCTGTGTCCCAAATGCCACATTAAGGTTGGAAAAAATGGCCTCCCCTCCGTGCATTACACAGGCTTGGCTCAGGACACTAAATTACTGGTTAAGACTGAACCTAGCTCCCTCTGGTTTGCTTCCTTTTGTCATGAAGGATTCTCATGAGAGTAGATGGATGAAAGATATCAAATCCAAAGTACACTCTTTGGGACTGTCACCTGATCTTCTATTGACCACTGGGTGTAAGGCGAGATGTTTATTAGAGCAGCGCATACACAACATTGAATATCAAAATAATCTATCTGTCACCAATAAATTATGTCCCTGGTATGACAACTCAGTGATAAGTCATCCAAAAACAATGGCACAATATCTAAACGTGGTAACAGTTCAAAAGTACAGAAGGGCCTTTTCATGTGCACAATTTAATGTCATGCCTTCATCTATGCTAGAGGGTCACTTTAAAGGAACACCTCTACAAAATCGCACATGTCCATGTGGTGAAGGTGTTGAAACACTTGCCCATGTGTTACTGTTATGTTCCTTTTATAGAGAGGTGCTGCAAGAATTACTTTTCCCCATGTTAGTAAAGAAGCCAGGTCGTTCATCTGATTTTTATATATCATTACTCCTCGGAGACTGAGACAAACAGGTGACACTGCAGACAGCTAAATTTTTAGCAGCAGCAATTAAAATGAGGCCAACTATGATTTTAAAATAATAATCATTTACAGATTACTTGTCCAGATCTTGTATAGGAATGTTGCATGCATATGTATTTACTATTATGATTTGGTATGCCGATTTTATATCTATTTAAATGTTGTCCTTTTTTTGCTAAGGCCATGGCTAATGCAAATAAATAAATGACTGACTGATTGATTGATTGATTGAGCTGTTTTTAAATGCGTTAAACGGATGAGAAACATTTCAAAAAATATTGTAAAAAATTTTTTATGCCTGATTATAGCTATTAGGTTGATGCCAGTGATTTAAAACATCTAAAAACATGTTTTTAGAGAGATCGGGGTTTTTAAGGGGGACAAAATGGCTGCTGCATACTTTTGTTAATGGCGGTAATTCTGTGCAGAATGGCATTTTAAAGGTATTAAAACGTCCTGAATATACTTAAAAACCCAGCAAAAATTATTTTTTCTGCCTGATAATACCTAGCAGGGAGGCGAGGAATGCTTAAAATTTCTATTTATGTGTTTTCTCAGATCACTATTTTTGGGGGGGAGGCTTAAAGTTTGTGCAGTTATCAACTTTTTTATTTTTTAAAATTTTTTAATGTTTTCCATCTGGTCTGGGGCATTGGGACGCCTGTGTGCGGTCATATTCTTTAAATCGCGCAAAGCGGGTAAAAATGAATAATGAATTAACGAACCAATGAAATTAATTTTTTTGAAAAAAAATGTTAAAAATGAAATGAAACGAAACAAAGCCTTAAACGAAATGAAACAAAATGAATCGCCATTTTTTCATTTGTGCCCATCTCTAATCATCATTATTCATCTTTGCCCCAGCATAAGGATGCACATTTTTTCCTTTATTCTCAATTTGTAGAATATTCTCCAGCCAAGGATATTCACTAGCCTTCGTTGAAGATTACTAGCATCATAAAGACTCATACCCTTTCTCAGTTTATCAATGAAGCAGCATATCTGAAAGTTAGAATTTTGGTTTCATGGAATCCAGTTATATCTTCCCAGGGCAAAAATGTAAAGTGTACTCAACTGTTCAAGGAGCTGCAGCTTTGTTTATGTATCTAAAAAGCATGGATAATCTTTAACATGTGTTAAACACTGACTGTGCAGGACTGCTGACAAATTATAAATTGCTCAGGTATATTTTAAACTCATGAATTGGTGTGGGAAGCAATATTCAGTCTGGAAGGGGGGAAAGATTATAACTAATAGTCTACACACATGTTGGAGATGAATGTTAATTTATCTTAAAGGGGAAAAAGAAACCCAAGTAGCCAAGTGTTTCACCTGACAAACATTTTGCTGGCAGGGTTTGTTCCAAGAGCATTCTGAAAAATCCTTGCTTCCCTTCTTCACCTCTAGGAAATTTCCTTTTCATGGAAATGAAAATCTGAACTTCCCTGCCCATAGCTTCCAAGACCTTGGCATGTTGGAAAGGCAGCCTGGAATAAACAGTGGCATCGGGCCATTGGAAGCAGGGAGCATTGTAACAAAAAAAGAGAAAAGAGAGAGAGAGAGAGAGAGAGAAAAGGAAAATTCCATTTTCTTTACTGGAATCACATTCATCAATCAGATTATTATTTTTAAGGTGAGGGATTTCAACCCACTTTTAACACTTGTCATTTATTTCCCTTATCTTTTGAGTGAAAGGGTTGGACGTAGAAATCATGAGGGGAAAAAGAGAACAGAAGGGCAGGGAGGACATTAAGCTGGGGGGGGACAGGGGAGAGAGAAGACAGGATAAGTAATGAAAGACAACAACAAAATTCTCTCTCTCTCTCTCTCTCTCTCTCTCTCTCTCTCTCTCTCTCTCTCTCTCTCTCTCTCTCTAATGATGAATGTATGGAATGGTTTAAGTTGCAGCAATATTTTGACACAGCGTATAGTACTGCTCCCTCCTTATATTCCTTTGAGGTTCATCTTTCAGACCACAGCTCTGTTCTGCTGCCAACTCGTTGGAAGTGTTTAGTGACTGGAGAACTGTTGCCTGCTCCCTTCAGAACTTCACACTTCATTTTTTCAGGTTCCTGCAAGCGGCAGCAAATATTTCACCATCCTGGTTCGCTGGCTATTGCCATAAATCAGACTTAGAACCCAAATATAACACAGTTTTGACAGGGCATTAAAAGGTTTTCTTTTTCTTTTTTTAGGCTCTGGCTGTGCCCATGCTAAATGAGGACTGGATTCCCCCTTCCCTCTTCTGAAACTGAAAAGGGGGGGCTTACTTTTGGCAATATCAAAATAATACAGTGCAAAATGTAGTCTTCATTATGAGAAACAGTTTCACAATGGAATAAGGAACTATACTTAATGTTGCAAAGAACTGCTGTTGCATGTGCACTAAAGACTCACCCAGTAGATTGTGTGACATGATAAAAAGCCTGGTGCTCTCCTTTTACTTCAGTAACACAGAAGAGTGTCAAAAATCACTCTCATTTCATCCTATGCAGGGACCATAGGTTTAATCTATTTGCCTGCGGCACTGGTGGCAAACCTTCAGTACTCCAGATGTTTTGGAACATGATTTCAAGAAAATAATAAGATAGGAGTTCTGAGAGTTCTTTGGCCCATTTCCTCAATACTCTTGTATGCAGTTTATCCAGCCCTGGAGATTTTAACTTGTTCAAAATGGTAAGGTACCCCTTGACTATTTGTTTATCAGTCTCCAAGGTTCAATCCTGTTTCCTCCATCTGCACTTCACATTTGTCTGGAGGCTCACAGTCTCCCCTTGGAAAAAAGAGCACTTCTGGCTTTTCTTTGTTGTCTGTGATCCTTTCCCCATCTCCATTGTGTAGGTAAGCCACTGTTTCTTTTCCTTGTCTCTTGCTACTCATATGCTTAAAGGGAATATTTTGATTGCTTTTAGTTTCTCTATATTTTTGATTGCTTTTTATTTCCTCAGCTCACTCTCAGCTTTTGCCCTCCTCACATCATCCCTGCAATTCCTTATTACTTGTCTGTACACTTCCTCAGTGGCCTGTCCTTTCCAATTCTTACACATGTCCCTTTTTGTTTCCAGGTTCTCTCTGAGCTTTTTGTGAAGCCGCAGTGGCCTATCTCCCACCTTCTGTTGTTGTTGTTGTTGTTGTTTGTTGTTGTTGTTGTTGTTGTTGTTGTTGTTGTTCAGATTGTTTGTGCCTGTGCCTCTAGAATTTCCTTTTAGAAACTCCCACCTTTCTTGGACTCCTTTTCTTGTTAGGATCTCCTGCCATGCAACCTTACTTGACCTTGTTTGGAGTATATTAAAATTACTTCTTTAAAAAGTCCAGCATATATTCTAATTGTAAACCGCCCAGAGTTGCATTTGGAAGATGGGCGGTCTAGAAATATAATAAATAAATAAATAAATAAATAAATAAATAAATAAATAAATAAATAAATAAATAAACAAACACTGTAGGGAAGGGGTTGTAGTAGGTTAAAACTCAGAATGAATGCCCAGAGGTTCATTTTTCCAGAACAGATGGCATGACTGTGAGGAAGCTCCATGAATTAATAATTCTTTATATGGTATGGAAGAAAGGAGGTCGCTGTCTGGATTCACAACCTTCACTGCATCAGCAGACGGAAGAAAGGGGCACCTATAATCATCACTGTCAAGTCTCTTTTGGTAAGCCGTTTTTTAAAATTGCTGCAACTTGGGTGTTCCAAGGCAGACTCTGAATGAAGTAATTGCCAAAAAGTGTAGCTAATGCAGAAAGCAAATCACAAGCAGCAAGGAGACGATGATGAAGGGAAAGAGATGGAGCTCTGTCATTTTGAATGTTGCAGGGGAAAGATGAGAAACACTGGTTAGAGCTGAAGAAAAGAGGGGTAATTAAAGATTCAAGCTCAGATGTCAGCAACGCTGCCAGCTTTTGACTTGGTCATGCTGATTGCCATCATGAAGCATGTGATCATGCTTACTATAGAATGGAACAACACTGAAATGTTTGAGGAATGATCACACATGGTGATCACACATACTGTAAACCAAACTAAAGCCAGGTGACATTTTCAAAATAAAACCCTGGAGGGACCCAGGAAGGTGTGAGTAGGCATGGAGAAGGGTTGGGCTGATTCTTGTTTGCCTGTACATCATGTGGTTGCTAGGAAATGGAAGGAATCTGCCCATTCTTAAAGTGCTCCAAAATGTGAGGTAAAACACCATCTGATCTTTTCGTGGAGGTTTCTGTCTGTTGGGTGAAGTAACATTTGTTTTGTCCCGCCCAAAGCGCAACACTAACAAGGACAAAACAGATATGAAGTAACCACCTAAATCATTTTCCAAGTCACTGATCACACAGATAGATCATGATTGGGGCAAGGGAAAGCCCCCAAGATAAGGTGAGATGCCTCCTACCCAATGCACGAGCCACTGTACTGGTCACAGCACAGGTAACAAGTATGAATGGACAAGGGATAGATTAGCTCTTAAGTACTTCTAATCAGAATCCTATTGGTATTTGTGTGCAATTGCATCCCAGCATCTCTCCAATCAGCTTCAGTTAGCTGTGGCAAGTTACCCAAACTTTATACAAACATGTAGAGAATTTGTGCGGCTTTTAAAAGTACCTTACAGAATATTAATTCACAGTTGGCATTATAAGTACAGTAGACCCTTGTATAACAAACAGTTTGTATAACATAAAATCTGTACAACATAAAAAATTCTGGAGATAGGGGAAATTTGCTTAACAGAATTGCCTATCGGGCAAATCCATATAACATAAAATTGTTGCAATTAGGGATTACTCTGTTTTCAATGCATTCCTATGGGAAATTTGTATAAAGGAAAATTTGCTTAACATAATATTATTTGGAACAAATTAATTCCATTATACAAGGTGCCACTGTACTTGGGCCAGGATCCTGTTGGGCCCTGACCATGATAGCATGGCATGACAGGAACACAGGGTCTTGGACATGCAGCCCTACAATTATAACTTCAGATCACCATCTGGAACAGCAAGTAGTCCTGGTAGTCTGACCTGAATAGAATGCTAACTTTGGTACATAACCTCACGGAGGGCAACTCCTGGAATCTTTATTAGCACAATGGAAGAAGCAGAAGAGAAAGTGATCTCTAAGAAATAAATGACGAACTGGAAAAGGAGCACATGACTTAGGAACAGAGTTGTTCAGCTTTCAGTTCAAGAAGACCCAGTATGGTACAGTGGATAGAGTGAAGAACTCTTGATTCAGGAGGCATAAGCCTGAATCCCCATTTCTCCATGCAAGCTCTGTGGGGGTGACAATAGGAACATCTCTCCTTCAACCTCTTACATATCTTGAACAGCGTATCAGGATTGCTATCAGATGCAACTTAACAGCACCTAATGCACACAATACAATGTTCAGTTACAACTAGACATGGGCACGACTTGGCGAAATTCTCGTTTCCGTTTCCGTTCCTCATTTCCGTTACGCAACGGAAACGGAAACGACAATTAAGCCGTCAGAACTCGAACTCGAACCGATAAATGATAAATTGGGTCTTATTTGTCATTGTCGTTCATGGCATCGCACGGCGATCGCGCGATGCCAAGCGGCACAGAAAAAAAGTTTTAAAAATAAAAAAATCCCGATTTCCAGCCAAAAAAGCAGGCGAAAATATGCCTGTCTGAGGGTACCTTCCAGAGGGGTGGTTTCTGGGGGGGGGTCCCCGGCCTCCCCCCCCTCCTGTCCTGGGCTGCTGGACCTGGTACCAGGCTGGGGGGGGGATCAGTCTTGTCGTCTCCATTTGCTATGCGGTGCGGGGGGATCCAAAATGGCGACCGCAATATTTTTTTTGAAATCGTGGTCCAAAAACCAACCAAAGCATCACAGAAACATGCGAAATTAGCTATTTTAAATGCTTGAATTTTTACAGTAGCAGCAGTGGGTTTTTCTAGCAATAAAACGTCTCCATTGATTTTATTTTATTTTATTTTTATTTTTATTTTTTTACACCTGCGCAATGATGGGCTGGCCATGGGATGGGACCATGCAAATTTTTGGAGCCATTCCAACAATCGCATGGCCACTTGGCCAGGTTTTGACTGAGACTTCTGGGATGTGCCAGTCGGGCATAAAAAGCCCACTATAACCCTAGCCCTAGCCCTAACCCTAACCCTAACCCATACGCCAGTACACTGTCCTTCTTAGTGGGTCAGAGGCACCCAGAGGTGCAGCCCACTAACTCACCCTAACCTTACCCATAATAACCCTAAGCCTAGCCCTTGCCCTAACCCCAACCCTAAACCAGATCTGTACTCGCATTGCACTACATGCAAGTACACTGTCCTTCTTAGTGAGTCAGAGGGCGCCCAGCAGAGGCATTCTTCTCTCACCTCGCTCACAGTCCAAAGTTCCAAAAAACTCCAAACCTGTACGCCAGTATGCTGTCCTTCTTAGTGAGCTAGAGGCACCCAAAAGAGAGGTGCCTCTGCCAGTGCCACTTGGTACGCAATGGCTACACGGTCATGTACCCTTCCTTTTCCCTTTGTAGGGGGCCAGAGGAGGCATCCACCCCAGAGAGGTGCCTCCAGGAGCCTGCTACCCTACCCCCCCTAAACCAGTACTAACGACAAACAACAAACGAAACAACAAATTTTTGAAAAATTTCACGACAAACGGAAACGAACCGAAACAGGCCAGCTCCGACACACGACAACTCGAAACGTCATTTTTCCTGGTCGTGCCCATCTCTAGTTACAACACAAGTTCTGAATGATGTGCCAAGTTGATTTTGGTTCAAACATGAACATTATGATTCCCTCAGCCTGCCCGTGTTCTCTTTGTTCTACAAATTTTGGACAATAACCTCCACAATAAACTATCCTGGCATTTAATGTACCTCAGTCCTTGCGCAAAGAAACCCGGCTGAAACAACTGGCTTGGTTCGTTAGGACTTTCACTGACATTACCATTTCTTCCTCTAGATTCTAATCAAGTTCAAAACAAGTTACATTTTGGGGATACAAAGACAGTGATCTGGTTTACAGTCCTATACATTTTTATTTGGGATCTTATAGACCAGATCTGGTTCTGGGAGGAAAGAATCAATTAATAAGCAAAGATTTATGCAGAAAATCTCCCTAATTCCATTTTGTTGTTCTTAAATTACATAGATGTTTTTGCTTACTAGGAATATAAAGAATTAGTGTCCGATGGGATTACAGCAGCAAGAACTCCAAATGTTTTGAAAACAGAGGTCATTAATCACACAAAAGATTAAACATTTGCTGTTACATCTATTATGTGAAAACATTGTGGCACTGTTTTCAATGTGTTTTTAGTGCTGCTTTTATCTATGAGGTCTTAATATGACATTTGTTTAATTCTTTTTAAAACACTTCAATAATGTACTGTATAGTTTTTAGCTTTTATCCTTTTTCTTTTTTTAATATTGCAAGCCAGCTTGGCTCCTTTTTAGGAGAAAGGCAGGCTGAAATATTTTTAAATTAATAAATAAAACAAAAGGAAAACAAAACAGAACAATTTGAAAATAAATCTGCTGCCCTTTACTGAACAAAGAAATATTCTTGGTTGCAGAAATTGTTGTTGTTCAGTGGTTCAGTCCTGTCCGACTCTTCGTGACCCCATGGACCAGAGCTCGCCAGGCCTTCCTATCCTCCACTGCCTCCCGGAGTTTTGTCAAATTCATTTTGGTTGCATTGATGACACCGTCCAACCATCTCATTCTCTGTCGTCCTCTTTTCCTTTTGCCTTCAATTTTTCCCAGCACCAGGGACTTTTCCAAGGAGTCCTCTCTTCTCATGAGGTGGCCAAAGTACTGGAGCCTCAGCTTCAAAATCTGTCCTTCTAGTGAACATTCGGGGTTGATTTCTTTCAGGATGAATAGGTTTGATCTCTTTGCAGTCCAGGGGACTCTCAAGACTCTCCTCCAGCACCACAGCTCAAAAGCATCAATTCTGCGGCGATCAGCCTTCTTTATAGTCCAGCTCTCACTTCCATACATCACTACTGGAAAAACCATAGCTTTGACTATCCTGACCTTAGTTTGCAAAGTGATGTCTCTGCTCTTTAGGATGCTATCTAGGTTTGCCATTGCTTTCCTCCCAAGAAGAAGGCGTCTTTTTATTTCGTTGCTGCAGTCGCGATCTGCAGTTATCAAGGAGCCCAAGAAAATAAACTCTGTCATTGCCTCCATTTCTTCCCCTTCTATTTGCCAGGAGGTGATGGGACCAGTGCCCATGATCTTAGTTTTTTTGATGTTGAGCTTCAGTCCATTTTTTTCACTCTCCTCTTTCACCCTCATTAAGAGGTTCTTTAATTCCTCCTCACTCTCTGCTATTAGAGTAGTATCATCTGCGTATCTGAGGTTGTTGATATTTCTTCCGGCAATCTTAATTCTGGCTTGTGATGCAGAAATACAACATGTTTTTTGTCTTTTAAACCCAGTGGCTATTTTATTTGTTTTTACTTTCTTTTCTCCATGGTTTTAATTTTTTTCATTAAGTATATGTTAGGTTACATATATCATTAGAAATTTGTCTGGAAATGAGATTTAAGAGAAGAAGTCAGTATGGATGACTGGCAGAAGATGAGAAATAAAAGAATAATGAGGAGTTTATAAAGATTAATGAAGATTGTTATAAAGTAATATAGAGATGGTATTTAACTCTGGTGAAAAAGGAATGGAAAAGTATTACCCACACACTGGAAATCTAAAAGAGGGCTGTACCTACCCCACAAGAGGCTTCTCAGCATTTAAGATTCATAAGGCGATGCCCTCGCCTTGATTCTATTGCTGATGAGGACCCGGGAGAGGGCCTTCTCTGGGGTTGCTCCCCGTATATGAAATGTCCTCCCTTAGGAGATCATGTTTCCCCCACTTCCTTTTTTCCTTCTGCCAACGGCTGAAGACCCACCTTTTCAGGCAGGCCTTTAACAATCATGATTAAATCCCTAATGCCTTTTCTGTTTACTCGCTTCTAATTACAGTGGTACCTTGTATAAAGGAATTAATTCATTCCAAATGAAATTCTGTTAAGCAAATTTTCCTTTATGCAAATTTCCCATAGGAATGCATTGAAAACAGAGTAATCCCTAATCGCGACCATTTTTCTGTTGTACGGATTCGCCCCATAGGCAATTCTGTTAAGCAAATTTCCCCTGTCTCCGGAATTTTTTATGTTGTATATATTTTGTTATACAAACTGTTTGTTTTATGAGGGTCCACAGTATTCAATTGCATTTTAATTAGTTTATAGTTTAATTTTTTGTTATGCTTTTTGTTATGTGCTATTCTTTTTAATATTGTGAGTTGTCTTGGGTCCCTTATTGGGAGAAAGGAAGTCTATTAAAAACACTAATAAACAAATAAGAAAGGAATTGGAACTTGTTCTCATACATGATAGAAAAGATACAGAAAATTAGGTAGTGGTATTTAACAAAATCAATGAAATTATGAGTTGAATATATATCAATGTGCCCATGGGCTGCCTTGTTAAATATGTTTAGAAACACCAATAAAAATTTGTAGGGAAAGGAAATAGTTACTATAATTATTATTATTATTGTATTGGTTGCAAGATTGATATTTGCAAGCAACTGGAAAAGGAACAATCTGTTTACCATGGAGGAATGGTTTAAAGAAATATAGAACATTGCTCTTAAAGATAAATTAATATGTGAATCAAAAGTCAGGAAAGGGTTATTGTTAGTAAATTGTTTTAAAGATATGAGGGTTGATTGAAAAGTAATGCCTCCGTGGCTGTAGCTTTTTTGTTTGTTCACCAATGTTCAAAATTCTTTTTGCACCTGCTAGCTACATTTGTCCTCTATGTAATGCACTATTCACTTTTTGACATAGTCCCCATCCCTTTCCACATACTTGCGCCAACACATGACTAGTTGGGCAAACCCGTCAAAGAAGAATTCCTGTGGTTTTTCTTGACACCAGGATTGAATGGCAGCTTTCACCTCCTCATCAGAACAAATGTGATGTCCCTTAAGGTGCCCTTTCATCTTTGGGAAGAGGTGAAAGTCACAAGGTGCAAGGTCGGGGCTGTACCGCAGACGTGGTAGAACCTCCTTGAACTGCAGGCACTGCAGTGCCTCATGTGTGGGTGGGCGTTGTCAAACTGCAGAAGAGGGTCCAAATCCTTCTGGACTCAGTGCAACCGTGAGCGGAGCTTCTCCAACGTTTTCTCATGTAGTGTTGAGCGTTTATCGTGGCTCCCTCTTCCAAGAAGTCAATGAACATGACACCTTGGAAATCCCAGAAAATGGTCACCATGATTTTCCCTGCAGATTGGACCACCTTGCAGCATCTTCAGTTCAAGGAGGCTCTACCACACCCTCCATATACCCTGACCTTGCACCTTGTGACTTTCAACTCTTCTCAAAGATGAAAGAGCACCTTTCTTTCTGTATTTCCTTTTTTGTGTGTTTTTATAATAATAACAATTTTAAAAGGAATTTATGCAATATTTGGATATGTAAAGAACTCTTAAGTATCTTTAATCAAATGAAGTAACATAGAACACAGAGAAACTACTGTATATGAAAAGAATGTAAGACAAAGTAGGAATATTTACACATATACAAAATGCCTGAGATAATTGTTAAAAAAATGGCAGCTGTGATGGTGGAGGGAACAGGACTAAAGTAATGACATATTCTCCTGATTCATTGTCAGTGTTTTTCAGTGTTGCTTATAATTCATGTATATAATTATATTGTTGCCAATAATTAATTTATATAATTATATACCATCCCTTAACAAGAGTGCCAGCTGCATTACTATACTACGTAAGTGCCCTTGATTGTGGCACCTTAGAAAAGAGAAAACTGGAGAGCTGTTTTAAAATAAAGGCTGTCAAACAGAAAGGTATGAAGTCCCAGAGGGAGAAAAATAAAAAAAAAACAATTGGGCGTCCCTTCTTTTTGAACGGAGGGGAGGCCGTGGATAGAAACAGGAGGGGAAACGGGATGGAGCTACCCCTCAGGAGAAATTTCCTCATGGTGGGCGTCATGTGGCAGCAGGCTGTTCTCTCGTGAGCAGAGGTGGGCCCTTGATCGTGGCCCAACTGCCTATGAGGTACCTACACTGCTGACAGGGCTGAGCTAAGTGACCTGCGGCTAGATGGCCCTTTACTATTTTTGATTATTATTACTATTTTTTACTACTTTGAGTATTCTGATATTCTGCTCCAGCTTTTCCCTCCCCACAGTCTCTCTCTCACACACATCAGCAATATGGTGTACTATTGTTGGATGGAGATAATAATGCTGCAATATATACGGAACACTGACATTATACATGTGAAGAATCTGGAACACATAAAATATGCTGTATAAATCCACCTCCCTTTCCTTTTAGGTTTTTTTTTTGTAAGAATTTGATCTGCCTTTTATTTCTGATTAAAACAAGAAGTAACATTCAGCTAAGCAATGCTTACGTTAGACCCCCTTTTAAAAAAATGTAATTTATGCTGCATTACTTCCCTTTCCCTGTATCTCAGTCATACAGGTATCATCACTCAATAACCATGCTGAGGCCATAATGCTGCTCACATGGATTTCATTGGCTTTTATTGCTGTCAAATGCTGTTTAATGTGCTTTCATGTCAAGAAGAAAATCAGAAAAGAAGTGGTTTGGGGGGGGGCACACCATATGAAGCCTTTGCACTCTTTAATGCTTACACATGTATGAAACAGGGCCAGATGTTTATATGTCCAGAACAACAGGCACCAAGGGGGCTCTTCCCTCTCTAATATGAATGACAGACTGCGATCACTCTTGTGGAAAGCAACAGAGCTCGCCATGATTTTCTGTCTGGGAAGCAATTCCAGTATCTGATAGGAAGAACAGGTAGTGGGCTGAATCTCTATTTGGGCAACATTTCATCAAGTTGCTTTACATAGGAGTCAGGCTCATACACGTTAGGCATCACAGACATCTGCAAGGGGGAACAACTGATGCACAAATGCATTCAATGAAAAGAGTTAGTTTGGTTAATTTAGTGAGCCCCAAACTGTAATGTAGTTACATTTAACTTAGGCGAGGTAAATATTCCATTTGTTTTTCAAGTGCCGTTTAAATTTTAGTTCAGTGACGGTAATAAAATATTGCCAGAAAACAATAGTAAATGCCCCCCCTCATTTATTTTATTCTCTCGCCCTCATCTCTATCTTGAGCTGCAAGAAACAGTTACTTAAACATATGAAAAGCAAGTCTCACTGAAATGAGTGGAATTGATTTCGGAGTAGATATACCAAGGATTGTGCTCTAAATTGCTACAACCCACCCTGTCCGTTTTCACATCCAGTCACCCAGATATATGAGCACAACAGTCGCTAAAGGCGTATCTGATGTGGCTATGCAGAACCACATAAATGTGTTGGCTCTGTGGAGGACAGGAAGAGATGCAACATGCTAAATCGTCTTGTTTGAAATGTACTGTACATGTAACAAAAAAGCAAAGCAAGTAAAATAACATAATAGAAAAAAGAGGAAGGAAAAAAAGGCTGGCCCCACATAAATTGTATAGATCTTTTATATCTGCCACCCACCAATGCAATAATTTCACATTCCCCTGTTCGTTACCAGAAGGATTCTCCTCCAACCAGAAGAGGGGACATAAATACAAACTGCATACATAAAACCAGATGTGCAGCTCAACCTCTGTGTAGGATAGATAAGGAGAGGGTGTGGAGATGGCTCGATGTTATCTAAACGGTCTAAGGAAAACATCTGGCCTTGTGTAGGAGGCTTCCTTTTATCCAGGTCAAGAAGACACACTTCTGGTTTCCTATTGATTCTCATCTGTCAAAGGGTCAACTCCCAATGTTATCAGTTTTGGCAGATGCTTGAAAAGTGGGCCTTGCTTCGTCTTGGGTTAAACTAAGGCAAGGGGTTACAAAGCAGGCATATTACCGAGGGCATAAGATTTTTTTTAGGAATATTAAGTAAAATATCCCTTACAGCATCTGTACAAATCCCCCTCTCAGGCAGGAAAAATGAAACATTTTTAGCAAAAAGGGAAGTTTATGCATTTCTCCCCTCCCTTCCCCTTAAAAAAAAAAGTGTAGCTACATCACTGTTGTCAAAATGCCCTTGCTGGCCATTGGAGGCTCCCTGCGTCTCCCTTGGGTGCTGCCAAATTAGCGAGGAGCAACGCAGAAGCTCGTGCTTTCTCGCTGACCCAGCGGCAGTGTTGTTGTTGTTGTTTGTTGTTGTTGTTGTTGTTGTTGTTGTTGTTGTTGCTGCTGCTGCTGCTGCTGCTGCTGCTCCTCCTCCTCCTCCTCCTCCTCCTCCTCCTCCTCGTCCAGCTCCTTCGTGCTTCTTTGATTCCTGTCACTCCTTGCCAACCCTCCTGCCCCACTCCTGCTGCCACCACCATTTAGGGGGAGCCGTGCGTGGAAAAGATTTGGAAAACCCCACTGGAGTAGGGGGACCGGCGCTCCACATGCTTCCTTTCGGCCCATTCTGGAGGACTTGGGGGGGGGGAGGTCTTACTCTTAAACCTGTCCCCTCTACTTCTCAGATTGCCTTCAACGTCCTCCGCTTACCAACACACCAAGATCCAACTTAGAACGTTTTGTTTTGTTTTGTTAAAGAAGACAGAGCACAGGTGATTAATGGGAGATGTGGACGCGCACCCCAGATGTGTAGGAAATCAATGGATTTTGGAGTTCACACTGCATGGAATGCAGGGAGTCAAGCACGATGGAACATGGAACAATAACAGAAGTCGCCTCCCAGTGGGCTGGGTTGGATGCGGAATCAGTACGGAGGGAGAAACAGAAGAATCGCGAATGGCTATATGTCATCCGAACCCGTCAAAAGAGGATTGAAATTCATGAGGAGTAACTCTAAAACATTTTGAAGTGTGACCACAGCCTCAACTGAGACTTTTTCTTTACTCCCCTTCAGTTGGCTAAAGTTAAATGAGGCTTGGTGCACACACAGAGTGACTTGGTCCCAAATCCTACCTTGTACTTATAACTTGCAAATCAGATGTTTGGATGTCCAGCATTGAATAGGTCATTCAAAATTACTAATATAGCCATGGATATCATTCCCTACCACATAACGTCTTATTTTCCACCCTGCTTTGTGGTGCTCTTCCCAGGTGCATGTGCACGCATACACACACACACACACAGCTTCCACTGCAACCAAAATAAAAACGGTCTGTTTGGGAGTGTGGGGGAGAAAAAACCCTGTACAGGGGGCAGAGGTGTGCATGGTCATGCATGCTCACCTCTTAGTGGGAACTTTGATTGGTACCTTGAGTTACAAAAACCCCAAGTTACAAAAATAAAATCAAGTTACAAATAAAAATCCATGGGTATAGGAAAATTTCAAGTTACAAAAAAAGCCTTTTTTCGAGTTAGGAAAGGGAAAAGGAAATATTCCTTTTCAAAATGGCTCCTGGTTGTTTGCAGTAGCAATACTGCCATCTTGTGGCCACCTGAAGTGCTGCAATTGGGAAGAAGGAGCCATTTTGAAAAGGAAAGCTAAGAACTTGGGCTTCTGTTTTTTAATGACCTGCATAAAGTGCCTGTTTTGGAAATATTTGGCACTGTTTGGAGACTTTTTGGGACTTCTTTGGTGTCATCTCAAGTCATTATAAGGTAGGTTGCTCATCTTCTGCTATTTGCTTGCCTGTTAACTGTGTTTTTTGCATGCGGGGGGGGGGGAGTGATTTCCCATTAGGAATAAATTTATCAGTTTCCAATGCATTCCTATGGGAAACTGTTTTGAGTTACAAAAAATCGAGTTAAGAAAATGCATTTGGAACTGATTAATTTCATAACTGGAAGTATCACTGGTTTGTAGGGAACAATCCTACTACAGGTGGCATACTGATGTAACAGGTTCATGTTTCATCAGAAGTGGCACAGGATAACAAAATATTTATATATGTGTTTATCATTCTTACTTAACAGCAAAAGGCAATGTGAATCTATGGTTTGGCACAAGGAGTAAGACCTTTGTTGTTGTTACATGCCTTCATGCTGTTTCCAATTTATGGCAACAAATGAACTAATGATCTCCAAAAATCAAGCCATTAATCATGCTGCTTAGGTTTTGCAGTCTCTCGTGATTGAGTCAATCTATGCCATCTTAGGTGTTCTTCTTTGCCTTCATTTTTCCCTTGTGTTTTCTGCTGAATGCTGTCTTCTCATGAGATGTCCAAACAGAATTGTCTCAGTTTAATTCCCAGGCAGCAAAAGCCAGGACACAAGACAAGTAGGGCATGAAGCAAGAAAAGATATTGTCTCCCATAAAGTTCTGGTCAACAGAATCATAGAGTTGGAAGAGACCTCAAGGGCCATCTAGTCCAACCCCCTGCCATGCAGGAACCCCCATCACAATATTTCTGACATATGTCCATCCAGCCTCTGCTTAAAAACCTCCAAAGAAGGAGACTCAACCACCCTCCGTGGCAGCATATTCCACTGCCGAACAGCTCTTACTGTCATGAAGTTCTTCCTAATGTTCAAATGGAATCTCTTTTCCTGTAGTTTGAAACCATTGCCCCGAGTCCTAGTCTCTGAAGCCATGGAAAACAAACCTGTTCCCTCTTCAATATGACATCCTTTCAAATATTTAAACATAACTATCATATCCCCTCTCAGTCTTCTTTTTGAAAGGCTAAACATTCCCAGTTCCCTAAGCCGTTCCTCATAAGACATTTCCTCCAGACCCTCAACCATCCTGGTAGCCCTCCTCTGCACCCGCTCGAGGTTGTCAACATCCTTTTTAAATTGAGGCGCACAGAACTGGACACAGTACTCCAGGTGGGGTCTGACAACAGCAAAATAGAGTGGTACTATCACTTCCCTTGATCTAGACACTATGGTTCTGTTGATACAATGAAGAATCGAATTGGCTTTCCTGGCCGCCGCATCACACTGCTGACTCATGTTCAATTTGTGGTCCACCAAGACTCCCAGATCCCTTTCACAGGCACTATCCTCCAGCCAAGTATCCCCCATCCTATATTTGTGCAATTCGTTTTTTTTACCTAAATGTAGTACCCTACATTTCCCTCTGTTGAAATCCATTTCGTTAGCTTTGGCCCAGCTCTCTAATCTGTCAAGGTCTTTTTGGATTTTCATCCTATCCTCTGGGGAATTAGCAACCCCTCCCAATTTGGTATCATCTGCAAATTTAATTAGGATACTCTCTATTCCTTCCTCCAAATCATTAATAAAGATATTGAACAGCATTGGACCCAGAACAGAACCCTGGGGCACCCCACTGGTCACGTCTCTCCAAGCTGAAGAGAGGCCATTAATGGTCACCCTATGGGTGCGATTAGTCAACCAATTACAAATCCACCTGACAGTAGCACTATCTATCCCACTTTCTACTAACTTCTTAGCAAGAATACCATGGGGAACCTTATCGAAGGCCTTACTAAAGTCCAGATAAACAATAGCCACAGCATTCCCCTCATCCACTAGGCCTGCAATTCTATAAAAAAAAAAGAGATCAAATTAGTCTGGCATTACTTGTTTTTAAGAAACCCGTGTTGACTTCTTGTAATGACAGTGTTGTTTGTTAAATAATTGCATACTGCCTCTTTAATAATCTTCTCTAGGATCTTTCCAGGAACTGAAGTCAAGCTGACTGGGCGGTAATTATTTGGGTCCTCTTTTTTTCCCTTTTTGAAGATGGGGACAACATTAGCCCTCCTCCAGTCGATGGGGACTTCCTCTGTTCTCCAGAACTTCTCAAAGATTATTGCTAATGGTTCGGAATTTAGTTCTGCCAGTTCTTTTAATATCCTTGGGTGTAATTCATCTGGCCCTGGAGACTTAAATTCATTTAATGTTTCCAGGTGTTCCTGTACCAGCTCTCTACCTATTCTATGTTCCAATTCGCATCCTACCTCATCTACTCTTTGTCCCAGCAGATCTTTCTTCCTTTTTGGAGAAAACAGAGGCAAAGAAGGTGTTGAGTAGTTCTGCCTTTTCCTTGTCTCCTCTTAGTAACTGGTTATTATCGCCACACAGACAGCCTATCCTTTCCTTATTTTTCCTTTTGCTGCAGACATAACTAAAGAAACCCTTTTTACTATCTTTAATCTCTCTGGCAAGTCTAAGTTCGTTTTGCGCTTTAGCTTTTTTACCACCACCCCTGCATATATTAGCTGTTTGCTTATATTCCTCTTTGGTGCATTTCCCATTTTCCCATTCCTTGTACTTGTTTTTCTTTATAGTTAGCTGAGTTGAAAGTTCTTTAGTAAATCATTGGGGTTTCTTTAGACCTCTCCCATTTTTTCTTCTTGTTGGAACAGTTTTAAATTCTGCCTTTAATATCTTGCTTTTAAGGAACTCCCATCCATCTTGGACTCCCTTCTCTTTCAGTGTGTCGGTCCATGGAATCACAGCCAATAATTCCCTAAGTTTACAAAAATTGGCTTTCTTAAAGTCCAGGATTCTTGTCTGACTATGCTTAACTTCACCTTCCAATTGTATAACAAATTCCAAGAGGGCATGGTCACTTTTACCTAATGATCCCACCACTTCAATCCCATTTACAAGGTCCTCCTTATTGGTTAAGACCAGATCTAAAATGGTTTTGTCAAACCTTTTATATGTATCTAGCTGAGCCAATGGAGTCCCATCCAGAGCTCAGGTGCAGGCGGTTGCTAAGCAGGGAAAGGAACTTGGCTGCTAGGCTTGGCCTGTGAGTCTCCCTGGGAGAAGAGCTCATCAATCAAGGAGACCTAAACTCTTGAGGAGGCCTTTTCTTCCCCGGAGGTTTTCCTTACAGCGAAGCCTTTTCCATGGGTGCTTCTTCTAGGCAAGGGCCTGCTTTCATCCTGTTATCTCATAGGCTGGGATCCATTCCACCCTCCTTGTTGGGCTAAGGCATAGAACCCCCGCCTTCTTCTGGGTGTTCAGAATCCTGGATCCCCGAAGCGTCAGACTTGGCAGGATCAAGCTGACTCTGAATCCTTGCTGAATGATTCCCCCCCCCAGCAAGGCTATGATAGTGGAACCCATTTGTTTTGTTTTTCTGATTGCCCATGTTTAGCAAAGATGGGGAAACTGTGAAAAACAGTTTCAACTTTGCAGTATTGATAAAGGTTCTCACACCCTGCCATTGTGTTTGAAGTTGGTATTTTATAGTAACAAATCAACAAAGTTAAGTTAAGTTAAGCTAACTTAACTTACTTATCTTAACTTGGATACCCTGTAAAACATATTTTTCACAAAGATATTGTTTTAAAAACTGAATGTACCCTGTTTGTTAATCTTGGAAAATGTGCTAATAATTGGAAACATATGTAAATGTTCACATTTTGACTGAAGAGAACCTTTAGACATTTCCAAGCTAAAAATATAAAATAAAAATGCACATGCACTGTCTTGTGTGAATAGTTCTATAATCCTTTTCCTGAATATAAATTGCCACATGTATCAAATTCAAAGGTTTTGCCAGGCTGTCTTCTGCAAAGCTGCAGCATCTTTATCTGAGACTCTCTTGTCTAATCAAATAAGGGTGAAATTGGAGGAGACACTAGGAGATGTGTGATCCTGTTGGTGGCACCTGGTCTAAGACTTCCCAGGTACCAGACATCCATATACCAGCACGTCTGTAGGAGACTGGTCCATGGACTAGCCTGCAGTTCAGACTATCTGTTTTCAGTCTTTGCAGTGGAAAGGCACTGTGGAAATGACTGCTTAAACCTTCCTCCTTTAGCTGGTTTCCTTATCTCCCCGAACACACACTGATAAAGAAAATGGGCAACTCCTACAACCACCAACACCATTACGTAGCCCACAATAAGACCTTCTTCCTCACCCCTATATTATATACTGCACTACCCAAGCAGCCATGCCGACCACGTGGCCATGGACTTGCACAACACTGGCTCTTCGGCTTGAATACGGAGATGAGCAACACCCCTAGAGTGGGACACGATTAGCATGCACGTGCGGGGGGAACATTTCCCTTTCCCTTTCCCAGGACAAAGTTCCAAAACCATTTAAAACAGGGATACCCAAACTTTTTGTAAGGAGGGCCAGATTTGGTGGCTGAGAATGTGTCAGGGGCCAGTTGCTCCCCAACCCTGCCACCCCACTGCAACCCCAACCCACTGACCCATAAGCCCCACCCAATGACCCCTTGCAACCCCACCCGCAGGAAGGAAGGCGGGAACCAAGGGAGGGAGGGAGGAAGGTGGAAACCAAGAGAGGAAGGAAGGAAAGTGGGGACCAAAGGAAGCACAGGGAGCTGTGGCCACAGGTCGCCCCTTGGAAGAGGTGATCTTTGTGACCTTGCACACCCCCAAGCTCCTTGGCGGTGGCAACGGCTCGCCCACCAGCCCACCCCAAAGCTCCTTGGCGGTGGCAGAGGCCCGCTGGCCTGCCCACCCCCCACACATTCCCCTGCGGTGACGGTGGTGGTAGACTGTCCGTCCGCCCAGCCACCCAAGCTTCCCAGCAGTGCCAGTGTTCCCAAGCTTCACAAGGTTCCCGGTGTTGCCGGCAGCAGTGGCCCCCCCGCCCCCCCCCCCCCCCCGCACTCCCAGCCTCACATAGTTGCTGGCAGTGCCGGTGGCAGCAGCCCGCGCAATGGCTGGCCGGCCAGCCCGCCCAGCCCCACAAGCTTCCCGGCGGTGTCAGTGTTGGTGGAAGATTTTTTTTTAAAAAAAAACATGGGGTGAAGGTGGGGGAGGGAGGGGCGGGCCAGCCAGCCGTGGGCCACTCAGAATGGCTGGACTTTGGGCAGGCCTGATTTAAAACATTTGTTTGTTTATATCCTGATAGAGTTGCATACAGTTTGAGTAACTGTGAAGTTGTAAGAAGTGAACAAACATCTCTTCATTCCCTCAAAAGAAACACAACAAGGTTCAACTCCTTGAAAAGTGCATGTTCAGACTGTATGTTGACATTTATGTTTGTTATATAATTTCTATATACACATTATATATTGCATACACACATATATTTCTAGTGTTTTCTTTCACCACTATGTACCTGGCCCATTCAATTCTGGACATTTTTAACTACTGTTAATAAAGGAAAGTGTGACTAGGGAGTAGAAATATGTAGAGTTTAATTTTTTTTACAAGTTATTAACAAGTAAGTTCAAATGGTACACTATTCCACTGAATCAAAAGTGATTTCAGGAGAAAATTGGACACCCATTTGTCTTATTAAAGTTTATTTGGATTCCTGCATTGAGGCTCAATGGTCCTACAGACCCCCCAACTCCATTATTCTGTGATTCTATGGTTTAACTGCATTGAAGGAGAACAAAGGATGAAAGGAAAAGGAATTTAAACCTTCTTGTTAAAATTCCTGCGTTAAAAATCTAAGGTGTCTTTTCTTCATGGAAAGTTTATTGCTTGTTTCCTGCCTATGCTGCTTTTCCTCCATTGCATTCGAAGTGGCCTAAGTAGCTCACTTCCTCCCCATTATTTTCACAACAAACCCATGAGGTTAGACTAAGAAAGTGTGCCTGGCTTTAGACCACCCAGTCTGCTTTCACACGACCACTGAAATCCACAGCAAACCTTGATCCGGATTAACCCGTGGAGAGGTCATGTGGTTGATGTCGTGGTTTGGGTGTTCCCACGGTCACGTTTTGAAAATCCGCAACCGTTCTGATCCCACGACTGAGAACTGCAGCAAAGATACTCTAATGGGGGCAAAAAGGTTTTTGGTGTGGATTTTCCGTGTTCCCACAGATTTGGCTAAGGGCGTTTATACACGACCCCTAAGCTCCGCTGCAAATGGCTGCAAGCTCCGGAGCTTAAAAATGTTTCCCCACCAGCTCCGGAGTTTGCAGACAATTAAGTGCGACCCCGCCCACTTTAGCACGACCCAGCACACTTTTCTTGTACCTTCTCTTTGGAGGTGAAAAATCTTTGATGCGGTGCAACAATAGTGAGTGTGGGGCTCTCCTCGCTTCTGTTTGCTGCTTTTTGGCTCCCGCCCCTTTAAGAGCTACTTTTACAGAGACGAGGGGGTTGGACTTGATGGCCTTACAGAGACGAGAGGCAGAACGGGGTGAGCGGCATGCTTTTCTTTCTCTTTTTCTCCCTCCCTCACGCAGCCAGCAACCAGGAAGTGCGGAGGGGGGTGGGGACAGAGGAAGAGCGACGAACCCCTAAGATATCTGCTCCGAATTTAAGTGGCCAGCGGATCTTAGGGGTTGTGTAAAAAGGCCCTAACAGTTTAAAATCCGCATCAGAACAGTGACAAGGATTTTACCACTTTGAGAACAGGTATTAGTAAAATGCGCTGGGCCACGCGTAAGTGGGCATGGTCGCACTTTTTTTTAAAAAAAGTCTGCTATTCGTGGAAAAATAATTTAATGCTCTGTATCTGTGAGCACTTTGCCCCGGATTTTAGTGGTGGTGTGAAAGCAGCCCCAGTGAGCTTCATAACCAAATGGGATTTGAAACCAGGCAAGAGCATTCTAACCATTACAACACACAAGGCTTAACTTTTACACTCTTGCCTGACTTAGATTGCTTTTGTAAATCCAAAGATATATTATTTCTGTTTGTGTAAGTGCTTGCACTATCTCTTGTGTAAGCAGAAAAATGAACACTCTTACAGAAATTACTCTCCAAGCAATATGCGAGCACTCGGCTAGCTCTTGGCAAAGGATTTGTGAGGCTGTACTATTGGCTATTTTGGCTCTCACCAGCTTTTGGGATTTTAAACCCCTGGTTCCTATTCCGTTTTATTCCTTTCTAACAGTGTTGCTTTCTGTGATGCCTTTTAAAAAATATATTCAGATGCATAAAAGATGGGTGTCAAAAGTATAACATGTTTAATTGCAAAATAAAAACATAAAGCCAGGGATTATATGTCCTGTGGGTGGGAGGCGTGGGGGGAATAGATGCAGAAAGGCAATGGACTGAATTAGTTACCAGTTCAAACAGGGATAAGAGCAGAAGTGCTGTGTGTTGAGTTTTCAACTCATTTTGAAGCTGTGATCTTGCTGCCAAACAGGGGTTTACAAAACAAAGGCCTCTGGAGATTTCTCATACTTTCTGGCTTACTCTCTTGCTGTTCATCTTAAGAGAAGTCAGCTGTTCTCTTTTCTCATATATCCAGGATTTAACAGTGAAGTGTTTAGCATCTGCCCAGGCTATTATTCTAAAACTAGAACATCCTGCTCTATTGGGAGAACATAAATCATCACCAAGAAGATAGACCTCCTGTAGCAGGCAAGCTTCCCAGTACCTGCCTTTACCTATGTTTTCTGCAAGATTTCCCCAGCAGGATAAACAAGTACGTCAGGTTACTCTCCACTTGCTTCTTTGCATTATGCCGTTCAGTTGAATAAGGACAAAAACCCTTGGAAGGTTCTGCACACCAGTGAGGATCTTGGATTTGTTTGGTGTAATAACATAAGATCAAGTAATCGTGGTCAGTAGTGGTTGATCGCATAGCTGAAAGTTGAGTCATGGCAACTGGACTACTTTTCTTGTGAGATCAAATCGTTTCACTTCTCATCCAAGTAGCTTAGTCTGAGGAATGTTAGTGGCAAGGGCTCCAATTTATAGTTCACCACCCTGGTCTGGATAGGGTCATTATCTGTACAATGCCCTGGGGTGTGTTGAAGTCCCACCTATGCAAGCCTTTCCAACACCCATTCAGTATGGGTCATTAGCTGTGGCCTTCCTGGTGAAGGTGTGAAGTGCTTCTAATTTGTCTGGGGATTGATGAAAGGGCAGCATCATAAGTGAGCAACAGATTATGCCCAAGTCCCTCACCCCTGTGGAGAGAGGCATTTTTAATAAACACATGAATGGCTTCTCTGACCCCTCTCTCGAACCACCTATCTTCTCTGTCTAATATGAGTACATCCTCATCTTTGAATGAGTGTTGTTTGTCCTTCAAATGAAGGTATACAGTGGTCCCCCGCCCTTTCGCGGTTCACATACTATATTGTGGGACCGCAGTACCCGGAAAGGGCTTGAGGGAGGGGGGAATCGTGCGCCACCCGCCCATGCCTCCCAGGAGGTCCGGGCAAGAAGCAACGCACGATGGCAGAGGGGCTTTCGACTGCGGAACCCCACCGCTGGACTCTGTGGCCGAAGTCCCTTTGACCGATCATGCGCTGCTTGCCAGGACCTCCCAGGAGGTCTGGGCAAGCAGCGAGCGATCACAAAGGAGCTTTCGACTGCAGAGCCCCACCGCTGGGCTCCATGGCCGAAGTCCCTTTGGCCGATCACACGCTGCTTGCCAGGACCTCCCAGGAGTCCCTTCGGCCGATTGCGCACCGCCCGCCCACGCCTCCCAGGAGGTCCGGGCAAGCAGCGCACGATTGCATAGGGGCTTTCGGCTCCAGAGCCCAGCACTGGGCTCCGCTGCGGAAACCCCTTTTAAACATTGCATGCTGCTCCCCCGCACCCCCGGGTGCAGACAAGCAGCACGCAGACATTGTGCCCCCGCTGCATCCGCAGATCATGGATTTTCAACGATCGCGGGTGGGGTGGGTCCCTAACCCCCGCGATAGTCGGGGCCTTACTGTACCACTGATTCTGGTCCTGAGCTGTTGCCCCTTCTGTGTTAGGCCATCCTTCTGCTTAATGGCTGTTTGGTTTCTCCAATTTAGAGCTCTGCACACTCCTCACCACATTGGATCTCATATGCTATATTGCTCTTCTTGAGTTTTGCTGTTGGGTCTTTTGGGTGAGCAAGTCTCTGCCTTAGGCACAATTTGTCTGCCACTTATCATGCTCCCCTTTCATTGATCTCCAGACAAATCAGAAGCACTTCATAGCTCCACCAGAAGGAAGGCCACAGACTTAATAGGTGTTGGGAAGTGCATCTAACGAGCCGATTCAGACGAGGGGGATGGGAAACCAAGGTGAACTATTAATTGGAGGCCTGGCACCAACTTTCCTTAGACTGAGGAAGCTACTTGGATGAGTAGATAAACATTTTGATCTCACAAGAAAAGAAGCCAGGTTGCCATGACTCAACTTCCAGATAACCTCATCTGGATGACCGAGAATCTTCAGACATGTTGCTAAAGACTTTGCATTTTCTGAGATAGTGGAAAGATGGTGCCCAATGCAATTTAATGTAAGGAGTCATTCATACAGTGTGCAAATGCTTGCACAATGATATAATACAACTACACTAGAAGGGATTTTCTCATGCACACATAGCTCTGCATTGGAAGCAGATCATAATATTGTCATAAATATCAAAGCAACTGAAGATTAGGCAACCTAATTCTAAGCAGTTCCTTCAGCACAGTAATCTAGATGTATTAAGCAGCCACACTAAAACATCCACCATAGTACATAGACTGACCAACTGTTGCCTGAAGGTGAGGAGGGTAATTCAGAGATCAATACTACCAAAATCGGTGCCCAGCCTGGACAAAGTTGAGTGTTGACCAATGTACAAGAGTATTGCATTTAGGTGGTATTTTACTGTATGAAGTTATTTTCCTTCCACTCTTTGGCATATACAGGACAGATGTAAGGCAATTTGCATGTGTACCATATTTTTCCTTCTATAAGCCCCTGTCATATATTAACTTCCCCCACACACACTTTTAAGACCCAAAATTAATAAAATTATTAAATCCTCCTTGAGATCTCCTCCACCTCACCCCACCCTTGCTGTTTCCTTTCCACATTTTGAAGACTCCTCCTCCAATCGTTGCAAAAGCAAAGCAGAGGACAATCAATCCAGAAAGAAAAGAAAACAGGAGGGGGTGGGGTGGAGAAGCACTCAAACTGACCTTGCAATTTCACTTTCTGCAAAGAAGAAGAAGAAGAAGAAGAAGAAGAAGAAGAAGAAGAAGAAGAAGAAGAAGAAGAAGAAGAAGAAGAAGAAGAAGAAGAAGAAGAAGAAGAAGAAGAAGAAGTGCAGGGGTCTTTAGGACACAGAAAGCAGCCAGAAGGGAAGGGAAACAGCAAGGTCAGTTTGGGTTCTCCTCCACCCTACCCTCACCCCTCGGGAAAGGCTTACTTCTGTGTATACACCCCCCTTACTTTTTAGTGTAATGATTTTAGAAAAACATAATGTTGTATACATAGAAAAATACGGTAAGTTTGTTTTTGTGTGTGAAATAATCACCCATCCCAGAACTGGGCCTATTGGAATTGTGATTTACCATAAGACAAGAAACACAAATGATGATTCATTAACTAGTAGCAATTTGCTGGTGTTATTTATGCCACCATACTTACACTGACATAAATAACCCACAGGACTTTGGCCAATACATTTAGGAATACTAGAGCTTTCAATTTAAGAAAATGACAAATATTTATTGTGCTTTTACTGTTTTCAGTGAAAATGTACTGAAAAAAATCTGCTTGCCATTTTACTTTATAACTAGAGAATTCTCATCCCTCCCCCTGTAGATAATAAACTACATTAAATTCTGTGTTCAACAGTATTTGAAACATTTTAAGAGTGGACTCTTAAATGATTATGTATCTTCAAGGATATTACTTTTTTTCTGTTTCTCAGATGTGTAGATTCATAATATGCCATAGCTGATGCACTGCCAATTGCCCTACTCCCGTTCCTTACAGCTAAATATAGACATGGCAAGACCAGCACAAGATATCTGTGTGCCAAAAGAGAAAAGAAAAGAAAACCACTGCAGGAGGAGTCATTTCCTTTTTCATGGCCATGCTTTCTCTCCTCCTTCATGCTTACTTATGCGCCAACCTTGAAGACTGTTTCTGAACAAAGTGTTTGTCTTGCTATGCTACACCTTAGCACTGATACCTGTTTGTAGCATTGTTTAAGCATCAATTCAATACCACATCCTTGTTGTTCCTGTATTTTACCTAACTTGGGTTTCATTTAGACCAAGTTATGTCAAGTACTGTCCTGTAGATATCATAAGGTACACCATGGTGGGGAGCGCTGGAAGCTGCAATCCAGCAATATCTTGGGGGGGGGGGTCTACACCTGAGACGTACAAAATAATGCAGGGCATGAGTAAAGGGGATAGAGGGATGCTCTTCTCCCTCTCACAAAATACCAGAACTCGGGGACATGCACTCAAATTGAGGGCTGGGGGAGTGAGAACAGACAAAAGAAAATACTTCTTTACCTAGCATGTTGTTAGTCTGTGGAACTCCCTGCCACAGGATGTGGTGGTGGCATCTGGCCTGGATGCCTTCAAAAGGGGATTGGACAGATTCCTGGAGGAAAAATCCATCACAGGTTACAAACCATGATGGGGATGTGTAATCTCCAGGCTTAAAACCGGGCTACTTCAGGGGCCAGATGCAGGGGAGTGGTATCAGGAGACAGATGTCTAGTCTTGTGCGCTCCCAGGACACATTTGGTGGGGCCACTGTGAGACACAGGAAGCTGGATTAGATGGGCCTTTGGCCTGATCCAGCATGGCTCTTCTTATGTTCTCATGCTCACTTCACTCACACTCACACATTCCACACAGAGGTTATGAAGTTACTTTGAGGGTACACAATGACTCGGGGACCCTAGGAATTCCTATTATATTCCATATCAGGGTGCTACACTGACCATTGACCTATGTTCTACATTATGAATCTCATGCAATACTGCCTAAGTTTAGGGAAAACTTCTTTCAAAATAATGACCATCACGCAAAGAATGGTAGGATATTCAAGGACACACTGACTCTGGACAGCTCTAGTCTGTTTACAAATACAAATTTGATAAATATGGAGATGCAAAGACAAAAAAACAAGGAAATTTGTTAACAAAAAGAAAAGCCATTTTATTGAAAATGAGATTTAAACCTCAAAATTAATATTACAATCATGAGAATGCCAAACAAATTCGATTTACAGTTGCAACATACAATACAAATAGTCCCTTTGAAAACAAAGTAAACCTTTCCACAATCGCTGTCTGCAGCACAAAGAACGCATTTATACAAATATGTGCACATGAGAAGCAAATCTTGGGCAACAGCAACTGGGTGAAAAAAAAGTACGAAATTAAAGCTTGTATTTACAGGAAATGCTACAGATACTGTTCCAGCAGAAATTCAGGACTGGTAAAGCATATTTAAGAAAAAACAATGTGGAATGTTGTTTAGTGTACCAGTGAAACAAAATTATTTTTAAAAATATGCTTTCTGGGCAATCTATTCAGAAGTATTGCAACAAAAATAAAGGCTTAAAATGTCAGGTTGAACATGATGAAGTGAAAAGTATTACAGAACGTAAGAGATTACAAAACCTGGTTTTGTTTTGTCTTTACTTATGACTTAACAGAAGTTTAATTTATTGCTTTTGTTCATGGCTTTTCTGGGACTCCTGGTAGAGTCGATCCATCAGGATTTGAATGGCAGGACCCAACAATACAGAGAAACAATAGAAATGTTACAGTGCAAAAGATTCCCCCCTTGACAAGGCATGGAGAGTTTGGAAGAGGCGATGACCATCCTTAGGAGACTGCCAGCTGGTGCTCAGGATTAAACTGAATATTCTCAGAATGTTCTCTCAAAGGGCTCTGTAGAAACTGCTTACTGGCTATAAACCAAGCCCTTACTAACCTCACTCAAGTTTAGGATTAAATTGTATACGTACTTTATCTAAGGACATTTACTCTGTTCCTCTGTAAACATATCTTTGGTACATTTTGTTTTGAAACAAGGTTGTACATGCAATTTTTGATTCCACAAATCAGATCAGATTTTCCTCTAACGAAAGAATTCTGATCCTTCAGCTACCAATAAGAGCCCTTATTATTTTATTGATGTCATGTATTGCCTTTCTAAAGAAAAGATGGGGTGGTGATGGTGGTGGTATCAAACTATGTTATGTACTTGAGTAATTTTATATTAATTTTGAGTTTACACCAAATGCAGACTTAGATGTGAGTCATTTGAAATGTAGTTATTATATTGATGCATTCATTACTGGTGGCATCAAAGAATCAGGGACCATCCAAGGCTAAAGAAAACAAAGTACAGCGAATATAAGAGAAGAGAGATGGGCTTTGTGCTTATCAAATGTGCTTATGAATGTTCTTCCTTGCCAACCTTTCAATTATTATTGGCTATGGCTACTTCTAACTTGCACAATGAATCATTAACGTTGTGCAGTCATAGTACAAGGGCATGAATTTGGGGCAAATAAAATTGCACACCTGAGTGATTTGGAGTTTCAGTTCCAAACGATCCAGTTTTAAAATGCAACAATAAAGAAAATTACTATAGGTATACAACAAAACAATACAGAGAAATGATCTATGTTGGATTAAATCCAGGAATATAAAGCTGTACTTGAATTGTACAAGAACATGTTTCTTGTTTACTTGATTTTAAAATGTATTTGGGTTGCTGCCTGCAGCCCCTGTTACAACAAAAAAAAATCCCTACAAAATTACTTACGATGCATACAGTATATTTTTAAAAGCCCTTTTCAGCAATAAAAATAATGTACAAATATAGTACCTTTTATTAAATACACATCAGCTTTTGCACTGGAAGTTCATTTTCCTTCCCCCCCCTTATTAATCAGCAACACAAATCTCACAAACCTTGAAATGTGTAACCAGACACTGGCTCTTTTAAGGGCTGCTGAAATGAACACAATTATCTTACAGATACAAAAAAATGGACAAGGGTATGCTTCAAGCTACCACAAATAAATAGGATCAGTATCAGCCTCCATCCTTGAAGGAAAACTACCCATCAGGAGAATCTCTTACATGATGCATAAGAATCAGAAGGCAAAGACTCACATGAATTAGTCAGGGAATGTGGCATCTTTCTGGTGGGCTGCCTTAGTAATCAACGTGACATTCTCCAATTCAATAAGGATCACACAGGGGTGACCGGTGGCCCTAGTGGCAGAGTTGCCTCATCCTGAAATGCTGAGGTGAGCCCCACTTCTTGAACTAGGAGCGGCTGTGCTACTACGTGGGGCAACTATATGCCACCATTTCTTATGGTTAAGGTGGCCAAAACAGAGCCCCTAGGTGCCATTGGTTCCAGCAACACGGGAGGCCAAAGAAAACAGTGGTCACTGCAGGCAGCTGGGGATAAAAGCAGTGCAAAAGAGAATTATGGCAAAAGACAAGGAGGACAATTCCTTCCGAGAAGCTGGTGCCTCCTTTTTAAGGAGTCAAGCTATGACCTGCTCTTTTTTGCCCACAGCTCCACATCTTGTTTAAACTGAGCATGTTGCGCAGACATCTGTTGAACAGAGGCAGGTCCCTAGATTCCAGTCTAAAGTGCCAAAGGAACTTAGTGCCCAATAAATTCTAAAGAAAAAGTCAGAAAGACTTCAGGATCCTTTGGATCACGGGCACTTGACATGCAGCTAATTCCACTTGTCCTCCTGACAATAGGGAGTTTAGAAGTGGCAGAGTCTCGGGTCTAATCACAATTAGTAACTAGGTGTGTGGCCTTAAGGCAGGCCTGCCCAAAGTCCGGCCCAGGGGGGAGCCCAAATCCGGCCCATCAGGCCATCCTGAGTGGCACGCGGCTGGCTGGCCCGCCCCTCCCTACCCCTCCTTCGCCCCATTTTTTAAAAAAAATATTCTGCCAACACTGACACCACTGGGAAGCTTGGGTGGATGGGCGGTCTGCCACCACCGGCACCGCAGGGGAAAGTGTGGCGGTGGGCAGGCCAGCGGGCCTCTGCCACCGCCAAGGAGCTTTGGGGTGGGCTGGCGGGCAAGCCATCGCCACTGCTGGGGAGCTTGGGGGGGGGTGCAAGGGCGCACAGATCGCCTCTTCCAAGGGGCGACCTGTGGCCATGGCTCCCTGTGCTTCCTTTGGTCCCCATCTTCCTTCTTTCCTCCCTCCCTTGGTCCCCACCTTCCTTCCTTCCTCTCTTGGTTTCCACCTTCCTCCCTCCCGCCCTTGGTCCCTGCGTTCCTTCCTTCCTCTCTTGGTTTCCACCTTCCTCCCTCCCGCCCTTGGTCCCTGCCTTCCTTCCTGCGGGTGGGGTTGCAAGGGGTCATTGGGTGGGGCTTATGGGTCAGTGGGTGGGGCTTGCAGTGGGGTGGCAGGGTCAGGGAGCAACCGCCCCCTGACACATTCTCAGCCACCAAATCTGGCCCTCCTTACAAAACGTTTGGGCACCCCTGCCTTAAGGGGTCTTTCATGAGCATCTGGGTATTCCCGAATGCTAGTCCAGCAGAATAGAGCTCTGCACTGCAGTGGTTCTCTTGTGCTTATTCCTTTTTTAATATTAACGGCTAAGATTTCCTGAAATATTTGTTTTTGTTTTTAAGACTCAGAAAGCATCATTATTCTAGCATTTCACATTAAATAAGACCTGTATGATCAATCAACATAATTAATATTCTGGAACCGGCTTCTGGATAGTTCTGGATAGTTCTTGGCACTGTTTAAAATCCTCCCTTAAGCGCTTGCCCCCTTTTCTTGGGCTAACAAAGCTGTTTTTCAAACGTTGATCAAAATCTAAAAGATTCTGAAATTTCACCAGAGTACTACTACTTACGCACACTAGCATAAGTGCAACTGCATAAAGCAGAGCTGTCAGTTTTCACTAGTGAAAGAATCTCTGCTTGTGATGAGGGATACAAGCTGCAACTCCTTTAAGCAGCAGCAAAACACCACATAGATTTAAGGCATGGCACTTATGCCAGTGCATGCAAGAAACAGGATTCTGGCCACTGACTGACCTCTACTGGTATACAGTGGTACCTCAACTTACGAATTTAATCCGTTCCAAATGCCTGCTCTTAAGTTGAACTACTCCTAAGTCAGGGTACCTATCTAAAAAATTGAAAAAATAAGTTAGAAAATAAAAAATGAAAATATATTTGTAAGTTGAGCAGACCATATCTAAAATGTGTAAGGCGGCAGTTAAAACGCCAACAGTTTTCCGCTCTTAAGTCAAATTGCTCTTAAGTCGGGGTACCACTGTACTTCCATTCATGAACAAGTAAAGAAAACATATTTTTGTATCTCCTGTATATGAGGGAGGGGAAAGGGCTTCAGGTGGGGAGAAGGGCTGCTGTGGGGAACCCTCTGAGCAGAATACTGTGAAACCTGTGGGTTTTGCCCATTAAGCTCAAAACAGCTACAAAAAAAGTGTATCCAAAATGCTTCCCTCTCATTTAATTCATCTTTCCAGTTCTTTTTTGAGCGATTAAAAAGGCAACCAAATATATCCAATAACATGTATATAGTATCTCCTTCATAAATAAAAACAACAATGTGCTACACCAAAATTCCTTTGAGATGGAAGCATTATTTTTTGAAAAAAAAAATTGCATCACAGCTAGTTTATACTAGGACTGCTATTCAGAGTTCAGACACAGCCTTGAGATTTTATACCACTCAAAGGCTGCCACGATTTAAAAACAACAAATATTTTTAGAGACCGAAGTCAGCACATCATTACATTAAGAAAACTTTAGAGGGACCAAATATTGTTAAATAATCTTAAATATTTCTTTAAAATTATACAAACCATTTTTGCAACAACCCCCCCCTCAATTTTACATGTTTATAACTTAATAAAATAAAACAAGATAGCCAAACACACACGTTTACTGACATTGTTTTGGTTTGAGTAAAATATATTGCCATTATCTTTTGGGGTTTTTTTTTTTTTTTTGCATAAGACAAAGTTTTGAGGCTTCTTCTTTTTTTGTTTCAGTTTGGGAGGTTTGCCCCCCAAAGTTGTTGTTGTTGCTGCTGCTGTTGTTTTTAATTGACTAAGGCAAAATTAATCATACAAATGCATGACAAAGCTTGTCTTCGTACCTTCTGGGATGCTCTTTCAGCACAAAATAAGCCATGCACCTTAAACGTTTTTTGCTGCAAGGCTTCCATAAGATGGTCACGTGGTTATTATAAGCTGGAGATATGTTGTTATAAACGGAAGCATTGCTTCTGAATGCAGAAACAGATGAATTGCACCGTGCATGCGTAGGGGTCCGATATAGTGTATGGTTTTGGTTGCAACTGTACCTGATGTTCAAAATGTTTGCTGTTGTTCTTGCTTTATTTTGAACAACAAGTAATGCATAGGCTTGATAAATGTTCAAAGTCCATTTCTTGTCTCTTGGTAAAAAAAGAAAATACCTTGCTTTTTTTTCCTTTAATGGTCCGGACAGAATAGGCATTATTTTTTTTATTTTTATTTTGTCTTGGAATCGTTATATTTAAATATATAAAAACCAGACAAATGTTCCCAAGAGGAAACTGAAATGTGATGCAACCCACATAGACACAAGTCTGATGAGGAAGAGCATTCTCCTTTGTATGTTTATCATTAGCTGTTAATATCCCAGCTATATAAGTGCACATATCAACAGAATCTATTTAAAAACAAAACCAAACGAGAAACAGGCACTTTATAATCAGCGGTTTGCTTTTTTTTTTTTTTTCTTTTTTTTCTTTTTTGGTTCACAGGCTTGAGGCCAGGCAGATGAAGCTTCAGTAAGGCCTCCAAACAGATTCATCCATTCTGCCACTAGAATTCAACACTGTCGGGGAGCTGCTGTGGCTTCCATCAGCCTCCACACCATCATTCTGGTGAGGCAAGTTAGGGTTTAATAACGTGCTGCCGTTGGATGTGGTGGTACAAGGAGGAAGCATTCTGGAAGGGGAGCGATCTCCCCCTGGCACCATGGGGAACTGGTATGATCCTGACGAAGTGCCATAGTAGAGATATGGAGTGCTGCTGGTCTGGAATGGTCCACTTTGGTTTTGGGAAGAGCCTGGGTAAGGTGGTGGTAAGTAGGTGTGGTAATGAGTGGTGGCTGACATACCCAATGACATGCCTGAGGTGACGGGCGGTGTATAAGTAAAGGTGGCTGGATAGTGCATTCGTGGGTTGGAGAAGCGGCTCTCAGTGAGGGATGAAATGCTTGTAAACTGCCTGGGATCTGAAAATGGGCCCAGCTCTGAAGCACCTAAAAATTATAACAAAAGATGAGGGGGAAAATTCTGTAAATAATCCATTTTTTTTCTGAAAAGTGATGATATAACTTAAGTAACCCACTCTTTTTGTACCCCCAATGAACAGCAAGTAATTCTATATACACGCTATATAAACAGTGGTCATGCATGACCTGTGAGAGTCAACTATGATCAAACACAGGTGGTTTGCCAATATAATGGATAAATATTTTCTATAATTTATACCAGGCATGTCCAAAGTCAGGCCCAGGGGCCAGATGCGGCCCGTTTTCAAATTTCGAGTGGCCCCACTGGCTCAGCCTGTCACACAACCTTGCCAGCTGGCCCCTCCCCATACCGGATGGAGGCGTCAGCTTGGAGTTTTACGGTTTGCCTGTCCTCCTAGCCTCTGTCCATCACCACCCCAGCCACCTGCCCAGCATACCTGCTCCTGGCTCCATTGCTACAGTATCCCCCCACACACCGCCTCCTTGCATATTATAGAGAATTGTCCAAAGTCCAGCCTGTGGGCCAAATGTGGCTGAATGGTCGGCCCGTACACATTTTCACCTCGACAAACCTGGCCCTTCTTGCAAAAGTTTGGCCACCTCTGATCTATATCAGTGATGGCGAACCTTTTAGAGGCCGAGTGCCCAAACTGCGGTTCAAAACCTACTTATTTTTCGCAAAGTGCAAATACAGCAATTTAACCTGAATACAGGTGGCTGTGAAGAGGCAATGTCGGGTGCCCACGGAAAGGGCTCTGAGTGCCACCTTTGCCAACACTGATCTATAGTATTCTTACGTCTTGTGGCAATTTACACAAGCTAATATTAATAGATAAAAAACCTTACATATTTTGACACTGTACCTATCAAAGCTACAGCATGGGAAACTTCATCTGTCACTCGGTGTTTTATCAGTATATGTGCTCAGCTTCCTTCTTCTGCCTTACAATATTTTACCCCCATGATGCTCTATAGCAGAAAGGAGCTGGCACTGCACACATCCATTCACAAAGTACAGATCTAGCAATGTGTTTGATAGCCCCACAATTTAGCATTCTCTATGGAGGGTGCACAGTCATGTTTATTGATTGGCAATTGAGAATGTATAGGCAGAATAAATTGGTCTCCTTTGAAAGAAATGACTGGAAGGCAATGTCTTTGGTGTTTGGTGAAAAACCCAGATGAAATATTTACCATGATACAACAGACTGGCAGAACTACAGTTCATACAGCTACACTGAGCATAATGGTGATAATGCCTAGGGACATTACCCTACTCCCCCACCCTATCACGGCTCATATACTGTGGTCCCAGTATGTCACAGAGCCGCAGTATATGAAAGCATGGGTAGATGGCACTGGGCCTGAGGCAAGCTGTGTGGGCCTGTTTGGGGCTTCCTGTACTTACCCCAGGTCTGGTGCTGCCCCAAACAGACCTCCAACAGGCTTCCGGTCAGAATCCACTTCTGGGGCCTGTTACAGGGCCAGGAAGTCCGTCAGAGACCTGTTTGCGGCAGCATCAGGCATGGGGTAAGTACAAAAAGGCACAAGCATGCCCCCTGGTCCTGAACCAAACTGGAGATAACGGCATCCACATAACATGGATTTTCCTTTATCATGGGTCGGGTTGGAAATGTAACTCCCACGATAAAAGAGGGGAAGTACTGTAATCTTTATTTTCAATTGCTCTTTCATCTTTATTTAAAACTTCCTCTCCCTGTACCTTCAGGTTCTGAAGCTGATTCTCCCTAGGAATCTTTTTTGCCCTGGGGAAGTTTTTGGGATCTTCTGGACAGTTGGAGCCTTTAACATTGGAAAATTGCCACTGGAGGTCACGCCGTTGATCAGGACCACTAGCAGCAATCTAATTACAGTGGCCCCTTATATAAAGGAATTACTTCATTCCAAATGAAATTCTGTTAAGCAAATTTTCCTTTATACAAATTTCCCATAGGAATGCATTGAAAACGGAGTAATCCCTAATCGTGAACATTTTTATGTTGTACGGATTCGCCCCATAGGCAATTCTGTTAAGAGAATTTCCCCTATCTCCGCAATTTTTTATGTTGTACAGATTTTATGTTATACAAACCATTTGTTATACGAAGGTCCACTGTATTTTACATTGGTTTGATGGTTGGTGACCATTGTACCACGATGACATTATCACCATTTATATCCAGTATAGCTGCACAACAGGATATCAGTCATTGAAACAATGTGCAAATGCCATAAAGGATCAGCCATAAAAATATGTCGTCCTCCACTTTCAGTATACCTTCCTTCCATTCTTAACCATCTCTTGTCACTGTATCCTACTTTTAACAACCCACTGTATGGGTTGTTAAAACTAGGATTGTAAAACATGTTTTGATTCAGATTATAAAGTCAGGACTTTAATTTTTAATTTTCGCCAATACAGTATTAGGCAAACAAAATGAGGCCATTTTGCCAGAAAGTTCTCAAGATGGAAAACTCTATGAGAGGAAAGTGCACAGTTAGTGATGCATTCCCAAATCTTTTAGTACAGTAGCTTTGTTCTGGCATCATATCTGAAAACACTGATGGCTCAATGGTTGGTGAGGACATTATGAAAGCCCCATGCCCTATTCATCAGTGTTGTATGTCGTAGGGGTTCTGCAAGTACCTTCAGCTGAACATGCTTTCAGCCTTCTCTGCAGACCTTAGCAATAAATACAGTGGTGCCTCTACTTACGAGTTTAATCCATTCCAAATGCATGCTCATAAGTCGAACAACTCGTAAGTAGAGCAGCCGTATCTAAAAAATTGAAAAAATAAATAAAAAATTGAAAAAAATAAAAAGTAAGTAGAGCAGACCCCATCTAAAATATGTAAGGCAGCAGTTAAAATGCCAATGTTTTTCCGCTCTTAAGTCGAACTGCTCATAAGTAGAGCTGCTCATAAGTAGAAGTACCACTGTACTTAAAGGTCTGAATGGCTTATGGAAGTGATGGTGTGAGAAGCACTTCTACATCTCCACCATACATTTAACTTGCCAAAGCTTGAGGCATAATGCCTATACAGTGGAATCTTGACTTACATACTGCTTGACTTACATCATATTTGACTTGCAGCAAGAAGGGGCCTGTTTGACTTGAGTCGCAGGCTTTGACTTACAGCGCGGAGCCCCGGCACAAGGCACCGGAATCTGGCAGCAGCCACAACCCAGCATCGTGGGTGCCATCTCCAAACTGCTCCTGCCTTCTTCCGGCAGTGGTGGCTTCGGTGAGGCCAGCTCCGAGCACCTGGAGCTGGTCCTCGGTCTCACCGAAGCCACCGCTGCCGCCGGAGGAGAAGAAGGGCCGGGAGCTCAGGGCTGGCCTCGCTGGTTAGACAGTAAGCTCAGTCTTGTAAAAAATCTGGCTGCAGAAGTCTGGTCCACAATGGAAGCATTTTAGTTGGGGAGCTGTACAGTTGTGGGACTCTAATGGTAAGCATAGAGTTGTTCAGAACTTGGAATGTCAGGTTAAAATCAGTAAAACTTAAATGTTAGACATTATTGCTATGAACATTAAGAAGTGGAGGTGTATAACTTGTGGACTATAATTCCACTTCCTCCTCCTCTCTTTGAAGAGATATTTCATTTACATCCCTGGAAGGAATCTCCTATCCCAGTCAAATTTGTGTTAAATTGCTGTTTTCGGGGGCCTTTTTCATAATCTGGAATGGATTAATCCACTTTCCCATTACTTTCTATGGGAAAAGTTTGTTTGACTTAAGTCATGTTTGACTTATGTCTAGACCTCTGGAACGAATTAATGACGTAAGTCAAGGTTCCACTGTACAGGGCTAGCTGTACTATGAGAAGTGTTATTTCTGTCCGGACCAAAAATCAAGGCATAAAGGAGGGGGGTGTAATCTAAATTAAAAGATTCTGAAAATAGACACGGAAATATATACAACTATTAAATAATATTTGACTACAAAAACCAGATGAGCTATAGAATGTCTTTTAAAGATAAAACTTTTAATTTGGATTACGTTAATTGGTTAATCAGTAGGATCTGTATAAGTGTTTACCTACAAAAATGGTGGAGTCAATAGATCTGGTTTGGACAAACCACTGGATTTATCCATTATCCTTAAATTAAAGTCTACCAATTCTGTAGTTACTTAGGTTCATTCCCATATTTTCTCACTAACTTTGATCCAGATTCTGTTTTATCTTTCTGTCAGTGTAATGCCAAAGGCGTAACTTCCAGCAGCAGACTGCTTCCACTTAAGAAGTCAAAGCATACATTTTCTTTCACATAGAGTCATGTGATAGGTATCCAATAGGAAATGCCTACAATGACTTCTTTACTATTTGTGATTTGCATCTGAAATGTAAACTATTGGCATTATTTCAGTGATACTCATAGGATGTCTATCCTTGTATTCCAAAACATCATGAAGAGTTTTCTATTGTGACAGATTTACTGTCTTGAACACAGAACAGATCTACTGATAGCAAGGGAAGAGCAACTGATTGGTTGAAAATTATTTGCCACGGTATGTGATAGACTATGATGAAATGATCTCTATTCACAACCTAAAAATACCATAATTATTGTTTTAAAAGTGCCTTGCAACAGCTGCATAAATGTATTACTGGGTTCAATGAGCAAATTGATTAAAATGAATGTATTACACACACACACACACACACACACACACACACACACACACTGTACTGTACTGTACTGTACTACGTTTTTACCTTGGGAAAGTAATTTATTGCTTTTTAAAATAAGCAATCCAACAACCTTTGCAAGTGTGCCATCTTCTTTAGAACAGACGTTGCAAGAATAATAAAATGACCCCAAAGAAGAGAAATGATGTTCAGAGACAGAGAATTTCACTTCTCTGTACTGTGTGCAGTTTAGACACGTCAGTTCATTGAGTCTACTCTGTTTCTCACAAAAGCCAATGAAATGCAATCAGAGAAAATAGCCATTGTTGGTCCACATTTTCTGACATTCAGTAGTAAGTGAGGAATATGGAGAAGGTTCCATTCTGCTACTGTATTGCAGCTACCGTACCAGTGATGGCGAACCTTTTAGAGACTGAGTGCGCAAACTGCGATTCAGAACCCACTTTTTTCATTAAGTGCCAATACAGCAATTTAATCTGAATACAGGTGGCGGTGAAGGGGCAATGTCGGGTGCCCACAGAAAGGGCTCCAAGTGCCACCTTTGGCACCTATGCCATAGGTTTGCCAACACTGTACTGTACTGCCAGCCTGCACCAGGGTTTTCTGAATGTCACTCTCAAAGGCCTTCTTGGTAGTTTGACATTACAAAAGGCATGGCTGTGAGAATGGCTGTAGAAGGGTATGCTCATTCTTTATAAAACACCTGCTAAAAAAGTGTGAGATGATCAATGAAGCTATGCCAAGAAAATGGTGAATTTTTGATGCATCTCAGCCATACCTGGCCTCAGAATGAAAACCACTAGGCATTTTCAGATGTGAGACTTTGGTGAGATTCGGCTTCTAATCTGAATGCAAAATATACACAGGCACACAGTGTCCCAAGTTCTCTCAAAATGCTGTCTTCCATCAACAAAAGAAAAAAAGAGAGGCTCAAACACTGACTACAGTCTCCTGTATGAAAGCACTTCTGGCTTCCAACATACATGGTTTGCTGTTTACTTCTAGAATGTGCCTTGTTTAGGCTAGAGAACTCCACAGGATGCAGCGAGTCTCTTAGAATGTAAGAAGTAGCACTTCAGTGGTGGTACCTCCGTTTAAGTAATCAATTCGTTCGTATTGCGAAAAATGCATAAACTGAAACACGGTTTCCCATAGGAATGCATTGAAAGCCAATTAATCCGTTCTGGAGGTCAGGAAAAAAGGCAAACTGGGGATTCCACTTGAAATTTTCTTAAACTGAGGCATCTCCATTCTTTTTGTCATACAAACATCACACACCAACTTTTAATGCCTTATGGAAAAAAATGTAAACTGGGGCACTCCATTGAGAAATTTTCTTAAACCAAGTCATCCCCATTTCCAATAATTTCTTTTCTTAAACCATTTTTTTTGTTAGCCAAGGCATTCTTAAACCGAGGTACTGCTGTCTTAATAGTTCAGCATATGTGGGCATAATGCTTTGGGTATCATCTTTCCAGAACCTAACACTGAAAAGTCTAATGACATTGAACTAAATGCTATTATGTAGAATGTGGATTGCTTACATTTAATTCCCACTAATGTTAGTTTGTAGGATTTGGATCATCACATGCCAATCTGGATTTGAACCTCCATGTGCTGGTTGCAGAGGCTTACTTTTCCCCTCTCCAGTTGTTTCCCTCATAAAATTATCCCTCTAAACAAGCATACAGCATTTTAAAGCCTCCAAGTGTGGCCTTTTGTTTTGTTCTAATGCTAAAAGGTGGCAGTGAGCTGCAGAATGCCTGAATCTTCCCCGTCAACAGTTCCAGCTCTAGATTTGGAAATCACTTGATAACCCTGTAGTACATAAAATGCAGAGAGGGAGCTGTTTGCTACTAACATGTAGCTTGACACTAACACCTAAACCAGTTTGTTCTGAAATTTCAACAGAAATCTATATAAGATTCCATTTTCCTCATTCTTGTACCTGGACTGGTATATTAATTCCTCCTTGTATAATTGGCAGAAATTACTTTATTCCAAGCAGAAACATTTAAACAAAAATTAAACTGTACCTACTGAACAATAGCCAGAGGAAATACCACCCCCCAAAAAATGTTATTTTAGAATCCTGGCATGTTCTTTTCCTCTTCACACTGTGAAAAGGGACTAACATTTATTGGGAAATAGAAGATGAGGACATTTTCCATAGGAGAAAAGACTGTGATGCCCTTTCTGTTTATTCCATAGGGGTTTGTTAAACAGTAATACAAGTAAAAACAATAACCGTAATTGCTCTTTTCAGTACCTGTAAAAATTTACAGAAATAATAGCTAAGTGTATATGCAAGGTCAGTCTTCAGTGTCTCCAGTTAAAAGGAACTGGCACCAGGTGATGGGATAGACCCTGCACTTGAGAACTGCTCCCAATCAGAACAGGCAATAGAGGGCTAGCATAGCAGCTGCATATGACTGTAACCTTATACATATTTCCCAGTCATTTCCTTTATTGTTGGCATTCAGGAGTGAATGCCAATCACTGTGTAGCCAAAACAACAGAGACTGCAATTTCATGCACCAGAAGGCAATGCAGACTCCAGAGAACTCAGAGTTACAGCAGTACCTGTACAAATATTGGAGACAATGAAAACTGACTCCCCCACAAGCTGCCAGTAGGTCCTTGGGGGTATTTGGAGGGCAGGGGGCAGTATATATAAGGAGGAAAAGGCAAGCCTCCCTCTCTGCACACCGAGATTCTCTCAAATAGTCCCCATGCCTGTAAATAATTAACATGCAAGAAGATGCACAGCGCTACACAGCAAATGTAATGTGCAGTTCAGAAAGAGTGAGACAAAAGAGATTGTATATAGATATAAAAGGGGTTAAAGAGAAGCAATTTCCAGCCTGGAAATTAGTTGGCAAATTCTAGTTTTAAATATAGCAAGATTCTACCTTGGCAAAAACTCAAAAAGAAAGAGAAGCATTCCTGCTCTTTCTCACTCAGTTCCTATTTAATGTGAAACAGTGTTTTAAGCAAACAGTCCTAAACTAAATTCCAAAGCAAATGCTATTCATTATCCCACATACTGTAGGTTGGACGGCAATCTACTGGAAGAGAATGGGTTGTGACTACTCCATATAGTGCAGCTCATGCTGAATGCTGTAGGTCAGGGTAGAGATGGTCGCGAAGCAATTCTGTCCACTTTGATGATATGTACCCTGCAGTACATTCCTTCCCCACATACCTTGAGTGGGCAGCTGCTAGGGGAGGCTAGGAAGGGAAGTCCTTGTTCCTGACCAGACTGGTAAGCCACCTGACAAGGAGGATACAGGCAGCACATGCCAGCTCTTGGGTTGGGCAACTAGCTGAGAGGGAGGGAATGTGCGGCACCTCTGGCACTGTGCATACAAATTCTGTCAAAGTGGGCTGAATTGCTTCATGTTCATCTCTAGTCTGCAAGACTGTAAAGCACGCTGCTTATGTAACATCCCATAGTGCTAAAACTTGCTCTAGGACAGTGATGGCAAACCTTTTAGAGACTGACTGCCCAAACTGCAGTTCAAAACCCACTAATTTTTTTTTTTTGCAAAGTGCCAATACAGTAATTTAACCTGGATACAGGTGGCTATGAAAGGGTGATGTCTGGTGCCCACAGAAAGGGCTCCCACTGCCACCTTTGGCACCCGTGCCATAGGTTCGCCATCACTGCTTCAGGAGGTTTACAGTTTAATTATAAAGGCTACAGATTGCCCCCTTCCCCAGAACGTGAATACTCAATTTACCAGCTTCAAGAGGAAGGAAGGTTGATTATTTTCCACTAATCACTTTTACAATTTTACATTCTCCTTTTTTGATCTTGCCCCTCTGTTATTAATTTCCCTCTTAAATAGCATTTAAGCATACCCCATATATTGTTGGCTTTATTTTTTCATTGTCATTTATTTCATATAACAGCTTAACATTTTTTTAATTTTTTTTCAATAATTCATGGATTAGTAAGAAAACTTAGCCTGCAAATTTTGGTTTATTCTTTTAAGTATTATTATTCCATAGTATTTTTATTGGGCCATGATATGAAGATATGATTGGAGCAAACTCAATTTTATATAATCATGATGCTAATGATTCTGACAATAGTACGTGATCTGTTCTTGAATTGGTTGCATATTTCTTAGGGGGGAAAAGTATAATCTCTCTCTTTTGGGTTTAAATATCTCCAACCAACAATTAAACTATAAAGAAACTGTCATAGCAACATAAGTGTATCAAATTGCAATAAGGGATTTATAGAGCTAGGGTAGAATTAGGAGCATTGGACATAAATAGAACTCAAATAACTATGAACTATTTGAAGAGGAATTGTTGCAGTTATGGGGATAAATGTTATCTAAATCTATAAAAAGCAAAACTATTTAAAAAGTAATTGTTAAAATTGAAACTAAAGAAGGAAGATTTGTGACTGAGCAGCAGCTAATTTTAACAACTTTTATGGAATAGTATGAGGATTTGTATGAAACAAAAATAGCACCAAAACCAAATGTTAAAATATTTGTAAATTCATTATCAATTAACTCAATTTTTGTGAGCATAAAAATTAACTTAATTCACTATTAATATTTGAAAATAATAAAATCAGCTATTAAAATAAGTTCAGAAGGAAAAGCACCAGAATGCAATGGTTTCACAACAGACTTTTACAAAATATAGGTTAAATGATGGCTCATCTTTTGAAACTATATAATTCAGTACGAATTGGTGAGAAGGCACCCAAGTCCAGGAGAGTAGGGAAAAAAGTAACTCTTCCAAAATAATATAAAGATATCACTTTTCCCTCCGGTTATAAACCAATTACAAAATCAAATAGTTTTCTCTGTTTTAGCACAAAAACGGAATGGTTTTATTACAAACTATATTCAAAATGATCAATATGGTTTTATGCTAGGTAAACGTAAGCAATTCATAGGGTTCTGAAAAATTATAAATACAGTGTGTGGGGGGGGGGAGGAAAGTGGCACTTTTTAGATGCTCTCAAAGCCTTTGATCATACTGCGTGGCAGTATTTATTTACTTTATTAGAGAAGACAGATATGGGAGAAAAATTATTAAAGTGTTAAGAAATCTATATGAAAAGATGAAGTCCACAGTCATGATAAACAGAGTAGAACTGGATATATTTGAATTACATAGAGGAACAGGGACAGGAGACTTTTTGTCTCCATTAATATTTGCTCTGGCTATTGAACCACTGGCAGTAAAAATTAGATGAAAATGATATAATTACTGGCTTCTTTTTTAAAAAAAAATCCAGTTACTGCTATAGAGCAGTGGCGATGAACCTTTTAGAGACCGAGTGGCCAATCTGCAATTCAAAACCCTCTTATTTTTCGTGAACTGCTAATACAGCAATTTAACCTGAATGTAATGGTACCCTGAGTTACAAATGCTTCGGGTGCTACCCTTTGAGAAAGCGAGGATTGAAGAGCAGGCTTTTGAATTTCCCACGTCCACAGCACCCTCTCTGTGGCTGTGAAAAATTCAAAAACCTGCTCCTTGACCCTCACATTCCCAAAGGGTAGCCCCCCCCCCCCCGGTTCTTCAAACCTTGCTTTCCCAACCAGTAGCGAGAGTGCTGTGGCCATGGGAAATGCAAAAGCCTGCCCTTCAATTAACGCTTTCCCAAAGCGTAGCGCCCCATCTGCCTCTCTGCCCTGGGCAAAGAGGCAGATGGTGTGCTACACTGTTGAGAAAGCTGGGGGAGTGGCAGCAGCTTGTGGGCTCATTTGTAGCCCCAGTTGACTCTTTTAGCCATGCCACGCTGGGCATCCCAAAAGTGTCGTGGCTGCAGAGTAAGATGGGGCTATGAAGGAGCCCAGAAACCACTGTCTCCTCTTCGCCCACCTCTCTTCGTGGAGCCCTTTTGGCAGTCTCGAAACGGCTCCATGCAGAGAGCCAGGTGAAAGGGGGCAGCAGTTTGTGGCTCAGCAGACTAAGGCTTCAAAAGCTGTTGGCTGCAAGGTCGGCAGCTTGGCAGTTTGAATCCCGGGTGCCACGCAGCGGTGCGAGCTCTTGCTGATAACCCCAGCTCCTGCCAACCTAGCAGTTTGAAAGCATTTAAATGCAAGTAGATAAATAGGTACCGTCATAAAAAGCAGGAAGGTAAAACAGTGTTTCCTTGCAGCCATACCGGCCACATGGCCATGGACTTGCACAATATTGGCTCTTCAGCTTGAATATGGAGATGATCACCGCCCCTAGAGTCAGACATGACCAGCACACATGTTCGGGGGGAACCTTTAACTTTTACCTTTTATCATAGTGCTAGTTTACTCTGGGATACCCAGAGCAGAGTGGCTGGAAAGAAAACTAGGGCTATAAATGAGCCCACAAACCGCTTCCTCCCCTTCACCCAGCTCTCTGCACAGAGCACAGTGGCGTGCTTTAAGCAGAGGGGAAAATGTCGTGGCTGTGAGGGAACGATGTCACATGCCCACAGAAAGGGCTCCATGTGCCACTTTTGGCATCCGTGCCATAGATTCATCAACACTGCTATAGAGGTAGAGCTGTATCTCTACTTATGAGCTTAATCTGTTCTGAATGCATGCCCATTAGTCGAACAACTCATAAGTAGAGCAGTTTTATCTAAAAAATTGAAAAAAAATAAATAATTGAAAAAATAAAAAAATTGTAAGTTAAGCAGACCACATCTAACATTCGTAAGGCAGCAGTTAAAATGCCAACGTTTTTCTGCTCTTAAGTCGAATTGCTCGTAAGTAGAGCTGTTCATAAGCAGATGTACCGCTATACTGAGACAAATATTGGAAAAAAATAATCAGCCCACAGGATTAACATTAACTATCAAAAATCTAAATTGTTATGTATAAACATTCATAAAGTAGAAGAAAAGAAACTTAAGGTAATAACAAATAAAGATTTGTGTTATTCTAGTTTCAGATATTTAAGGATCTCTAACAGACAGCATGAATCAAGTAGGGTATAGGAATTATATTTGCAAGCATAAGAGAGAAAAAAGAGATGTTAAAAAAACTCAGTTTATCATCATTTCCGGGAGGCGTTTGGTGACTGAAGTCCCCCCCCCGCCATCTGTAAAGCCATTCTTCATTGTTCAGTTTGGTTATTTGTGTTAATTTGTTTTAAACTGTCTAATTGCTCTATTTATAGTTGTTATTAGTATTTTTCTATGTTGTAAACCTCCCGGAGTTCCTCTGGGAAGACGGGCGGTATATAAGCCTAATAAATAAATAAATAAATAAATAAATAAATTATTAGGTTAAATAGCAACAGTAAACATCAATGTTTTACCATAATTTTTCTTTTTTTGTTTTAAAATATACCACTGTAACTGGGGGGGGGGGGGGGGGGCAGATCACCAAACCTGAAAATATTTATTGCAGAAAAAGGAAGTACAATAAGATTCATAAATTATGGAAAATATTGACCAAGAGCAAAAGGAGAATTAGCAATATCACATTTAATAAAATATTGCAAACTTTTTCAAATAGCTCCAGTTGTTAACTTTATAAAGGGAAAATGGGACTCAATTACAAAACTCCTTTACTACAGTAGCAATGAGAATATGATGAAGGTTAATGAAAATGCTCATCCCTCCAATATTCCCCTTATGTCTTTTTTTTAGAACATCCACAGTTTAGGTTTTAGGGTAAACATTTTCAGTTTAAACTTTGGGAGGAAATAGGAATTTATAGAATAAAATATATATATAAGGAAAACCAATTAAAATTAGTCAGTTGCAAGAAAAACCTACTGAATTAGCAATGAACTGGTTGCAATGTAGCAATTCAACTTTATAAGTCAAAATCTAATAGACCATTAAGAGAGCCAGAAAATTATTATATAGGTAGAAATAATGATGATGAATGATGATGATGATGATGATGAAGAAGAAGAAGAAGAAGAAGAAGAAGAAGAAGAAGAAGAAGAAGAAGAAGAAGAAGAAGAAGAAGAAGAAGAAGGATTAATTTTATTAATATATGAAACATTCTGGATAAAGAATATGGTAGCAGTTTGGGAAACAAATTTAAATATCAACATACCAGAAAATATTTTTTTTGGGGGGGGGGGATGAAACACCTAACCATAGAAGTTGGTATCAGCAAAATCTAAAGAAATTATGTTAAACATAGTTCCCAGGTGGCAGTGATGTCGCACTAAACTACAGAAAATTAATAGAGAGACACCAGAATTATGGTGGAGGAAGTGTGGGCATACAGGAACATATGTGGTTAGTTCTGGGTGGGTTCTGGAATGAAGTAATTAGTCAGCTAGGAAAAAAATAACAAATAAAAATAGTTCCACATGAAACACGACTCTTATTATGAAAACGTATCAAATTAAGAATGGGCAGCAACACTTATTGGGGCAGTGGGAAATGAAATAGCCCGGTTTGGAAAGAGTCTCACTTTACAAAGATATGTGACTAAAATATAGACAGTGGTGCTGATGGAGAAATTGGGTGACTGGGGGCGGGGGGAGATTATTATTTTTTAAACAAGACAACTTAAACAAGATAACTTTATGAAGACATGGTACCTTCTGTTGAAATCTGATGTTGAGTCAAAAATAGAGTAAACCAATGGGTTGGACTGCTGGTTATTATCAGTGGCATTAGTGAGACATAAAAATGCAATCAGGAGCCAAGGAAGAGACTATGTGAAAAGAGATTGAGATAATGTAAGCTGTGTGTATATATATCAATGTATAAGAGTTGTGAATAAGAAATTTACTATGATTGTGATGCAATAAGTATTGTTCTGTTATGCTATTTTGAATGGATTGAAATAAAGTTTTAAAATTGTGAAGACGGAAGAGGATGAAGATGAGGATGGAACGTTGATTCCACCTCAAGCCAACGACTTGAGCTCAGTATCACATTCAGGTCATGAGCACTGTCTTCACTCCAACATTGCAGTTTAACCACTCTGTCATAAGCAGCAGAATCCTCTCACAAGACAATGAAAAAATGGTCTGTTTGGCTCACAATAACCCTGTAGTGCTAGTGCTAGCCAGGAGCAAGTCCTAAGCAAATATAGTACATTTTTCTCAACATTTACAGACAGGATTTTGCTGTTAAACCCCAAATGCACACTGGTTGGATGATAAAACAACAGTTTTGCAATCTTTCAGAGTTCTTCAGTTACATCCCTTTAAGAGACTAACTAGGGGATCTGCAGACTGACTTAATTTGTATACAATAATACCTTGGTTTACCAGCACAATTAGTTCAGAAAACATGCTTGTAAACCAACACACTCGTGTATCAAAGCAAATTTCCCCATAAGAAATAATGGAAACACAGATGATTCATTTTGGGGTCCAACAGACCACATACTGTACACACAAAATGTCAAAACTCACAAAAGAAGTTGGCTACAAGCCCATGTCCACACCTTGGTTTAGGTACCTGGCAGCGGAATCTGCTCTGCTTGGGACTAACAACTGGATTTTTACTCTGTGTTTTAATGTGACAGTAATCAAGTGTAGTTTGTAGCCCTATACATACTTGACTAGATGGCCCACAACTAGAAGAGGTTTGAAAAATAAGAAAGGAAGTTGAAAACAAATTAAATAAAAATATAAGTATGAAGAAAATTAAAACCCTAACCTGCACTTCCCTTTGAAAACATTCCTGGCTTGGTGGAAGGGAGACCTCAATTCTTCTCTCCTCCCTCTGCTTTGGAGGCTGCCTGAGACAAAATGTTCCAGACAATCACCCACTATCCAGCAAGGAGAGAGAAAGACAGGCAGAGCCACCACTGGATCACTTGTGACCATGTGACCTGCTCCAGTGCTTGTATTGCAGGACATTGCTTGTTGATCGAGGCAAAATTTAGAAGAAATGTCTGCTTCTCTTGCAAAATGCTCTTAAACCAAAGTACTGAATTAGTGTACATCTAATACCTTGTATAGCTGCCTAGATGCCCTAAGTACACTCAATCTCGCCTGATTTCGGAAGCTAAGCAGGGTCGGCCCTGGTTAGTACTTGGATGGGAGACCACCAGGGAATACCAGGTGCTGTACGCGCCTGGAGTAGGAACTGGCAAACCACTCTAGTATTTCTGCCAAGAAAACTCCATTGACATGGAGTCATGAAGAGTTGGTCACGACTAGAGATGGGCACGAAACAAAAAAATGGTGTTTCGGTTTTTCGTTTGTCATTGAGAGGTCTGTTTTGGTTCGTTTCCGTTTGTCGTAAATTTTTGGGAAAATTTTGTTACCGTTTTTTGTTTTTTCATTTGTCGTTTCTACCCGCTTTTTGCGCGATTCTTAAAACATTTCCATGCGCAGGCATCCCCCAACGCCCCAGACCAGAGGGAAAACACTAAAAAAAATGGATGCTGGCAGAGACCCAGTATAGACTAGGTATGCAGGGAGGCTGCAAAGGCAGCGGCAGGCGTTGCCCAGGGTGCAAGGCAGCCGCAGAGTGACTGCACTGTGGGGCAAGGGAGGGTACTCACAGAGAGGTACGCAGCACGCACGCACACAGGGAGGCTGCAGGACTGAAGCTAGAGTCGCAGAGACAGTGATCCCACCCTAACTCCCACCAGAGACTGCAAGGAGGACGGGGGCTGCCAGACTTTTTTATGCCCTCTGTGGCTGCCAGACCTGCCTGCCCAGTCTGCAACCTGGGCATGCTATTGGTTAAACATGATCCCATCACATGGCTTGCCTCCATTTTGTGGCTGGTGCAACATCCATTTTAAAGGGAAAAGAAAAATACATCGCAATAGGGGGGAAGACAAAAACAAATGTTTTAAGGACCCCAACCCCCCTGGTAGGTATTATCAGACAATATAAATAATTATAGCTGCGTTTTTACGGATGTCCAGGGCGTTTTTTAACATTTAAAACAGCTCATTTCATTGTGCGTCACCATTAACGGAAACGAAATGTAACGGCCACAATTTTCGTGGTTCTGTTCGTTTCGTTGCATTTTCAGCAAAATTTTCGTTTGTCGTTTCGTTATGTAACGGAAACGACAAATGGTAACGGAAACGAAAAAATGTTCGTTCTGTGCCCATCTCTAGTCACGACTGTGACGACACAACACACACAAAACCTTGTATATGATCCAAGTTAGAGAAGGAAGTCCTGTGATGCTAATATTTATTTTTCCAGCCAAATAATCTAAAGGAATACATTTAAATAGTTTCTTATAGGACCCACTTAGATACAGCTAACCTCCAATTCATACCTTCCAATTTATGCAGATATAAGCAAAAACTGCACTAGGTCAAAGTAGTTATAAAGGGCTGTCTGATGTAAAGTTCAGCAGCAAGAGTCAGCTCCTTAACGAGATCAGAAGTATGGTAGAAAGCCCTATCAATTCCCATTCCTGTTTCCTGCCATGATTCCAAGCCATACTCAGGGCCTTTTCAGCTGCTATTTATTTAGAAAACCATTCTTGTTTCATGTCTAGTTTGGCCACTGCACAGCCAAAACTGATTGTGCCTACAAAACTCTTCTGATAATTTACAATGATTTTCATTTATCCTAATATCCAGAGACCTTTGGGTAGTGTGGATGGCATATAAGTTGAATTAACGAATGACTAAATAAATAATATGAGAAGGCATAAGTGGGATAGATGCTAAGCCAAAGAAGACGATAACTTGGTTCCTGAAGAATGAACTCTCCTGCCATATGTCCTACATCTAATTCTACTTCTTGACTGCTTGTTGCTTCATGAGAATAAAAAAACACAATCTAGTATTCTGAGCCAAGACCAATATAATCTACAGCATGGGACCCACTGCAAAATAAGCATGTTCAGGATTACATTCCACATACATTTAACTCAGGTCGACTAGCTTCCACCTAGACATTCTTCCTTCCAAATATACTAATAAGACACCTTTGTGAATCGATGTAAGTGCATCAATGTATGCTGAATCAGGTCTAGAAATGGTAGCTGGTGTGCTGGACATGACTGTACATGCCCCAGAAACTCATGAAAACTGCTGTAGTCCTAGGCACAAACTTTTCCCAACACAATGAGCTTGAACTACATTGTCATGACTGAGCAACTAGGCTGGATACTTAGGTTTATACTCCAACATATCAAAATACAACTGAGTGAGGACGGCTACTATACAAAAATTACCGACAGCAAATCCATTGATGAGAATTGCCTCTCAGTAGATACTTATAAGCCAGTATTGCAAGAAGCCTTAAAAAGGTAAAGGTTCACCCTGCACATGAGTGCTAGTAGTGCCTGACTCTAGGGGTGGCGCTCATATTTGTTTCTAAGCCAAAGGGCCAGTGTTGTGCAAGTCTATGGTCATGTGGCTGGCATGGCCAAACACATTTCTGCACATGGAACACTGTTTACCTTCCTGCTTTTTATGGCTGAACCTATTTATTTATTTATTTATTTATTTATTTATTTATTATTTTTTATTTATTTATTTATTTATTTGAATATTTTTACCCCACCTTTCTCCTTGGAAAAGGACCCAATGTGGCTGACACTAATGGGGAACAATCTACAGACCAGAACATTTAAGACATATTCAAGTTAAGAACAGGGAATTAGAAGAGGTATCTTCTACTTGCATTGACGTGCTTTTGAACTGCTAGGTTGGCAGGAGCTGGGGTTAACAACAGGAGCTCACTCTGCTGTGAGGCCGTTGGGATTTGAACCGCTGAGCTTTGAGCCACCACACCCCACAAGCAGCCTTACTGTATAATAAAGGTAATGAAAAATGTGAACCTATATTTTATTAATGGAAATGCAGAGGCTGTACTGACATTCACAGCCACAAGGCTACTAGTAATAAATCACTTCAGACAGTAAGTATACACAGAATCACTACAATGAAGGTAGGCAGGTATCATTTCACAGCTCCATCAGAATTTTATTCCAACTTAAACTGGAATAAGTTAAAGATTCCTGAAGGATTCTTTTACTAGTTGTTTTACCCTTAGAAATGATCACACATGAACCAGAACCGCTACATATGATGTAAATGTGCTGGGGCGTTTGTTCTGCAGTCTTTAACAAGTAGGGATGTGAGATCTCTCACCAGTGTCTTGCTTCTGGTTGGGACTGCTTTTTAAGAGTTCTCCAACCCACACAAGAGAGGGAAAATGAAGAGAACAGACTGGCAACAGAAGGATTAACCTAAACTGAATGATTTTCTTGTTAGATGTGTGTTTATTGATTTACAAAGACTGTAAACCAACTACCCTACACACTATTTTGTAGTGGAAAGATCAAGCATAAATGTAAATAATATTGCTCAGATTTGCTCTGACACAGATGCTGTAGCTGATACAGTTCCTGTGAATTTACAGTGGTCCCCCACCCTTTCGCGGTTCATATGCTGCGGTCCCGCTATATTGCAGGCCTTCTTTTCCCTTCAAAAAACAGAGGAACTACACCTCTGGTGATGTTAAAAAGCAAGTTTTTCTTTCTAATTTCAGCAACTGTGTTGTAAGGAAAACTCTAGGTTGGAAACTTGTGCTTGTCTGGTCATCTGAGGCTCCAGGTCAGTTGGAAACTGGCCACTTGGCTCTTATTTCCTTCTTAGGTCAAAATATGTCACAAAAGTATATACAGTGGACCCTGGTATAACAAAGCGTTTGTATAACATAAATCTGTATAACATAAAAAATTCTGGAGAGAGGGGAAATAAACAGAATCGCCTATGGGGCAAATCTGTACAACATAGAAATGGTCGCAATTAGGTATCACTCTGTTTTCAATGCATTCCTATGGGAAATTTGTATAAAGGAAAATTTGCTTAACATAATTTCATTTGGAACAAATTAATTCCTTTATACAAGGTACCACTGCATCTGGGAAAGCAGATGACAAGAGCTGAGTTAGGTACTTGACTGCACAACCAGAAGATGGTCATCCATTTCTAACTGTGCTTGCAAAGAAAAGAGGCAACCTGCATAGCCTTGGGAAAGCTACACATTCCCAGGTTGCCCCTAGAAAAAAATGGGATGGTAATACACTTCTGATTATTCTGATGCTATTATTAAATCATGGAAAGGGCTGTCATAATTCAGAAGTTACAGTAATCCCCCGCCTATCAGGATATGCGGATGGATATGCGGATGGAGGTCGGGTGTGGCCTGGGGGGGGGTGGCACACTTCTTGCCTGGGCTGCTCTGAGAAGTCTCGGAGCAGCGAGGGGGAGCGGCGCAAGGGGACTGATCTGGCATGTCCTGCAGTCCCACGATACAGCAGGACCGCAATACATGAACCGCAAAATGGTGGGGGGTTAAGGTAGCACTTAATTTACTGTTGTTTAAGAAAGGAATAATGTACGCTCTTCTACCGATGATAAAATAATGTCATAGACAGGCCCATACAAATTGTTAACTGTGTTCTGTTCCTTTTCTTACTGACTTTAGTTTGCAATAGCAAAAAAGATGCAAAGACTGGGTCACAGCAATATAAAAGACATGTAGAAGCTGTGTGTGTGTGTGTGTGTGTGTGTGTGTGTGTGTGTGTGTGTGTGTGTGTGTGTGTGTGTGTGTGTGTGTGTGTGTGTGTGTGTGTGTGTGTGTGTGTGTGTCAAGGTTTGCCAAAGTACAGGAATCACACTATACCACCTCATAGCCTAACAGATGCACAACAATAGCCACAGTAAGAGGTGGGGGAAGAAAGCAATGGATGGTGGAAAAGAAAACTGGAGAATGGGAGGGGTATTTGAAGTACTGGAGTATTTGCATGGAGGGAACATAACTGGTTGAACAGAGGCATCCATGTTAGAAGTGAAGCTGCCTTGGAACATGATGCTGCAGCTGTCACAAGTGCAGATATGAAATGACATTTCAAAGTTAACATAAGAACATAAGAACAGCCTTGCTGGGATAGTCCACAGCCCATCCAGTCCAGCATTCTTTCTCACATAGCAGCTCACCATTTGCTTCAGGGTATTACAAAGCAGATGTCTTCACCTGCTTACGATTCCCTGCAAATGGCATTGAGAGATCTCCTGCCTCTCTCTCCAACCCAAAGGTTGTCCTTAGGCATCCATCATGATAGCCATTGATACCCTTGTTCTCCATGAATCTGTCCAATCCTTTCTTAAAGCTCTCAAGGCTGACAGCTGTCACCCCTTCTTTGGGCAGGGAGTTCCACAGACCAGTGATCCTCTGGGTGAAAAAGTACTTTCTCTTATTAGTTTGAGATCTAGCACCCAAAAGTGTCATGTGTATTGTAGCCAAGTGATTGTCTACTGGTGGTGAAATATATTCTGCGGAGATGGGAGACAACTTCCCTGGCTCGGGAATGTAGTAACTCTAGACTTTGCATCAGCAGTTAAGTGTTGTTCTTGTTATGTTCACCACCAAAATATCTCAGCATTCCAGGAGCATAATAACCAATGGCAACAGGATCCCTGACTTCTGAAGAGTCTCACTGCTTTTAGGGCCAGACCAGAAACTGTAAGCATTCTCCAGAGATGGAAAGTTCAAAGCGATTTGGTTCCTATGAAACATTAAAAATTGCCACTTCAGTTAATGAGGCCAGGGAAAAAAATAGGAAGGGGGACAATGTTAGTGACACAAATGAGGTGTGGAAGGGACAATTAAATTATCCGAGGAAATGTAGTTGCATTTTAAGGTGTGGCATCACTGATGCAGTTAAACAGGTTTTCAATCCAGAAATATAAAACGCGGATCAACTTGAAAATAGCTCTAATGGAAAGTATCTTTGGAGGATTTGGAAACCGGATCCCATCTGGAAAAACTGTAAACTTCGGTGACTCGTGAAAGGTTACTTCCCTACCAATGAGCCAATAGGTGTCATGAAAGAGCAGTAAATTATTAATGTTACATTATAGGCCCTGTGGTGACTATATTGCAACACTTGTCCATGTGTTACCGTTTTGCTGTTTTCACTGAGATGGATGCAAAGAGCTAATTTGTCCTTTGTTAGACAACACACTGAGCTGTTCATCAAGTTTTTATGTATCTTTTCTTTCTGGCAGATCCAGATAACCAATGACAATACAGTCTGCAAATGTTTTAGCGGCAATAACTAAAATAAGGTCAACTATGGTTTCAAGAGTATCTGAAGAACTACTCCCTTTTTTATTTTTAAAAAAGTTGTATTTTCAAAAATGTTTACTAGTTGAGTTTGGGAAAAGTGTTTGAGGAAGGATTCTGTACTCTGTTCCCAAAGCCGTTAGACTAGCTTTGGGTGAAAAACCAGGATTGGCCACAGGGCGTGGGGTGGGGACTATTTTCCTGTCATCCCCACATGGTTGAGATTAATGTTAACAGATTAATAATCTGTATCACAATGCCCTTCACTTACAAAACCACCAATATGGTTATTAATCATTCCACCAGTCAAAATGAGTACTATACTCATGATCCTGCTGTAAGTAACTGTTCTGAGCACTGACTAACACTGGAGACAAGTAGTGGTCATAGGCTGACCATTTGATCTGAATGGATCCTGATTAGGGATGGGCACCTTACGAAAAAACAATACATTGTTTTATCGTTTGGTAACATTTCAAACCATTTCAAAACAAAACAAAACAGCAAACATGTCCCGAACTGAACCGAAATTATGTTTTTGGTTGGGGAGGAAGTGAACTGGGGAGCTGCCGCCAGATCTCACTTCAGCAGCGAGATCTGCCAGCGGTTTCCCTGCTTTGTTTTTGACCGCCACCACCTCCCAGCTGGTTTTGACAGCTCGAGCTGTCAAAAAATCCCAGCTGGGAGGCAGGCAGCTAAGAAGAACAGAGTAGTCCGGCAGCAGTAAAATTGCTACCTGACTGCTCCTTTCCCCCCTGCCACCCCCTCCTCCCAGGGGAGTGTTTTGGACAGGGAGTCCTGTGGGCAGTGGGGGCAGTCCCCACTGCCTACAGCACTCCCTGTCCAAAATACACGCACAGGAGGAGGGGGTGGCACGGGAGAAAGGAGCAGGGGTGGTGGGCTGGAGAATTTTTGAACCCCCCGCCGCAACAGCGAGAGCGCTGGTGGTGGGATACTTTAAAAAGCCTCTACTCCACCACCCTTCGTGGTGGGCTAGAGGCTTTTTTACATGTCCCGGTGCCCTAGTGAGTGCACTGGTGGCAGGACATTTTAAAAAGCCTCTAATCCATCGCAAGGGGTGGTCAACCAGAGGCTTCTTTGAATCCCCCGCTGTAACAGGGAGAGCGCTGTTGTGGCAGGAGATTCAACACAGCCACCAGCCCACCAGCCCTGGGTGGTAGGCTTTAGGCTTTTGAATCCCCTGCCGCAACAGCGTTCTCCCTGTTGTGGCAGGGGATTCATTTCATTTCTCATTTCATTTTGTAACTATTTTTAAAAAAAAAATAGTTAATTGTGAAACAAAACAAAGTGAAATGGTATTTTTCCATTCCATGTCCATCTCTAATCCTGAAAACTTTTACTGATCTGAGGAAAGGGAGGAGAGGAGCAGGAACGAAGATACTGCTGTCCCCTACTTATTCTTTCTTATTCTGCTGTACCCCTGCAGAAGTAAGCATCTTTTCAAGATTCTCTGCAAAGGACACAGGGTTTAGGCTGACTAGGCAACTCTTCAAAAGCTTCTGCAGCCATGTGCATGCAGAGAATCACAAAATCATATAGTTGGAAGAGACCTCAAGGGCCATCTAGTCCAACCCCATGCAGGAACCCCATCACAATATTTCCGACAGAGGCTATCCAGCCTCTGCTTAAAAACCTCCAAAGAAGGAGACTCCACCACCCTTTGTGGCAGCATATTCCACTGCCGAACAGCTCTAACTGTCATGAAGTTCTTCCTAATGTTCAAATGGAATCTCTTTTCCTATAGTTTGAAACCATTGCCCCGAGTCCTAGTCTCTGAAGCCATGGAAAACAAACCTGTTCCCTCTTCAATATGACATCCTTTCAAATATTTAAACATAACTATCCTATCCCCTCTCAGTCTTCTTTTAGAGAGGCTAAACATTCCCAGTTCCCTAAGCCGTTCCTCATAAGAAATTTTAACTCTTTCAAATATCAATTTGTTCCTGTCTGTGTCCTGTGCTCTCTGAATCGAATACACATAGGTGTGTGTGTGTGTGTTGTGTCGTTACAGTCATGACCGACTCTTCGTGACCCCATGTCCATGGAGTTCTCTTGGCAGGAATACTGGAGTGGTTCGCCAGTTCCTACTCCAGGCGCCTACAGCACCTAGTATTCCCTGGTGGTCTCCCATCCAAGTACTAACCAGGCCTGACCCTGCTTAGCTTCCGAAATCAGGCGAGATTTTTATCTAAACATTCCCAGTTCCCTAAGCTGTTCCTCATAAGGCATTTCCTCCAGACCCTCAACCATCCTGGTTGCCCTCCTCTGCACCCGCTCGAGGTTGTCAACATCCTTTTTAAACTGAGGTGCACAGAACTGGACACAGTACTCCAGGTGGGGTCTGACCAGAGCAGAATAGAGTGGCACTATCACTTCCCTTGATCTAGACACTATGGTTCTGTTGATGCAATGCTGATGCATTGGCTTTCCTGGCTGCCGCATCACACTGCTGACTCATGTTCAATTTATGGTTCACCAAGACTTCCAGATCTCTTTCTTCCTTTTTGGAGAAAACAGAGGCAAAGAAGGTGTTGAGTAGTTCTGCCTTTTCCTTGTCTCCTGTTAGTAACTGGTTATCCTCACCACACAGAGAGCCTATCATTTCCTTATTTTTCCGTTTGCTGCAGACATAACTAAAGAAACCCTTTTTACTATCTTTAATCTCTCCGGCAAGTTTAAGTTCATTTTGCGCTTTAGCTTTTTTACCACCCCCCTGCATATATTAGCTGTTTGCTTATATTCCTCTTTGGTGCAGTCTTGCACATACTCCTGTGCAAAGGCTACAGTAATATAGTATATACTAAAATGTTTGTTCACATTCATAAAAATCTTATACTAAAAATGTTTGTTCATATTCATAACATTCTTCTTTAAGCGTGTTAACAACTTCTCAGTTTACTAAAAGAGTTAGGACACTTATAACATTCACATCTGTGCATTTTTAATAGCATACATAAATGGAAACAACCCTGAAGGTATTTATTTAGTTAGCTATGTTTATTAAAACATTTCTAACTGCCCTGTATCAGCAGATCTCAGGACAGGATACAATACATGAAATAATCACCTTAAACCATCCAAACACATCAGAAAAATAAAAGAATCGGAAATATTATCGCTGAGCTGTATTGTTCCAAACATAGATCCTAGAAAAATATGCAAGAATATTAATGGATTAAAAACCTCTTTAATTAGGATTTAAACAGCACACGGTGAAACATAGTGACAAAATGCTGCAAACATAGAATAAGGAGACCCAGAGAGAAGTCCTTACGCACAGGCACAATGCGAGAAACAACATATGCTGCAGCAGAAGGCTACTTTATTTTTGTTTTGGAAGAAAAAACACTCTGCCAATTTCTCTACTTGTTTCTAGCATTATACGTTGTACCATGGTATTTGCCAGTGATATATATTACATTACTATCCTGTCCGCACAAACAAGGGAACGATCTATATATGCCATTAGAATCTGATTCAAATACAACACTTCACTCTCTCCACCCACTTCCCTCTTTTTTTTTAAAGAAAGACTTCCTTGCTGTTTAAAAGAGTTGATTAAAAACTTTTAAGCAAAGGGAAGGAAGATAATCTTTGAAATGGAATCTACTATAGGACAGAAGCCAACACACAGGGCACTGAGCCTTTTAAAAAAGAAAAGAAAAGAAAAGAAAAGAAAAGAAGGAGGCCACCCACAGTGCCATTGTGTTCATAGGACTTCTCTGTCACATCCTGAAGCCATTTCCAGGATAAGCAGTTTTGTACTTCCATTTAGAAGAGGCTGGGATATATTGGGAACACGCATATGGAAACACTTTCAGGGAATCCGTTTCCATGAAATCTATAATGAGCCAAGTGGCTTCAGATGTGATTGTGTGCCTCAGATTAGCCAAAAGAGGGCTGGGAAGGAGGTACAAATCCATCATAGCAGCCCTTATTTCAATTTCATTAACCATTCTCTTTCTTTCTTGCACATGCATCCACTCGAACATACATGTGTGTGCGTGCGCGCACACACACACACACACACACACACACACACACACACACAGAGAGAGAGAGAGAGAGAGAGAGAGAGAGAGAGAGAGAGAGAGAGAGAGAGAGAGAGAGAGAGAGAGAGATCACCGATACACTGGACCCAACGATAAATCAATCAAGCCCAAAGGAGAAATCATTCCCTGTCTTTCTGTTCCTGAAATAGTAGCGTTATCACAATATTCTCATCATAAATCAGAAAAGACTGTCGATGTTAGATGTCTTCGGGGTTTTAATTACCTTTCCCACTCCAATATGCTACGGAGTAGGGATATGTGTACCATGGGCATAATGGTTAGGAAGTTTTAAATGTCTATGTATTTACCATGAATGGCCATTTCCCCAAACTTCACACAAATGAGAACTCACGGTGATGTGGAGATGGTAAAACCGGTCTACAGGTGGGATATCAGCAGCTTATGTATGGCAAGTGAGGACCTCTGAGCTGCTGAAAAAGTCCCAACAGAGACTGTACTTTCTGAGAGGGCTCAGAAAGAATAACATCACCCAGAGACTATTGGTGTCTTTTTATCGTTGTTCAGTAGAAAGTATATGTGTATGGTATGCCAGTTGCACAGTGGCTCAGAGGAAATCGCTCCAGAGGGTTAGCAATATGGCACAGAAGATGCTCACTCCTCACATTGGAGGAATTACACAGCCCCCGCTGTCTTAAGAAAGCTCAGAATATTATAGGGGACATTTCTCATCCTGGACACACTCTGTTTGTACTGTTGCCATCGGGCAGAAGGTATAGCTCTATTTAGAACAAGGACAGAAAGAGTCAGAAACAGTTTTTACCCAATAGCAGTAACCATGCTAAATTCTGTTAAAATTAAGTTGATGGGTAATATTAGTGTTGAATGTGTAACATGTGTATTGCATGGGGGATTGTGTATGGCTGTTGTAATTTTATTTATATATTTTATATATTTTTATATTTATATGTCACTAGATTTTCCCAAATGGGAACTTAAGGCGGTTAACAAATGTAATGTACCACAATTCAAAAGAAATAATAATGTTGCTGTTTTTTAAATTATAGTTTTTATGTCTTGGGTATGAATGCTGTAAGATGAGAGAGTGTAGGGCTGTGTGTATATATATAGTTGGTTTTATGTCAGTTTTAAATGAGTACAAGTGATGTTCTGCTTTTGAATGTAGGAGTACGTGTATGGATGTTTGTTCTTAAATGGTAGATTTTATATCTTGGATTTTTACACTGGGGCATGTGAATGAGCTGATTGGATGGCACATTTTAATCTCGTATTTTATACAATGACAATAAATTCTGTTCTAAATTCTGTTGACATATGAAAATGTAATAATCCAAATAGGCCAGTGTAATGCACCTTTGTATTGCTTACAGGCTTAGAGTAATGTTCAGAGCCATACTGTATTCTGGCCAGAAATCTTCAGGTTCAAGACCAAACTATCTTTCAAAATGTCTCTCTTTTAAAAATCAAAAGTAATCCAGGAGACAACAACAGTGGGGATCATCTCATTGATTGGGAGAAAAGCAGTTCAGATGAAGTGACTTGGATAAGAAAATAAGAACGACACTTTGTTATACTTTTGTCTCCTCTGCTGTATTTAAATCACATTTTTAAAACAGGGTTACTTTTGGCTGCTTTTGCCTTCTGTATAATTTAGTATTTTACTCTCCTTCAAATGCTCTGTCCCCCCACCCCCCAATAAGGGATGGTGAGTATTTAAAATAAACAACTCTTCATGTCAGCAAAGTTTCCTCCCCTAAATTCAGGAAAAGTAAAAGCTGCTCTGAAAGTGCTAGGGAGAAATAAAATCACCTGGACAGATGGAACACCAATACCCCTAGATCAAACCACTGAAACTCAATCTGTCAAAATCCTAACAAGAATATGCCCCCAGATACAGAAAATAAAGCAATGGCCCATAGACTGAAAATGTTCAATATGCATTCTAGTGCACATTACTTCAGTTTCTCGTACAAGCAAAGAAACTTTCAGGGTGTTGTATGTAACAAAGTTTTTTTTTACCTTATATAGAGTGAGAAATCCTTAAGTAGGATTCTGACAAGGAAGAGGCACTCAAGATCACATTGCAAATATCCACTTCCTACTACTGGAGAGTGGAGAATGCAAAAAGGTTTCAGAAGATCAATCTATGTGTTACAGACAACAGCAAAGTGTTTGACGGTGTAGATCATGAGAAGCTATGGGTTGTTTTAAAGGAAATGGGTGTCCCTTAGCACCTAGTTGTCGCAATGCACTCCACAGCTTACCTATATCGCAGAGAAGAAGCTACCATTGCAACAGAATATGAAGAGACATAATGGTCTCCTACAGGCAAAGGGATCAGACAGAGAATCACTTTATTTTCTTATCTGCTGAATCTATAGACAAAGCATACCATGTGGAAAGCCAGACTAAATTTGTACAAAGGAGGAGTACAATTTGGTGGAAGAAACATAAGCAAGATATATTCAAATGATACCCTCTTACTGGCAGAAAGCAGTAATGACTTGAAATGACTTTTAATGGAAGTGAAAGAAGAAAGTACCAACACAGGACTGCAGTTGAACATTAAAAAGGCAAAAGTCGTGCGTAAAGAACCATGCAACTGTAATGTAACAATGACAACGAAGAAATGAAAACAGCTAGAGATGCTGTATATCTTGGTTCAATTATCAATCCAAATGGAAACTGCAGCCAAGAAATAAGACGACAACTGAGACTCAGGAGGACACCAATGAAACAATTATTAGACGAAATCATCAAGTATAAGGATAAAGGTCACCGTTGACCAAGACCAAGATTATACATGCTCTTGTACTGCTGATCACTGTGTCTGGTGCGAAAGCCGGACAAGTAAAGAAAGTAAAAAAAGCTGACAATTAAAAAAGAACCAATTTGTTTGAAATCTGGTGCTGAAGCAGACCTTTACAGATACCCTATATTGCCAGAGAGATGAACAAGTGGGCAAAATTAAATCTGGAGTAGAAATGGGCACGAAATGAATTTATTATTTGTTTCATTATTTGTTATTAGTTTCATTAGGGAATGAAATGAATAACAAACTGACCCATCACAAAAAAATGGCCGCTTGGCACTGTCATCGGGAGCGGGGAGAAATGTTTAACGAGGCCCCTCTTCAAGACGGGGCTCTTTAAACATTTTTCCCCACTCCCGATGGGAAACTTATCTTCCCCACCTCACCTCTCAGCTGCTCCTCGCTGGCTTCCCTGCACCTCGTTTTCTGGGGAAACGGGGCACAGGGAAGTCAGTACAGAGCAGCTGAGAGGCGCTGGCTGGGGGGAGCTCTTTCCCCCACCCCACCCTGCATTGGCTGGAGGGAAGATTAAGCCTGCTCTTTCCCCCAGCCAAACTATGTTGCATAAGATCACTACATACACAAAACGAATAATGAAGCAAAACGAACCAACAAAACAAATATTTTTTAAAAATAGTTAAAAACGAAATGAAATGAACCAAACCTTAAAACAAACTGAACCAAAACGAATGCCCATCTCTACTCTGGAGGCAAAAATGTTGAAACATAGAAGGTTCTACTTTGGGAACATCTGGATTATCTGGAAAAGACAATGATGCTGGGAAACTCTGGAGGCAGCATGAAAAGACCAAATATGAGATGGGCTGGTTTCCTGAAAGGACCCAACAGCTTGAGTTTACAAGAGCTCAGCAGAGCTGTCAAGGGTGAGGCATTCTGAAGATCACTCACTCATAGGGCAGCCATATGTTGGGAGGTGAACTAAAAAAATGAAGTTCAGATGTTGCTATCATTTACTCATCCATTCAATCTCATTTTTTCATTGCTAATTAAGACTGCCATTGGGTTCTTTTTCCTCACATCATAAAGCAGCAAGCAAAAATACAATAACTTTTAAAGTAAACAGATACATCTAATTCTGCATCAAGAGTACTGGCGGGGAAACGGCTTCCCTTAGGGGCAGAAATAAGTGGAAGGCACAGCTCAATAGCAATCAAAATCCTAACCAAACATCTAGCATGAGCACTTCTGAGTTCTGCAGGAGGAAACCCATTTATTCTGAGCCCTTCTGAGCAATTTCTGTACACAGGAAGAAAACCACAGCTGTTTTTAGTTGATGCCCTGAATCCTGACACCTTTCTTCAGCCCAGCTTTCTGTCTTCCGCTGATGCCAAAAGGCACACCCAATGCTATTCTCAACGTTACATGGTGATATTCAGTGAAATGTGTACACAACACTTGTGACCCAAGCACTGATGGGCAAAAAAGTGTCTTTTCTTTCACACACCCCAATGCGGCTTTGCGACCTTTGAAAGTTAAAATACATCTTTTATTACTGGTCTTAAAAGTTCTTTGAAGTCTGTGCAAATGTCACCAGACATCTAAGCGCTCGCCCAGCCTCCAGCAATAACAGCTCACCACATGCAAATGTTTTGTGCTTTGGATGTCAGACAAGAAGCACAAGTAGAGAAGGCACATAAGCTGCTTGCGTTCCTTCGGTCCGTACTTGTTTCAAAATGTGGAGTCACAGCCAAGCCACGATTAACAGGCATATCGCTTTACACTGCCACCATGTCACAGTGAAGGCACTGGAACGATGCTGCTCCACACACCACCAACCAAACTCGGATGTGACAAGGGCAGGCGGTTGCTATGTACTGACTCTACGCTATTGCAAACGCACTGCCCCAACACTCAGAGATGGCAGAGAATGGGTAGAAATGAGGAGGCAAAAAGGAGTGCCCAAGTTAATCACAACCCCACCTACCCTTCCACGACTTCAAATGTACCATAATTTTGAGTCATCTTTCATAGGTTGATACTTCACATCTATCTCATCGCTGTTTGCGGTCCTGCTTGGGACCGGTACAAAGTAATTTAACTGCACGTCCATTGCAGGACGAGGGGAGTTTGTCCCGACCACGCCCCCTGAGCTGCAATTTAAGCGGGATGAGAGATTCCTCACTCTGGCCTCGGGAATCTGCTTGTCATGCTTCTCATTCCGAGACAAGTGCCCGTGAGGTAAGGCTCGTCACGCAACGTGCCATTTTCCATCTAGTGGCAGGAGTGCGAAGTGCCATTTGCCAGTACATTCCCTATGGAGTCAGCAACACAGTGCAGAGATTAAAAGACAAATGCCTCAAACTTAGCTCCGTAACGCATTGAAGGCAAGGTTTGGAGAATCAAAACATCGAAAAACGGAAGGTCGGCCACCCCCCCCCCCGGAGAACAAAGGCATGGAATTTCATATCTCATCACAGAACGAGGACGTGCAGTAACAGTCATGCCAGTATCATCCATCATGCCCGTGCATACACGGGAACAGGGACAGAACCAGAAGACGACCATGTGACCGTGACCAACATCAACATGCAACGAACTTCCTCCCGGGACAAGAATGGATGTGAAGTAACCGTCATACACAGACAACGGTCACCCTCTGACCATAGCTCTTGTCCTGCCATCATTAACTAGTCATGTTCATTAAGACAAAGGCAGCAGCTAATTGTGGTACAGCGACAGCATATACAAACTACAGTGGAGCTTAATTCATGTATCAAAATATGCAACACAGAGCTGTATCCATCAGTTCCCACACTGTGAGGCCATGTGAGAAAAAAGGGAGATGTGGGGAAACAACAGCAAAATTGTGCTGTGAGCCCTTTTCATGGTGGCTGGATGGCACCAGCAGAATGGTGGGTTTTTATAAAGGTTCTTTTATGCTACTATTTTCTTTCCAGTTGTATCTATTGTTTATATTATATATTTCTTGGCAGTTATCCTGAGATTTCGTGATGAACAACAACTTAGAAATTATCTAGAAGTTGAGTCATGGCAACTGAATTTCTTTTTCTTGAGAGATTGAAATGTTTTGCTGCTCATCCAAACAGCTTCATCAGTCTGAAAAAAGCTAGTTGTGAGTCCTCCATTTTATAGCACACTTTGACCTCTTGTCACCCTGGACTAAACTAGACTCAGAAAATGAACCATGGCCTGAATAGGCTAGTTAGGTAGTAGAGATGGGCACAAAATGGAAAAATTGTGTTCCGTTTCCGTTCTGTTCGTGGCCCATCTCCCTCCGTTTCCGTTTCCTACAGTTTTTTAAAAACAATTCATTTCCGTTTTTCTTTTTTCGGAAACGGGGGTCTTACTTTGCTGCACCGGATGACAGCGGCGTCATCCGGCATGGGAAAGATCCCTCTCTCCGCCCTCTGCCTCGATGCATGGCAGCCCTGTGGTCTGTCATTTCTGGGGCGGAGAGCTGGACACGGGGCTCCAATCCAGCCTCCGCGTGTGGAGACCGGATTGCAGCCCCCTCTCTCTGCCCTCCACCTCGATGCATGGCAGCCCTATGGGCTGTCATTTCCAGGGTGGAGATCGCTGGACAGGGGGTTCTGATCCGGCCTCCGCGTGTGGAGACCGGATTGCAGGCCCCTCCCGCTGCCTGCCGCCCCGAGAATGACAGCCCGTCAGGCTGTCATTTCTGGGGCGGAGAGCTGGACACGGGCCTCGGATCCAGCCTCCGCGCGCAGAGACCGGATTGCAGGCCCCTCCCGCCGCCCACCACCATGCATCTCCAGAGGGCGGAGAGAGGGGCCTGCAATCCGGTTTCCGCACGCGGAGGCTGGATCGGAGGCCCGTGTCCAGCGATCTCCGCCCCGGAAATGACAGACCACAGGGGCTGCCATGCATCGAGGCGGAGGGCGGAGAGAGGGGGCTGGGATCCTGCATCCGCGCACGGAGACCAGATTGCAGGCCCCTTCCTTCCTGTCCAGCGATCTCCGCCCCAGAAATGACAGCCCGGCGGGCTGCCATGCATCGAGGCGGAAGGCGGTGAGAGGGGGCTCCGATCCGGCCTCTGCGCGCAGAGACCGGATGGCAGCCCGTTCTCGACTCCGCCCCTAACTGGACCAGGAAGCCGGAAGCCGGAAGACTGGACCAGGCAGGAAGGCCAGCAGCACCAGCAGGTAGGAGGACTCATTCTCATCACGCGGCCAGGCCAGTAACGGAAACAAACAGAACAAAGAAAATTTTCTTGGTTCTGTTCGGTTCGAGCCTGGCCCGTCCAAATGGTCGTTAGTCGTACTGTTATGTAACGGTAACGGAGAACGGAAACGAAAAAATGGTTGTTTCATGCCCATCTCTATTAGGTAGACAACAGTCTCAATAGCCTTAATGTGAACAATGACCTGAAGTTCTGAAACCCATAAAGTATGGGTCATTAGCTATAGCCTTGGTGGTGAAGGCATGAAGTATTTTTGATTTGTCTAGGTCTTGTTGAAATCACAGCCTGACCATGGCCTGGGAGTAGAAGTTTACAGGAAACCCACCGACACAAATCAGTACTTACTGTTTGACTCTCACCATTCATTACATTTCAGACCAGGATGACAAGAGATCAAAGTGAGCTATAAAATGGAGGACTCGCAGCTAGCTTTTTTCAGATTGATGAAACTGTCTGGACGAACAGCTAAACATTTCAATCTCTCAAGAAAAAGAAATCCAGCTGCCATGACACAACTTCCAGATAAACTCACCTGGATGACTGAGAATCTTCACAAACAACTTAGAAATTATTAAACATGTTATGTGACATTGCTTTCCAATTACAGGGCTTTCAAGATATGTGAGATATTCAAAAACTGGTTACCATTATCATTGTCTAGTGAATTTTTATTGTTGAATCAGAATTTGAATTCATAGCCACACACACACAAACAGACATTCACAACAGAATGCACAGGAATGATTCATTATTATCTTAATAACCCCCATGCCAATGGCAAGTATATAGTAGTGGCTCACTACAGTTGAGTAAATTAAGTGTTTAAAATTAGACATAGTGAGTAGATAGGAACAGGTATATAGAAAATAGAAAAAACAGAAAGAATATGAAAGCAGAACTATGAAATGCAAAAGCAAGAAGAGCATAATTGACTATTAAAATAAAATGGTAGCATGGAGACAAATAAGGGGAATAATGGCAAGAAACATCTAAAACGGGAACAAGAGATTAGAGACACCAGCAAGTTAAATTAACTAAAGGCCATTATTTGGCTCCAAATAGACAAATAAGCTGTTTTTTTTTTAAATTGCAAAACAATAGAGTACAGTAATACCTTGGTTTACGAGTACCTTGGTCTACGGGTGTTTTGCAAGATGAGCAAACATTTCTGATCAATTTTGCCTTGATAATGAGCAATGTCTTGCAATACAAGAATTGAGCTGGTCATATGATCAAAAGTGAGCTGATGGTGGCTCTCTTTCTAGGAAAAGGCTTTGGATGAAAACATATTGTCTTACATTCCTGAGGTTCATCTTGTGACTTATAAAATGAGATGGCAACAGGTAATGTAAGGTATTTAGATAACTTTATAAACCTAACTTTAGATAAATGATAAATATAAAAATACAAGCCAAGAAGTGAATTAACTGCCCAACTGGAAAAATATTTTGAACAAAAGTCTGTGAGGCCATCATTAAGACAACAGAAAAAGAGTAACTAGAAACACAGAAATCTAAGTCTGTGAAATGATTATATTTGTTTTGGAAGGGGTCTAGTTCTGAAATGAAACATGTCAGCATAGCTGCCATTCAGAACCTGGACTCAGCCTCCAGAACAAAATTAACTACTGACTTAACTTCCTTTGGGTCGCGAGGGAAGAAACACTAATCAGAAAGCAGCCTCCGACACATCATCCCTCCTTCTCCCTGGCACTGGCCAATCAGGAGCTGTGCAACGACATGCATCATCCTACCTCCCTGTCTGATTGGCCAGCACCAGGGAGAAGGAAAGATAATGCATCGGAGGCTGCTTCCTGATTGGAGTTTTACCCTGCGCAACCCAAAAAAGGTAAGTCAGTGGTTTATTTTGTTCCAGAGGCTGGGCCCTGAATGTGATCTGTGCTACCGTGTTTTGTTTCGGAACTGGACCCCTTCCGAAACAAAACACCCATCACTATTTACCACCAGTTGAAAGGGGTTGGGATGGCTAAAAGTCAATAATTATCCCATATGAACATCCCCAGAAGTCCATATGTCTGGCAAAATGTCACCATTTATTTGTAAACAAATACTGCCATATTTTGACTGTTGGTGCATGCCTGCTGTCAGATCTTGTTAAACATTTGACATGGCTTGTCCACTACTGTTAAATATCAGTGGCTTCTGCATGCTAGATGGTAAGTATTCGCCAATCCAATATAAATATCTACTGCAAGTCAGCTTAAAAAGACTTCCAAACATGAACTCCTACTCAAAGATTGCTATAAAGATATATCATTACTGCTGTCACACAATGTATGAGTGCCAGTGACTGATGCTCTGCATCAAATGATTGCCAAATAGTCAGGAAGTATCTTTCACCCCCTAGATATGTGGAGAATGCATGAATGCATTTAATTTCTAGCACCAAGATCATCTTATAGCCTTGTCTTATTAGAGAGGAGTCAAAAAAGGGCAGCAGAGCTTCTCAGTTCCTCCTTTCACCACACTGCAGAAGGAGGATGGACAAGCATGCAGAGCTTAAGGAGGCCCCGTTTATCCTTCCTCAGGCTGTCAAAAAGAACCCCATAGTTTGATATTTGATAATATAACTATGAGCTCTCAAGATTTTGAGGCATAAAGTTCTCAGGAGCTGTTCAGCTGTCCCTTTGTCTGAGTGTATCCTCAGCTTTCCCATATCTCCACAGTGTGGCTGTTCTCCCAAGAGGCACATGGGGAATAGAACTACTGGCCTCTTGCTTAGCAGGCAGAGACACTCTCGCGGGGACTTTCCCCTCAAGACCGTATAATTGAGCTTTGATCCTGCATTCAATCCTATGGCTAAAGAAAGCAAGTCAAGGAGAAGGAGTTGGACTCGTGTTTACTTATCACTTAGCCACTACCGCACTTCCTTGAGCAGCCACTTTTTGTTTTGCATCACCTTATCTCCTCCTGCGGCCACATGGTTGCTACAGCGGTTCAGCAGTCCGCACTTAAGCGGTTGCTTAGCAATCGGCTTCCCTGTCCGCACTTTGCTGAACTGCTTTATACTTCAATTTTCAGTGACCACAATGTGAAAGTGCAGTATCGGCAAAGTCGGCAAACATGTTTACATTGCGGCAGGCTTTTTTCTGCGTGTCCTACAACAGGGAAATGGCAGAAACGGGGAGAAAACCGAAAAAAAGCAGTGTAGTATGTCTGCAAATTCAACCAAATCGCTTTAAAAGGGAGTGCAGGAATCGATTTTAGAAAATATCACCCCCAGTGGTCGTCTCAAGAAAAACCAAATATGGGCATAGCTAAGCAGCCCAATATGGGCGTGGCTAAGAGGGCTTTTCAGAAACAGGGATTTGAAAAGCGGACAGTGATTTTTAAGGCGATTTGTCTTTAAGGAAAAGGCGTTTCAAATCTAAAGTGTGGTAGTGGTCAAAGGCTTCATTTTCTCCACTTCCGACCCATCTCATCAACCCTCTTAAAGGAAGAAATGAGTTCTAGTCACAATGCTTTAGGATACCATCTTGTATCCCTCCCATGTTGAACATCTCAGTGATTTTCGTTTTTGAAGCTAGGTCGAAAAGATATGTTCCCTTTAAATGTCTGTTTTCAAACACCGTGATGTCCCCATTAAGAATTAGCATATTGTTTATACCAAAGCCAAAAGGGCCAGTTTGGAATAAATCATTACTAAAGCAGTTCAGGCTGTGAGGCCTTATTCCAGTTTAAGTTAATATACTTTTAATGAGCACTTCAGAAAAGGGATATGGTGCTTATGGAAAATGTCCCTAATTAATATCAGACCTCAAATTAGGAATAACAAAAAAAGGCAGTATCATTTGGTCTCAAGCTGGAACTCAAGTATATTTTGGCATCATTACTAACTGTTAGCAGCAAGTTCTGAAAACAGATGCAAATCCTGATATGTGCCCTAAATATAAAACACATTGCACAAAAAAGCCCAGATAAAGCATATATCTGTGCACTCACACATTGATTGCAGTGTGCTATTTCCTGTACCAGCAACAAATATATTCCATTTAAGAAGATCCCACCAGTTTCCTTCTCTTCAGTTCATAGCTTTTAAAACCCAAACTGCTCAAGCTTTATCTGTTTTCTTCTCTTGTTCTATGGTACGTTCTTCTGTTGGAAAGAGGAATCTAAAATAATTCTAAGGTCAAAATGTGTGTGTGTTGTGTCGTTACAGTCATGACCGGCTCTTCGTGATTCCATGTCCATGGAGTTTTCTTGGCAGGAATACTGGAGTGGTTTGCCAGTTCCTACTTCAGGCGCCTACAGCACCTGGTATTCCCTGGTGGTCTCCCATCCAAGTACTAACCAGGGCTGACCCTGCTTAGCTTCCAAAATCAGGTGAGATCGGATGTGCTTAGGGCATCTAGGCAACACTAAGGTTAAAATAGTTAGCATTTCAATTTCTGTGCTGTCCGTATCAGAGATCAGATATTTAATTGAGTAACAAGAGACACGACTAGCACACATATGCAGGGGGGAACATTTACCTTTTTAACAAGAGAGTAACTCAGTCAAAAGTTTCTTTAAATTTAAAGCCATGCAATTTTTAAATTTAAAACTATTTTTAAGAAGATGGAAAGTTTCTGGGTTGTTGTTTTTATCTTAACCATACTGAAAAAGGCCCTTAGAAACAACACTGATGGCTAGAGTCCTCTTCTTTGATTTCTGTAGATTCTCTGCACTATCCCATCTCACACTGGCTCATTCCTCTACCAAAGGCAGCAGTGCATGAGCAGCAAAGGAGCCAGGCAAATTTAGTTCTCCCTCCCTCTGAACAGTTCTCTTCCCAGAGGAAGAAACCATGTGTGCTTCAGCCCCACACCTAACAGTGGAGCACAAAGAAAAAGTGAATTTGTCAATGGATCGTGGTTGAGTAGGTCAAAGGCTTTGTTCATGGCTGCGGCTGGGCTGAGTTCATTAGTGCCTCCAAGAGTTTTTCCAAGCTGCTTGTGGACTCCTCATGTGAACTTTTGTGAAGCATCAACCAACCTTTCCTCTGCAATGCCTTCTGGCTGCCATCACTCCCCACAGCAAATCTGTTTTTATGATCACCTGATCTTGCAGGGTTGATGACATATTGGGTCGGCATGTGGGATTTGCAGGATATGTCCCCCAACCCCAGCGTTGCCTTGCTCCTATTCAAGAATATTATACATGCGACAAACCTCCAGTAACTGTTCCATAAGGCCATTGTGTCCAGCTCCCAGCACAATGCAGAAATTCAGGTTATACTGTATCAGATAGATGGATGCTTAACTCTCTTTTGAATGCTCCCAAGGTAATAGATTCCATCACCACTATGCACTAACAGTTTGAAAGTTTTCCCTTGAAATTTACCTGAAATCTGACTTTTTTAAAAAAATGTCCAGCCACGTAAACCTATGTACGTCCAATAGGTTTGTATGTCTTACAAGGTTCACATCATGTATACAGGTGCAGAACTCCTATCTAAGAATCTTTTAACCCTAGTTATGAGGTTTTTTTAGCTGTTTGGCCATGTTCAGAACATGGCCAAACAGCCTGAAAAACTCACAACTATCAGATCCCGGACATGAAAGCCTTCAAAAATACAAATCTTTTAATCACATCCTCTCTCTCCCTCTCAATACAAAATATCTCCAGTGAGCAGGATTAATAGGGGAAAAAGATACAGTAATGGAGAAATGACCTACTACATATGTAATTAATTAATTAATATACTGGTGTAAAGTGTATAGGATTTATTGCTATATAAATCTGCATCAGTTTGTGCAGCTAAGCAATTGTGATCCTGTTGTCATCCCCCCCCCGAGCACAATGACAATGATTACTTTGTGTGTTTAGAACTTTAAAGGAATGAGGCCAAACTGATAGACATATTATTTAATTAAGATGGTAGTATAAAGAGTGGGGAATGAGAAAGTAAGAAGGGCAAAATGAAGGGGTTTGGGTGATGGAGGTGGCAATATTTTTTTCAAAACTCCATGTTGCCATTTGTTTCTTTTCAGGCAGAAAATTGGGGAGAGGGGGGAAAATGGATAAATATGAAGTCAGATGCCTATCCTTGTAGGATACTATTATTGTTGCTAAACAGAAATAACAATTTAGCATCAACCTAGCTGTACAGTCGTCCCCTGCCATTTCGTGATTCATATACTGTGGTTCCAGTATATCGTGGGACCACAGTATATGAAGGAAGGGGCCCCTGGGGCAAGCTGTGTGGGCCTGTTTGAGGCATCCTGCACTTATCACAGGCCTGGCACTGCCCTGAGCAGGCTTCCAACGGGCTTCCCAGGCCTGCCAGAGGCCCCGGAAGTGGTTTCCAGCGAACTGGAAGTCACTTCTGGAAAACCAGAAGTGCCTTCAGGGTTGCCCAAAACCACTTCTGGGGCTTCTGACAGGCTTGGGAAACCTGGTAAGTGCAGGAGACCCCAGACAGCCCCCCCCCCAAGATGCTGATCCGACCCCGCATCCGTATATCACAGATTTTCCTTTATCTTGGGCCGGGCCGGGTCCCTAACCCCTGTGATAAACAGGGGATTACTGTAAAATGTTTCCCACCCCTAACTTCAACTTAACTGAATTTGATTTTTGGGCTCACTAACCATTAATTGAACCACTAACCTTTTCCTACAAAGTTTCCATTTCCGGCCTGCCTTTGTGCTTGAACTGGGAAGTGAGAGTCTATAGTCAGTTTTACTTGGATCTGACAACTTCTGGCCAAGTATTTTTGACACAGGCATCATATTTCAGACATTGAACAATGGTTTTCATGAGCAGTTCCACTACGGGAAGACAATCTTCACTGATATTCTACTCATCTGAGTCATGGTGCTATAAGGCCTAGGAGGGATTCTACATTAAGCTAAATACAGGTGCTATACGCTGTGGTAAGCTTTTGTTTTGAAAGCAAGTAAGTTTAGGGAGCTCCTGGGATAAAAAGCACACAATGCATATTAAAAATTGACCTTTGTTCAACCCATCTAATGTTAGGGTTTTGAGATTTCCACAAAAGGCCCTTCTTTTGGTCCTGCTATTCTTAAAGACATATTTAGTGGGAATGAGAGGAGGACCTGGATTTGTAATAGGATTTCTAGTATTGAGTTGTATGGCATTAGACAAGAATTACACTTAGTTTTATTTAACAACAAAACGGTGATTAGCACATTATTGACTACTAAGGAATGGCTTTGGGTGACATTCTGGCTCCACTAAAATCATCTGCAGAATTCTCACTCATTTCACCGTAACCAAAATTCCACTCTTTGTTTTAGTTTCTGGTGGGATGGATTCCATTATCTTTCCTAAACTTCCTCCCTGACACATGTACATGGGTTCTAATTAGCCACATGCATCTGAAGTTCATAGTTTGTTCTCTCTCTCTCTCTCTCACACACACACACACACACACACACACACACACACACACACACACACACACACACACACACACACACAGAGAGAGAGAGAGAGAGAGAGAGAGAGAGAGAGAGAGAGAGAGAGAGAGAGAGAGAGAGAGAGAGAGAGAGAGAGAGAGAGTATATTAAAAGTATATAAAGTACACATTGTGGTTACCAGATGTCATTTTAAAAACTTCTGCCTCATTCAGAGAGATCACAGAACATGGTTATTCTATGCTGTTCTACTGCTTGCTGAGCTCTAAAATAATCTTTGCATTTTTCACCAAGTATACAGATCTGGCATGCATGACTTTTTGTTACATACCTGTTTGCAAACATGCATATTTCAGTTACCCCCATTCCATTATAGATGTGCCTAAAGAGCCACCACCCATGCGAACAGCAAAAATGTAAGCCTGGATTTTACTAGGGTTTGTTAATAAATCCTCCCAGTGTAGCTTTCAACTGCTTCTGTCCTCCTGAGATTAAGTGAAGGACAGAAATAAAGCATGCAGCCTAACCAATGGCATGGATAAATGGCAAGGGTCTGTGCTATCTTTATGAGTAACTGTGAGGAAACAGAGTACTAAGGCTGCTGGACAGCACAACAGTAGCAAGGGAAGGAACTGACACACCCCAGGGAAACATATGCAATTCCCCTCTTTTTCTATGATAGGGTAGGTAGACTTTGGAAGAAGGGCTTGCTCTGGATTCTAAATATTGGCCACAACCTACATTCTTTGTTGTATATGAACTAAACACTTCTGGACACTGACATTAAGATACCTAACTCTATTTAATCAATAAACAGCAGGCAAGACTGGGGAGGGGGGGGTAGAGTGGAGGAGTGGCAACTTCATCCCTCTTACTAGGTAACACATTTCCCAGTTGCCTGGATTTGAATGTATGTTCCTAAAAGTAGGAGCCAGGGACAAGATAGGAATTCTCTTGGTATACCACCCTCCCCAAGGCACAACAACTTCTCTACCTCAGCTAACTGAACTGATTACAGGGGTGGTTTTGGAATCCCTCTGGCTCATCATGTTGGGGGACTTTAACATCAATGCCGAGGCAGCTCTGTCAAGGATTTCTGAAGACTTTGTGATGTCCATGCCCCTACTCATTCTGCAGGCCACACCTTAGACCTGGTCTTCTGCCCCACTATGTACATTGGGAACCTCAGGGTAAAGGAACTTTCTGTAGTCCCATTGTCATGGACAGACCATTATCTGGTGCACTTTAGGCTCACTGGAACTCAGGGCCTGGGCAGGGGTGGAAATCAGACAAAAGCAATTCGTCCAAGAAGGTTGATGGATCCAAATGGTTTTGTAGCTGCCCTAGGGGAGTTTCCCACCTCTTTGACAGATGAGTCCATTGACTCCTTAGTTGATCTCTGGAATGGGGAAATGAGCAAAGCCATTGACCTGAACACCCCTAAATGTTTCCTTCCTCAAAGTACAGCCAAACTGGTTACTTGGTTTACTAGGGAACTGGCAAATATGAAATGGGTTATCTATAGAGCTGAAAGGCATTGGCAGAAAACCCAAACTGAAACAGATAAACAAACAGTGAAAGGCAATTGGAAAGCTTATTTCAAGGCAGTGGAAGCAGCAAAGAAATAATTTTTCTCTACCACAATTGCTTTGGCACAGAATCACCCGGCGGAGCTTTTCAGAATTTGCACAACACTTTACAGCCAAAATTGTACAGATCCGGGCTGACATGGATGCTGCTATTGATCGGGAGCCTATAATTAAAACTGTCCCCCTTGCCTGTCCTGTATTAATGGATGGATTTCAGCCCCTACAGCCTGAGGATGTGGTCAGGACTCTAGAAGACATCAGGGCCAGCACATGTCTGTTGGACCCTTGCCCTTCCTGGCTCATAAAAGTTGCCAGAAAGGGTCTGGCAGACTCGTTAGGAAGAGTAGTGAATGCCTCCTTGCACCAGGGCAGGATTCCAGCATGCTTGAAGGAGACAACAGTAAAACCACTGTTTAAAAAGCCCCCCTTAGATACAACAATACTGAACAATTACCGACTAATATCAAATATCCCATTCTTAGGGAAAGTACTAGAAGGGGTTGCGGCCTCGCAGCTCCAGAGGTTTCTGGATGAAACAAACTATCTGGTTCCAGCTCAGCTTGGCTTCAGGCCTGGCACTGGTTGCCTTGATAGTTGACCTACACAGGGAAATGGGTAGAGGATCTGTTTCCCTTTTAGTATTACTGGACCTCTCAGATGCTTTTGACACTATTGACCACAGCATCCTCCTGACCCGTCTCTTTGAAATAGGACTTGCGGTCACTGTCTTGCGGTCAGTCCTTCCTGCAGGAGATAATGAAGAAAGTGGTGTTCAGCACCATGGCCAATGACCTGCAGGGTACTTCAGGGTTCTGTTCTGTCTCCTATGTTATTTAACATTTATATTAAACCACTGGGGGGGAAATTATTCAGAGTTTGGTGGTGAAGTGTCATCAGTATGCCGATGACACTCAACTCAACCTCTCGTCACCTCCAGAGTCCAAGGAAGCTATTTCAACTTTTGATCAGTGCTTAACTTTGGTAATAAAGATGGGCACAAAGCGCCAAAATAGCATTTCGTTTCGTTATTTGTTTTCCTGCACCCCATTTTATTTCGTTAATGACAAAATGATTATTTTTAAAAATTGTTTCGTAGTTCATTTTATTTTCCTTCAGTTTTTTACTTTAACTTTAACTTTTTCTATTTTTTATTTTCTTATTTTTAGCATGGTTGGGGATATATTTGTTTAGAGCTGAGAGGCACTGGCTTTTATTATTATTATTATTATTATTATTATTATTATTATTATTATTATTATTATTATTAGTAGTAGTAGTAGTAGTAGTAGTAGTAGTAGTAGTAGTAGTAGTAGTAGTAGTAGTAGTAATCCTGCTGACTGCATGCCTGGTGGGGTTGGCAGCATGCAGGGTGGTTCAGCAGCCCGCGAGCCAGATCAGGTGTTTTTATTTAAAAAAAAATTATATTTATTTGTATTTGTATTTGTATTTTTTTAATCCTGCCAACTGCGTGCCTGGCGGGGTCGGCGGTGCATGGGCCGGATCGGTTTTTTAAAACTTTTAATTTTTATTTTTATTTTTATTTTGGGGGGATAATTGAAGTCTCCCATGATTACTATTATGTCCCTCTTAGACATCTCCATGATTTGTCTCATCATTTCAAGGTCCTCTTCAAGTTTTTGATCTGGTGGACGATAGCACCCCCCCGCTATCACCTCGCTCCTTGGACCTGGTAGTTTAATCCACAGTGATTCTATGGTGGATTCAGACCCACCGTCAACCTCCATTCTGCTGGATTTTACCTCTTCTTTGACATAGATGGCCACTCCACCTCAAGCTTTCCTTGAGTGAATGACTACTACCTATTACGTGACTTTTAGATGGGAGTGTTATGTACTACTGCTTGGACTGAATCTGTAGTACCACTTGTGTTATTTCACCTGCAGTTTTCCATCTCTCACAGTGACATTTTTTCTTTATTTACTTATTACTGTTCTCTTTAATATTGCTTCTTAACGATGTAAGATGCCTCTTCACAATCTTTGTTCTCAGCGGTGAATTTTATCTTTAATGTCCTTGATAAGTGTTCTACACTCATTGTCTTTGCCTCCTTACTGGTAGGCAGGTACATCTGCTTGTCACTGAATCAGCCAAGCGACTGCAATGTAGTGGTAATGCCTCCTAACTACAACCATCCTCAAACCCCACTATAGGCATCACAGCTGTGGAAAGATAGTACAATGCCTGAGAACAAAAGAAAAGCAGTAGATGAAATAGGTGGGATATTAACTGAAAAAGCTAATATTATTATATTTATCTACAGATTGGAAGCTATGGGTACAGAAGCCGGAGGGACCAATTCATCCTCACCTAGCTTTAAGAGCACTATAGTTTACATTTCTCCAGTCACTCTGACCAGTCCTGCATAAATATACCTAGAATGATACATAAGTGGGTTTGCAGACCAAATAGTCCCAAAAGAAAATGTAAAACACCAACATAAAGATGCAGGTGTATCAAGTTCCTATGACCCTCCTTATACCAAGAGTACTGTCCCTGCACTTATTCAAAAATAGCTGCTTTCTTACAAAAATGCTACATATAACGGAAACCATGGAAATATTTGTGTGCTGAGTCTGCACACAAATATTGTAAAACCTCCCTGTCATAATATGAATTTAGTTAATAAGTGTTACACAGAAACAAAATTATCTTAATTAATAAATGTAATGTTCTTCAGAGAAACCATATTTATATGTTGGCTTTACTATGAAATGTGCCATTATATTTCATTCAATAATCTTAACATTTCTGGCCTTTAGTCCCTTTTCGGGGGGGGGGGGGGGGGATATAGGTTAAATAAGTATCTTCCTGGTCTTTTAAAAATACCTTTTATTTCTTTTACACTATTGTCCTCTTCAGCTACATTTTTCAACTGCCACAGTCCACTTACTGAACCTGGTGCTAGTTCTCATTTCCATATACTTTCTTATGTGCTCTGCTGTGCTGAAAGTATTTCCTTTAAATGTGTAGTGTGAAATATTATTAAAACTCACTTTCCCCCTTCTTTATTTTTGATGTAGTATTGCCACCACTGCTGCTACTACTGTAAAGATGGGAAGATGGTAAAATGCTGTGTTTTATTTATTTACATTAATTTATTATTTATTCTGTTTTTAAAATTACTTTAGGTTTTAGAAATGCCTATTATAACCCCCATTTCAAAGCAATAAAACTAGATCTTTCTATGCTGTGTTCCTTGGTGTAATACAGCCCAATGCTTTAAAAAATTAAAAGGCCAAGTTCCTTAACAATTACCAAATCAATTCCTCTCTGTTCAAGGAAAGAAATACAAAGAGGAAAGGGTCATCCAAGTAATCAGCCTTTTATTGAAAGCTAGAGGACAAGAGGCCGTTTCCTTGCTTAATCTATATTGGAGGGGGGGGACTTCTAAGTGCTTTGGCTCTTCCACCTCTTAGACCGCCATGCCAAAATGTGTAATGACAAGCGAGGCTTTAGGGCAAGATGCCTCCACAGCTGCTGCAGCCCCACCTGAGCCATCCCCCCTCAGGTACTGCCTGTGGCAAAGCTGCAAAAATAACTGAACTGACACAACTCAAAGACACAGAGACTACCAGGAGACAAGCTAAGTGAGAGTGGCTGAAGACTAAAACCAGCCACATGGGATCCATTCAAACAACACCAGATCGCACAATCAGAAGCCCAACATGGCTGACCAGTCATTTCAGAAGCTAAGAATTTGAATCTGTGTAAAGTGGGCATATGTTGACTCTGAACAGATGAGGGCAGTCGTTAAGTCCAAAGAGCTAGCTGCTGCTCTTTCTTTCAAAAATATTAGAAATTCCCATCTGCTATAAAATAAAATAAATTACAAAATTATAAAATAAATTACAAAGAATAAAAATAATCAAATCTTGTATTCCTCCTGGCAGCCCTTCAGCCTGGCAGAGATGCAGGGAAGGAAAGAATCATGTATATATTGTCTATCAAATGATTCAGTCTGAGGCAGGTGAGTGTCTCATCCCACTGTGGATGATTGAGCCTTCTACCCACCCCTCAAATTCTGATCCTGGGACACCATTTCAAGGAGTTAGTTCTACGGAAGAAAAAAATTAAGATAGTCACCTGGCTGAGACTAAAGCAGTTATATGAGTGTGGATATCATAGATATTAATAACAATGCCTTATGAGACAATCAGTCATTTCTACAAACTACCTTTGTAAAGGCATCAGTGTTTCAGTGAGGTTGGCACATGTCATTTAGGTTCTCTCTAACTTGCCCTCATCCATTAAAAATAGTGAAAAACAACAATGTTGCCCTATATTATAACACAGCAAATTATTTTAGCTAGAGATGGCTCACTGCATACATAAAGGTGTACACACATAGCATACTTGTTTAAAATAACTAATACTAGTTTCAGAACTAGCTAGTGTGCAATATTTATAAATACAGTACCTTGTTTTTACTTTCCTTCTACCACAGTGTGGCAAGAGGAAAATTAAAAATGAAGTCTTCCAACCCATTCTGGTTTTGCATTCAACCCTGAAGTGACCTGGGCTCTGATAGAGATTCTCCAAGATACAGTAGTTAAGCAAAGGACCTTTCTTCATCTATTGCATTTAGAAGAGTAAGTTATGATCAGCTTGATACCATACTATTACAGGCAAAAAGACTTGGGACAATAATGAGTGAAACCTACTTATGAGTGAAACAAATGAGGAGGGACCATTAAAAACAAAAAAGATATAGATAGATTAGACAAAACAAAGCACCTCTTGCTGCAAGTAGCGTGTAAGAGACCTGACAGCTCAAGGGATTTTCAGGCATCCAAGCAACAGGGTGAAAGGAAGGTGAAAGTAAGGAACAGCTCACTGGGAATATCAGCTGCTAATGCAAACCCACAGATGAAACTAAGTGGACATATAATATTGCCTTGGCCTCCCCGGCTTCTATCTAAAATAGCTAGCTTGATTCAAACAAGGTCTTTACCTGAGAGCCGTCTGGGGACATCGGTGATGGCAGGAAGCCCCGTGCCTCGTGTGGAGGACAGGGGAGTTGTGGAATGAATGGATGGTGAAGTCATCTGGCTCAAGTATGATGGGTAAGACTGGTCATAGGACCATGGAGGGGATGACTGTGCTTGTCTGGGGTCTAAAAACAAAAGAGAAAATAATTTAAAATGAAATACTTACAGAAAGGAACAGCTGGTAGAATTAGAGTGTCCCAAGTATCAGTTTCCTCATAAAAATGGGAATGTAGGAGAAGTAAGAACTCCAAACACTGGCCCTTCTGCTGACTGGAACTGAAAGAACCCGAGGGGCTCCCAAGAGAAGGAACTAAAAGCACAACCCTCGACAGCTCAACTCAGAAGCAGCTCCCCCAAAATGTTCAGTAAAACTTGCTAGCTCCCCGGTAAGTGTGCATAGGACTGCAATCCTAAGACACCCAAATTGTTAAAACCCTCTGTCCAGATCAAATCTTGGTGAAACAAGGGAAATAATGGAAGCCTTATATGACTGTTTAGTTAATTAAGGTTTTAACTAACTATTTATTAAGAAATATCTATCTATCTATCTATCTATCTATCTATCTATCTATCTATCTATCTATCTATCTATCTATCTATCTATCTATCTATCTATCTAAAGGGCTAACAGAAAGTGAAACCAAATCCTACCAGTTGGGGAAGCAGACAAAGACTTTTGGGTCATGGGAAGTTACAGGAAGAGAACTAGGATTTTTTGTGCAGTGCATGAAGGGATTTGCAAGCCCTTCATTGAATCTCCAGAAGTGCTAAAAAAGCTCTTGTACCTCAAGACAGAACCTTAACCGTCTCTTTTGCAAGCCTTGCCCTCATTCATTAGATCCGACAAAGGACTACTGCTTGTATCTGAATGATCATTCGGAATATTTTATACTGGAACAACCACAGATGCCACAGGTATCTGCTCCCCTTTGAGACAGCACTTAAGAAAAAATATAAAAACAAGAAGCTTCTTGGAATCCTAGTATCTTTAGCTAGCATCAACAAAACACAGCTATAGGAAACAATGGTAAAATTCTGAGCAGCCGCAAGGACCACTTCTCTAACAGACATTGGGTGCAAAAACTGTCAGAGGACCTAGGTAACATGTGGCACCATAACACATTGAAAACTAAAAATATTCTCATCAAGCCTGCTCAGTAAATCTGGAAAGTCAGAGCAAGCAAAAGTGTCGTATATCTTTCATTGCCTGTATGTCAATGGAAATGCTGACATACAGTTGCTTTCAGGATCCCTGCCATATACTCTCACCAATGCTGAAGAGGTAGTAGTTTTAGCCAAAGGCCAATATCCTATTCAATGTTTACACACAAGCACTCCTACTATAGAAGTTGCTACAAAGGCAGGCAAAGTGCCGGTGACTCATAACCACATGCATGGCTGGCACTTGGTCAGATCACAGCTTCCACTGTTGGGAGTTCAATATTTTTCATAAAATATGATACCAGCTATATGTTTAGCACAGGTGTCTAATTGTAAGGGATTTTTTTCTTCTATATTCTTCCTGTTTCCTTTTGGTGTTTTAAGAAGTGAGAAACTTGACTGCCTTTTAAAAAGAAGCTAAATCTAGAACGTGTACGGGAGGAATCCAGAACATGGAAATAATGCTTTAGAACTAAATATGTTATGAAAGTGCATAACAATGTAATTTTGGCAAAGTAATATACTAACAATCTGAGTCATTATTTCACAGAGGACTGCAACAGGTAATGTTTAATAAAAAAAATTAAATTGTGGTGGGAGAGGGACTTGAGGTCATTATTCTATTTTCAAAGTATATTTGGGGGGGAAATAAAAAATTAAAACTAATATGTTAGTAAGGCTTTACTCTTAAAATAGTCCACAAGCACCTACTTTTAAAATAACCTTTTAATTTTGTTTGTTTGTTTGTTTGTTTGTTTGTTTGTTTGTTTGTTTGTTTGTTTGAAAAGATCAGGCTATAATCCCATCTCTATAAAAAATGGCTTTCTGGCATTCTAGATAAAGAAAACTCCCTTGACCTCAACCAGACCATTCAAAATGATATTGACCATACTGAAAGGCAGGAACTTTTCTGAGCCCTATCTAGTTAGGGGTTGAATTTGTAACCTTTTGCACTTAACATGCACTTTTGCACAGAACTACAGCTCTTTTTGCAAAATGAATCAAGGAGAAAAGTCCTACTAACTCCTTTAGTACAGGCCGCCTGTCATTGTCATTTGTTACATTTATACCCTGCCTTTCCTCCAAAGATGTTTTGAAAAAAGTTGCATCTGGATACTTATTTACCCACAAGACAGCATAATGAAAATGTGCAGTGGTTTTCGACTATCATTCCACATGTTTTCTTCTTCACCCATGTAATACCCTGTTAGATTGGTCCTTACTTTAATTTCTGCAAATGTCGCTATTTACTGCAGTGCAGTCAGCAAGAGAAGCACAGGCACAGTAAAGCTGGCAGACAGGTTAATTTGCTAATGCTATCAAATAGTTTGCTAAAAAAAAAACCCAGAAAATATTTACCATTTGTTTTCTTTTATTTATTCTCATTATCAACCAACAGTATCTCCTAAGTAGCAGAATCACCTTCCTGGTGACTGGTTCTTGTTGCTATGAAGTTATATTTTTTGTTATGAGTTGAGACATTTCCAGATTATTTCACCTATTGACAAAGCAGCAAACCAGTGCTCGCTTTTATTCAAGATATATTTTATCAGAAGTTTTTAAAAAAAGAAATATGATAACTAAATAGTAGAGAAGAAACATCCCCTTTCTAGAAATTTATCTAATAACCAGAAGTATTCTTTTTCCTCTCTCCATCAAGAAGAACTTCATAATTGCAGTCTTTTCTTTCTGTTCAGACTTTATTTGTTTGAAGAAATGTCTGGAAACCCATTAGTTCCTTAGAACAAAAATAACTATATCAGGTGTGCCCAAGGGTAAAGCTATTCAAGAGGTTTAGGAGCTCACGGAGACATTCAGCCTAACTGCATGTTCCCAGGTTTCACAAACCAATGACTTCATTTACAGTCCACAACTCCTCTTTTCAGATATTAATTAACTCATTATGGTTTCTATGCACAGGATGGTTTTCTACTCATCAGGGGCTCAAACACAGTATTGAGATAAATGACATTAGAATGACTCTGAATTGTTGAGGTTGTGTTGGTTTACAGAGAGCTATCTCCACCATTCAGCCAACTGGTTAATTGTAGTACATCCTGACATATGCTTTATGCTCATGGATAAGAGGATTTAAGATGGGCGTGCAGGACGAGCATCAAACTGAGTGTTGCATTCATTCTAAACAGACGGGAGAAGGTGACAATTTCGAATATAAAGATCAAAATAGTGTAGGGCAGTTTGTCTTCCATATTTCAGAGACTTTAAGGGTAGTAAGGAGAAATTATATGCCAAATCTGCTGTCAATGTGATAAATGTCAAATGTGTACCTGGCTGTTGATTCTGTTTTCATTTTGTTGCTATACATTATCCATGCCCCCATTGGTGAAATTATGCCTCTTTTGGTGCTAGCCTTTCTCCATTAATGATAATTAATAACCATACAGTATTTGGGTGGCTTTTAAAAGCATTTCCAAAGGGCTTCACATTTTAATCCTTACAACTGTCCTGTAAAGCATGAATACTGCTTATCTCCATATAACCAGTGACTGTCTATTCAGGAAAAGAGTTCAGCTGGGAATTTTTAACCTTCGTAGCCCCATTCACAGCACAAAATCCCCACCTGGAGAGATGAGAAGGCCTGAGGGAAAAAAATGGAAACCCCCCCCCCCCCGAAACATTGGAAAAATTGAAAACAGAAAAAATGATTATGGAATGTCTTATTTGAACATGATGAATAAAATATTTTAAGACAGGGTGTTCTAATATTTTCCAAATCATTTGTCAAAATATGCATAGTATCAGATTATTCTAATTTCTCTGCAATGAGGATAAGCAACTCCTAGGTTACAAACTGAACTCTCCAATGCAAGAACAAGATGCACTGTTTCCTTTAGGATGTGCTGCTATTGTGTCACAAGAAAAAGGGTTCACTTTTGTTTTTGCATGTGGGTGGGTGTGTTTGGTTCTGTTCTGTCCTCTTCACTAGGCCTTAAAGCAATGGAAGAAAATACAGAGCAACAAAAATCATTCTGATCAAATTTCATGCCCAAAGCAAGAAAGTATTCTGCTTATATACCACCCCATAGCACGTCAAGTAATCTCTGGGCGGTTTACAATTTAATAATGCAGGCTACACGTTGCCCCCCACCTGAGCTGGCTACTCATTTTACCGACCTCGGAAGGATGGAAGGCTGAGTCAACCATGACCCTGCTACCTGGGATTGAACCCCAGGTCGTGAGCACAGTTTTACCTGCAGTACAGGCATTTTACCACTGCTCCACTAGGCTCCCATTCATTGAAACTTAGCCCCACTTCCTTCTATACATTTCCCCCCTCTTCAATTCTTTTTACGAGAATGAGGTTTTTATTTTATTTTTATTTAATACTGTGGAGAGGAAATATGAATAGTTAATTCTGGGTTTTTAAACATTGTTTTGTAGAGGGTTTGTTTTTGTTCCACATAAACTAGTAAACAGTTCAGGAAATTATTACTCCATTTGTTACTTACAATTACAAATACATATCATTTAAAAAGTAAATTCTCTTTGTAATAAATATATTTTAATATGCTAGTTGTGATAATTTTATGCCAGGTCAAATTGCCCATAGTCATATTTTATGTTTCTAAAGTAACAGAATGACTTTCAAGCTGTAATGTAAAAGGGGGTGGGGAGTGCTAATGTAGCATTTTTTCCAATTTTTCCAAAAAAATTTGCTTTTTTTTTTGTAATTTCCAGAAATTTTACATCTCTACTCACCTGTGATGGGGTGGGCATACCAGGTAACCAGAATGCTGAAAGGAAGCTGTCTGGGCCCTTGAAGAAGGATGAGCCCACTCTTCCAGGGGAAAAGGGTAAGAAAGAGGGAAAGAGGGAAAGGAGGCAGCTGGGGCAGGGGTGGGAGCCTCAGCCTCATGAGGAACACATGCCCCAGGCAGCCAGGAGCCAGATAGAAGGGGGTAGAGAGGGAGCTTTGGGAGCCTGCTGGTCAATGCATTCCTATGGGAAACTGAATTTCGTAAGACAAGATTTTCTTAAAACAAATTGACCAGCAGAACGAATTACATTTGTTTTAAGAGATACCACTGTATTATGCCAGGGGTAGCCAAGCTGGTGTCCTGCCCATGGTTTGGACTGCAAGCCCTGTGAGCCTCAGCCAGCATGGCTCCATTCTGGACTGTGGGGGTTGTAGCCTAAAAGCAACTTTACTGAACTTGGTGGCCTGCCTCTCCCTTTCATAGTAAGACACAGGAGCTGAAATTCAGTACCAAGTCACAACTCAAGCAGACCCATTGAATCAGAAGGGATCTGCAGGGTGAACATTTCTAAATTCACTGCAAAACCCTTTCCCTATCTCGCTGCGAGCAAAAAATACTGTTTTGTGACTTCTGGCGATGGGGGCCCAGGAGAATTTTCAGGTGATGAGACATTTCTGTTTGGGTCTCTATGGGTCGGAAACTCCAAGAGGACATAAAAATCATCATTAGTTCTGACAAGCACAGCATGTTTTTTTTTCAATTTGTTAAAGGCAAAGAACACATGAGAAAGCCCAAAGCTGTTTAATCAGAAGGCCATTGCCTTTGCCCAGAGGACTGCTCAGCCCACTGCAGTGGCTGAGATGGGAGGTGGGGCAATCATGGGCAGGAGCAGAAGGAAGAGATAAGCAATGAACAGGTAGAGAGCATGAGCAGCTCCCAAACAGCCAAGAGAGAGAAGGCCTGCCAAGCACTATGCTAACTCCACACACAGGTTGGTTGCAAGTCAGAGGCCAGTTATTGCCCATCATGGCAGCCTCTATTAAGCAAGAAGTATTAATTAGTGCTTGTACCTTTCTTCCACAATTAAGCGCCACTCTTGGCCAGTACAACAGGCTTATTTATTTATTGGGGCGGTATATAAGCAGAACACTTTTTATTTATTTATTTATTTATTTACCGCCCCATCTTCCACTTTGTTCTAATCAAGGAGGCTTTTCTTTATGAATTACTAAGGTACTTCTGCTAAAGGTGTTGAGAAGGGAGGACTGTGTAGAGATGAGAAAAGGAAGCGGAAGAAAGACTTGAATGGAATATATTGATCTGAATACGCTTTGCAAACACTATAGGTATGTCGTTAAAAAAAGTACACTGGAAACTGCTAATAACGCTGACTTCTGGACTCATTTCCTAACAGCTACTGTTTTGACAATAGATATTAAAATTTATTTATTTATTTATTTATTTATTTGTTACTCTTATACCTCGCCCATCTTCCCAAAGGGAACTCTGGGCGGCTTACATTAAAAATAGAAATACAAAAAAGCAGATAACAAACAAGTTGAAACAAAAAAGAAGCAGGGAGCAAGATGGCGGGCCAAAACAAAACAAAACAAAACCTAATTGAAAAGGATGCCAAACGCCTCCCTGAAGAGGTAAGTCTTCAGGGCTTTTTTAAAGGCAGGCAGGGAATCAATCAGGCGCAGCTCACTGGGTAGATGGTTCCAGAGCGATGGCCCCACCACAGAGAAGGCGCGATCACGCGTACGCGCTTTCCGCACCTCTCTGGGTGTGGCCACCCTTAGTGAGCGCGCCTGAGCCAATCTCGTGGGTCTGGTCCCAGTTGACCCTTGAGAGATATGCTCCGCCAGATACTCTGGTCCCAGGCCGTGGAGGGCTTTGAAAGTCAAAACCAGGACCTTGAACCTAATCCGGGGGACAACGGGGAGCCAGTGCAAGCAAGCCAGAACTGGGGTGATGTGCTCGAATCTCCGAGCACCCACCACCAGCCTGGCCGCCGTACTCTGCACCCGCTGTAACCTCCGGACCAGGGTCAAGGGCAACCCCACTTAGAGGGCACTGCAGTAGTCGATCCTCGTGTATATGGGCTACTCCTCTGCATACCACAGAAACCTTATTTCCAAACACGTGGAAAAGAAGCAATGAAATAAAATACTACTGGAAGACCACTAATCTTACTCGTCATACACAAGGAGAATGGAATATTTTAGTTCCCAGAGTCAATACAAAAAACAGAAGTGACATACCCTCATTGTCAGTGTGTTGTTCCAATTCTGAGGGGACTCAGTAGGTGGAAGAAAATCAAGACAGATACTTTAAAACCCAATTGTAACCACATTTTGAACTAAAATCCTTTTCCTAGCCCTCAGATGATCACAAAGCACATTCACAGCTCACTCAATGCAAGGTTTTCTTTTATTCCGGTGGGTAATGATTAGAAATAAAACAAATGAAGAAAAACTTTTAGATGAATATTCCTCCCCCCCCCAAATATGTTATTAGGATTCACAATTTAAGATTTTCAACAATCCAAGGAAGTGAAAAAATAGTCCCCTGACACCTTGTTTTCATTCTAGTTATCACAGACTTTTGAGAATGTGCTTTTGTCTGTTAATCTACCTCCTTCCAGGCAGTCTCGAAACTAATGCTATATAGGCAACTCGGCTGTCCTTGAGAACAACAAAATTGCTAACCATGGACAATATGCTGAAACACATGAAAAATGGGAATTATTATTTGGGAAATTAGGTATTACTGCCAACCACAGCCATACTTCCATTTAGGCTGCTGAAACATGGCCATCTTCTACAAGTAACAGCGGGAGAAGAGGAAAGAATGATACTAGGAAGATGCTTGACTGTCGACAACTAGTGTTGAAGAACATTTCTTATACCACTACAACCGCTAGGTAATATTCATTTTCTTTAATCTGGTCCCCATTGGCTATACCTAGTGGGTTTACTAAATTTTACCCCAGTCCGTAAATGGAGCACATGAGTTTCCTGGATGACCCCCCCCCGGGCCAAACAGGGACTGTATGTCTCAAAGAGACAAATGAAGAGGAGGTGTGAGTGCGTATGCACGACCTATGTCCCTTTGTTTGAAGGGCTGTGGGTGAAACCCAATCCTTGACTTCAGATGCAGCTTTACAACAACCCTGTTTCTTCCTGACACATCTAAGAAGACTGCCTGGCAAATATCATCTTGCCAAGAACTTTACCTCTAAGAATGACCTCCTGGCAAACCATATCTTTTGCCATGTTTGGACTTTTGGTACATGCTTTGAAAAAGGGTATTGCCCCAAAAAACTTGCAATGTTTTGTTTTGTTATTTTATTAGTTGCCTGTAAAGGTATCACCTATAGCCTAGTCCTATACCTAAGATAGCCATCCCCTTCCCTTGCTTCTTTCCAAGGTATCTGAAGGGGCCTGCCAAACATGCTTCCTATTATACACACTGGCTGCTGACACACTACAACCATGGGAAGGTACAAAGTCTTATACTGTAACTCCCTGCTTCATAATATGAAAATGCTTTGTTCGTAATGCTGCGGCAGAGTACACACCAAGCTCTGCCCATAATCCTGTTGGGGTGTATCATACTCCTCAAATTGTGTCGCTGGTGTGTGTGTGTGTGTGTGTGTGTGTGTGTGTGTGTGTGTGTGTGTGTGTGTGTGTGTGTGTGTGTGTGTCTGTGTCTGTGTCTGTGTGTGTGTGTGTGTGTGTGTGTGTGTGTGTGTGTCTGTGTCTGTGTCTGTGTGAACACACAAACTATATATAGATTTTTATCCTGCCTTTCTCTCCTAGTGGGGCCTCGAGGTGGCATACAAATATTTAAAATCAGAGGTCTCTAAACCGTGATGACTGGAGTGCACAAAAGGAAGCTGGCTGAGGCTCGCTGCCCAAGAGTGCCAAGTGTTAAGGCCTGGCCAATATTTTCTGTTGAAAATGTTGTTGTCATCAGACTGTGAGGTCAAAAGAGACCCTTACCTCAGTGTCACAAGTAGAAATGACAATATCTGTATCCAATATACTAGAACTTTGGGAAGAATTACTTCCTCCTCCACTGCTCCACAGTTATTGTCACGGAACCCTTTTCCCCAAGTGTGTCCTCAGAGATGAAACAAATACCAAACGAACTGGAGCATCCAATGAAGGTTGTAGGCCAGAAGAGACCAGGATGCTATAACATGATTTCTAATTGAAAAGATGCCCAACGTGTTTCGGCTGAAAGCATTCTTCAGGGTCTGTGTTCTACACAGAAAGTTTCACAGAGATATCTATAAGGGTAAAAAACACAATTCCTTCTTATTTTATTTATTTGGAACACTTTTATACCGCTCCTTTTTCTACAATGGAACTCAGGGTGGTTTCCAGATTAAAAACAGTTAAAACAGTAAAACAGCAAACAACAACACATAAATAAAATGGCAGAGTAGCAAGAAAGGGCAAACCCTGGGCAGGGAGCAGCAAATAAAAAGAAAGAAAAAAGAAAAAAGAAAAAAAAGGATTAAACAGAAATAAGGTCACCATTAGAGATGGGCACGGAACGAACATTTTTTTGTTTCCGTTACCGCTTGTCGTTTCCGTTATGTAACAAAACGACAAACGAAAATTGTGATGAAAATGCAACGAAATGAACAGAACCACGAAAATTGTGGTCGTTACATTTCGTTTCCGTTAATGGCGACGCGCAATGAAATGAGCTGTTTTAAATGTTAAAAAACGCCCTGGACATCCGTAAAAACACAGCGATAATTATTTATATTGTCTGATAATACCTACCAGGGCGGTTGGGGTCCTTAAAACGTTTGTTTTTGTCTTCTCCCATCGCGATGTATTTTTCTTTTACCTTTAAAATGGCTGTCGCACCAGCCACAAAATGGAGGCAAGCCATGTGATGGGATCATGTTCAACCAATAGCATGCCCAGGTTGCAGACTGGGCGGGCAGGTCTGGCAGCCACAGAGGGCATAAAAAAGTCTGGCAGCCCCCGTCCTCCTTGCAGTCTCTGGTGGGAGTTAGGGTGGGATTGCTGTTTCTGCGACTCTAGCTTCAGTCCTGCAGCCTCCCTGTGTGTGTGCGTGCTGCGTAACTCTCAGTGAGTACCCTCCCCTGCCCCACAGTACAGTCACTCTGTGGCTGCCTTGCACCCTGGGCAACGCCCGCCGCTGCCTTTGCAGCCTCCCTGCATACCTAGTCTATACTGTGTCTCTGCCAGCATCCATTTTTAAGTGTTTTCCCTCTGGTCTGGGGCGTTGGGGGATGTCTGCGCATGGAAATGCTTTAAAAATCGCGCAAAAAGCGGGTAGAAACGACAAACGAAAAAACGAAAAATGGTAACGAATTTTTTCCAAAAATTCACAACAAACAGAAACGAACCGAAACAGACCTCTCAATGAGAAACAAAAAACCGAAACACCATTTTGTTGATTCGTGCTGATCTCTAGTCACCATATGCCTCCTTGAAAAGCAACTGAGCACAACACAGCAATGAAGGCCTCCAAAGACTTGGCAGAGAGTTTCCATATAGGTCAAGCAATCATTTAAGATCTTTTAATAATAATAATAATAATAATAATAATAATAATAATAATAATAATAATAATAATAATAATAATAATAATAATAATAATAAAACTAAACAGAGGAAGTTAACATGTCTCAGAAATGAAAACTGTGTGCTTCTGAGGTTAAAAAAAAGTTTCTCATGGTTCACTTGACTTTGCACACTGTTATTTTAGCTCCCAAAGTCATATATTTCCTATTGATCAGCTGTTGCCCTAGTGGTGATGGAGCATGAAACCTCATTTAACTCCCACTTACAGTTTCTACAACTTGTCCACTGAGAGTCCGCTACGTGTGCTGAACATATTCGTGCCTTTGGTTTTTCCTGTTTCATATATAAAAACCTTTGCCAGTTTTATATTTGAAACAATTTCTTAAAATTAAGCAGTTGTTCCTGCGGCTACAATTTTCAGAAAGGAAACATCAGATACTCAGACATGTTCTATATGTTCTAACGTGTTATGGGTAGGAAGGATGCCAACAAAAAACAGCAGTATGAAAACCTGAATTGACCCAAGTCCTTATTTTTGAGTCGTGTACTTGGCTTCGTTTGGATCTGCACATCTTAAAGGAATCGTAGAAATATAGAACAGTGATGATGGAAGGGGCCTATAAGGCCATCAAATCTGGACCCCTGCTCCATGCAGGAATATAAACCAAAGGATATATGCCAGGTGGTGGTCCAGATTTCTCTTGAATGCCTCCAGTGTTGGAGGACTCACCACTACTTGAGGTAATTTACTCCATTGCTGTACTGCTCTTACAGTTAGGAAGTTTTTTCAGCTATTCAGCCGAAAGCTGGGTTCTCTTAACTTGAGCCCATTGTTGTGCATCCTGCACTCTGGGATTATCAAGAACAGATCCTGCCCTTCCTCTCTATGACAGCCCTTCAAATACTGCATATACTCGAATATAAGCCTAGTTTTTCAGCCCTATTTTTGGGCTGAATAAGGGGCCCTCGGCTTATATTCGGGTCAATACTTTTAGCCACTGAGGCAAGTCATCTGTGGCTAAAAGTCATTTTAAACATTGCATGCCGCTTCTCATGACCCCCCTCTGCATCACAGGGGAGTGGCTCACGATGTTTAAAATGACTTTTAGCCACTGACCCAAGCACTTGCACCAGTGGCTAAAAGTCATTTTAATCATCACACACCACTCCCCCAGCTCACAAAGGAGGAGCTGCCAGGCCCTGCTGCATTTCCCACCCTAGACTTATACTCGGGTCGACTTATACTCGAGTATATACGGTATTTAAAAAGTGCTATCATATTGTCCCTGTCATCTTCTTTGTAGCTACCGATTGGGTGATTTTTATTTTGCAACCTTTCTTTTGCCGCACCCTTGTCAAAATGCCATGTTTAATAACAGCAACTCTCTGCCAGCCTACATCTTGTGCTGCCACATTCCGCAGGTCTTGCACTGTCATATATTGGTCTGGTTTCTAAATGATGTCTGTACAAAATTCACCAGTTAAGAGTATTGGTTCTAGAGCATGTGCAGACCTTTATAAACATGACGGAAAAAGAGTAAGTAGCAACTAAAATGCAGTAAATGGAGATGGAAATTAATACTTAGACCAACGTTTACTTTGTTACTTGTACAGGATTTAAGTCAGGTACTGAATACTTCTTAATATTATCCAAAACTATAAAATAAAATTTCGCTGCATAGGTCTTATAAAGGAAATAATGGGTTCCTTATGTATAACTGTGTTCCTTCAAGTGTTCATTGGTGAACCTTTAAACACAGAGTAGTTTCCAGCCTTCTACTGCTGTGGGATCTATTTAGGCAGAGAACCTGCCTCATCTTCCCCAGCACATGCCCATGTGTGATTCCTGCTATTCCCTCAGTTCTAAGGCCAATGCAGTGATGAAACCACTAGCAGAGAAGCCCATGACGACTAATGGGTTTTGTGAGTTCACAGATGACCACCTGAAGAAACACAGTTACAAATAAGCAACCTGTTCTCTTTGTTTAATGCTTTCTGTTTGTCATGCATATTGTCAAATAGCAAGCCAACTTACTAATAGGAGTGGGATGTTATGCCATCAGCCTTCCCTCCACCCCCCAAAAAAAATCTGTTAAAGGCCAAAACCGCCCCTACAAAAATCCAATCCAAGATGCCATTCTCACTTTCAGTAGTAACAAAATTTTCATGTATTTTTCATTCATCTAAAACATTTATACTCCACTTTTCTTCACATACGGACATCAGGTAATAGCACCCGCTTCATGAAGGCGGAAGATGTGGACATGGGATTTCACAGGGGGACTGGACATTTTGTAAGTCTTCAAAATGAGATGTGTGCTCCCTTCCCTATTTAGGCCCGGAGTATCAGACGGAGCATATTTCAGGAACAGAATCTTTTAGTATGGTGAACACAGAATACTAGTGTGGAACAGATGTTCAAAGAATGACTGAGTCAATGTATTCTGCATAGAAAAAGCAGCACAGGGCTGTGAGTGACATGAAAGTCCAAGATTACTTTAGGCACAAACAAAATGTCTGGTCTCATTATGACCAGCAGGTAGAGCAGATCACACCTCAAGTCACAGATCTTGCTTGCTTCCCTGCCAAAGTAACAGCTGTTAGGAAGCAACATTTTTAGACATAGATTACATGTAGCAAATAGTTCAAAGAGGTTATGGATTATGGGAAAGAACTAGGGAAAGACTCCAGAATGGCACGGGTCCAAGAATAGCACGGTGTAAATTTTAACAAACCTGCAGAAAACTTTTGACCCTGGGGCATGCAAACCAGAAACTTTTCAATTCAGAAAAGTTAGCCTACTGATTTTTTAAACAAGTGAAAATGGAGAACCTGCTTATTATTCAGTGTCCTTAAAAAAACAAACACCCCACACATTGTCACACTCATATGAACTGGTAGTTGGAAATCCAATTTGACAACACACCTGTCTGATAAAATCTTCCTACTCATTGCATTCAGCTTCTTATATTCTTTCTCCAAGGGACTGAATGGTAATTCTCTCTCACATTTCCCAGCTTTTCAATATTATAGAGTTGAGAAGTATGCAGTTATACAACGTGGGAGAGCTATCTTTATGCAAGGGACAAATATTTTCAACTTTTGTGCAGCCTAACAGTACAGACAATGGCACCTCCCACAACCACAACTGAAACAACAAGGCGAACAGTGGCCTTTCACAGGAATACAGCAACTGAATACATTGTTGGGAATGCACACTTTTGGAAACCAGCTTGATAACTTCCTGTTGAAGCTGAATTTGAAACATCAGGGAATTTACTATGAGGAGCACTTGAATTGCATGAGGTTAGATATCATTTCAAGGTGAGAGGTGACAGCCGGCATCCCACTACTGCACAACCAAACAACAGATGAGTGACAGTCAATTATTGTGGTGGTTGCATGTTTCATAGCCCTAGGCAAGTTTTTCAGTGTCCAGGACCTCTTCTAATGTTCAGCCAATGTATTGAATACCACGTGAAACTGTTTGCAATGGACTGCATCCCTCCTAACCTGGAATCAGAGCATAAAGAACAGGAACCTGATCTATGCAAATAGTTTGCATTGCCACCCTTGTTCCCAAGGTCACCATATTTGAAAGCTTTGGTACTGACATAATAAGAAGGCACTAAGTCATCCACACATGCCCATTCCTGGACCTTGCAGGACCCATTCCAGCAATCTGTTTCATAATTATTTTAAATGGGGTATGTGTGGGGTGTTGGTGGTCACGTACACTTTTCTAGGCAAAGTAGGGAAGTTCCTTTCTGGTCAGAAATGCTGAGAACCAATGTGTTCAGCTAAAAGGAGCCTGTGGTCCTAAGCTTTTGGTCTTCTGTTTCAGGTGCAGGAAACTTCTTCCCTCTTCTTTTTTCTTTTAACTGTTTTATGTGATCGGTGTTAAGAAGACTACATCAACTTGGATTCCCACCATTTCTGAAGCTTCAGAAGCCCTCTTGAGCCCAGTACACAGAACAGTAATAATGTCAGACACAGGGGGGACCACAGACCAGCAACTGAGCTATGGATGGAGATTTTTTTTTAACAAAATAGACTACCACACTCTTAATCTCAGGGTCATGGGTTCATGCCCCATGTTGGGTGCTGGTTCTTTTTTTTCCTGGACCCACAGGCTGTAAGTCCAATTCGCCAGTGTGTCTCCTTGAGCGGGGCTGGGCTGGATGGTTCATAGGGGCCCTTCCAGAGTTGCAGTTCTAAGATTAAAGAACTGCTTGATAGCTTAGTGGTTTAGGCATTTGGCTGTAGGCATCTATTATGTCAGGACCAGTGCTTGATCTCATTCCCTATTGGATTAAGCTGCATATACAGTGCATTCCACTTAGTCTACTCAGTCAGTGCCAGACAGAACTGGCAAGTGTCAGCTGACAACGAAGGCATTACACATTGCAAGAGCATCTGTATCAAATCGAGATTGCCTTTCTTCCTGCTGAGATAAACATTTGCTTTCTGAAAGTATGGTTCCGCATTGTAAAGAAAAACAACAATGTGTCCTCAACGCAAACAAACAAAAGGCAAAATATAAAATATCTAACAATAAAAGAAAAAAAATTAAGGAAGAGAACTTGGAACCAATATTCAACAATCTAGAACACTGCAACACTAGAAGATAATATTCAGAGGCTGGGGTCTGCATGTGCCACTCCCTAGACACTTGAGGCCCCATTCCAGCACATTCTACCTAACTATCTCATAATTTTTTAAATGGGGGGGGTCGTGTACACTCTAAAATGTTTCTATGTTTAAAATAGTTTTTCTCATATAAATTATTTATTTTTACTTATTAAAAAAGCAAGAAACAGAAACAGAAAAGATCTAATAAATAAATTTCTGAATAGACAGTGCTCCTTCTCACAAGGACCATTTGGAAGCTATAACCTATACCATTTGCCTTTCTGGAGGGTAATTTCCCTCCCAGAATTGTATTGATTCTTGCAATGGGCTTTGCTACTTCCCTTTATTAATACAAAATTGATAAATTTTCCTATATAACTATAAATTTATCTCTGCCTCTTCCCTGCCCCTTAACTTTCACATTACCTGAAAGCAAAGTTCCCTTTAAAGTGCATGCACCTCCGGTCTCCTCTGAAGGAACCATTTTTGTTTTGGTCACAACGGCACCCATGGTTTAGTTTGCCAGAGTCAGTGCTCTTTTGTCACCCACTATGTTATGACTTCTCCATCTCCAGTGCTGAAAAATCACCAGCCAAGGTAGGAAGGAGAGAACACTCAGGCTTTGCTTATAGGTATTGTATTGATGCACAAAAGATATCAAGTAAGGATATAAGGTACTTCAGTCTCACAAAGACAGGGTTCTGCTATTGATTCATCCAATCCAAAATCTTCACAGGACAATTAAATTAAGACCAATTAAGATCTGGTCCAAATCAGATTGGACTGCTCCAAAAGAAAGAAGATAGATGAAGGCAATTTGCACAGATTCTTTGATCGGAACAGCAAAGGAAAACAATCAGTTTTGAAAATGCTGCCAACAGTTAAATAAAAAGAATATGCCCGGTTGAGGAAAGGATGATGGAAGCCGGACTGGTCTAGCTTCTAATGTAGGATTAAAAAATCTCAGTCCATCTCTCCAGTAGCATTTGTAGGAGGGGACAGCAGGAGTTACTTTCATTTTCAGCTGTCATGCTTTTGCAAGTTCTGCATAGCAGGAACAATATTTCTGAGAAAGCTTGGTGTGAGCCTGGTGGTCATTTTGCATTCTTCATTGTGGCCTCTTTGCTTCACATATATGGGTTTGCCCTGCACCGGCAAAGACATCTTGGACCTTTTGTAATGTTACAGTAAAATGCGTTTGGTGGAAGCCCCTTGCTGGCAAAAATATATGGAACACTCACCTTGCCTCTGTTCATTTCCATCAGCTGCCTTGTCAGAAGTCTCAAAATATATTTTCCAACTAGATCATTCTGAGAAGGAATCTTGGGCTCCTCTACAAGTCCATTTTTCCAATCAACGTGATGGGTCTCTCTGCATCTTCTATCAACCATGGCTCTCCCTTGACAACTTGGGTCTTTGCTCTGTTCTCACTACGTGATGGCCTCTACAGCCTTCCTTAAGAGGTGCACTTAGTGCAGAAGTAGAGTACTGCACGCTACAGCCACTTCAAATGACTTTTCTGTCTATCTTGGATATAGCCATGTGCTGGAGAAATACTAATGCTGTGAAAGTCTCTCCTGGCTGGACCTTGGGAGTCCTCAGCTGTGCCTCTGGGCTTCTTCTTAGGGAAAGAGCCATCCAGATGTCACAGCAAATAGGCCAGCATTGGCTTCCACAGCCTCCATCCGTCCATCTGCTCAAAATGGCTACTGTCGACCAGATAACTAGCACGGAAGGTGGCATCCGCACGCCAACCATCTACATCAGGGGTGCCCAAACCTTTTGTAAGGAGGGCCAGATTTGGTGGCTGAGAATGTGTCAGGAGCCGGTTGCTCCCCAACCCTGCCACCCCACTGCAAGCCCCACCCACTGACCCATAAGCCCCACCCACTGACCACTTGCAATCCCACCCGCAGGAAGGAAGGCGGGGACCAAGGGAGGGAGGGAGGGAGTTGGAAACCAAGAGAGGAAGGAAGGAAGGTGGGGAACAAAGAAGGGAGGGAGGGAGGGAGGGAGGTGGGGACCAAGGGAGGGAGGAAAGAAGGAAGGTGGGGACCAAAGGAAGCACAGGGAGCTGTGGCCACAGGTCACACCTTGGAAGAGGCGATCTGTGCGACCTTGCACCCCCCCAGGCTCCCCAGCGGTGGCAACGGCTCGCCCTCCAGCCCACCCCAAAGCTCCTTGGCAGTGGCAGAGGCCCACTGGCCTGCCCACCCCCACACATTCCCCTGTGGTGCCGGTGGCGGCAGACTTCCCATCCGCCCGTCCGCCCAAGCTTCACAGCAGTGCCGGTGGCACAGCCCGCCTGATCTCTGCACCAAGCATGTGCCCAACCTCACAATGTTCCCGGCTATGCCGGTGGTGTCGGCCCACCCGTGCGCCACCCTGCACATGTGCGCCTAGCTTCACAAGGTTCCCGGTGATGCCGGTGGCGGCGGCCTGCCCACGCGCCACCCCTGCGTGCGCCCCCAGCCCCACAAGCTTCCCGGTGGTGCTGGTGGTGGTGGCCCGCCCCCTTGCCTGCCCACCCAGCCCCTCAAGCTTCCTGGCGGTGTCAGTGTTGGCGGAAGATTAAAAAAAACATGGGGTGAAGGAGGGGGAGGGAGAGGCAGGCCAGCCAGCCGCGGGCCACATAGAATGGCCTGACGGGCCGGATTTGCCCCCCCCCCCGGGTGGGACTTTGGGCAGGCCTGATCTACATGGACATCCTCATCACCAGTGTCAACACTGGAACCAACCCCAGTGGCGCATCAGCAGGCCCATGAGAGAGCATGATCATATTCGCCAGGCAGCAAGAAAGGAAAGCATAAAGAAGTGCAAGCATAGCTCCTCAGGCCAAGTATTCCCAACCTACCAAATACTGGAAACCACTCAAATGAAATTTTGAAAGAAATAGGTTCAAGGAACAGGTTAAACCCTTCAAATATCTAGGAATCCAGTTTCATTATTAACACTCCTGGCAACAGCACCACAAAGTAGCATTGAACCTTGCAAGGATGACAACAGAAGCCATAATCAACTTCTTTTACAACGGAGGCAATGGTTATGTCCCAGCAGCCCTCAAAGTGTTTAACACTAAAGCCATTTCACAATTGTTAGATGGCATCCCTACTTGGTTGAACGCCCTGGACTGCACAGTGGAACGAACTCAAGCTGACTTTTTATGGAAAATCCTAGGCTCACCCAGATGTGTCTCTTATGCAACACTATGCTTAGAAGCAGGACAACCTCTGATAAAGACAAGAACATGGCTTAGATCTATTAAATTTTGGCTCAGAGTATATTACAATACTGACCAGTACAGCCTACTCCACCGACTTCTTGAAGACTCCATAGCTCCAATAGGTTCAACTAAATTAATTTTAAAAAATCAGTGCTATGGGCATTGCAGTAGACACCATAGGGCAGGCATGTCCAAAGTCTGGCCCGGGGCCCAAATGCAGCCCATTTTCAAATTTCGAGCGACCCGCGGCCTCTTCTCCCCACTGGCTCAGCCTGTCACACATCCCCGCCAGCTGGATCTCCCCATACCGGATGAAGACATCAGCTTGCAGTTTTATGGTTTGCCTGCCCACCCTGCCTCTGTCCATCCCCCCTGCCACCTGCTCAGCCTACCCGCCCCGGCTCCATTGCTGCAGCATGCTTCCCGTCTCCTTGCACGTTATAGAGCCGTGGTGGTGAACCTTTGGTACTCCAGATGTCTTGGACCACAACTCCCACAGTCCTTTGACACTGGCAATCTAGGCTCAGTATTCTGGGAGTTGTGTTCCAAAAACATCTGGAGTGCCAAAGGTTTACCACCATTATTATAGAGACTTGTCAAAAGTCTGGCCCAGGGGCCAAATGTGGCTAGCCCCCACACATTTTCACCTCACCAAATCTGGCCCTCCTTGCAAAAAGTTTGGACACCCCTGCCCTAGGGCTAAGCTCACTGCCCCAGTTGAAAGCATACATGTTGATAAAACACAGGTTTCTGGATATAAAATTGAAATGTTTCACTCTCTCAAGAAAAGAAGTCCAGTTGCTCTAACTCAATTTCCAGATAACCTCCCCTGGATGACCAAGAATCATCACAGACATATTCGTGCCTCGTTAATAATCACATAGACAAGGACAAGCACAGGTATGTTCTATCTCTAGTATATCAACAACCTTTCTGCTGGGCCATGATCAAGTGGGAAAGAACCACAAGATAAACTCCAACTAACCCAGTTCCTCACAAGTTCCAGGAAACAGCTAAGGATCCTATCACAGGAAAATAGAGCTCATGCCAGCACAGGTAAAGGAAGAGCTAAGTTAAAAGCACATCTGTATGGCATTAAATCTTATACACAACTGTGCATCGTTAAATATCCTTTTTAAAATAGTAGCATCTACTCATTAGAATTCTTTCAAATAAATGTTACTGAATAATCTGAATTCTGACTTCACATAGATTCATTCACACATGTATCAAATACAGAAAATGTTTGAAGCTTTATTTTAATATTTATTTAATCTGGATATTTAATCTGGATTACTATATTGGCTTCTGCTATTTTAAAATAAGGAAATGCTGCATATTGTTAACCATTTTTTCCCTGCACAGTGTGGCCCCTTTTCCCATGAGGTCTTTCTTACATTACTAATTTTTTTACTGCATTTGACAGTAGCATTAAAAGGAATATGCTCTTGAAATACACACACTTATGCATATTGAAGTATGCTAGGAACACTACAATAAGAACTATTTTCCAGCCATGACCAGTTGTGGTATCAGCACTATTTCCTAATCTGTTTCCTATTAATAGTGACATCTTCACACAACCAGATTCAGCAAATACTAAGTGCAAACAAAGCTCTGAATTTGTCTGCAGCAATAATGCCACACAATCAAATCTGAATTTCTAAGACAACATGTTTATGCAAACATTTAAGCTCACAATACTGCAAATCTTTAGCAAAAAATAAGCTTCCCTCTTTCTTTTCTGCTTTGTTGTAAACATTTAAAAGCCACACACTTATATGTAAAATGTTCTCACTAGGTTTGAACATACACTATAATACCACACACAGACACACGCACACACACACACACACACACACACACACACACACACACACACACACACACACAGAGAGAGAGAGAGAGAGAGAGAGAGAGAGAGAGAGAGAGAGAGAGAGAGAGAGAGAGAGAGAGAGAGAGAAAGAGAAAGAGAAAGAGAAAGAGAAAGAGAGAGAGAGAGGTTCATGCTTTGGTCAGTCAAAAGGTACATAAGGAGTCAAGAATTTTGGCTACGGGATATTACTCTCTCTAAAAAACTCATTTGTGGCCCAGATTTAAGACTGAGAGGCCCAAGGGTGAACATTCACAGCTACAGTGGTGAGCTGTCTGCACCCATTTCTAGAGACGCTGGATCCACTCACGGTGACCTACGTCTTGGTAGAGTAGAACACTGTCCCTGAGTATTACCTCTGAAAAAATGATCAGATATCTCCAGCTGGTCCAAAAAGTATTTAGGCTACTGTTGAGGTCTGGTGCTAGAGAGCATGCCACTCTCTTCTGAAGAAAGCTGCACTGGGGACCAGTCTCTTTCTGGCACAATTCCAAATGCTGGCTATGCCTTACAAAGCCCTTACCATCTTGGGGGGGGACAGACTATCTCTGAAATACCCCCCCTCCTCCTATATTTCTTTTACCAAGGCTCTGACATATTCTGCGAAAGCTCTTCTTGGAGTCCTACCATCATCAGATCTGTATTTAGACAGGACTATAAGAATAGCCCATCTAAGTGGATATTCCCAGGCTCTAGTGGTGGTGAACCTTCAGCACTCCAGATGTTTTGGACCACAACTTCCATAGTCCGTTGTCATTGGAAATACAGGCTTGGAATTCTGGGAGTTGTGATCCAAAACATCTGGAGTGCCGAAGGTTCTCCACCACTGCTCTAGAACCCCTTCTGAAGGAAGCCAGACTGCCTTCCTCCCTGTTGTCTTTAATGGCAGCACATAAAAGCATGGTTCCTGCAGAATATTGGCATTTAACATGCATTGCTTTGGAGAGGGTCACTGGATGTGTGCCGTTATTCCTTATTTATGTTCCGTCCTGCATTTTATTCTATTTAATGTATTAATTGTATATCTGTTTTTTAATGGCATTATTACTGCACACTGCCTTAAGTGGCAGGATATCTAAATTAATGAGGAACTAGAATATGAAATGAAGAAAAAGATACAAACTTGCAGAGGTGTGTGAGCCTATATAATTGTTGATTTCTGTTTTCCTTTTCTTTTCTTTTTAAAAATGACCTCATTTTGCATCAGGTATTCAGTACTTTATGCATATTCTGTTTTGAATCATGTAATCAAATTCTAACCTTTCAAACATTATATGTACATAGCTCTCAACATAACAAGGTTCATATTTATTGAGATAGCAAGAAGTACATGTAGGTCAGCATTCTATTGTGGATTCTGTAAGTGTAATGGCCCAAGTGAATTGTTGTTAATTAAAAGGCTGCTGCTGGCCTTCCAAGTCACAAGGCAGCACATGAATGGGAAGTGATCGTGCTAAATTAGCAGCAGTTCACCACTGGGACCAACAGCCTTACGCTTCCGTATAAATCCACAACAGGATTCGAGCGCTATACACTAATGAGATGCTACAACACAAATTAACAAGTAGGGTCAATAGATAAGGGGATCACAGCACTGCGTAAGCTATCAAAAAAGACTGATCATAAATAAACAGGCACTTAAGTACATATAATTTATCAATTCTTAAGCCTGAAGGCACGAAGGTCACCCCAAAGATAAACTGTTCCACAATTTCATCTTAGTTTTCTTTATTTAATTTTAACTTTAAAATTTAAGAGTAATAATAATAAAAGATTCCAGTCCTGAATTCTAGAGAATAGTCTTATCTCCAGCTAGCTAACATTTATTTATATTAACCTTTTGCTTGGCAACAGTCTTATGATCTTCCACATTTTGAAACAATATAAGGCCTATAATCAATAACTTTACTGCCATGGCCCATACAAGCCCATGGCTCTGTCTCTTACCTGTAATCTGACTCTGTCCTTGTGGATTAAAAGGGCCTGGTGCAGAGTTCAGAGGGGGCCGTGGGCTCTGAGTCGGGACCCCTACTCTCATACTGGGATGAGGGATGCGCCCTAAATCACTGAGACGCTCAGAGAACAAACTAGGTTTAGATTCATCAAGCTTCTGTCTGTGCCCTGGAAATAGCAAATCATAAAATAAAAGTGTTGTTAGCATGACTGAACAAGATATTATTATATAGCGTATTATTACTGCAAGGAACAAATAAAAATTGAGATTTAAATGGGGCCTGGAACAGGGAATGCTTTGGTGACAATATTCCCAAACAGACAACCCTTGGATCGTTATCCTTTGAGAGGCGTCCATTGGTGCACAATCCTCACAGCAGTTTATATGGTTTGTATAGATGGGTGCAAAATTGCTATACGTTGATGAAAGCCACTGTGGCCCTTCGGTTTTGGGTTGCAACTCTCAGCATGCTTAACCACTGACTGTGCTCACATGGGCTGCTGGGGGTTGGCGGCCACAGATACCAGGAGGACCACAGCAGGGGTGGGATTTTTGTCACCTGTCGGAATCTGCCTTCACAAACTGACTGTGGGCAACGGGCTGGAAGCACAAACACAAAAGGGGCCATAACAAAAGTGGTGGAAAGTAGTTCAAAGTAACCCTGATAACACTCCTTAAGTCACTATAAATGTAAATGTTGCTGTTCTGAGGAAAACAAAATAGCAGCATCATAAGAAAATCAGGATCCGATAGCTGTTGTGAATTTTTCAGGCTGTTTGGCTGTGTTCTGGAAGTTTTTCTTCCTGACCTTTTGTCAGACTCTGTGGCCGGTATCTTCAGAGGCCAAGGAGCTCAAGGAACTAGGAGTTCTGTCTGTGTTCTGGCGTATAGAATGAACACAGAGAGAACTCCTAGTTCCCTGAGCTCTTTGCCCTCTGAAGAGGCTGCCCAAAGAGACTGGTGAAACGTCAGAAGGAAGAACTTCCAGAACATGGCCAAACGGCCTGAAAAACTCACAACAAAATGAGGAAACTTCTTCAAGAAGGAAGGGGAACAGCATATTGTTGAAAGAATGTTGTTCAATGCAGATGTTAGCCTCCCTCCACTGTCACCATGTCTCAAGCTTCTCCAGCCCTAATTCTGTGAGATCATTGATCCCGTTCAATTGACTGTACTCTTTGGTTTTATTCCTGTTTCATCTTGATAGGATTCCTCAGATTCATGGTGTGTTCCATTTCACTGTCGCAGGCTGTTGTGTTTATGACTGAAGCCTTAACCAATTTGCCTTTTAATAACTGGTAAGATAATTTAAAACAGCCATTTCAAGGAGAGCCCTATGGCCCTCTGGGGTGGGGGCTGGCCCGTCTGAAGAGGGCCACAGACTGAAAGCAGTTCTTCACAAATCATCATATATGCGGTGCACTATGCAACGTATACAATCCTGATCCGGCCTATGTTTCTTTCAGATTGTGGTTGTGACCCAAAACATATTTGAGAACAGCTGAATTAAACTTGACAATTTTAAAATCTATCACCTTAGACACAAAACTGAAAAAAAATTGCTGTGTGTTGCTGCAGGTGCCTTTCTTCTCCAGAAAGGGTACTATCAGCTATAAGTAGCTCAATCGAGGCATAACGCCCCCCCTTCCTCTTTCACAATGTTATGTCTCTAGCAGAAACGTGATATTCTGCTGAAATATGTTCAAACCTTATTAGGCTGTTTTGTGGGGGGATAATGATGATGATAATCATCATCATCAAATTATCACACAGCAGACAAGATAACTATGCTGGATTTTGTATTACGAATCTCTAGTCAAACGCATCCCAAGCATTTAGGACTATGTGATGTATTGGCAAATTATGCGAGCAGATCCCAGGAAGGTGGCTTTCTGCAGCTGACTGATGCTGACATTGTCAACTCCAATTTCTTCTAAATACTTGCTTAGTTCTTTAGGCACCACACCCATTGTGCTGATTACCACTGGGGCCACCTGTACCGGTTTACGCCAGAGTCTCTGAAGTTCAATTTTCAGATCCTGATATCGGGTAATTTTTTTCAAGTTGTTTCTCTGTGACTCTACTATCACCTGGTATAGCATTATTATTATTATTATTATTATTATTATTATTATTATTATTATTATTATTATTATTATTATTATTATTATTATTATTATTATTGTTGTTGTTGTTGTTGTTGTTGTTGTCGTTGTCGTGCTGCTGCTGCTGCTGCTGCTGCTGCTGCTGCTGCTGCTGCTGCTTTGCAAATATCAGGGTTCCCTCCTCTTAATGGCCCTGTTTTGGGCCAATTTCTGTTTGCACTCAGTACCTGAACGTGCTGTTGCATGTAATGAGACACTGCTGGTGGCGCAAGGCCCCAAAAGGATCTACAAAAGCTTCTTTTGTCAGTCTCCCAGCATGCTCCCTGACTAAAGCATGTGTGCTAAATAGACACCAACTCCCATCTACTGTGTTCTGTCTGTGAGCAAAGCTACTCGCACTGAAGTATGAGCAGTTTCTTTTCAAGACATTCTGTATTTCTCTTTCAAGGGAACCTCAGATTCACTGCAGAACAGGACACTCGCTATACCCAACTCCAGCTCTCTAAATCATGCCTCCTTCTGTCCAAGTGCTCAGCCACCCAGCAAAAGAGGTGCTGGATATCTGAATATGGAGTACACAATATACATGTGTTCAAAGTACATGTAGCATCATTGCAAGATCCCTACCCCAGAAAGTTTGTTCATTCATGCAATAGGGTTGCCTAGTCTAATCTATCATCTTGCTTTACACCATGGCATCCAAACTTCTCTGAATCCAAGAATTCCTCGGCATGTGATCTTCAGTGCCATACTGTCTTTGAGGACCCAGTATAGTCCAGTGGTGGCGAACCTTTAGCACTCCAGATGTTTTGGACCACAACTCCCACAGTCTTTTGTCATTGGTAATCTAGGCTCGGAATTCTGGGAGTTGTGGTCCAAAACACCTGGAGCACCAAAGGTTCACCACCACTGGTATAGGTTATCAGCCACTGATATCTAAAGCCACGCATAGACCCAAGCTTGCTGGATTTGTGAAGCTGTCTCAGGTGTTATGTGGCACTACATTCAATTGATGCACCTTCCCCGAATTTCTTATACTTCTTTTGCACAAGATGACTGAGAATTCTAGTACCGTGAGAAAACCCTCACTTTATCCAGGCTCTCTGTTTCATACAGTCTTAGCAACTTCCATTATGTCTGTCTATAGCATGCTCTCGCCAACTCATTTTGCATTGGCTTGGTGGGGGGGGGGGGGAGAGAGAAAGATGCAAGAGGAGAACCATATCTTCTTTCTAAGTCCCCTGAAATTTGGCCTATCCTCACTCCCATGCCTATTGGCAGCCTGTTCCTCCCTGAAATCACCTGGTTCATCTTCCCTTCCCAAGGGTTTAAAAAAACCATCAGGAATGAGGAAAGGCCAAGGTTCTTTTTTCCCTCCACCAACCATGACTGCTTCAGCATAACATCTAATTAGGTTTAATACCCTATGTAATGAGGTCCCTCAGGGCTCGATCTTCTCTATGCTATTTCACATCTGCTGGGAAAAGTTGGTGGAAGAGTCATCCAGAAACCTTGGGTGTGATGTCATCATCAGTATCCTTATGACACTCAGCTCGATCTCGTGCTCGCTATGTCTGTAGCAAATGCCATTCAGCTTCAGGACTGCCGTCTATCCTTTATAATGGACTGGACAAGGGCAAACAATTTGAAATTGAATCATTCACGAGAGGGTAGGGAGTAAGTTACCTAGTCTGGAAGGGGTTACTTCCAAAAAGACTGGGTTCACAATTGTGGCATTGTCCCTTGAACACGCAGGTTCAACTACAAGGCTGGTTCATAGTTCAGTTTTTATGGTCTAGGTCAGTGTTCCCCAACCCCCGGACCGGTGCCGGTCCGTGGATCAATCGGCACTGGGCCGCCCGAGGAAACCAGGGGAAGCCTCGCCGCCGTGGGGAAAGTGACCCCGCCGCCGCCGAGGGAGGGAGGGAAGGAGGGGGCGGGGCTTCCAAAGCCGGAAAGGGAACCTCTTTGCGCCGTTAAGGTTTCCTCGGGGAAGAAGGAACACCCAGAAGCCGGCCGGGTTTCCGGCCTCAAGCTTCCCCCAAAGGTCCCCCCGAAGGAGGGTCGTGGAGGATCTCCCATGCGGGTGAGCGCCATTTCCACTGTGTGTGTTTTCTCCCCCTCACACACACACACACACACACCGAGCGCGTGTTTGGTTTCTCTGAGGTGTTTTTGTCCCCCCCCCATGAAGGCCACCAATTCCCCACCCCCACTCTCCGGCCTCATGTCAAGGAAAGGCGAAGGGTCCCAAGACCTCACGGCGGCTCGGTAGCTTTAAAAAAAGGTCAGGCGACAGCGTGGATGGGGAGCTCCCCCTGCCAAGAGCGGCTCCTGTCTTCCAAAGTGGTTGCGAATAAACTCTGGAATTGGAATGATCTCCTTGCGTTTATATGCTTCCAAACCTAGCCGTTCGAAAGCATGTGAAATGCAAGTCAGATAAAGAGACGCCCCCGGGGGGAAAAACGCGAGGAAGTAAAAACAGTGTTTCCTTGCAGCGATGCCAAGGACTCAGACAACACTGGCTCTTTGGCTTGAGTACAGAGATGAGCACCACCCCCTAGAGTGGGAAACGACTAGGACGCATGTGCGTCAGCGGCCGGGGGGGCATTTTAATTAAATTAAAATTATTAAATCAAAACAAGCGGGCCAGGGAAAAATTATCAAACATTTACCGGTCCGCGGCGATAAAAAGGTTGGGGAGCACTGGTCTAGGTCAATGGTTCTCAACCTGGGGGTTCCCAGATGTTCCTGAACTGCAGCTCCCAAAAACCCCTTCCAGCACAGCGAGTGGTAGAGGCTTCTGGGAGTTGCAGTCCAGGAACATCTGGGGACCCACAGGTTGAGAACCACTGGTCTAGGTCGTGCAAGCCATTTTCCTGAAACAAAATGAAATGCCAACCTATTTTTTCCACACAATGCTTCATTTTGCTCCAGCAAAACATATGCCCCCTTCCTGTTGCCCCCCCCCCGGTGGCCTCCCTAGTTGGCCCAGCTGACTCCTCTGCCACTGCCATCTTCAGAGAGAGAGAGTGTGTGTGTGTGTCCTGGCCTGCCTTCCCAAAGCCAAGCCTGAAGCCTCTGCACCAACACCTGCTTTTCAGCTGCAGATGGCAGTGCCCAAGGAGGAAGAGGAGGAAGCATCAGATCCAAGAAGGGGGGCAATGGGAAGGGAGAAAGGTGGGAGGCAGAGTGGTTCCCCTCCTTCCAGGGACAAACCTGATGAACAAACCATGAACCAGTTTGCTTTTCCAGGCTTGGGGGGGCGGGGGGGGGGGGGGGAGATCACAAACCACCTTGATTTCTCATTTCCCTGGTTTGGCCCCATCTCTATTTAGGATTCCTGCCCAACAAATGCCCCAAGTTCTCTTCCCCTGCTTCTTATAAACTGCATTTCATAGTGATCCATTGATTATTTGTTTCTGCTGCTTGTTGTGCTCCCCCCCCCCGCCCCGTTTCTGTTACTTATTATGACAGCTATTCTAAAAGAACCTTTTACTTAATTTGAGAGGAAGCCTATCAGAACCTGAGAATTGTCACCAGCAGTAACAAGTTCTGCCTCACTTCTCTAAACATACATACATTTCATATAGAGTGGTAACTTGTATAAAAGAATTAATTCATTCCAAATGAAATTATGTTAAGCAAAATTTCCTTTGTACAAATTTTTCATAGGAATGCATTGAAAATGAATTAATCCCTAATTGCGACCATTTTTCTGTTGTATGGATTTGCCCCAATTGCTGTTAAGCAATTTCCCCCTGCCTCTGGAATTTTTTTTCCTTTAAGCGGATTTTCTGTTAAACAAGCCACTTGTTATACGTGGGTCCACTGTAATTATATAATGTTGCCTGGAATTCTTGCACAGACTAACGCTGCTACCTCTCACAAATATTCATATAATCTATTACTGAAGCAACAGATTGGCTGAAATTTGGGCAAGTCATAGCTTTTCCTGCCTCAAATGTATAAAGCCTTTTGTAAATAGGAATGCTATACAACATATGGGAAAAAAGCATATGTCCACAATAAAGGGGACTGAAGATGGCACAAGGGCTGCCCTTCTTTCCTTCATTGCCAACCTATTGCTGCCTGGGTCTGCTGGCCTTCTTGCTGTGTATTGCTTGACCCAAAAACTGAATACAGCGAAAGAATATCCTGACCCCGTTTTAGACATAATGAATCACAAGTGACAAACTCTTCCAAGGGCCCAACTATATGAAAGGAACACTGGATACGCATGTTGGAAAGAGTGTACTTAACTTCACATTAATGTGAAAGAAAAGAAGGTGACCGAGTGAGGACAAGCAATCTGACTGTCAAGAGTGCCCAGCGCTCTGAAAGCTAGCAAACAACCAGAGGAGAGGTATTCTCAAGCCAAGATTTTCCCACCAGAGCTGAGCTTTGCCTGAGTTAGGAAGAGAGGTATGGAAGCAAGAGAAGTCAGTTGTTCCTCTCTCCCACCCCCCCACCCCTTGTCTTTTATGGCTATCACAGGAGGAAAGCCTGGCCCCACAATGCTACCTAGTGGAAACGTGTGAGGAAGCACATCTACCTTCAAAATGTTTACTGTCCCCTTCTGGACAATGCAGAAAAAAGACTTTTCAAACAATTTTGGAGGTCTGCAAAATTCACCTGATGATCCTATTTATTCTAATAATTTAATCCAGTCTGCAGTGTAAATGCAAAAGCAAATAAATTATTTTTCCTTCTTTACAAGAAAGAGGAAGAAAACATTGTACATGTAACAAAAAGAAGTGGATGCTCTAAAAGTTAAATTCCAGTATGAATCTAGAATTAGGTTGAGGTAATAATTATTCCTCAGACCAGAGTCTGTGAAAAAACATATGGCAAATGTGTATTTCCTTGCTACTTTTCTATAGGGAGCTCCCTTTACAGCACATCATTGAAGTTACATCTATGTCTTAAATGAATTTAATGTTCTCAGACCTCAAATGCTATGATGTCTTGGTTTATACTGTATTAATCTTTTTCCCCTTGTACAACAGGAGAAATCTGTAGCAAAGCTATGCTGAGAATTTATATTTATGCATTTCTCAACTGAGTTAAAAATAAATATATACATTTTAAAAGATACTCACAATTAGGGATGGGCACAAAGTGAAAAACAAAATGCTGTTTTGTCGTGTTGTTATGTAAAGAAATGAAATGAAACCAAATGACATGAGGAAGTAGCATTTCATTACAGACAAAACAAAATGGTTATGGGTTTTTTTGTTGAAACAAACCATTTAGTTCCATCTGTAAACCAATTGGGGGAGGGGAAAAGTTTTTTTTTAAAGCTCTGGGCTTTTTGTGTTGTGAGTAGTAAAGAGGGAAAACCATTACAATGATGAAGAAAAGCACAGAGACAAACTCTGGACAGCTTTTGTTTTTCAGCAAAAGATAACACTGCTTTGTAAGTCTCAATAAATACAGAGTTCAAACCTAACTTGGCAACAGTTAAAGAAACGGAAATATGCAACAATAAAGCGAACCTACTGAATGGCCATGCTGCAAATTCTAAAAGATGTATGGTGCAATGAAGACAAACCTAGGGTATGTTTTTATCAGGAAGCCACTGCAAGTGTTTCATTTCATATTGGCCTAAATAAACAGAGTTCATCTCAAGTGAGGAAGCCATAGCATGTTATACAAGACAACTATCATTAGTCCAGCGTGGAACCATATTTTTTTCCAGCTTAACTGTTCAGCAGGCAATCCATATGCAAAAGTAGAAACATCTTCTGGTTTACTAGAAATTAAAACGTTTTGCAGATATTCTGCAAACATTCCAGTTTACTTTCACCCCCGTCTTATCCGATCATGCCTGTCACATCACCTACTTAAGAATTTCTGCTTTCTTGTAAAAGAATTACGAATAGACAGAACTTGCTGAGTATGCTACACACACTTGTTAGATTCTTGGTTGCATTTTTTTTCATATTACCTGTGAGTAAGCTACAAGAAACACAGGGGTAAACATGGTCTGAGTAAACATGGACAGGATCAGTCTACTCTACATAGTCCAACACAGGCATTATGCAGTGGCCACACTCAGAGGGGAGTTCCCAGCTTCCTTCACATGGAATGTGATGTGAGACATCTGGAAAGAGGACCTTCGACTACTTTGTATGTAGGCTTTAAATGGGCGCCCTAATGTTACATGCAGGCAAGAACCTCAACTTTCCCCATGAAGTGCCCCATTTTTCTTTTGATGGATTGTGCCCTTGGACTACAGCAGATCTATAGAGGCAGGCTTCAGGTAATTGCAGCAACAGCTTGTTATGGTGCCACTGGGTGATGTTATTTCTGCTGCATCAGGATCAGACAATTCATCTTTCTGTTCCAAATTTAAGGCAATATTTCATATCAGTGGGTTTAAGCTCCAAAGCAACCATCTAGCTTGATTCTGAAAGGGGAAATGAGAGAATCATAAATCAGCTGCAAAGAACAAGTACGTTAGAACCTCCCTAACAGTTTCTAAAATAAACCAGGAAAAAGGGTAGCTACTGTTGACTAAAGGCATATACTCTCTCTCTCTCTCTCTCTCTCTCTCTCTCTCTCTCTCTCTCTCTCTCTCTCTCTCTCTGTGTGTGTGTGTGTGTGTGTGTGTGTGTGTGTTTGTGTGTATTTGTAACAAGTTCCTACTCTCCTTGTTGGCGTCCATGCACAACTCTCTAGTCATACTGTACAATTCAAGCCTGTTTTTATTTTAAAGGCAACAAAACATAGCCAAACTGTTTTTATCCCAGAAAACGGAAATCTTGGAGTCCTTCCAGTCTGTTGGGCAGACATAATTATGAGAAAAAGTATATAATCTACCCATGAGACATAATTACATAATTAAGCCCTAGGCGCTCTGTAAGAAGAGTGCTTGGAATTCTCCAAACAAGGTGCTGCACAGTCTTCATAACTTTTACTGGCTTAATACAATGAGGAGGAAAATGTTTGGTTTTTTTAGTTGCTCACGGCACTATTAGTTTGTGAACCATTCTAGTAACACAGACATTTCAGGTGGAAGGGCATCTGGTAGGAAGGGAGGTCATGGCAAAAGGGGGGGAGGTGCACGGGCAAAATATCCCGCAAGCCCCTACCAGGGAAGAGGAAAACCAGAGAAGTTGTCCCTTGATTCAGAGGCCTAAATTTACACCAGCGTTCACTCCCCTTTTCTGGCAAACTCTGTGAGTAGCTGCCACTGCTGCCACAATGCTCTCTAGTGGTCACGGCAGTGAGAAAGGCAGAAAAGCAATGGGAGAGCCTCTTCTCCATACACCATTTCCTCTTTAGGACCCATGGCGTCGCAAATCACACTGGAGTAAAGTCCATGGACTCAATGGGCCTTTGGTGAGTCAACTCCTCTGCTGATTCCACTGATTCAAAATGGCCTATGCGAACTGCATTTTACCTTCACATAGCAGCAAGTCTCAATTAGAGTAGGGCCATTTAAAAAAATGGAAGAGTTGGCTTACTAAATGGGCCTTTCTGGTGCAGTTTTCCATACTAAGCCACAGGATTTTGGCCACAAAATATTTTGTTCGGGCTCTGCCGTGTTGCTCTGTCCACAGAATCTACCTGGATCTGTGCTGGAGCCTCCAGCGGGGCCTTCTCTTGAGCCTAAACATTAGTTCCTGTAACAAAACAGACTAGCAAAGCTACTTTTCATCACCAAGTTCATTTTGCCAAGTTTTTTAGATGTATGGCTCAAACGGTAGTCTTAATCACTATTAAAACAGAATTAAATTAAAAGCCCCATTTAAAGTAATTACAAAGTCCAGCTGACCGGAGAGGTTTTGCCAGTAAAATGCCTTATAGCTCCGCTCCCGAAGAGAAACATTTCATGGCTTCTCTCGGCTCCTTGGCACTCTTGCTTTGTTTGCTTTGGCCTCCTTTGTCACTCTCTTTTGCCCCCTGGGGCTTGGCTTTGCTTCCTTTGCTGTAACTACTTGGCAACCCAGGCCACTGGTCCCACACCAGGGGCTTTCTGTCTCCCCCAGATCCCATCTGCCTAGTAGTGGACAAATGTGAGTCAGCCACCATTTAAACTCTGCTGCTACTACATGAGGGCACTCCTGGAGACGGAAAAGGACGGGCAGGCTGCAGCCTCCAGCTGCAAGGTGCAGCATTGTTAATCTGCTGTTCCTGCTGACATGCCTGGTAGCAGGGAGGATGTCAAGGGATGATGGTTCGGGAATCAACCAGCCTTTCTGCAATGATGGGAGGAAGGAGAAGAGGAGGAGAGAGGAGGAAAGTGAAGACCGGGGCATGGCACTTTTTCCAAGGAGAAAGGTGGGGTAAAATAAATAAATAAATAAATAAATAAATAAATAAATAAATAAATAAATAAATAAATAAATAAATGCAAAAGGAAGTGATCATATTCCTTCCATCTCAGATGTGGACCTTTGAGCTGCCCTTACAGTCTTACATACTGCACATTTTCGAGACACCTTGCTGGCTGTAAGAGGTAGTGCCTTCTAATTTTATGCTACCAACAAAACATCCAAACTCCCTTCTATAGATCTTCACGTGGTATGGACTTTCTGTTCCCCATTCCTTGTTTGGGAGGCATTAGGTATGCTCTGCTCTTCAGTTATAAACTGTGTTCCCTTGCTACCTCAAATCCTCTTCCCTAGCTATGCTGCCACAGCACAAACAGTGTCTTTCAGAGGTAAATTGCCCCAAATTTAAGAAATCAGCATAGACATTATCAGTTGCATACTGAGATGTTTGACTTGGCAAAAATGTTACAATGTTTATGATGATTTCTCAAAGTGAGTCACCTCACCTTAAAAAGTCAGACTATTTGCATAACTACCCAAGAGGGCTTTATCATTTTATTGTGTTGTTTTAATTTATTAATCTGTAACCTGTTTTATGCACCTACTTTTTTTATTTATATATTTATATATTTATTTATTTCTATACCAACTGTCTTCCCAAATGAACTCTGGGTGGTTAATAACATAAAAGAATAAAGAAAACAAAATCAAATGCATAAAAACAAATAAAGAAAACAAATTACACAGATAAAAACAAGTAACAAATATAGTAATAAATACTTTGCAAGATGGGTGGTATATAAGTATTAAAATAATTAAATAAATAAATAAAATGGCAAGGAAGAAAAAAATGAAAAATGTAGAAAAATGTAGATTAAAATATTTAAAATCTGTTACCCATATTTAGAGTGTGTATGAATGGTACGCCAATCCATCAGCTAAGGAATTAATTTAAAAATACTTATTTCTGTTTCAACAGGACAGTGTAATAGATCCTAATTACTGTATTAGCTAATTCTAGTTAAAATGGCCAACATCCTCCTTTCCATTTTTATTTAAGCTTATTTTACTCTTTAAATTAATGTATCAAAGTTAGGATTTCAACAAGCCAGACAAGCCTGGTGATAACTATTCTTAAGTAGCTCATAGCAAGTGGAATTGGGGATCTCACTCATTCACGCACACAATTCCATGTCTTTTACATCTTCCTTTTGCTAACATGTAAATAAAAGTAACTTCCTTCCTTAAGCTCTCCCACCCTCATTTCCATCTCCAGACAAAGAAAGGATGTGTAGAGAATTAGATTGAAGATCGACAACCTCCTTATTCTGGCTACCAATTTTTCACTATCACACAGTCAACCTACAGAACCAGGAAACCTTTCTAAAATACAGGTAGGAATTGCTGCAAAACAAAAAGGACATGCTCCCATCTCTACTGCCGGTTGCTCTAGCCTAGTCTTTCTACACTATGTTGCAATCCAGATGAGAAGAGTCCAGGGAGGGGGATAGGCAAGGATAGGAAAATCTCTTGCTTTAACTGGAATGCCTCCAACTCCTGGCAGAATGAGACAGTGTTCTTAATGCTTGCGAAACCTGATATGTTTGAAAGAATGAAGAGAGAAAGAAATGTAAACACAACCATTATAACAGATTTAAGGGTCTTATTTTTAATCTTGTCTAAGACCCCTTCAATTGTATGCTGCTTTGGAATTGTCTTGCTTGTCAAACATCAATAACGTGGTTCCCCCCACTTCTTTTGACCAAAATGGGGGCCAAACACAAGTCTGATGGCATAAGAAGCAAGAGTTAAGGAATAGGGAATTGATATATGTGTTTGTGTGTTGTGTATCTTTCAGCAGGCAGCTTTCTTGAATTAAAAGACCACTGTGTTCCTAACCATGAAACGAGTTTTGAGCAAATTGTTTCAACTCTCTTAAACAAGAGACAGTTCTAATGAACCTATACCACTAATAAAGTTCAGATGGCTAAAGCAAGTTGGAAATAAAACGATGCCCTTTCCAGCTCTGTTGCTGTACATAAACAAGGTAAAGATTTAAAAAGAAACGATCTTCTTAATCAAAACAAACATGAATTGTCAGGAATCAGGACTTCTGCAGAAGAACAACACTTTATCCCCATAATCACACAGGTTAAGGCAATTGCACAATCTTCTGCAGGCTTTATAGACAGATAATTGCCCGATCCACCCATGTGTAATAAATGGAGTCTACTAAGTTAATCCTTGCATTTATATTGTTTGTAAATACCACAAAAGGGAGAGACATGCACTAAGAACTCTTCCCTTTCATTCCAAGAAGGAATGGAATTACTCACCAACAGACCTGTGAAAGTCAGTACGTCCCAGCTATATTCCAGACGAGAGATACAAGAGCCAACTAATACGAACAGTATCGAGTTATTATTACACTCAGGGCAGCTAAGATCAGACTAACATCCATTGGGTGGCTCATATCTCACTTTCAAATTCTGAGGGGCACTCCTAGCTCTGACCACAAGTCAGTATATGAGCACAGTGTGTTTTACTCTCAGGAATGTTGGGAGAATTTCCATTCTAAATGTAAGTAACAGGCAGCTGGCAACTGCAGGATTGTGATGGGAAGGAAATAAAAATGGAATGTTTTCAGGGTTGAATCCATAGACCAGGTAGGCTATCATTTGTTCTCAGTTACAGGTCAGAAGCTAATTAACTCAACTGGATCTCGAGCAAGCTAGAAGAATAAAACACAATTAAGGCCCTGGTCATTTGGTATTTTCTATTTAAAATATATAAAAATCAATTTTTTAAAATGTAAGAACCAGGCACAGCTTTCAAAGAGTTTACAGATTCCAGGATGCTCCATAGTGTTAGATTGTGGCATCAAATCTGTAATGACAGTTTGATGGATGTCTCTTTCTTCCTCCTGAAAGGTATAAAGCATTGTTTCCCCAGTAAAAACTATCCTTAAAACACTTCTTTCCTTCCCACTTCCCACAGTCTGCTTAAAAGGCTAGAATACGATGGATGTCCTACAATCATGGTAATATATGGGCTTCAGAGGGCAGCAGGTATCTCAATGATTACTCTCAGACGTTGTTCAAAATAAAATTTACCCTTGTAGAAAAACTCCAACATATCAATGAATGAAGGAGTCTTCACCATGCCATGAAGTCTTTAATACCTCCCAAATAAGGCCAACTGCTCGTCCTTTTCCTTTAGATAATCCCTTTTCTCATCTTGTCCTGCACCACAGATTCAGGTGAAGTCTTGTGCTGCACCTCCGAGACATATTCATCTGGAGTGTATTTTCTTAACCAATATATTAAGCAAAAATAAAGGATTTAAGAACAAGACAAAAGTGTTTGTGGCAGCTAAAGGACTATTATATTTCAACATAGGCTTCCATGGATCTTCTTCAGCCCACGAAAGCCCATATATTACAATGTAATAAGAAGTCACAACACTTTTGTCTTTTGTTTTTATTTTGTTTTGGCCTGACATGCTTGCACAGAATAATATGGCTACCTCTTCTAAAAAGTTCTTAGCCAAGCTATTGTAATAAGAGTAGAGATGGGCTTTTCATTTCAGAAGTGTTGCCCTCAGATGGTGCACACATACAAACAAATAAGTTAAAAGTTTCCTATAGATTACCCTTTGGGTTTGTCGTCAAGCAATTTGAAACTGAAACTCTAATTCCACTTATTAACCAATTGACTGCCTTTCATTAGACTCGGTCATGTCAGGTTTTTCTGATGCATGACTCATAAGGGAGTCACAGTTTTCATTGCCATAATTTGCTCATCAACTATATTATAATAACTTCAGTCTAATGGATATTTAGAAAATCTGCTTTCTATCGTTTTTAAATATATGCTTCATGTTTCACTTTGGGAAACAATTTTTTGATTGCTTGTGTTCCTTGCATGCTCACTATATAATGTATAATAAAGACTTCTCTACTCCATAAAACCGAAACATGATACCACTCTCCTGCATCTGGCCCTTGAAGTACCCTGGTTTAAACCCTGGAGGTTACACATCTCCATCATGGTTTGTAACCTGTGATGGACTTTTCCTCCAGGAATCTATCCAATCCCCTTTTGAAGGCATCCAGGTCAGATGCCATAAAGACTTCTCTACAGGGAGTTCCATAAACAACCGAACAGATATCTAGTCTCATGCACTCCCAAACACATGTTGTAGTTCTACTGTGAGATCATGAGATGCTTGCACATTCAAATAACAGAAGTAAATGGGTTACATAAACAAGCGCAGAAGAAGTAAATAACAAAAGAAGCGCTGATTTCTACAAATTGGCTGATTTCTACATGAGTGTTTCTGTGCTCTAGACTCTTCTAGAGATTTCATACTTGTCACGAGATGACAAACACTACTAAGAGTCTAACTGAATTATCAGGGTTTGTTTATTAATATGCAAGACTGATTATTTTATTTTACCAAGCTGTAACAATTTAGTATAAAAGCAAGAAAGGTTACAGTGAAACTAAATTAAGAAAGATTAATTATAGGCTGTTTGGCTTGGCTTCTTAGTTCCTCTCATTCTCTAATGACTTAGACGAGAGGCTGCCTCTGCTGGGAAGCCCATGTAATCTATGCCTTGACTTCTGCTGTGGAAGGACAGTGGGATATGACCATAAATATAAGACTGAAGAAACATGGTGGCTGCCACAAGCCTCTCACTTTTATGGAAAGCAAAAACATACCCCCTCCTTTCGGTGGAGTTCTTTCAGTTTGAGTCGAGAAGAGGGAAATTATGCCAAAGTCCAGCAGAAAGGGACTTCTCCCGCATCCTGAGTTCTCTGTGCATTTTGAAAAGAACCTGGGATGGATGAAGGAGGGATAATTGTCACCCTTGCTATTGGGTTTATGATGCTGAAGCTGCAAAATTCGGAAAGCCCCTCTTTCTTTTCCTTAGACAAAAGACAGATAAACATCATAGGAATACTAGTCCTGTTGTCCAGAAATGGCATTCCAGTTTCACTTTGGGAGATAACTGGTGTTCAGACAAATCTGAATAACAGTTTCCATAGCCCCCTATTCCTAAGAGAGTCCAACAATGCATGTAGATAAATCATTCAGTAGAAAGCCAACAAATGAGAAGAAGGTCTTTATAGTAAAGTGAATACCGGTAGGTTTTAACTTCACATTTAAGACCAACTCTCAGCCTTGCCAAATCTTCACTCAAGAGGGAAGAAGGAAGCCGAAGGATGTGGCCGATGATGCCATTGTCTCTACTCATCAGAAAGTCCCTGGTAAACCTCAGCCCCAACCCCTGCTACCATCTTTCAGTCACAGTCCTCACTCATGCCCTGGAGGAACAGAATGGAAACAAACCAAAAGGAAGCCAAGATTTGTCACACTACATGCACTGGTAATTTTGTTTATAGATGACATTAGGAAATGCATGCAGTGCTAAGATGTCGCCGGGTGGAAGAGTGGAATTCTTGCCAGTCAGATAAAGCAAAATTACTCACTTGAGCTCTTGATAGAAGCATAAATGGAATGCCCCATGACAAAAATTCTACCTACCCTGTGCTACAGAAGATATCCTCTGGAGCTACAGGAGGCAATCCTTTTGCCCCTATTTGAGACCAGTGGTCGGTCTCAAACCTGAGCCCTCAAACCCCCATTACAAAGTTCTTGTTCCAATCTCACTGGAGCCCTGAATGAGCTTTGGGATATATTGCAACAATGTGTGTCACATCTCATTTATTTTTTCATCTTAATTCTTGAATTAGAGCCAAATAGCCCTATATAGACAGCAAAACAAGGAAACTAGATTGAAGTAATTTTTGGAATTGTAGCTGTGTTAGTCTGTGCAAGCATTTCAACAAGAAACACAAAACAAAAGTAAAAAAAATATAGATATATGAGTAGAATACAGTTTTGCCATGCAGTCTCTGTGTGCTTCTTGTACTGTATGTCTGAAGAAATGGGGAGTTATCCACGAAAGCTTACATTAAAATATAGTAATAATATAGTATACATTAAAAATAAATATTTTTAACTTTTGAATTGAAGGAATGTCTTTCTATTATGACAAGCAAAGTTTTTTAAAGCTGCCCACTACTTTTCAAAAGAAATATAATCTTTATGGACTTTCCAAGTTGTGGTTAAGAAATACAATTAATTTTGTCTCTGCCTCTGTAATTCTTACTCTTTAGGTTTGATGACCTACATATGGGAACAGATTCTTTCTTGAATGTCTACAATTGTTTTTTCACCCATCATAACTTCTATAGAACATAAAGAAAGCAAACATTTTTGCCATGCATGCGTAGAAAAACTGAAAAGATGCTGTTTTGAAAGAAGGAAAACTGATTGTCCGCCTAGATACAAGAAAAGGAAGTTGATCTGTAGTCACATTCCTTCTGAGAATAATGCCACATGTTTTAATAGCAATTGCTTTCCTGGAACAAGGAAGGGTTTTTCAATCCAATCAAAACAACCACACAAGACCATTTCACTATTCCTTCTAATGGAGCCAAATCTGTGTGGTCCTTCTAAAACTTGAAGACACCTATGTGGAGACATGCAGCCATTGTTCCTTAAAATTCTCTTAATGTGTGTGTGTGTGTGTGTGTGTGTTATTGGCTGAATTTCCTGGAAGATTAACATTTGTCACAAGGTATAAGGCATGTCCTTAACTGTTCCTGCTAACTCCCCAAACAAGCAGGGAGTAAAAGCTAAGAATACAATACTTATTTGGAATGTATACTAAAGCCATAACAAGGTAAAGTAAAGGAAAAGGTTCCCCCCGCACATGCATACTAGTTGTGTCCAACTCTAGGGACGGTGCTCATCTCCGTATTCAAGTCAAAGAGCCAGTGTTGTGCAAGTCCGTGGTCATGTGGCCGGCATGGCTGCAAGGAAACACTGTTTTACCTTCCCACTTTTTATGATGGTACCTATTTATCTACTTGCATTTACATGCTTTCTAACTGCTGGGATGGCAGGAGCAGGGGTTATCAGCAGAAGCACGCTCCACTGCGTGGCACCCAGGATTCGAACGGCTGAGCTGCCGACTTTGCAGCCAACAGTTTTCAGAGCCTTAGTCCACTGAGCCACCATGCCCCCTTTAAAAAGCCATAACAAATCCCTCCTCAAAAATGCAATATCTTTGGCACCGTCTAAACTAAGAGATTTATTTTAATATGAGCTAAAATAATAGTAATAGCAATTCTAAAAAGCTCATAATAAAACCGATCTCAGTTGCAAAGGTGACACAATATTTCTATTGATGCTGCTGCAGTTTGTTTTTAGGTGTTCTGCTTCCCATTTCATTGTTGTCAAAAACAAAAACAAAAAGCCTGACTCAATGACTAGCTAGCCGGGCAGTCCCTGGAGGCCACCCAAAGGCTGGGAAGGAGAAAAGAGATGCTGGTCCAAGGCTTTTGATACACTCCTGTTCACTGGACCCTTCAGGACACAGGACCCTCTGCCCAGAGAAATGGTGTTTCAGATATGCCTACCGCAGTGAAGATGCCTCTTCTGAAACCCAGAAAGATTCTAAGTGTTCCAATTCAGGGGCTTAAAGGATGACCTAACTTTAACAGAAAGACCCTCTGTTTCCAAACGTAAATGTAATGAATACATGAAAAAAATGTTGTGGCGTCTCAGCAGCTAACATTAAGCAATTAAAAAAAATAAAGGGGTAGAAAATTAGGGGTAAGGAAGTGGCAGATTATACTCCGGCAGAAGTATATTATTTTCTGTGACATTATGCCAACGAGTTACCAAATTAATTTTTAAAGAGCTACCTCTCCCCAAGGAACATGAAAGAAAACCACTGGGCTTCCACACAACTTAACTGAATTTAACTTTAAAACATAGTTTTCATGACCCATTGTTTTTTGTTTTTTTTAAAGCCATAAATGAGAAGAAAACAATACTCAAACAATACTCAAAACAATACTAGAAATCAGGAACAAGCCAGTAGCAGCAATAACATTATCACCTGCAAGGCACAAATTATGGCTAGTCTGAAGAATTTTACCATCAGATGCTACTACTGTAATGAGGTTCTTTTACAGCCAAGCACCTGAACTTCACAGTGCTCTACCTTTTGCATCTTTTGTATAAGTCACATTCTCAATTATACAAGTATAGTTCAGTAAGAAAAAAGATGATGCAGCTAGTAATTTGCTTGCTTATTTGCTTGGTTGACAATATTCATGAACTGCATCTTCAGTTTTAAAAGAATACGGGTACAGTATGTACAGTAGGACCCCGGTATCCACTGGGGATTGGTTCTAGGCGTTCCCGTGGATAATGAAAACCATGGATAAGAGAGAATGCCTGCCCACCTACCCCCAAACTGCTCTTTCCTGACTGTAGCTTGCTTTATGACTGCTGTTTTGAGACAGTAGCTTGCTTTATGGCTACTGTTTGTGACAGTAGCTTGCTTTACAGATGCTATTTGTGACAATAGCTTGCTTTATAGCTGCTGTTTGTGACAACAGCTTGCTTTACAGCTTGCTTTGTGGCTGATGAATTATTTAATTTTTTCCTCTGCCAACCGTGGATAACTGAATCAGTGGATACGGGGGTCCTACTGTATCTGTAATAACAACTCTATAATTATTTTAAAAATTATTTATAAACTGAATTGTACTAGTGAGTCCCATAAAATTAAAGTGTGGCTTGGCCATGCTTAATTTTTTTGACAAAAACATTTCAAACCACAGCCAGTGTCCTGAGATGATTTAAAATACTGTTGACCCCAAAACAGAAGCTTGAAGTGTTTTCTCAAAGGAAATTGTGTTTCTAATGCATCTGAGGGAGCAACATATCCCAACACAGGGAAGGAAGCACTCCCAGTTCAGATCAAATAGGACTCAAGATCTGCCCAAAATTGGACAAATTTAAATTTAAATACAAATAGAAGCAAGGCTAAAAAATTTAAGCACAAATTGCATTGTTTCAATTTTATTTAGCTTTTTAAATATAAATCAGTTTTTGGAAGAAATACTAAATTTTACTTGTGACTTGAACAATAAGAAGTTCTCTAATTTGTATATAATTTAAGGGTTATAATCCCTAAATTTGCTCTGGATCTTCTGAGTTGCACGCTCAGTCTTTGAATTTACACCAGTGACATCATCTACCTTGGGTTTCTCCAACACTGTTGGTCTTCAAGATTTTCTGTGCTCCAACTATTATTGACCCAACTTTAATTGCCAATTTATATGGCCAAAGGCAGGAAATACAGTAATTGGAAATAATATCTACATTCCAGCTCTCAAAAATCTGTGTAGCCTAACCTGTTATGCAAATTGGGTTGCCTTTTGTGCCCACTGCACAAATTGCTACAATGTGCTAGCTTTGCTCATTAATTGTTACATGTTTCTCTCGTAATTTATTTCAGCTGTGTAGAGATGTGCAGATTTGTGTTTTTGTAATGTAACCCCCAGAATTCCTCCAGGCTCCCTGAGAAATTCCAAGTGTTCTATTCCAAAACATAGATCTGCATTGCTTTGGTATTAGCCTTGCCCTCGTTTCTCTTCACTGGGGCGTGGTTGCTCAATGGACCAAGGCTTCCGAAAACTGTCAGCTGTAAATTTGGCAGCTTGGCAGTTTGAATCGCAGGTGCCACGCAGCGGAGCAAGATCCCACTCAGGGCTGGCGCTAGGTTATTTTGCGCCCTAGGCAAGGGAGTGGGGGGCGCGGGGAGGGGGCGGCGGCGGCGGGTGGGGCGGCAGATGACGGGGGATGGCAACGGGCGTGGGGGCGGATGGCAACAGGCATGGGGGGTGGGCGCCGATGGGCGCGGGGGGCGGGGGGGGGGGGCAGCAGGCTGGCCAGCGCCCCCTGTCTATTTTGGCGCCCTAGGCAACTGCCTCGTTCGCCTTAATGGACGCGCCGGCCCTGCTCCCACTGATAACCCCAGTTCCTGCCAACCTAGCAGTTCGAAAGCATGTAAATGCAAGTAGATAAATAGGCACCACCATAAAAAGTGGGAAGGTAAAACAGTGTTTCCTTGCAGCCATGCCAGCCACATGGCCATGGACTTGCACAACACTGGCTCTTCAGCTTGAATATGGAAATGAGCACCACCTCTAGAGTCGGACACGACTAGCACACATGTGCGGGGGGGGACCTTTACATTTACCTTTTTACGTTTCTGTTCTAACCACTGCTCTCAGACAGACAGTAAAATACGGTATAATGGTCAAAGGAATGGACTTTGAACAGGAAGATCACGACTCAAAGACCTTATTTTGAGTTTTGCATCCAATCTATAACTCTCACACAAATCCACCATACAGGCTTATTTTCAGAATAAAAAGCAGAGAAAGTAATTGTGTAAAATAAATGTGAAAGGGATTTGGGAGTCTGGGTGGACTAGAAATTGAACATGACGCAGCAGTGTGACGCAGCAGCCAAGAAAGCCAGTGTGATTCTTGATTGCATCAACATAAGCATAGTGTCTAGATCAAGGGAAGTGATGGTACCACTCTGCTTTGCTCAGGTCAGACCACACCTGAAGTACTGTGTCCAGTTCTACGCACTTCAATTTAAAAAGGATGTTGACAACCTTGAACGGATTCAGAGGAGAGCGACCAGAATGGTTAGAGGTTTGGAAGCAATGTCTTATAAGGAGTAGCTTGAAGAGCAGGGGAAGAACTTTAGCCACACGAAAAGAAGGCTGAGCTGGGATGTGATAGTGATGTTTAAATATTTGAAAGGATGTCATATCAAAGAGGAGACAGGTTTGTTTTCAGAGACTGGGACTCAGAGCATTGGTTTCAAACTACAGGAAAAGAGATTCCATTTGAACATTAGGAAGAACTTCATGACTGTTAGAGCTGTTCGGCAGTGGAATATGCTGCCACAAAGGGTGGTGGAGTCTCCTTCCTTGGAGGTTTTTAAGCAGAGGCTGGATGGCCATATGTCGGAAATATTGTGATGGGGGTTCCTGCGTGGCAGGGGGTTGAACTGGATGGCCCTTGAGGTCTCTTCCAACTCTATGATTCTATGAAAGCAACCACCTCAACTGCAGGTTGGTGTTTTATCTGCTGCTTTACAAAATTTAGATGCGGTCTGCTCTACTTACATTTTTTTAAAAAAAAATCAATTTTCTATTTATTTATTTAATTTTTTTAGATACGGCTGCTCTACTTACGAATTTTTTGACTCATGAGCATGCATTCAGAAAAGATTAAACTCGCCTCATTTTTTTTCTTCAAGCACCGACCACGCGGGTCCTGGGGCCGGGTCAGAGCTTCTTTTGTTTTTTGTAATTTTTTCCTTGAATTTGGAGCGCTGTCCTGGCCACCCCTGGGGCCGGGTCGGCACTCCTTTTATTATTATTATTATTTTTAAAGCGCAACCACGCAGCCCCTGAGGCCAGGTTGGTGCTCGTTTTATATTTTTTATATTTTTCTTGTTTTTAGAGCGCCAACCAAGCAGCCCCTGGGGCTGGGTCGGCACTCCTTTTTATTTTATTTTATTTTATTTCATTTCATTTCATTTTATTTTGTGCCGACCACGTGGCCTGCCTACCAGCTGTAGCATGGGCCTGTTGGCTTTAAAAAAAAAAAATCTCGAGCCCAGTGAGGAGGACTGGACCACTTCACCACCAGGTAGAAGACACCAGCTGTTTGAAAAATGAAACGAAATGAAATGGAAATTTCCATTTTGTTTCATTTTGTTTTTCTTAGAGGGGGCAGTTCGTTATTCATTTCATTAGGTAACGAAATGAATAGTGAATAACGAAACAAACCAAAAGTTCATTTTGTGCCCATCTCTAATCGGGACTGATAGGATTTAGTCAAATATTTTAAAAGTCTTATATATTTAAACTAACTGAAGTTAACACCAGAATTGCCGAGCGTACTTAACATTTGTGTTACAATAAACTATTCTTATTTATTTTAGAAGAACAAAGCATGTGAGACTCCATGCTTTTAGAAATACAGTAAGTGTACACTCAGTCCAAATATGGATTAATTTACATGGTGGCAGCATAAACCCCCGTTCACGCAAATCCTGTGTTTATCAGCAAAACCTGTGAGCCCACTTCCAAGAAAGAACTCCCACACCACTCAATATCCATGCCATGGTTGTGTAAAGCTCCTAAGTTTTAAAATGAGGTATTTAGGTATTGTGCCAGGCATTCGGTAGGAACAGCAAGCCTTGGTAGCCTGCCAATCTAAATGGAAAGCCCAATCTAAAGAAAGTAATGGAGTGAAATTCCTTCGGAAAAGGACATTTTGCCAAATATATCCAGGAAATTAGCACACCATTTTAAGGCATATTCAAAATATTTCTGGATTACTAAAGCACAGAGCAGTTGTGTTTATCCCAACCCCGAGTCCTTGCAGTATACACTTTCACCAAGTTCTGAGACCAGGCTCCTGACACAAGTCTTCAAAGGGGAAATAGGATCCAGGTTTGGAGCAATTTGAACTTTTGACACTGTCAATCAGGACCCAATTAGCTGACTCTCAGGAGGAGAATTTTTTAACTCCTTCCTAGCCAAACAGGCACGGTGCTAGGTGAGGGATTTTGCCCCTGGTTGTTATAACATTTTAAAATTTATATTTAAAAGAATGAAGAACAAATAGAGAGGCTCACTTGTTTAAGCTGTGAAATTACAGTGGAACCTTGACTTGCGTCATTAATCAGTTCCAGTGGTCTAGACTTAAGTCAAACATGACTTAAATCAAACGTACGTTTCCCATAGAAAGTAATCGGAGAGCGGATTAATCCGTTCCAGATGATGAAAAGACCCCCGAAAACAGCAATTTAACACAAATTTGACTGGGATAGGAGATTCCTTCTGGGAATGTAAATGAAATGTCTCTTCAAAGAGAGGAGGAGGCAGTGGAATTATAGTCCACAAGTTATATGCCTCCACTTTTTAATGTTCATAGCAACAATGTCTAACATTTAAGTTTTACTGATTTTTAACCTGACGTTCCAAGTTCTGAACAACTCTATGCTTACCATTAGAGTCCCACAACTTTACAGCTCCCCAACTAAAATGCTTCTATTGTGGACCAGACTTCTGCAGCCAGATTTTTTACAAGACTGAGCCGACTGTCTAACCAGCGAGGCCAGCCCCGAGCTCCCGGCCCTTCTTCTCCTCCGGCAGTAGCGGCGGCTTCGGTGAGGCCGAGGACCAGCTCCAGGTGCTCTGAGCTGGCCTTACTGAAGCCGCCGCTGCCGGAGGAGGGGAAGAAGGCAGGAGCAGTTTGGAGGCGGCAGCCGCGATGCTGGGTTGTGGCTGCCGCCCAGTTCCGGTGCCTTGCGCTGGGGCTCCGAGATGCAAGTCAAAGCCTGCGACTCAAGTCAAACAGGCCCCTTCTTGCTGCAAGTCAAATATGATGTAAGTCAAGCAGTATGCAATTCAAGGTTCCACTGTACTGTTTTTTTGCTTTATGGTTGGTGAATGTGTTACTCAATGATAGCACAGCTTTGGTATCAATAGCCCATCATACCCCCAATAATTCCACCCACCATGTCACTAAGCAACTGTCTGGTAATTTAAAAAAAACCCTCCAAAGATGTTTTATGGCATTGAGTCACTTTTCATGTCTTATTATTAAAAAGTCTTCTCAGATCTTACAGACTAACAACATCTCATGTTAGGTTGTTTGCTCTTCCTACTCCCCCCCCCATCTAGCAATATTGTATTTTATATTTCTTTTTCCCCCTTTGTTATTTTAAAACAACACAAAAAGACAGTAAAAAAAACCTACATATATCAGTGCTCCCCACTACCACCACCCCCGGGACCATCTGGAGATCTTCTTGTGTCATCATCATCATCATCATCATCTTCTTCTTCTTCTTCTTCTTCTTCTTCTTCTTCTTCTTCTTCTTCTTCTTCTTCTTCTTCTTCTTCTTCTTCTTCAAGTCTTCAAGTCTTCATAGTCCTCTTTTCCAGAAATGTATAGAGTCATTATTAGGTTCTTTCCCTTTCCCTTTTATTAAAACATATTCAATAAATTTCTCCCATATCTTGTAATATATATTAATTTTAATTGTGTGTGTGTGTGTGTGTGTGTGTGTGTGTGTGTGTGTGTGTGTGTGTGTGTGTGTGTGTGTGTGTGTGTGTGTGTGTGTTTCCCCTCTTAACCTTTAAATTACAAGACAATTTAACCTGCACTCCCCTTTGAAAATGTTCCTGGCTGGTGCAAGGGATGCCTCTCTTCTCTCCTCCCTTTGCTTTTGAGGCTTGCCTAAGACAGACTGCTCCAGACAAACAACCACAACTGAGCAGGGAGGGAGGGAGGGAGAGAGCCACTACTGGCTCATTTGTGATCATGTGACCTGCTCCAGTGCTTGCGCTGCAAGACATTGCTCTTTGATCAAGGCAAAATTTAGAAGAAATGTTTGCTTGTCTTGCAAAACGCTCTTAAGCCAAGGTACAGTAATCTTAAACCAAAGTATTACTACTATGCCAGGAAATGTCATGACATTGCTGCACAGTAATTTGCCTGTATTGCCAGAAGGCAAAAGGATGCCAGGTTTTGCACAGTAGAGGGGAACCTGAGTGTTGACAACACCAACGGCAGCAGTCAAAACCGTCTATAGCAGCCGTTCTCAATGGAAGCCTTTGAGTTCCAGGCTCATTTGAAGGAAGGCGCAGACTGAAAACAATTCTTCACCCACCACCTCATAAGGTTTGTTATGAGATTTATACAATCCTCGTTTGTAAACATAAATCAGAAAAACTTTTGGAAGAATTAAAGTATTAAAATAATTGCCTTCCCATACAAAGCAGGAATGTCAAAACCTAGGCTAGAACACTTCACTTTATCATCTAATTTCCTATACATACATACATAGATACATACATAGATACATACATACATACATAGATACATACATACATACATACATACATATGTATATATATACAGCTACTTTTGAAGAAACTGAAATAAACACACATACCAGTGAAACTGAGCTACTTATTACAAGCATCCAAACCACATATGTTACAAAGAGTTGTGGTATTTCCTATCATGGCCACTCTATGTAGTGCAAAGGATCTAGATACTATTTGTGAGAACTGTTATAAAGATTCAGAGACATGAATGTAAGCCTACTACGTGCTGTCATGCTAAAGATTCCCAAATGTTATGTAATTGGTCTCCTGGGTATTTCAGTTCAAATGGAGCTAAAAATCATGTACAATGGTACCCTGTATAAAGGAATTCATTCATTCCCAATGAAATTATGTTAAGTAAATTTTCCTTTATACAAATTTCCCATAGGAATGCATTGAAAACAGAGTAATCCCTAATTGTGACCCTTTTATGTTGTACGGATTCGCCCCATAGGCGGTTCTGTTAAGCAAATTTCCCCTAGCTCCGGAATTTTTTATGTTGTACAGATATTAGGCTATACAAACCGTTTGTTATAGAAGGATCCACTGTATGTACTTTATGATTTTGTTTGTATAGATCTGTATTGCAGTGACTTGTGGATACCTTTGGTGTGATGTGTTACAAAATGTAGAAGTATGATGCTAGTTGACAGTTGTGAAGTTACAATTTTGTCTATCAGTTTATTTGATTTTAAATGGAAAGGGTTTCATTCTTAATGCCCAGGGCCTCTGGCAAGTCAGCCAGAGTATGCCACTGCAGACACCAGAGATTGCTCCGGTCATTTCTCCACCTGGGCTTACACTTATACAAGGCAGTACTGGATGGATCCTTGTGGAAGCTTCCAGAAAGCTCCATTGCTTGTACAACATAACAGAAGGGGGGCAATGCAGCTCTGGTTGGTACCTTGATATGGAGCAGCATTCACTCATGTAAACTCTCCCTTTTAGTGTCAAGTAGCACCGCCTGTACACAGTTTGGCCATTTCAATAAGAAGAAAGTTTACTAATAGGTGGATTTTACAGCCATGTTTTATTGGCTTGATCTTTTCACTTTATTATCACATTGGATCCTGAGATTTTAATCCTGGTAAACCGCACAGAAAACATTGGTTACCGGCCAGCCTATAAACCACACATAAAACTGAACTACATACATCCAACATTTCTCATCACTACAATTCTGCACATTCTGAGGTTGTTGTTAAAAACAAACAAAAAACCTCACGCCATTCAGAATAGGGATTAGTAATGTTTAATTTCAAATGGATTGAAGCCAATACTTTTTAGATACTACCAGTTTCCGCTGAACATCAGTTGGCTGTGCATTCTCATCAGGCTGGTTCTCCCGTTGCAACTACAAGCTGTAAATATTTATTTAACAAAGAACCCTGACTTCTATACAAATGCAGGGGGAGACATGCTTTGTTATTTCCTGAAATAATACACTCCCATACAAAATGGAACACACTAAGCAAGCGATTCTCTTTCCATCTCTGGAAGCTCATTTTTTTCCAGGATGGACTACATTTTCAGACAGATAAAGCAAGGGGGAAACCAGGCACAACAGCCCTACCACCGCACTGAAATTTCCCCCAAGTTGAAAAGAGTGATTGTGTAGTCCTCTAAAATACCATCATCTCTTTATTTCTGTTGAAATCTAAATAACTCTTTTTTGTCATTTCTCATAAGACCATGTCATCATTTGTTGCCCTTATAAAAACTTTTTTTTAAAAAGACAGATTCACACATATCTTAGTCCAGTGCTCCCCAACCTTTTTATCCCCGCGGACCGGTAAATGTTTGATAATTTTTCCGTGGCCCGCTTGTTTTGATTTAATAATTTTGATTTAACCTCCGTTTCCCCCCTTCCTTCGTCTCTGAAACCGCCTTCGCCTTCCGAGTCCCAACCACCCCCCTCACCCCCCTCCTCCTCTTGTGGGCCTGCCTCGACGGGCCCAACCGGCCCCCACCCGCCACCAGCCTCACCCCATAGCCTCCCCACCGGCAGAGGACGAATCCTTCCCCCCCACCCCACCCCCACACACCCGCCAACCCCTGCTGGGAGAGGCCGTTTCCCCGCTTCTCCTCCTCTTCCGAGCCTCCGCGTCCACCAGGCTCCGCCTCTTGAGGGCTGGGACTGGGGCGGGGAGGGGGGGCTCGCTGCTCCTCCACCGGGAGAAAGTGGGGCTGGCTTGAGCTGCCCTCCCTCCCTACCTACCTGCTGCTGCTTCTGGGCGGCAGGATCCCAGCAGGGCAGCACTTCCTCCTCCTCCATCGCGCGCGCGGCCAGCAAGAGAGGCAGGCGGGCAGGAGGGTGGGCATGGCGGTCTGGAGGGGGGGGGCACCGCGATCCAAAGCCGTTCCGGCAAGCCCGAAGGAGGGAGGGAAGGAAGGAGGGAGGAAGGGAGGGCTCGCCCTCCGTCTGTCGACGGGGGTTGGGGGGGCAGCAGACGGAGGCGGAGAACGGAAGAGGAGGAGCTGCGCACCCGCAGCAAGCAAGCCGGCCGCGGAGTGGGGTGGGTGGGGGTAGGTGGGGGGGAGAGCTACTGGGGCTTCTTCTTCACTCCCCAAACCTGAAGGAATGAACTCCAGGGCAACCTTAGATTTTCAAGGGGCCACAAGCACGTGGTGTTTTACTGCAACAGGAGCCAGGCTGGAGCGACTTCTCCATCGGTGCTGAGCCTGGCGTCCCTGCGGTTAAAAACCGATCCTATGTATCTGTCGGGGCGATCCGTCCCTCAGAAGCTCAGGCCCACCCTTCGGTCTCTTCTTGAATGTCACGCCTACCTCCGCTCGCCTCCCACCGAGTCCCAAAGGCAACGATCCCCCGCGCCTGCTGGCCCTTCGCCGCTAATGCACTGGGGCACTTACCCAGCAGCTCCAGGGTCCCGTGGAGAAATTTCCAGCCCGCTACTTGCGGGGCAGCCCCCAGAGCCCCCCGGACGCCATGCCTGCCCAGCAGGTGGACGGGCTACGGCACCACCGGCGGAGCCACAAGGAGGCCGCCATCTTCCTCTCGCTCACTCGCTCGCTCTCTCCCCCCTCTCCCCCTCTGGGCCCCGCCTGCGCTTGCTGGGGCTGCCCCTCGGAGTGCCTGAAAGAAAATCGCCGCCGCTGCGCGCAGGCGCCTCCGTGGTCGCCCCAACAACAACAAAAGATAAACACCGACCGCTCCTCGTGGAGCGAAAGGAAAGAAAGCGCTGAAAGGAAGGAGCGCCGTAGAATCCCTGAGCTAGAAACGCTGCAGTGCCAGCGCGTGAAAGGCGGGCAATCCCCCAGAAGAAGCTGCCTAACAAACGCGTCTCCACGTTACAGGAGGCTGTACACGCGTCGGATTTCCACCTGCCTGCGGCCCGGTGCCGATTGATCCACGGACCGGCACCAGTCCGCGGACCGGGGGTTGGGGAACACTGTGTCCACCGCAGGCAAACAAGACTCGATTAACAGAATAGCATGCCCCCATCTGTTGTTACCTAAACATATTTGGAGGTGAAGTAAATAACTAGTTGCCTAAAACCAGCTGGATTTAATTCTGACTAAGGCCAGTCTATAACTGCAAATTGTTGTACTGAAGATTATTATTCATAGGCAAAATTTAATCAGGGATTTTTACGGGTTTGGACACTTCACTCCCCCCCCTTCCTTTTGGTGTACATGGCCCCAAAGTCCGCACTCTACCTAGTAGAAACATCATTGCCACAACCGGTGGGGGTATTATTCAACAGGTATTTTACGCACACACACACACACACACACACACACACACACACACACACACACACACACACACACACACACACACACACACACACACACACACACACACACACACACACACACACACACACACACACACCTCTTAATTGTTTTCAAAATGTTAAGGCTGCAATCCAGCTTTCACTTACCATTTAACTCAGAAGAGTTTAGCTATGGGAGCAATTGCTTTAAACAGGATCACACTATAACAGCCAAAAATTTGCTCTTAAAAAAATCATGGTAAAACAAAAAATGAATGTTGCACCCTGTTGTGCCTTTTCTGCACTTATGTAGAAACACATTCTGTATTCTGCACAGTCTTTGATGCCTACGTAGTTCAAAGAGACATTGGATCTTTCAGAATTATGTATTTTATTATAGAAAAGGAGGCAGAAGCAAATCAATCTCAGTAATGAAAGTCATTTGGCTTAGAAAATATACACATATTTTTATTTTCTCCCTCACAGAAGCTTACAGACATTTAAACTAACTCTAAGATGCAACAGGACCATGTTACTGAATCGGGTAAAAAATACGATTATAAACGTTCACTCGATTTTCAGAATTGGTTCCCAACCTTAAACCTGCTGCCTATCTCTCTCAGCACCTGCTACTAACACACACTCTCTTTTTACTTCCCTCTCCCTTCAGATGTGTCTTTGGTGCGCAGTACAGGCGTGAACTAGCCCTGGCTTTTCTAGCATTTACACAGAGCCCAGCTCTGTGCTTGGCACTTGCACACATGGTAAATGTTTGAATGAAGAGACCCTGAAGCTTTCATGGAAGCTTTGAAGCCTAACATTGCATGCACAAAGACTCCTTGCATGCAAGTGTTTACACTGTAGCTGCAGATACCAGAATAGAAGTGCTAGGGAGGGAATAACTGTTTTGTTACTTCACCTCTTGCTCATATATATGAATGCAATGAACTAGTCGTACTTCTGAAGAGCGTGTCAGCTCGCGACTTTAAGAGAGAGTAAAGGATGCAAAAAGCTTTATATTTAGCTAAACCACTGGACTTTAGGGGCCTGAGATGTTGCATTTTTTTCTTTTTCTTTTCAAATATTGTGTGCCCTCTCTTTGTTTTCAAATATTGTGTGCCCATTTATCATCACGTAATGAGCCTTCTGTACCATGTAATGGTACAGAACTTGCCTTTCTCTAGAATACATTCCAACAGTACTATTTTGACAATACATCTCCTAATGTATATCTCCCATGCACCTTAAAAAACTAAACACTCCGATGTGAAGACAAAGTGAAGTTCACAAATTTCTTTGAAATATTTTGTAGGGCAAGAAGGCAGAGAATGTGATAGACAGTTCTTATTTTTTAAATACTGTATATATTTATTATTTGTTTGTTTGTTTGTTTGCTTGCTTGTTTTGGGCTTTTGCCTTGAATGCTGGTTTTTGGCCATACGCCAACATTTTTAATGTAATTCAGATGTTACAGTTAGGGTTAAAACAGTATTAGCCACAGGTGACATATTGTAGACAGAAACTAAATGGTTTTCAGAAAAAGAGTCCTTCCTGCATAGCTCATACAATCTAGCTATTATAGCCCAAGAATTTTTGGCAGAGCAAAAACAATAAAATGCACAAACTTAATCATTATAGCAAAGCTACTGTATCTGTAACATAGCATTAGTTCAATCACATAAGAAAGCTAATGAAGCTTGGCTCCCAGCTACGTCAGTCTCTATTATATTAGCTCCCATGGCAACATTTCTGTCTAACCACTCATATTCTCATTGCTATGATCCGCCAAGGAGGCAGAGCAATAGAGAGAAACTCCTAGTTCCCTGAGCTCCTTGCACTCTGAAGATGCCAGCCACAGAGTCTGGGGAAACATCTGGAAGAAAAACTTCCAGAACACGGCCAAACAGCCTGAAAAAATCACAACAGCTATGTAGGTAGGGAGGTCTTGGAGACACAAAAAATTCCAGAAGGGTACATTTTTCTTCCTTATGTCTCAAATCCTTCTTCTTCATATTTCTCTTTTTACATCACTCTTGCTATATGTCAGTGTAAATTTTACTATCAACCAGTCTTGTGCCTCTCTACATTTCCTGGGTTTTCTTAGGAAGGACAGAGTTCTCTAGCCCAGGGGACCTCAAACTTTTAAAACAGGAGGCTGTTTCACTGTCCCTCAGACACTGTTGGGGGCCGGACTATAGGAATGATTATTGCACATTCGCCTTGAGGCTCCCCCCCCAAAAAAAGCTGAGGCCATTCCCCACCCCACCCCAACTCCCTGCTTGTACAGTAATTATTCTAGGAGTTGGTGTGCAAGCACACAAAGCCAACTTCTTAGCTCTGGTCCAAGAGGTTTGGTGCTAGCGTACTTCCCTCCTGTTGCTTTTGGCCTCTCTGCCACGTGTGAGGGCCTCTGGAGAAGCTAAACGGCGCATGCGACCTTGTAGCAGTGAGAGGGCAGTCCCGCTGGTCAGCAGCCACTGTTTGGCTCAAGTGGGGGGGGTTAGGGGGGTCTGCAATGGCCAGCAGGCCAGATTCAGGACCCTGGTGGGCCGAATCTGGCCCGTGGGCCATAGTTTGAGGATCCTTGCTCTAGCCCAATGAATGACAGAAATGGAACATGACCCCATTTTGAAGTGGAGCATACTGCTTCAATTGCATGTGTTCCACGTGTCTCTTCCAGTGAGCAAGCAAACCTGGGATGTATCCTGCCATTGAGAGCCATCCATTTTCAAGTTAGTGGTCAAGTCAGAACTAATATATCAAAATGAACACGACATTCACAGTGAGATATTTAAAGTGTTTTTTACAGGTTCCACTCCCCCAGTGAGTTTTCATTGATAATCAAGGATTTGAACCTAGGTCTCAATCAATTTATCTACTGCATCACCCTGGTTAGCTCTATAAGGGAATACATCATACCCATATCACCCAAATAATGAATTGGCTAAGAGCTGAAAACTCCTGGCTTTTTGGATCTTGAGCATACCGGATAAGACATTACTACATTAAATCCAAAGCCAGCTATTAAAATTGGACATATGTTGTGCAGTTTTCCAAGTTTTTAATCAAGCCTGTACAACCTCTAGTACCAACACCATTTAACGTACAACTTAAAAGTTCTGTATATGTTGTCTTGACTTCATAATCAGGTAACAATGAGAAATGTATTTAAATAAACACTGGAAGAAAAGGGGAAATAAGGGCAAAACAAGGAGAACACAGTCTAGTTTCAGCTGCTATGATCATTTCTGCATAAGTGATGTTAAGATTTAGCTCTCTGGCATGTCATCCCATGTGTCTGTGAGTAGAATTACTGCCATGCAGTCTGTAAGGCAAGGAATGTTTAAATAGGCAGTGTATCTCCTTTCATCAGTCCCACAAAATGTTGCACAACACAAATGCTTCTTGATGTGTCATTTCCTGCTTGGCTCCCAGCCCAGTTTCTGACAGACAGGCATAAAAAAATTAAAGAAGAGATTTAAAGCTTGTGTATTCAAAAGCACATTCCACAAGCCATCAGACAGTACCCCTCCGCCTCCCTGAAACGGAGGAATTCAGTGCAGAAAGAGAGAGGAGAGAAAGAGCTTCCTGAAAGCTGTTTCAGTGGTACCACAGCAAAGATTCTGACAAATCCCAGTCATTATGCAGACTAGTCAAACTCTTCCTGCTTGTCCTTCACAGCACACAAAAATGAATGTTTGCCTGCATCTTGCATACCTGGCTTTTCTTTCTTTCTTTCTCTTTCTTTCTTTCTTTTTCTTTCTTTCTTTCTTTCTTTCTTTCTTTCTTTCTTTCTTTCTTTCTTTCTTTCTTTCTTTCTTTTAAAGCAGATAATACTTTTTGAATGCTGGTCTTTGGCATCTTGGTGGGTTGCTGTTAAGAAGGACTTTGATTGATTGGGCCATGTCATTTCTCTTGATTTTCATGCGTTTTAATTGTATGCACATTTGCCTTCTTCTACACTTGTAATCATTTCGAGTGTGGTTTTGGCTGAAAGGTTGGGTATCAATTTAAGAAATGAAAATATTCCCCAAGTAACTGAAACCTTGAACACATAAGCAAAGCATAAATACAAAGAAAGGTACTGTGGCACCTTCAGGGACTACATTATTTGTTTCAGCGTGAGTGTTTGTTGATACAGTCTACTTCCTCAGAGACAGGAATCAGCGACCATCTTCACATTTACCACCAAAGTGGTTGGTTTGCTCTGAAGGAAGAACATGGAACCAATGGTCAGCATTCCCACAAAGCGTATTGTTAGAAATCAGGCCCCCAGGCCCCAATGTCCCTGGTAGGAAACTGATGATCTGCAATCGTTTTTGCTCAACCAACAAGTAAACGCTCAACGAGGTTTCAATTAATCCCAGCTCCCAAAATGTATCTGTCAATACGTGTTCGCTGCATTTCCATATCACATTGTTAGATGAATATGCATTTTGGCAAAACCAATAAAATAAAATAAAGAAGTCAAAAACATTATGGCACCTTAAATACTATCTGCTATATTTTTATGTGAGCTTTTATGGACACGTCCTCTTTCTCCTATATAATGTATTTTATGTGCTCCTTAGATCGTATATATTTTTAAAAGTATAATGTATGGAATGGTCAGCATCACCCCACATTGGCAACCATACAATACAGTGTTTAAGGAACTACATATGAAAAAGCAGTTTTAAATGTTCCAAAAATTCAAGAGGTTTGGCTTTCTGAAAACGAAATGAAACTATTGACACCAAGAGCTGCTGCTTACTACTGAAATTATGCAGCTTTTGCTCTCTCAGCTCCGTTGGCCAAGAGCAGGTCAAAGTATCTTTCCTATAAACAAGCCTTACAAATTCAGGATCTTCAGCATGATGTCATGTCTTAAAACGATAAGCCGGCAGCCCCAGTAACTGACATTCTGTAGAGATGTACACAATTTTATGTTTATGCTACTTAGGATGAAGGTTCTAATAAGTCATAGTCTGTGTTCTTTTAAAGAGGAGTTTTATAACTGAGATGAATCACAACGGCAAAAGATCAAAGTTTAAAAACATCAATGATGCCATGGGGTATTTTTTAATCTTGTTATGAATGATGATCATGTGCTCTTATGAAGTTGGTCCAACTGCCAATGCCAGATGTGTATATTAGGAAGTTGTTTGTGATGTGACAGGCCCTGTTTCAGATGCCAGAGAAAGGGAGAAAGAGAAGGAGGAACAGGACAACATGCTTCAGACGTCCGAATGAAAATAAATGCAGGTTCTAGCAGAGAGGGAATCTATTTAATGTAACTTATTAAGGAAAAAATGCACATGTGCTATCAGAACTCTAATGCCTCCTAATTAGCCTCATCCACCCTTGTTTTTGTGTGTGTGATGCTGCTGTCAGCTGTATTAATTTATTCCTATGATGAATTATTGACTAGCCCACATATATTGGCCCTTGATGGAATTTCTTCATATAATACAAGGATAATTAACTTTGAGGTGGCAACTCTGTCTTCTAGAATGTTGAGGCCCCACCATATTAGGCAATTCCCAGTCAGTCTTCAATGTGCCATCGTAGGACAGGATGGCAGAGTCTGTGGTATACTCTCTAGGTCCCAGGACAAGACATTATATCCATCTCTTCTAACTGGTTTTAGGCCTGGTTATGGAACTGAGATGACTTTGGTCATCACGACAGAAAATCTACATCAGTTGCTGCATCTGTATTTGATACCACTGACGATGGACTGGTTCTTCTACAGCAGTGCTCCCCAACCTTTTTGTCCCCGCGGACCGGGAAATTTTTGAAAATTTTCCTGTGGCCCGGGGGTGGGGGGGGAGGGGGGGAGAATGCGAAAGGGGGGTCCGGCTGGGAGGCAAAAGGGGGGGGTGAAAAGCAAAGGATGGGAGGGAAGGAGGAGGGGGAGGCACGAGAGCAGCGGCGGCGGCACTTACCGGCTTGGGGCGTCGGGCGTGCCACTCCCCCCCACACACACACGGGCGGGGTGGGGGGGAACCCGGGGCTCCTGGGCAGGCGGGCCCCCACCTCCTCCTCCGGCGCCGGGGCCAGGAGCCGCGTGCGGGTCTCGCTGCTGGCGCCCCGCTTGCTCCTGCTGCCGCCGCCGCCGTGGGCCTCCTCCTCCGCCGGGGAAAGCAAGCGGGGCGCCAGCAGCGAGACCCACGCGCGGCTCCTGGCCCCGGCGCCCTGCGCGCGGCACGCGCCGGGAAGCGCCCTCGCGGCACCAACGAGCCGCCTCCTCCTCCTCCTGCTCCTGCTCTGGTTCCTCCTCCTCCTCCTCCTCCCGCCGCCGCCGCCGGAGGAGCAGCAGCAGCCACCCCTCCGCAATTGCCCCCCCCGCCGCCGCCGCAATCGCCCCCGTCCCCCCGCCGCCGCCGCCACCCCCCGCAATTGCCCCCCGCCCCTGCCGCAATCGCCCCCGTCCCGCCGCCGCCGACACCCCTCCGCAATTGCCCCCCCGCCCCCGCCGCAATCGCCCCCCCGCCGCCGCCGCAATCGCCCCCGTCCCGTCGCCGCCGCCGCCACCCCCCGCAATTGCCCCCCCGCCGCCGCCGCAATCGCCCCCGTCCCGCCGCCGCCGCGCCACCCCTCCGCAATTGCCCCCCCCCCCCCCCGCCGCAATTGCCCCCCCGCCGCCGCCGCAATCGCCCCCGTCCCGCCGCCGCCGCAATCGCCCCCGTCCCGTCGCCGCCGCCGCCACCCCTCCGCAATCGCCCCCCGCCCCCGCCGCAATTGCCCCCCGCCGCCGCCGCAATCGCCCCCGTCCCGCCGCCGCCGCAATCGCCCCCGTCCCGTCGCCGCCGCCGCCACCCCCCCCCCGCAATCGCCCCCCCGCCGCCGCCGCAATCGCCCCTGTCCCGCCGCCGCCGCGCCCACCCCTCCGCGCCACCCCTCCCGCAATCGCCCCCCCGCCCCCGCCGCAATTGCCCCCCCGCCGCCGCCGCAATCGCCCCCGTCCGCCGCCGCCGCAATCGCCCCCCGTCCCGTCGCCGCCGCCGCCACCCCTCCGCAATCGCCCCCCCCCGCCCCGCCGCAATTGCCCCCCCGCCGCCGCCGCAATCGCCCCCGTCCCGCCGCCGCCGCAATCGCCCCCGTCCCGTCGCCGCCGCCGCCACCCCTCCGCAATTGCCCCCCCGCCCCCCGCCGCAATTGCCCCCCCGCCGCCGCCGCAATCGCCCCCGTCCCGCCGCCGCCGCGCCACCCCTCCGCAATCGCCCCCCCGCCCACCGCCGCCACCCCCCCGCAATCGCCTCCCCCGCCGCCGCAATTGCCCCCCCGCCGCCGCCGCCGCATCGCCCCTGTCCCGCCGCCGCCGCCACCCCCTCTCTGCAATCGCCCCCCGCCGCCGCCGCCATCCCCCCGCAATCGCCCCCCGCCGCCGCCGCAATTGCCCCCCCGCCGCCGCCGCAATTGCCCCTGTCCCGCCGCCGCCGCCGCCGCCCACCCCTCCGCAATCGCCCCCCGCCGCCGCCGCCACCCCCCCGCAATCCCCCCCGCCGCCGCCGCCGCAATCGCCCCTGTCCCGCCGCCGCCGCCACCCCCCCCCCCGCAATTGCCCTCGCTGCTGCTGCTGCTGCTCCTTCGGCGGCGGCGGCGGGAGGAGGAGGAGGAGGAGGAGGAGGAGGCGGCTCGTCGGTGCAGTGAGGGCGCTTCCCGGCGCGGCGCCGGGGCCGGGAGGGGAGGAGGGAGGCAAAGGCGGCGGCGGCGGCTCCTCCTGCACTCCTCCAGCCTTCCTCCTCCACCGGCCGCCCACGGGAGAGAAGAGGAGGAGGAGGAGGGCGGCGGAGGAAAAGGGGAGGAGCCTCCCCGGCCTCCCCAGGCGGCCCGGTGCCGACCGGTCCACGGACCGGCACCGGTCCGCGGACCGGGGGTTGGGGACCACCGTTCTACAGGATTCAAATACAGTATGCTGTTTTATGGGGACTTTTATCAGTCACTTGTAAGCTTTATTCTTATTCTTTACATTTGGACATCTTTGGGGACTAATGCAGGCCATAAAATCTATGCTGAAGGACATTTCATTTTATGCAGTGTCCACAGGTGAGGAAAATGGGGCTTCAGTTCTTCCCACACGTTTTGCCAATCTCATAACTGCTGCGGATGTCTACCTTTACATTATCTTATGGTTGCAATAATATAATTTCTATAATGTCTGTTACCTCTTCACTGTAGATAGCAAATTGAGTAACGATTTGCACACGCTAAGCCAAATAAAAATGACTGTGACATTTAATTAAAAAGACAAATTCAAAACTGTCTTATCTGGTCCCAATGACAGATGCCTTCTTTACAACCAGGCTGGATCACTGCAACAACACTCTACATGGGTCTGCCTTTGGAAAGCGTTCAGAAACCTCCGCAGGTCCAAAATGCTACAGCCAAATTGTTCAGTAAGAGGGGTTACAGGAATCATTTGACTCCCTTTTTACAGAAGCACCACTGGGTACCAACCTGGTGTCGGGCACAATTCAAAGGCATGGTTTTAACCTAGAAAGCCCCAAGCTATTTCAAGGACCATGCCCCACCAGCACCACCGATGCATTTGATGCATCTTTCTGACACTGAATGACCAGGATCAGATATTCTCCTTAGCTAGCACTATCTTGATCAACTTAAAAAGTCATTGTCAATTCCTTCTACAGGTAGGCATTCTTATACAAGTGGTCCCTTGTATAAAGGAATTAATTCATTCCAAATGAAATTATGTTAAGCAAATTTTCCTTTATACAAATTTCCCATAGGAATGCATTGAAAACAGAGTAATCCCTAATCACGACCATTTTTATGTCGTACGAATTTGCCCCATAGACAATTCTTTTAAGCAAATTTCCCTTATCTCTGGATTTTTTATGTTGTACAGATTTTATGTTATACAAACCCTTTGTTATACGAGGGTCCACTGTATTTGTATTCAGATTTTGTCCTAAATCCAATTTTGTTCCAAAGCCAGCCGGCCACGTGGCCATGGACTTGCAAAACAATGGCTCTTTGGATTGAATACAGAGATGGGCACCGCCCCTAGAATGGGGCATGACTAGCACGCATGTGGGGGAGGGGGAAACTTTACCTTTTTACCTTTTTTTTAGCCAGCCCACTTTTCATGTATGGCCAGTTTATACAAAATGTTCACTGGTATGTCAGGAAGATGGGCAATATATAGAGAACCCCTTGACACCAAGATATGTCTCGGGTTCATGATGATCAGTTCTAGAGGTTGGATGGGCATCCGCCAGGGATTTGCTAGCTATAGATTCCCAGCATCAACAAAGGGCTGGCCTAGATGGACGTTGGGTTCCCTACAAATGATACCATTCCATGATGTTATAATTCATAAGGAAAAAGTGACTAATACTCCCTTCCCTTGCCATTTCTATTGCCTTGCTAAGTGAAAACTTAGATGTTGTTAATGCAGGCGTTGGGCTCCACAGACTCAATACCATTTAATTTGGTGAAGGATGATGTAAAAACACCTAAATTTTTATTCCATTGTTTTGCTTAAATGCTTTGATGAAAACAGCATACCAAATAAACTACTTGATCATTGGCTACTTGCAAAGAAAGATTAAACTTGAGTTTCTTAAAGGAGCAGATCCCCAGTCACAACCACCATTGTGAGCACAATGTGCTAGTCTTTTTTTAACATAACAATTGATTGCTGAAAAATGTACAAAGCCATTAGGTAGCTGCAATTATTAATTTTATCCCATCAGAAACAGCAATTTCAAAGAAAATTAGAAATCTCAAAACATTAGTTTGATGTAGACAAGTTAATCAGCAAGACTAAGTTGAACATTTTATTTTAATTAAACTATTTCATTCTCATCCTACCCTTACAGAAGAAGTGCTTGTGCCTCTTGGCATGTACTATAGATTGCAAAACTTTAGGTATCTTTTTTTCCTGCATTGAAAGGTTTTCTTATTGAGGAATTACCGCTTATTATGCTAATGTCTGTAATACGCATACGCCTGTTCTTTCCCAGCATTTAATACTATTTGTTCTATGTGGAAATGCCCTTTTTTCCCCAAAGGTCCATCAGCACAATGATGCAGAGTTCCAAAAAGGAAGGACCAAATTCATCCCAGATGTAGAAACTTGTTAGTGTTTCACAAGGGACAACAATCTTTTGAAGTCCCTAAATCTTAGCAGTTGCACATGAGAGAAGAATCTTTCCTCAGCAATAGGAAACTCAGTACAAACTAAGAAAACCATCAGGGAAACCTCTATGATACCAGATGAAAACAGCCTCCCTTCAACATGGGGAAGCAAATGACATATACATCAAGATTGAGAGAGGTATGGATAATTCTTTCCATTATGCATCAGAGGGAAACAGTATGAAGGGAAGTAACGGAACACCACCACAACAGGATGTCTACCTCTGTGGTACTTCAGGTAAATAATCTGGAAAAGTCTCTTCATCATTCACTCATCAAAGCCATGCAAACAATTCAGATCCTTTTGTTAGGAGGGTTTATGCCTTACTCATGTGGTTACTCTTCAATTAATCCATAATAACTAAATATAGTTATATCTCAAATAATCCTTAATCTCTAAATAGAATTTAAATGCAGGCATTCTTTGTTAATTCCAATCAACTTCTAATTAAAGGAGGGCACTGATTCCTAGTTAAATCTGCACAAGAGACAGAGACAGACAGAGAAACCAAGATGGATTAACCAAGTCTGACGAACACAGATCAAAAAGCATTATCTATTACTGTCATTTAAAAAAAAAAGCTGGCAGTCACTGCAAATCGATTCTTGATGACCACTGGAGGTCCATGTGTGCTATAGGACCTGAGCAGAAACAAGCTTTCTGTTCCGCTGCACAATACCCACCCAGAAGGAACAAAATATGATACCGGAGGTAGCAAGCAAATGCTGACATGCAGATGTGCCCAGGCTGACTGCAAATTCCACCCCATACATGCTTCAAGTTACAATACAAAGTCACTGAAAAGACTGAGGACATTGCGAGCAAGAGGGCAGATTTAGTAAAAGCCCTTATCTCATAGCCATTAAAAAAAAACTCTATATGACAGGAACCCACAGTCCTTTGTAACAGCTCTCCCCATCACATGTGGGATTCTTGTAGACTTTTCATATGGGTGGGGGAGGAGAAGGGGACCAGGGCCAAACTGAAGGTCCTCTCAACCTAGGGCTGCAGAGCACGTAGGGCAGTGGTGGTGAACCTTTGGCACGTCAGATGTTCTGGACAACTCCCAGAATTCCATGCCTGTATTGCCAATGACAAAACATCTGGAGCGCCGAAGGTCACCACACTGACCTAGGGCTAGACGTTGAATTACACTTACTCCGTCTGCTACAAACTCTAGTCAAATCTACTGAGAATCTTTCTCGGAAAGTGTAGGATGCTAGCAGTTGCTCTTAAGTTCACGTACTGCTTCCTTCTCTGTCTCCTTTTCCTTCCCCTTTTCTTTCCCTTCCCCACCTCAGATCCTACTCATTATCCTGGTAAATTCACTGACATTAAATGCCAAACAGGAAAAATTTGCCTCCTCTGTGGCTAAAGCATTCATTAAAAGATGTCTGTGGCACTCTTGGTGAACCGCTGCCAAATGAGAACAAGGGATGCCCTGCCTACATCACAGAAGGACTGGGATATTTTCTAGTCTGTACAACCTGAGGAAATGAGCAAACTGTAGGGGAGATTAAGCCCCATCACCTCATCCTGAGATCCTCACCTCTTCTTGTTGGAGTCTGTAAGAGCCAGGCTGACTATGTGGATTATCCAGATTGGTGAATGAGGTCTCATAATAAGGAATGGGATAATCATGACTTTAAGAAGGAGGAGGAGGAGGAGGAGGAGGAGGAGGAGGAAGAAGAAGAAGAAGAAGAAGAAGAAGAAGAAGAAGAAGAAGAAGAAGAAGAAGAAGAAGAAGAAGAAGAAGAAGAAGAAGAAGAAGAAGAAGAAGAAGAAGAAGAAGAAGGCAGCATCGGAATCAGTTCGGGGGAACACAAACTCGCTGTGGCTTTGGAAAGCCCTCCGGTGTACCATTCTTAGGCAGATAATGGCTCAGTAACTTATGCAGCTTTTGAGGGCAGTGATTATTTTAACCCACTCCATTCTGACTTTCAGCTTGCATCTCTAAAAGAAACTACTATGGTCACTTTGGTGGACGACGTATGCCAGGAAATGGATGTGGGAAGTGGAAGCTTAGTGGCTGTCCTGGCCTGTTCCTCTAGGTTGGGACTTAAGGCATAATTTTTAGCCCTATGTCAAAGGAACAGTTTTTGAAGATGACGCTGGGAATTTTCTGCCCCACCTCTAAACTGCTGGCTTTTGGGCAGCTCTATTTTATCCACCACTGAATTTAAAATCTATATGAAACAGCTGAGGGGACCCATGTAGAAGCTGGGGCTAAAACTGTGTCAACATAAGACAACATTTAGCTCTACTTTTATTTCCATTTGATAATACCAAGGAAGGGGTGGAAATCTGGAACACATATCTCGAACTAATTTTGCAACAGGCAGTGGAAACCAAGTTGAAGCTTAATTCACAAAAAATGCAAGCATCACTGGTGGAGAAATCTACTGATTTGGATGGACTTTGCATTGGACGATGCTGCCTTGAAACTGCCTGCTACACAGTTCTGGAGTTCTAGAACATGGCACTTACAGGGATGGCACTGCTGGACAGCAGGGCTTATGACAAGCATTGGCTGGTTCTCCACTGCAGCGTCACCCAGCAAAAACCTGCCCTCGCTTTCAAAATACACAGGCCCTCTACATATTTCCCATGGAGACGATATGGAAACCACAGATGTTGCAAAATGCAGTGTTTCTAACCCGTTTGGATGCCATTATATTTATTCTGTACCAAATAAGCGGCCTGCTTAGATCCTACAAATCCGGTTTATAGTCCTCCTAAACCAGGCCTGCCCAACAGGTAGACCGCGGGCTACCAGTAGCCCGCGAAGGGTTCAAAAATAGCCCACCGGCCATCAATTAAAAAAAGTGAGGGGATAAGTTCTCCACCCCCCCTCCCCCATCCCAAGGACCACCACTGCCCCAGCAAAGTTCTGGGTCAGCCAGCTCACTCTCTTAGCCGAGCGGGGCAGTTCAAGGGCCATGGCGCATTGAAATCTGTTCCCTCTAGAACAGCTTAATTGGTTTTCAATCCATTCCTATGGGAAACAGCTGTTCTACTTACAAAAGTGTTTACTTATGAGCATTTCGGAAAGGATAAAATTCGTAAGTAGAGGTATTAGTGTAGTAGCCCTCAGGCACTTTGGGCCGGAAAAAGTAGACCTTCATCTGTTCAAAGTTGAACAGCCCTGTCCTAAACCATATTGGTCAGAAATCTGCTTTGTTTTGTGTGTTTTCAACATGGACAACTATCTGTTGCATGATCAGATCCACATTTTCTGAGCTTGTGTGAGAAGATATTATTAAGTACTTCCTTCCATGAGTATAAACCCCACTATTTCCTTTGGAGCAGCCTCCATTGGTGTGATAACAAGCTGGAGATTATGCAGAACTACAGGCAGAGTCTAGCACTCAGCCAACAGGGTTCTGTCAGTGAAGGACCAGGTTCTATGAAGAACTGCCTGCACACACACTAGACAGCCAGGCCTTCAAAGGCAACAGCTATGCCAGGCATGTCCAAACTTCGGCCCTCCTGATGTTTTGGACCACAACTCCCAGAATTCTAAACTCAGATTGCCAGTGGCAAAGGACTGTGGGAGTTGCGGTCCAAGACATCTGGAGGGCAAAAGTTTGGTCATGCCTGAGCTATGCCTCTGCTCTGTGGCTCACCAGCAACAGCTGTCAAACTGGCAAGCAGAGATAACAGGTCTTCTCTGTGGTAGCTCCCCATTTTCAGAATCCCCTTCAACTGGAAGACATATAGCCTCCTTTCAGCTAGTCTTTAAGATAATGACTTGTGTATTCCAGTCTGCAGTTGATTAACTGCAGAACTTTAATTAAATTTGTCGTATATTATCATCTATCCTAACTGTATATGTGTGAATTCAGTACTTACTGGCCAGAATTCTCTTGGTTTTGTGCAGTGATCTTGCCTAACTAAAAACTGCAGCAGGGGTTAATATGCAGAATCTTGCTAAGTCTCCGTAGCATGTTCCTTTGTGAACAGTTTTACTGTGAAAAGCAGTATTATTTAACAAGTGAGTTAAATAAACAAAGACATTCTACCACTCACTCCCAACCCCTTACCTCAGAGGACCTATTGCTATTTTATTCTGCAGGATATTTTTGAAAGCTTTGTCGGCATCCTGACATTATAAAATGAAATGCAAGAATTCTGAATTAGCCATTTTTTTTCTGGGTTCAAATGAGATCTTAGAGCAAATCAGGAAGAGATCACTAGAACTGGTGCATGCAGAGGATAAGGAAAATGAAGAGGGATCTCTTGGCTCCATTACTTGTTTGTAGTAACATAAACCACAGTGTTAAACCATGAGGTTTATGAAACACCATTTGAACTTGGCCACTCACTCTCTAGGTAGAGGAAGGGCAGAAATAGCTAGTCATAAAAAGCTCTCGTGACCAAGTGCAGGATAGACATTGACTGTGATTGCAACAATAGTAACAATGACAAAAATCATTATACTAAACATTCTATTTCATAATTTCCGACGTATGTCACTATATTGTTTATTCTGAAGGTAAGTATGTGTCAATTCCTGAATCCACTGTTGAAAATGGACTCCATAATTTTAAAAAATCTAATTGCATATGTGGCAGAAGCTACCAGCAGCCAGCAGACTGTAAAAAGTATTGAAAGAAAGAAAGAAAGAAAGAAAGAAAGAAAGAAAGAAAGAAAGAAAGAAAGAAAGAAAGAAAGAAAGAAAGAAAGAAAGAAAGAAAGCCTTGGAAGCAAGAAAATTAGAATTTATATATCTCATAAAATCATGAACTCGTTTACTCAAATCATCAGAAGTGAATACTGAAACACATTGATATAATCAAAGGTTATACCAAAGTATCGCATCGAGGCTGGTGTGAACACTGCCATCTAAAGATTTAATCCCTTGGTATTCACAGTTCATTAATAAAATGTAAACTAAAACATTTGCTTCTTAATCTTACTGATTCAAAAGAGAATTAATGCCTGCCTCTCAGTCCATGGGAATCACAGTTATTATATCATAGATGGCACACAGCAAACATAAATCATAGGCTGCAATTACTATTCTCTCTCTCTCTCTCTCTCTCTCTCTCTCTCTCTCTCTTTAAACTATCTGTACAACAGACCATGGGAATCCAATTCAATACATTATGCTTCCCTGAAAAGTTAACAATTGTGTAAAGCAAGGGCCACATATTCTAGGCAAATTTTACTAAACCTCTTAGAAGAACTAGCAAGGATAAAACTGGCCTGAATTCAATAGGTTTATTTCATCGAGGCAGCAAAACCTGAAACTATCAGCAGTCTATACAAAGAAGTCTTTTTGAGGTGAGCTAAGAATTAGCAAAAATCATAACTGGTGTGTGAGGTGAAGAAATCAAACCATACGTTAACGACACATATTTTTCGACATTTACTTCTACATCTTAATGGCACCAGATTCTAAATGATGAACAAAAAACAGAGTACTTACTCCTTGGTTCTCTTGGCCCATCCACTGTCACCTTTATAGCTCTGTGGTACGTCGCTACTTGAGGGGGATTTGTAAGGACTGTTATTGTCAAAGTAAAGCTCTTCCCTGTAAGGAAGGGGAAATGAGGAATGAGGGGAAAAGACAAGGGGAAAGTGTGGGGGGAAATATGGTTACATAAATCTTCAAAAAGGAATCAAACTAGTGAAATAATATAAAACTGTAAGCCTAACTAGAAGAAAGAAACAAAAAAAGCATTAATCTTCTATGGGTTCAGCGTACTATACAGATTAAAGCCAACGGTCACAAATTTAGATACAGTATTTCTTATTTTAATATCTGATTATAATGACAATTGTAGTATAACAGTGAATGTGTTTCACCGTGGCAATGTCTTTTATGATTAAATGGCCATTTCTGCTTTGACATAGAAGTGCTTGAAAGTACCTGCACAGTGGTTGCTTCCTCACAAGACATGCCCAGGGTGGAGGAAGCCGTTTTCACACCTCCACTGCACAGTTATCATTGAGCAAGTCAAGTAGCAAAGGGTAGAGGATCTACTTAAAGGCACACTTTTGTGAGGGTTACAAATCAGCCAGGTAGATAACAAGAACAATGCCAGCCCCTCAGCATTCTCCATGGGAACTGGTGGTAGTGGTGGACTGACACACTGAGCCTGTGTATGGTGAGATTGCTAGAACAGTGTTCCTTGTTTCCTAATAGCAGAGTCCTCCTGATGTGGCTGTGAAACAATGGGAGTCATCATCTAACACATCTGGAGGACACCTGATTGGCTAAGGCTGCTGTAAAATCAATATATATGGGCGTTATGGTTCCTATAACAAGGCCTCATACAGAAGGCATAACAGGAGTGGAGATTATTTTCCCTTTCTTAAAGAACATAGAATGCACCGTATATTGTGTGGTGCTTTACAAAATCTTATGACCAACTAATAGGCTCCCTCTCCAATGAAGAACAATAATGGCACTCTTCTTTTCTCATGGGGGAAGAACTAGAGTCCACAGTAGGGTAATGGCTTTATTAGGACCAACAAAATGGCATTAAAACATGATAAAAATGTTTTGAGTTCTCTAGAATTTGTCATTAGGCTAGGTGTCAGGCTAAGCAAGAGGGGACAGAGCTGGCTTGTTGTTAACATCATGATGCTTCAGTGATCACACTCTTAAAATAGAGTTTACAAAGAGGCTGCAGGCTCAGCTGACTGAGTTAGATTAGATTATAATAGAAAATGGCTGTCCTGGTCAGGGAACAAGTCCTCAGGAAAACACAGCCAAAACGTAGACGCCCAACACGGAAATCCCAGTGGGAAAAGACCATTAAAACCATGGAACTACAACTAAAAGCAGGAGCAATGTATGCCGATATAGTAACACTAAAACAATTATTTAACTACTTGGGAAAATAAAAAGGTCTTCACTTTGAACTGAAATGTAACAACTCTAGGAGAGGCCGTCTAACTTAGCAGACCCTTTCTCTTTCGGCTACCCACTTTATTCTCTTTGGCCTGAACGGCATTAGATGGGTAAGAATAGAACATGATGCTCCTCCTCTCAGCTCCAATCTACTCCAATCTGGCCCAGAGTGACCTCGCTGCCAGATGAGCGGCATAAAAATTCAATAAATAAATAAATAAATAAATAAATAAATAAATAAATAAATAAATAAATTTGAAGATTAATACTTTAAACTGGACTTAGAAATACCCTTTGCAGGCCTGATATAATACAATCAAATCAGCCAATACCAGTGGGCAGTTTAATACCACCACCCTAACCCCCCCCCCAAATAGCATATTGTCAAAACAGAAGGTTGTCAGGACATGAAGATAGGATTGTGACTGACATATCAGCCTAAATTGATAAAGGGTACTCTGACACTTGTGACATATTGGATCCAAGACACACTGTTACCTAATCCCTTACTTAAGGGGAGTGCACCCCTTTTGAGAACAGGCAGAGCATCTAAAATGCTTATTTATATATATTTAGATAATGAGAGAGGTAGAAGCTGAAAGGGATTGAAAGAGAGGCCATTTTTAAAGCAGCAAATAGCTTTTCAAGAAGTCCGTACTGGGTCCAAGACGGATGTAGCTACAGTAATCACTTAAAACAAATAGTAGAATGTCCAAGAGAACAAAGACATATAGAGAAATTGAGAAATATGATAGCAAGACATTTCGATTTCCTATTGTTTTCAACAGAATGCACACATATTATACTCAAGGTAGAAGTGACAGGAGGAAGGATTACTCCAGAGTAGACGGATGATGTCAAGTATTTAGGCTTTAGGCTCAGGCTATATATCTGTATTTCTCTCCATGGGCAAGACTTGCTCCCAACAGCTCTTTCTATCCCTCTTGGGAGACACCGAACATAGAATTTGTGTCTCTTGGTTTTCATATGCCTATGCTAGTACAGTGGTACCTTGTATAAAGGAATTAATCCGTTCCAAATTAAATTCTGTTAAGCAAATTTTCCTTTATACAAATTTCCCATAGGAATACATTGAAAACAGAGTAGTCCCTAATCGCGACCATTTTTGCGTTGTATGGATTCGCCCCATAGGCGATTCTGTTAAGCAAAGTTCCCCTATCTCCTGAATTTTTATGTTGTACAGATTTTATATTATACAAACTGTTTGTTATACGAGGGTCCACTGTAGTAAATTATTATTGGATTTGGAACAGACCAGAGAATTTCTCTTCTCTACACATGTACACCCCCTGCAGAGACACATGCATGAGTTCATTCGTACTCACACAGATCCCTTCATTCTACCTAATGAACCTCACTAATTCCTACTCAGTGTGAGATATGTTTCATGGCACAATTGGCAAGCTAGTATGTTTGGAATTGTACACTACACTACATATTTATGCAGTGCACTGTAACCCTGCAAATATTGGGGGGGTGGGGTGTGTGTTTAAACAGAAAAGAGGAAAGAATGAGAAGAGAGACAAGATCTGAATGTTCAGTCTCTCATGGGAGGCGGTGGCCTGTGTTCTGTGGAGTCACGGACAGCTCCAATCTGTTGGGCAGGCAACCGTTAATCATTTCAAAGAGTCAAACTGCAAACTGTTTCAAGACAGGAAAAGGTGGGCGTGCAACAGTGACTCAATAAAACAGTCAGCAATCTCCTGCCTTGTGGCTCATTTAAACTCCTACTGTATCAGAATTTGAAAAAAAAAATCACAGTGACTTTTCGCCCCACCCCACCCCACCCTTACTGAGTCCAAGTTGTGGGCATTAAATCAAAACTCAATACTTAAATAATATGTAGCAGCATGGAACCTAATGCAGTCTCTTCAAAGTTTAATACAGAACAGGATATGCATATAATGTATAGGGGTGTGAGAGGGACAGAGAGAATATAGAACACGTATGTTGCTGTCAGAGCTAAGCAAGCAGACTTTCCTTTCAAATCCTGCTTGAGATCCACATTATTCATGATTAGGCACGTGACTTTAGAACATCTTGAAGATATATAAAAATAACTATAGTTCCAAAGGTAGTTCTTAATTAATCAAGCAGCAGTTAATCATTGCTGTCTGTTTGCAGATACCCAGACTAAAAAATGTTTATTATTTCACCAGCATTGCCTCTCCAGAAGTACAATGAGAAGTGCTAGCAAGTAACGGTCAAAATAAGATAATACCGCACCAAATCCTTTCACTACGATGGGCACCAACCCGATGGCTAAATTAAAGGAAATCTTTTCTGCACACGTTTCAAACTCTAAATATTAAACCAGAAGTAGCTAGGCTAAACCTATGGGGAACAAGAACAACACACCTTGCTGAAGAAAGGAATGAATACTAAAGCTGGACCATCTAGAAGTCACTTAATCTACTTGGAAGCAAAGTAGAAAGATCAAAGAACAATCAAGTAAAATGGAGCTACTTAGATACAGGATAATATTTCCATGAATGTGAAAGGGTAACAATCAGGGTAACATTTATGTGCATGCAGTGCATGCAGATTCCTGGAGGGGAAGTCCATCCCAGGTTACAAGCCATGATGGGGATGTGTAATCTCCAGGCTTAAAACTGGGGTACTTCAAGGACCAGATGCAGGGGGAATGGTATCAGGAGACAGATATCTAGTCTCATGCACTCCCAGATACATTTGGTGGGGCCACTGTGAGATACAGGAAGCTGGACAAGATGGGCCCTTAGACTGATCCAGCATGGCTCTTCTTATGTTTGTATATGTGCCAGTCCAGACGTCTCCTCCTTGGAGTGGCTGTTTATTGGGAACGGCAACAGGAGCTCCTGTCTAGACAGGACACAGCTGGCTCATCACGGAGGCTAAATGGGCCAGATTGCCAGAGGGTGGACAGAGGGAATGTGCAGCACCTATGGTGTCACATAGGTGTCTTCATACAAAACAGGCTGAATTAATTGGTGCCCATTTCTACTTGCTACCTCTTGAGACCATCGGTTCCATTGCCATACTGCTCTAACATTTAGAAAGTTTTTCCTGATATTCAACCAATATTTGGCTTCTTATTATGTGTCCTGCACTCTACGATGACCAAGAACAAATCCTGTCTCTCCTCCATAGATTAATCTTTAGAGTATTTGAAGAGTGCTGTCTTATCTTCCTTCGGTCCCATTTTCTCACAGCTAAACATGTCCAGTTCTTTTGGTCTTTCTTCATAGGGCTTCGCTTCTACTCCCCTGAATTTCTTTCTTGCCCTTCTCTTAACTTTTCCCAGTTTGCCGGCATCCTTATTAAAGTGTGGTCTCCAGAAGTGGACGCAGTACTCAAGATGAGGCCTAACCGGTGCCAGCAGAAGAGAACGAGTACTTCACAGGACTAACATCTCAACATCAGAATGTCAGCCTGTGCTATCCGATCCTTGCAGCCATGTTCTTACAGGCTTCCACACTGAGCGAGGTCAAGAAGGCATGCACCCGAAATTAGGTTTTCTCAGTTGTGGAATCCTGGCTATGGAATTGGGATCCTGGTAGAGCTGTGCCAGGTCCCCCTCTCTCCCAGCTTTTGAGAGGATGCTCAAGAAAATATCTACAGAAGCTTTCGAGAGCATCCTCTCTAGAGCCACAAAACATTTATGTTGCTTGTCTTCCCATTGTTTAGATTTTGATTCAACGTTCTATGTTAGATTTATTATACAGTATTAGATTTTGGTTATGTTTCTAATTATGACATGATTTGTTATTATATTGTTTGGATTTCTTATTGGTTATAAATTGTGCAGAGTAGTGCCTGGCACTAATCAGGCAGTATACAAATGGAAAGAAGGAAGGAAGGAAGGAAGGCATCTAAGATACCATTTTCCTTTTTTGCAGCCACATCACACAGTTGGCTCATATTCACCTTGTAATCTACAACAATTCCAAGATGCTTCTCACTCATAATATTATTGAACCAAGAATCCCCCCCCAAGAAAAATCTTCTAACTGGACACTTTCCCCTTTAGGTGTATAATTTTAAGCTTATTCCTGTTTAGTTTCATTCTATATTTGAACAGGCCAGTATATATGGAAACAGGCAACAGATTCTATAAGAGGACTTCAGAAAGTGTATTCTTGAAGTGATACAGTTGAATAAAATCTAACAAGGCTACAGAGCTTCCTGAATCCACGTATTTGTAAAAAGGCAATTTTAACTTCAGATATTTTTACTTACTTACTTACTTACTTACTTACTTACTTACTTACAAGATTTTTTTAGCCGCCCCACTACCAGATAGTCTCTGGGCAAATAACGCGCCAAATAATGAGCTAACCTGTCCTTTTAAAAGGGATTGTTCATACCAAAATATACCCCTTACACAAATGCCATTTGCGTATGTTTTTAAGGGGGGGGTTAAATGTTCCTATTAGATTTGAATGTACACTACATGTATTAAATTAGATGGAAAATAATTTATAATAGTGACAGTGTTCCACAGATTCAAGATAAGATGACCAGATATGGAGATGCAAACAGCTACGTATTCTAAGGCCCCAATTGAATTACTGAGACTTGAATGGAAGCAAAGTTGTGTACACTTTTGTCTTTGACCATAATCTAAACTATGCTTGCAACTTCACTCAATGAAACATATGGCTGTGCAACCACCCTCAATCATCAATGAAAGCCAAGACATTTTGTTAAAAGAACATAACCACAGTACTCATAGTAGATATTTCTAGCCCACTATTAAAACAAGAAACATATGAGGAAGGAAATAATGGCTTGCATATACCTATCAAATGGCAATAGATGAAATATCAAAACTGTGTTATCATTAATCTCACTGCCTTATCATTACGGCATTTTGATTGATCAGGTAATGTGGGAAGTCAGTTTACAAATGAAAAATTAGGGTAGCAATGATAACTGCTGTCTTACAAATTTAAGATGCGGTCTGCTCTACTTACATTTTTTTATTTTATTATATTATTATTTTATTTTTTAGATACAGCTGCTCTACTTATGATTTGTTCGATTTATGAGCATGCATTCAAAATGGATTAAACTCGCAAGTAAAGGTACCACTGTAATGGGAAAGGTGCTTGTGAAACCCTTTTAAAAACTGCATATTTTGAACATCCCATACCAGGCTCGTGAATTGGCATAAAATTTTAGCTAAAAAGATTTCTAGGAAAGAAGAGGGCTAGTTCAGCAACCAGGGAATTATTTTGATATACACAAGCAAACAAAAAAGTAAATAAACTATTAAGATTATATAGCAACACCTAGGGACAAAACTTTGAATTTGTCACTCCCATCTAGACAGCCTTTTCAACAGTTTGCTAATCCTGCAATACCTTTTCTTTCAATGTCAAAACAAGGCAAAGAGGGCTCCCCACATGTTTGTTGTTGTTCAAGGCTTGCAACTTGCCAAGATTTCTAGTCTCTTTTCCCCCTTGGTGAAGCAACACGCCCCCCCACACACACACACAAACCCCACCATAAAAGGACTGAGTGGTCAAAAGGGGCCAACAAAACTAAAGTTCTAATTTTCACAAGTCCATGAAACATGGCTGGCACCTTTTGTAATTTTGTGCAATTGCATGATTTCTACAAGAATGGTTTCACAAAGAACTCTTGCCAACACCTACAGAAAACACTTCAGAAGCAAGGATAAAATGTTGCATCTTCTTGTTCTCGCTTGCAATAATTAGTTATGCACAGATAGAAAGATAATGTACACTTTACCGAAAGACCCACAAAAGCACACATAGGGAGATACAGTCAGACAACCTAGACCCAAAACACAAAAGACATGGTTGATGATAAGCAGGGCTTTGAATTGGGCTGGTAGCAATGCAGGTCGATGGAACTGAGGAATTATATGCTTATAACCAACCCCCGTCAAGTCTGACTGCATCATTGTGCATCAGCTGAAGTTTCCACACTGTCTTAAAAGGCAGGCCCATCTAGAGAGTGTTGCACTAATTACTGGGATTTCCCTTATTTACCCACTATGTCATTGCCATGGGCCTGTAAGACAGGTGTGTGTGTTGTGTCGTTATAGTCGTGACCTTCTCTTTGTGACTCCATGTCCATGGAGTTTTCTTGGCAGGAATACTGGAGTGTATTGGCCAGTTCCTACTCCAGGCACCTACAGCACCTGGTATTCCCTGGTGGTCTCCCATCCAAGTACTAGCCAGGGCCGACCCTGGTTAGCTTCCAAAATCAGGTAAAATAGGATGTGCTCAGGGCATCTAGGCAGGAGAGGTCCCCAATTCTTTTCCTTCTGAGCCTTGTCAGTTCCTGGCCTGCTTTTTGAAGCCTTGACAGATTTTTCTAGACAGATTGATTTTGGATTGCCAGAGTAGAGGTTTCATATAAGTGGAATGTTCTAGGTAATTTTTTTTCTGTTTGCGTTTGTTTTTATATCATTCACAAAATCTTACTACTGCACCAGCAGAGGTGCACCAGCACGACAGGACTTCACCCTTGCTTTCTTCTTGCCCGAGTTCTGTTCCAGAAGGCTCCCTATTTCTCCATGGAATATTGTGAGACCTCCAGAGGGGAACACATGTTCAGTTCCAACTACAGAAGGCTTTCTGTCAGCAGAGTAACAACACTGGACCCAACCAAACATGTGTGCCTCATCTTGCCCCTAGGGATATTTATTTCTCGGGGAGGCACAAAACAAATAAATAAAATGGTTTGCTTAAGCAAGAACGCAGCGGAATACGAGCTCCTGTCTGTACTACTGCTTCCTTTCCTGCTTTTTAAAGCAGTGTTATTAAAAAAAAAAAGAATCCATCATTAATGGTAACTCTTTTCTTGCCTGTTCTCTGCTCTGCGTCTGATAGACAAGTCTGGACCAATTTCTCCATCCTGCCTCTGGCAGCAGAGCGGGGCTTGCGTTTCAGATCCTCTACCAAATCCTAGCCGCTTCAAAGAGAAAACTCTACTTTCTTCCGTTAAGATCATAAGAAATCTAGGAGGAGGGGGTCAGCTCTGTTTGGACATAATTACACTTCATCAAAAGAAGCTTTCTTCATCTTCCATGCGTGAAAAGTCTGCAAGCAGTTAAGTCTGTCTTTTCTCCCTCTTTCTTTCTTTCTTTTTTTTTTAATACAAAAATTGCTATTTGGGAAAGTAGCCAAAACTCGGAAAGCCAATATAGTAAAACTGTGCGCACGCCCTTTGTTTTCCTTTGAAGTTCCTTAAATAAATACGCCGGGAGTTTGTAAAGTACACTATCACTTTTCGTAGATGTTACTCATATTGATCAGGGTAAGCCTCTCATCCATGGGAGGTAAGGTGGGGAAGAATCACAGCGTTTCTCTAGCTATTCCTTTCATGTTCTATACTGCATCTGTAGTCATGCACCTACATATGTGTTTCTCACTATGAACCACACTGTGTGTGCCTGGGAGACCCGAATCATGTTTCAAATGAGATTTGGGGCACACAGGTGCTACTTCATACTTTTCAGCACTAGACATGGATTACAGCTATTGCCCTCTTGTTGTAGACTGTCGTGGGGCAGATGCCAGAGAGCTTTTAGGCTTGATCAATCAACATAAAAACAAAGCATAAGCTCATTTTAAAAGGAGATATTAAAAAAGGAATTTAAAAGGATAAATAGATTCACAAATTATCCTCGAGGGCTGGGGACACCACTGCTTTGTTTCAAATTACCTGTGCAGTAGCACTGTTCTTTAGTAGTGAGTATAATTGAAATAACTTTAAATACGCGTTATTTATTGGCCATATTCCTAAAATAAAAACCATTCAATAACAGCAGTCCTTGATGAATCACTTTTAGCAAATGATAGGGATAATAACAATGAGCTGAAACAATTAAGGGATGTCAGAATTCTGATTCTGGCCTTTCTTACAACTCTGTGGCATCACCTTTGGTTTTCAGATGTGTTAATTAGATACCTCAGAAGGTTCTGCACTTCTATTTTTCTGTGGTAACAGGAGGAAGTAAGTTTAGAACGTGCTACTCTGAAAAACAGGGCATGCAGGATCAGGCCCAGAGTTCGGTGTTCTCTGATATGGACCCCAAGCTCTATGAGAAAGCAGCCGTCCACACTAAAACCCAAAAATCTCTCCTGGAGCAAATCTACCACCAGGCCTTTCTGTTGTTTTCCCAAGATCTGCGAACCTGTCTGCAATAGTTAATTCCAGAAGAACAAACTAGGAGCCATCCTAAGCAAAGAATTTTCTTCACCCATGCCTTGAGAGAGAATCTGGGTACAACATTGTCCGTTTCTCCTCTGTTAGTCTTACTAGGATGTCACAAGATGTGTTGGACTGCAAGTCTCTGCTTGTGCTACAGCTGATATATAACAGGGATAAATTAAAATATTTAGTTAATTACACTCAACAGAGCTAGATAAATCCCTTGATTTGGGCATCTCTGTGTCTAAATTTTTTTCAGGCATCCATTTAGTCATTAATTTCAATTCTACATCTAGTATAAAAAGTTTAACTGGGAACTTTTTTCAGTTTTACTCTTGCTATAGAAGAATATTATGATTCTAAGCTACGTCTCAATTTAAAAAACACACTTTGAAAGGCAGAGTCAATTTCAAGGCTGAGTCTTCTGGGAATGAGAATGCCATTATGATCTTCCACTCTTCCACCAACCACGTTTGATACTTGCTGACATACTAACTATGCCATACTGTAGAGATCAGATCCAACGTTTGCTGATACTCCCTACAGCTTTCCACTTATCTCAATAAAGATGGAATCCTACACCTATAGAAAGCCTTCATCCCTCGTGCCACAGTAACATAATAGTGCTAGGTCTCCTCATCTTGATTTTGAAGCGATTGGAAACAGCTCAAGGCTTCTCAGAGAGCTTTCTAAAATGTCCAAAAGATCTGGCCCACTCCAGATGTACACTGCTCATGAATCCCCTAGTCGTGCCTGTAGAGTTCTGATATTCTCACCCCTGTTCTAGGGAAAGGACAGTGCCTGTCTTTGGCTTTTGCGGATCTCTTGAATTATCAACTTCATTACAAGAACAGAGTGCTATGGCTCTGTTGTCACTTGTGAGATGTTGTGGTGTGTTTGGCATTTTCTTTGCTAACTTTCTGCCCTTTCCGGATTCTGGGTCCCCTTTCTTTTCCCTTAAAATATACAGCAGTAATTATTCAGTGGGGCACAATTTCAAAAAAAAAAGCTTCAGTATCCATTAGGCAGAGAAAAGCTCTCCTACCAGAACCTCCCCAGAAAATGTAGCTTACAAAAAGTTTCGAAAAAGCAGCAAGTTTCCCCAAGAATTTTCTCACTGGATTTTGGGATGGGGGTGGGTGGGAAGACTTTGCAATACTACTAGGATGCCCCTTGGCTACAGCCAGCATAAAAGTTTTCAGGAAAATGATGTCTTTGGAATAATGTATTCTTGAAGGCTTTCACGACAGAGATCTGATAGCTGTTGTGAGTTTTTTGGGTTGCTTGGCCGTGTTCTGGAAGTTTTTCTTCCTGACGTTTCACCAGACTCTGTGGCCAGCATCTTCAGAGGGCAAGCAGCTCAGGAAACTAAGTTAAAATCAAGTTCAAATTGCAGCTGGTGGTGACCTGGACATTTGAAATTACATTATTTTCAAACCAGAAAGGCTTATTTACAAATACAGAGACACCCAATACAGAAGCTAATTAGTGTCATAATTTTCATCTTTTCGCCATGATGACTGGAATCCTATAATTATATTGATTTGTGAAAACCCTTTACAAAACCTTGTGACATATGCTATGAACTGATTATGCCTAGGAACTTTCTGTATGCATAATACAAGCATTTTTCTTCTTGTGTCATCAGTGTACAGTACCAGGCGGAGAGACAGGTACACTTCCATTGGTAACAACATAATCACACCTTAATACTTCTCTGCCATGAAATCTTTTCTGGAATCAACAAAACTAGGAACAAGTATTTTGGTGACTATTTTCTCTTAAATATAAGTGGTAAAAGACAGAGAGAGAGTGTGTGTGTCTCAGAAAAACATGAACTTTAGGGTTTGTCTGCATTGTAAGAAAGAAGCTGGTTGGACTGGGTGAAATGGAGTCCTCATGAAGTCCAGGCTGAGCAGGCTTTCAGCTGGATCTTTAGTTAAGCTCTCTATTTTCATTTTATTTTATTTAAGCCATGCAGCAAATATTTACCTTTTTTTTCACTTCCTTAGCTTCCCCACAGACCCAACCAAGTTATTAATTTGCCAATACGCCGAAATGACTGTCTTGTTAAGAGACTTCACAATATTGTCAAACTATAGGAAGGTTCACATTTGGTTTGTTTTCAGTGAAAATATGCACTAGAAACAGACCAAAGCAGAGCTATCTCCACAAAATAAAAAGGAGATCCTGTCAGAAGCCTGAGAGGACTCGGTAGGACCACTTTTTGGGCTGTCCAGTTCCTTCCAGCAAAGACATCATCTGAGCAAAGTCTTGAGGTATGAACCAGCCCATTCCTGCAGCACAGCAGCAAAGCAAACAGTGGGTTAAATGCCTACTTGCCAACCTCTTAGTTTGGACAAGGACAGAATTTTACACCACCACATGTACCTTGCGTATGAAACTCTGAGGAAGATTTAGTTTACACAGTAACCAAATCTGAAATCAGATTGAGGCCTAGATTTGTATCATTTAAAAAACAACAACAACCACACAATGCATTTATGTACCTCTTCCACTTCTGCCCACAAATCTCAGGTCATTAAACCGTGCCACTTGATTCTTCATTACAGCAGAGGCATTCCTCAGCTCGGCAGAATAATTTTCATCATTTCCAGCCATGACTGTAACCACTGTGCCATCAGGGACTTCTCCTAATGCCACCACCTGCAACAATAAAGACACAAAAAATAATTTATTAGTATTATGTGGCTCTCAGTTTCATGCCTATCAATGAATTTTGATTTATACAAGCAACAATTAAATTAAAAGAAAAGTGGGGCCATGGTACACTTGTTTGCTGTGTTCTCACCACCCATGAGTGGGTGCCATGTCTGTGGTGGGGTACCTTATATACCTATAACCCCCCTTAGTGATGCAAAATTAGTGCAAATGTAAGTGATGACAAATGTACTGTATTTTCCTGTGTATACAGTGCACTTTTTTCTAAAATCATGACACTAAAAATTAAGGGGGTCATATACAAAGAAGTAAGCCATTTCCGAGGGGTGTGGGTGGGGTGGGAAAGAACCCAAACTGACCTTGTTGATTCCCTTCCTTTAGGCAGATTTTGTTTACTCTCCATGCTTTGTTTTTTTTCCAGAATTGGCGGGGTCTTTTCAGCAGGGAAAGTCTCGGAGGTTTAAGAAGTGCCTTTCCCTGCTGAAAAGCAAAGCAGGCACTGACAGAGAGAAACTGAAACTCAGTTTGAGTTCTTCTCACCCCACCTCCTGCTGTTTTCTTTTCTTTCCTGTTTGATTGCCCTCCTCTCACCAAAGCGAAGCAGACCATCGATCAATCAGAGGAGTCTTCAGAATGTGGAAAGGAAAGGAAACGGGGGGGGGGGGAGGTAAGGTGGAGGAAACCTCAAGGAGGATTTATTAATTTTTATTAATTTTGGATCTTAAAAGTGGGGGTCTAATATATTAGAGGGTCTTATAGACAGAAAAATACAGTAGATGTGTCAAGAAGGGTCTCACCAATGGACATGGCCTCAAAGAACATATGGAACAGAAACACAATCTGGTTATTTCTCATGCTAGTAACACTAAAACTTGGGGAGAGGAGATGAATCCATGGCAGCATTCACTTTTACTTCTAATCAGGATCATGAAAACTTAGCATTGCCAGGATTTGAGTTTATTGTCTTAGAACCACACCAACTCTTGATTTAAAAGCAAAATGAGATGACTAATGGGTCTACTACTTCTCTTGGTTATAGAAAAAAAAATCTTAAAATGTCTAAATATTTTATGTTAAAATGTTGGGGGCCAGTGAACTGAATGGTCAGAAATCTTTATTCATCGTAATTCTTATTTTGGTCTATAATGTCAGTAATTTTTTTTGGGGGGGGGGGGGTCTTATGAAATAAAAGAAACAAAATGAATTCAGTCTGAAAAAACTTGTTAAAGCACATGAAGAGTATACATTAATTAACTATATATTCTATATGATTTAAAGCTATACCACTGAGATCAATGGAGCCTGGAACTAAAAACTGAGGCCAGAACTCTCCTGGTGTTTGCTCATGCCTTATGTAACCTGCTGCAGCTACCTGTAGTTAGTTGACCAGCTTTTAGAGTATGTGCCTGGTCACATGCTTAATTCTGCAACAAAGATGTTTTACAGCATATGGTCAATTAGTCATGCTAAATTATGTAAACCTATCCAAATACCAACAGGATTCTCACTTTCCTTCACTGTTCATAAAAATATTATATTTTATTCAAAACAAAATTCAAAATTTGCTGGGGCTGGCTAACAATATTGTTTAACATGAATGACTCAATATTAGCTATTTTATCATATACTTAACACTTCTGATTGCCTATACTGTAATCACTAGAGATGGGCATGACCAGAAAAAATGATGTGTCGAGTTTTCGATTGTCGGGACGGGTCCGTTTCGGCTCGTTTCCGTTTGTCGCGATAATTTTCAAAAAATTGTCGTTTCCGTTTGTCGTTTATCGTTTGGGTTGGGGTTAGGGTTAGGGTTGGGGTAAGTGGGCTCTGGGAGGCACCTCTCTGGGTGCCTTTGATGTCTGACCCACTAAGAAGGGAAGGGAAGGGAAGCGTAACGCGAAGCCGCCGCGTACCATATATTATGTTAGGGTGGGGGGTAAGTGGCAGAGACACCTCTCTCTCTGGGTGCCTCTGACTCACTAAGAAGGGGAGCGTACTAGCGTACTGACGTACAGGTTAGGGAATGGGATAGGGGTAGGGGATAGTGGGCTGTGGGAGGCACCTCTCTGGGTGCCTGTGACCCACTAAGAAGGAAAGTGTACTTGCGTACGGATCTGGGTTAGGGTTGGGGTTAGGGTAAGGGCTAGGCTTAGGGTTATAGTTAAGGTTAGGGTGGGTTAGTGGGCTGCACCTCTGGGTGCCTCTGACCCACTAAGAAGGACAGTGTACTGGCGTATGGGTTAGGGTTAGGGTTAGGGTTAGTGGGCTTTTTATGCCCTCTGGCACATCCAGAAGTCTCAGTCAAAACCTGGCCATTGGTGGAATGGGTCCAAAAATTTGCATGCTCCCATCCCATGGCCAGCCCATCATTGCGCAGGTGTAAAAAAATAAAAATAAAAATAAAATAAAATAAAATCAATGGAGACGTTTTATTGCAAGGAAAACCCACTGCTGCTACTATAAAAAATCAGGCATTTAAAATACCTAATTTTCAAATGTTTCTGTGGTTCTTTGGTGGGTTTTTGGACCACGATTTAAAAATAAATATTGCGGTCACCATTTTGGATTCCCCCCCCACACACCGCATGGCAAATGGAGACGACGAGGATGGCCCCCCCAGCCTGGTACCAGCAGCCCAGGACAGGAGAGGGGGGGAAGGCCGGGGACCCCCCCAGAAACCACTCCTCTCTGGTAGGTGCCCTCACTGAGGCAGGCATATTTTCGCCTGCTTTTTTGGCCGGGAATCGGGGTTTTTTTAAAAACTTTTTTTCTGTGCTGCTTGACATCGCGCGATCGCCGCGATGCCATGAACGACAACGAAAAATCAGACCCAATTTTTCTTTTTTGGTTCGGGTTTGAGCTGGAGCGGAGTAATTCTCGTTACCGTTACCCATTACGTAACGATAATGAGAACCGAAAACGGAAACGAGAATTTTGCCGCTCCGTGCCCATGTCTAGTAATCACCCTTTAAAATTCCATATCACTCACCCCATTCCAATCTGTTAATATAAAGATCAACCCACTGTTTCTACATCAATAATAACTGTGTGCCATCGAGTCAATTCTTACATGGTGATATTTTCCAGATTTTTCAACATCGAGAGTACCCAGAAGTACTAAAAGGCCTCAGAGGAAACGGAAGTGAGGTTACAACGGAACCAATGAGGTACAGTGGTTGCAGTGTTGGACTAGGGTTGGGGGATCCACTGTCTAGAATATGCTGATCCATGAAACTTACTGGGTCACTTTGGGTCAGCCATTCTCTCCCTCTCTCCCTCCCTCTCCCCTTCTCTCCCCTCCTCCCCCCTCCCCCCCCCCCTCTGCATGACTGCAGCGCTAGACTGTTGTGGGGATAAGTGGGCAGGGAGAGACCAAGATGTACTGCCTTCAGCTCATCCAAGGAAGAACAGACACAAATGTACCGTAAACGGAACAGAATAAATAACTGCAGAAACCTCTGAAATAGTAAATTATTCCAATCATTGAAGCTTAAAAAAAGCTCTTTCTCTCCATCCCGCCACCCTCACAGGTACATATCATGGGAACACATGAAAGGGCCTTCCTGGCTGCTGCACCAGCTCTGGAACTCCCTCTTACTAGTGGCCAGGACTGCCTCATCTCTGATGTCTTTCTGGAAATAGGCAAAGACCTTTCTCTTCAGGCAAACTTTCCCTGATTGATTATGTGTCATTCATATGAATCTATAGGATCACATAGACTTTGTGTTTATAACCACTTATAACCTTGTGCGATTGCATTGGGGGGGCTATGTTTTCAATGTTAGTTTCCATCACTCATAACTTTACATGGAATTTTTACTCTCTCTTTAACTGCTCTTATTCTGTTGTAGCTTTAATGTTGTCTTTTAATGCTGTAAGTCTTACAGGCATGTCCAAACTTCGGCAAAGGACTGTGGGAGATGTGTTCCAAAACATCTGGAGGGCCGAAGTTTGGACATGCCTGCTGTAAGATGTCCCTCAATTCCCTGTTCTCAAACATCGAGTAAGTCTTAATTGTACTGGACTGCACATTGTCCTTCATTACTGTAAGCCGCCTTGGGTTCTTTTCCAAGGAGAAAGCCGGGTTAAAAATACTCTAAATAAATAAATAAATCTCAAGTGTACAATTCCAGATGGCCCATTTACAAGATGGGAGAAGAAGAGATGGTTTTGTGAGGAGTGATTGGGTGATGGAAAGGGCGTGAAAAATATGGAGGGAAGGAGACCATGTGCTGTCTTGCTGCAGTACACCAGTCGAGACAATCCTTCATTTTTAGTGAGAGGTAGCATGTCTTTTGCCTGTTTGAGAGACATTTCTTCAGCCACTCCAAAAGCCCTGCTTTTCAATTGCATTCAGTTCATATTCTATTCAGCTGTATAGCAATGTGACAGAAGAAGGTGCTCAGAGGCATCCCAGTTTTAGAATCCAGGACCATGGAGTCACTGACTGAGGCCAGACCACTAGCTAACGCTGTGCCTCACTATTCCCCCATCATGACATGGGACTCATGCCTTCTAAATCATATCAAGCACAGACATATGTTATATATTTTACTTCCTGTGTTGACAGTGGTGTGTGCACACCACTTCTTTCATTAGCTTAGTGCCATTTGTTCACATAGAGGTAAAGTTCAAATTTCTGCTTGTGATGCATTTGAGTCCAGATTACTTTGGACCCTTACTGCCCTCTTTACAACTCCACTATAGTGCTTCACACTCTCACATAAGCACTGATATGTAAGAGTGCCCTATATTTACCTGTGAAATTGTAGAGGGCAGTTATTGCTGTAATGCAAGCTACAAATGTGCTACCAAGAGAACGTACAAGCAGAAATCTTCCTCTGCAAATACTGTACTTGACACTTTCCTGGCTGCCCTCAAACCAGTTATCCTCAAACTGCTCGCCTCAAACACAATTTAGATGCATCAAACTGGCTAGAATGAGATTAACGATTCCCCTGGATGTTCATCACACTTAGGTTCTTGATTCGGAGTTTTGGCCCAAAGTCACCTAAATGCTGCGATTCCAAATTAATGTTCAGCCTAGTTCAAAAACCCAATGAGGGTCACCACCGATCAGAAGTTACTTTGCAGTGCACAACAATATGTGCAGGTAACTCTGTTACCTTGCCTGCAACCTTGTAGTGATCTATAATCCAGAGAAAAAGGTTCATTTAATTTGGAGTGTTTTCTGCCTTTATTCCAGAATTTCAAAATATCTTAAAGAAGTGTACCCTTAAGGCAGTAGTTCCCAACCCGGGGGTCGGGACCCCTTTGGGGGGCCGAAGGACCATTTCACAGAGGTCGTCATGAGCCAGGGAAGAAAGGGTCTGGAGGGGGGGTAGGAGGGGGGGAAGAGTGAGTTACATCTTGATAGGCTGGAAGGGATGTCGGTCCATGGCACCGGAGGCTGCGATTGGTTGAGGGTGCCTACAGGGGGAAGTTATCTATGGCACCTGCGGTAGTGGCCTGCCAAAAGGGGCTTGTGGCCTCTTCCAAGCAGGGCAAGGGGGTCACCACAACATGAGGAACTGTATTAAAGGGTCGCGGCATTAGGAAGGTTGAGAACCACTGCCTTAAGGCTTTGTCCTGAAGCATACCAGCACCACCACTGCAGAATTCCACCAGCAGCTAACGTAGGCAAGAGAACGGGGGCTGCCAACATAATAAGAAAACCAGCTGCTAAAGATGCAAAAGCAAGCATCACTGCCACCGTCTGTGCCTGGCAAAAGACATTTTAAGACCAACAGGACAGAGTTGGGGTGGGGGGACTCTTTGACAATTTGCTTGGCAGAGACGAGGCAAGGAGCATTCAGGGGGAATCCAGTGGAGTAACTCTTGCTTTCTGGGTCTGACAGCAGGGACAGAAAGGGGGCCTACAAGCTGATAAGCACCCCAAATCCCAGAATATCACACAGACATACACTTCAGCAGCAGAGGAAGGTAACGTGACAGACATACTGCAGTGGGTGTATTATCCCAAAATTGTTTAAGTCTCTTGAGTAGGATACATTCCTTGTTTAGTCCCATTGATTTCAGTGTGTCTGGTCTAAGTCTGGTTCCAGCCCTTTACATAAATAGGTCATAAATTCACTGCTTACAATAAAACTAATTACAGTGGAACCTTGACTTACATCATTAATCCGTTCCAGTGGTCTAGACTTAAGTCAAACATGACTTAAGTCAAACAAACATTTCCCATAGAAAGTAATGGGAAAGCAGATTAATCCGTTCCAGATGATGAAAAAGACCCCCGAAAACAGCAATTTAACACAAATTTGACTGGGATAGGAGATTCCTTCTGGGGATGTAAATGAAATGTCTCTTCAAAGAGAGGAGGAGGCAGTGGAATTATAGTCCACAAGTTATATACCTCCACTTTTTAATGTTAATAGCAACAATGTCTAACATTTAAGTTTTACTGATTTTTAACCTGACGTTCCAAGTTCTGAACAACTCTATGCTTACCATTAGAGTCCCACAACTTTCCAGCTCCCCAACTAAAATGCTTCCATTGTGGACCAGACTTCTGCAGCCAGATTTTTTTACAAGACTGAGCCGACTGTCTAACCAGCAAGGCCAGCCCCGAGCTCCCGGCCCTTCTTCTCCTCCAGCAGCAGCGGCAGCTTCGGTGAGGCTGAGGACCAGCTCCAGGTGCTCTGAGTTGGCCTCGCCGAAGCCGCCGCTGCCGGAGGAGGGGAAGAAGGCAGGAGCAGTTTGGAGGCGGCAGCCGCGATGCTGGGTTGTGGCTGCCGCCCAATTCCGGTGCCTTGCGCCGGGGCTCCGAGATGTAAGTCAAAGCCTGCGACTCAAGTCAAACAGGCCCCTTCTTGCTGCAAGTCAAATATGATGCAAGTCAAGCAGTATGTAAGTCAAGGTTCCACTGTATTAAGAATGATGAATACAATAGTGAATAAACACTGATGCTACATTATTCTCAGTTTTGTTCTAAAAACATAAGTTCTAAATGTGCCATTTCTTTAGTTGCTCCGGACAAAATATTAAGAAAGGTTTTAGATTACAGCTAAGGAAAATGTAGAACAAAACAGGACATCTTTTTAGTTTTTAAGTTGGCCTAGCAACCATTTTCTCACCGGTTCAAGCTGATTATTCTTGAAGTGACCAAAGTGTATTTTCTCAAGGACAGGATTTACAGGTGTGAAATTAAAGGACTATGTCACAGTGTTTGGTGGGAAGGAGATAATATATAGTATAAACACATATTTTAACACACATTTTAGATATATGCCTAAACAATTCTGCTCAGGTATTAACTGTGACACTTTTAGAAATGCTTTTATAAAAAGCAACATTGATATTCAGTGTAAATACCATAAAATCTTCTGTCCTGAAAGTAACCACTTTTCCCCAGCTACGGCCAAGAACACATTTCATACTTTCTCTTTCATACGCAAGGCTTCCCCGCAACTTGGGGGGGGGGGGGGAAGCTGATTTGAGCTACTCTTTTGCCACACTGAAAGAAGAGACGGAAAAAACGTCTCTCTGCTAGCCACCCATGTGCCATTTTCTGCCTGAAGCTATTTAAACCACCGGTGTTATAAACTTTGGAAACTTGGTTTATGTGGAAACAGGGTGGATAAAAATCAATGATTTTTTTTTAAAAAAACTGATTTCTTTATTTAAATCAGAATTTTTATTTAAATCGGATTTTTTTAAATCAATTTTTAATTGAAAGCCTTTTTGAGGAAAAATCTTTGTAAAGATCGTGTTCTAGTTAAGATACATCATGAAATCAGTTTTTAATTATGTAGCCTAAGGCTTATTAATCCATTCTCAGTGTCATGCTCTCCCCGAGGTTTCTGATGAATTGGGTCAATTTTTCTATCTAGAAAATATTATCAAAGATGCTTGGTTTTGCTATTTTCAAAACTGTGCATTTGGATGTGCAATGATAACATGCCTCATTCACAGCAAAAAGTGTTATAAAATAAGCATCAGAATTGAGAAAAAGACCTTAATCCCATTGTTCCTCTGCAAATCTATGTACACAGAATCAACCCTCTTGCCTCCTAAGTGCTATGTTTCAAGAAGTTCAATGACTAGAAGGTTGTTTGGAATGGAATAGGTCTGCACAAGGAGCAAAATTTGAGGAATGGGGGGCAAGCAGTAAAATGAAAGTGAATTTTTTTGAGCACAGTACAGTACTCCACATCTTGAGATCTTTATGTGTATTGAGGCCTGAGGGTTATCATCTTATTCTCACTCTCTCCCTTGAGGAGAAAAACCTGTAATTGCAGCAAGCCATAAAAGAGACCCAGTTTGGGAATATTTTAATGACGTTCCTCTACCTACCTATGGGCAAGGCAGGTATGCGTGCAAAATGCAAGCACTGAAACAAAGAAATGCAAGGCCTTGTGGCCCAAATGAAACAATATCAGTGATTAGAATTGCAGTGATGAATATATATATACATAATGCATACCAAAAGCATATATAATGCTATATAATGTTATTGTTTTGGTTAAATAAAACTATTTAAATTATTATTAAGGTAATGATTATTTTTCTCCTTCCAATAAAGTACAACATAACAGCTGTCCAAATATGAATGATTAACCTATTAAATTAGAGATAGTTCACCTTGCAATAATGTCATAATAATCTATGTATTTCTAATGGTAAATAATCACCAAATCAAGAACTTTCTGATACAAGTGAAAAACTAATCTGAAAAGTTATTATTCTAAAAAAATGAAACCTTCATCTGGTTGTAAATATTAAGATTAAAACAACTCCAGGAAAAAAAGGGGTCTTTATGTAGAAAATAATGATTTAAATCGAGCCTTATTGACTAGTGATTTAAATCAAATCCACCCTGCATGGAAATGCTGAGACACGTCCTAACAGCCACAGTGCTCCTGAGGGACATTATTGTTTCACAGTGAACTGTTAATGAAATGATTTTATTATTATTATTATTATTATTATTATTATTATTATTATTATTATTATTATTATTATTATTATTATTATTATTATTATCATTATAGGTAGGGTGGGTGTTTGCCTCAAGCTTCAGAGGGCTCATTTGCTAAATTTGCTGACAGTCCTTCAAACACTTACTTTGGTACAGTCCCATTTATTCCAGTAAGACTTTTCGGGAGCAGGTGATTTAGTGACTGGATGCAGTCAGTGTCTTCGTGAAAACATTATTTGTGCCCTAAAACAAACACCAATACATAGCAGTGGGTAAAACTGTGGATTCCTCCTCCAGCCCCACCATACAGAATGGTTCAGGGGGATCCGATAAAAAGAAGTCCATTTTAGGCTCGTTGTGCCATATTCCTTCATTTAAAAAGACTATTAAATGTTTTTAAAAACATTTAAAAACATTGTTAAACAGTTAAAATACTGTATTAATAAATATATGTTTCATACTTGATAATGTTATGGCATACATCCCATTTTAGTAGGCTAAACATCTATACATTTTAAAAAGTCAAAGGGTGTTTGTCTTGTTTCTCACCCAGCCTCATCAGATTTTCACCAATCAAGGCCACGTTTTTCCTTCCAGTAAATATGAAGAAAATATTCAATTACGTCATCTTTAATACAGTACTTCTTATCAAAAGCAGAACCACACAAGTATAGAACTTTTTTCATTATACACACTGGGTATATTTTTATGTAAGCAAAATTTTCAGTATACGATGCTTTTCCATGGGGAGAAGAACCAAATAGTACAACCAAAACAGCTCACATGAGATATTTTAGAATAAACCTTGGTGATTGCAAGACAATCAACTTCTAATGACATCCAAAGATTCTACCAGTTTTTTTTTCCAAAACACACAGCATCACCACCAGTCCTGTAGTTCTTTATTTACAACACAACATGGTATAAGCAAAATGCACTGCCTTGTCACTTTATGTAAAGTGAAAGCTGACTTTCATGCTATCTCTCTCTCTCTGTGTGTGTGTCATTACAGTTGTGACCGACTCTTCGTGACCCCATGTCCGTGGAGTTTTCTTGGCAGGAATACTGAAGTGGCTTGCCAGTTCCTACTCCAGGTACCTACAGCCCCTGGTATTCCCTGGTGGTCTCCCATTCAAGTACTAACCAGGGCCGACCCTGCTTAGCTTCCGAAAACAGGCGAGATCAGATGTGCTTAGGTTAGGGCATCTAGGCAATCTATGCTTTATATAGATTACTACTACTACTACTACTACTACTACTACTACTACTACTACTACTACTAATAATAATAATAATAATAATAATAATAATAATAATAATAATAATAATAATAATAATAATAACAACAACACATGCATGCATGCATGTGCACATGCGCGCGCGCACACACACACACACACACACACACACACACACACACACACACACACACACACACACACACACACACACACACACATGGTATACATCAGTATTATGGAACACCTCAGTAATTTCTGCCTGCATTAAATAGGTAAGCACAAAAACTTTTTACATTGGTATTTTGTTGATGTTAATAAAGTCAGCCAGTAGAGCTGGTGCAAATAAAAAGACATGCACAGAAAAATATACGTAATCTAATTGTCTTGTTTGTGAAATATGTTATTATAAGATATCACTTCTGCATGGGCATTTTAATAAGCGGTCAGAGAACTCTTTTTCTTACTGTCACTTTGAAACCGAACTGGAACGTGTACTTCAACTGTAATGGCATATATAGCTTAAAATACTGTTGCTCAGCATAATAAGTTGCAATTAAAGTATGTCCATCTGACTCAACTGAACCTAAAGAGCAGGTAGCTCACAAAATCACTGCTGATTAAGTGTAGGCTACTTGAATACAAAGGCAACCAAGTTTCAACTGTAATGTTTAATTTCTATGACTCTGATACAAAGATGGAAATGTTTACCTTTGTTTTTTTGAACTACAAATCTAGACCACCATGGCTTCTGAGGCAACATATTATGGGAGATGTCGTCCAAAAAAGTAAATTTTCCCATCTTTGTCTGATTATCACTGAAATCTATTATTGATTGAAATTCCAATCAAAACCACTAGAAATATCATCCCATTACTAGCACCCACTGTGAAATCAACTGCAATAAACTCTGCACACCTGAAAACAAATCAGATTCTTGAGCACATCTGGCAGATCTACAAGAAAAGGAGCATATTGTATTTATGCATACAAAGGCCAGTCTTCCAAATATCCATCCCAACTTGATATAATCAGAATGAAGGCACATACACTTCACAGTTTTTCTAGGAGTGAGTGAAAATTACATTAGCAAGCAATTAATGGATTCAAATATGGTAATCAGATTCCTTACACACACACACACACACACACACACACACACACAAATATTTCCAATAACTGTTAGAATTGTCATGTAACAGGCACCGACTGAAATTAGATTGCCAGAAGGAATGTAAAGCGTTTTCAGCCTAGCCTTGAAGAAGTTACAGCTCTTACTTCACTGAAGCTCTACTCTACAAAACAGTATTGGAGTGCATGGCACCTTAGAACAATGTTTTAACACTGGATTTTCAGGAATCTGCAACTGGAAAAAGTCATTGCTCATTTGGAAAAGCAAACAATCCAAAAAAGCCAGAAGCTTAAATTCAGACCAATGATTACAATTTCTCTTAACTTAATAAGGCTATATAAGGTGTCAATTGCTGAAGTTCAGTAATATCCTATTTTCTATTTACCAACACATCTTTCAGCAAAAATTCAGTCCTTTACGAATACTGATTTTTACATTATTCAACATATGAGATGCAACTCAGGATTAGGTGTAACTCTGGCTATGACTATTAGACAAATGCCTTGGGGAAGAGTGTAGTAGAACCAGTATACATTGGGGATTTTTTTTGGGGGGGGGGAGGGGGGAATATATATTCTCTCACACCTACACCTCATGCACAATATTCAGATTTTTAAAGTCATCCCACTCCTGAAGACATCTGCACTGGAAATTTGGTGAGGAGCATTAAAACACACAAAAAAGAGAGAAATGTAGAAGAGAACATCTCTCTGACTTTCCTAAGACAGGGTGTTAATAATGACTTTCCTGATGGAGCTCTGGGTGGTATTTCACTGATGGGTGATCCATCTCATAACGCCACCTCTGTTTCCCCTGGCAAAACAACCCTCTTCTTGGCAAACATTCCCTAATTTGTCCAGCAGGAGTCCAGCACAACACACCAATGGAAAAGGAAAGACAGGACTTCCATCCCCTCCTTAAAAGAAATTTTAAAAGAAACCTCAGAGCCAAGGCACAGCTCATCCTTTCTGTCACTTCTTTTAAAAAAGATCATTCATTCCTGCTGCTTGGCGGGTCAACAGAACACCTGATGTGAAATATGTGCCTCTTGGCAGTTTCCAAACAAATCCTCCGATCTATCACCTTGGAAGACACACCCAAACACCCAAACAGAGCTTCCTACAAAGGCCCTGGAAGCCGGTGCTGAGTTCTTCCTTTGGAGTAGCGCTCGTGTATTAAAAGGAACACCACTATACTGCCTCTGCCATAGTTCTATGTTCACAACTACAGAGATTCATGAAAATAGCTTTAGAAGCAGGGACATGGGAAACACAATGGGGCCAAGGGGAGCTTAAGCAGTTGTTTCATTCTGGAAAGGACAGCTCCCCAATCCTCCTCCGACTCTCCCTACCACCCTGGAGTTCCAACTGAACCTGCCATCAAGTCAGTTCTGTTGACCTTTGTGGTTTAACTGTTTAGGGGTCTAAAAAGATTACATTGCACAGGCCAGGGCTACTTTTATTCAAGAAGGTGTCTGTTGCATTGTCCTTGCAGTCTGAGAAACTTCACCATCCATTGAGTATTGGGCTGCTTGCTGGCAGTCAGGAGATTCCCCACCCCCACCCCCAGATTATTTTGAAAAGCTAAGGCTTGCAAGTCGTGGCAAAGTCTCATGGCGGACAATAGTTATAAAAGTGCAGTGGAGGAGCACCACTGAGTAGAAATAGGAAGCATCAACCTTGTAGATCCATTCAAGTGCCACTGACTTTCATGACACTTGCCCATCAACGAGTGAGTTTGGGACACAGTTGGGACATTAGATCACAGTCATTCTATCCTCCAAGAGTTTAAGAAGTAGGGGGTAAATATTATCCAGTACTATAAGGATTTATAGCTGCGAGGTGTGGACTTGAGGAAAAGGGAAAGGGTCCCACCAGTTAATAGAATTCAAGGAAGCTGGTTTTGTTGGCCCCCAAGAGATGAGCTGGCCACAAAGGTGGAGATGAAGAAGGCTGCCTGCCCACGAGGAATCATATTTGAAATGAATGTTATCAGGCGCTGCATGGGGCTATGCAGAGGATCTGGTAGCCCAGAAGAGGGACAGGGGGCCATGCCTTATCACAGTGGAAAAGGGTCCACCAGCCTTCCCAAGTCCTTGCCAAGGGCTTTTCCACGCAACAAAAAGAAAGAGGTGTTCTACAAGAAGGAGAACACATCCTGAAAGGAGCGGGCCTTCCCCCGAGACAAGGAGGAGGAGATCTGTGTTCACCTCTTGAAGTTTGTCAAAGGGCGACAAACCGCGATTTTAATCACAGCCTTGCTCTTCTCCAGAAGGAACACAAGGCAGGCAGCAGAAAATACCTTACCCTGAAGTCACACTTATTACTTGCGGCGGCGGCGGCGGGGGGGAGCGGGCGGGGGCTGCTTTCCTCCGGGGTGAAGCCAGAGCGCACAACCCCAGATTAGGAGGCGCGCTCCAGGGCTCGAACCCAGCCGGTAACAGAAAGTTCTAGCGACCGCGCCAAGGCAAAGTGGCCCAGAAGGGCCTGTCGCTGAAGATCCGGCTATCTGGGGGGTGGGGTGGGGGGCACGAGCTTCGCCTGGAAGGGAAGGGGCGGCCAGGACCCTCTCGCTGGGCCCGCGTCTGGGCAGCGGCGGTGAACAGCGCCCCAGGAAGCGGGACGGGGCGCCCGCCGCACAGGCGGAACAAGAAGGGCCAGGGACGTGGGATGCGCGGCGGGGGACCGACCCCGCGGCCTCGCCCTCTTCCGCCGGCCAGGGAGGGAGAAGCCAAGGAAGCAGCCTGAGGGGACGGGGGGGGGGGGGGACGGAGAAAGGCGTGTTTGGGCCCGGGAGACCGGCGGCGGCGGGGGGGGGTGGTGTTTGCCGTCGAGGTTGCTGGAGGCGCGCCTGGCTTCTCTTACCTTGAATGCCACCGGGAGGGTCTTATTGCAGCGCCAGTGCGAGGGCAGCACGGAGCACAGGAAGTTGGGGCTGTCGGTGCGCACCAGCTCGGCCGGGTGGTCGGCGATGATCTCCACCATGGTGCGGTTATCGTGCGGGCGAAGCCGGGGCACCGCCGCCGCCGCCGCCGCCACCTCTTGCTGCTGCTGCTGCTGCTGCTGCGGCTGCTGTGCTGTTGGTGCTGCGGGTGGTGGTGGTGTTGCTGCTGCTGCTGCTGCTGCTGCTGCTGCTGCTGGGCGGCCGCCGCCACCACCACCGGGCTCACTTCGCTCATCTTTCCGGGCTGCAGGCTGCTGGAAGGGGGGCTGAACCTCCGGCTGGTGCTGGGATCTACGGGAATACGCATCACAACAGCCACACGTTAGCCACTAGTTTGGCCGGGGGTGGTGGTGGTGGGGGTGGGGTGGGGTGGGGGGGGTCGCTCGAGGAAGCGCTGGAGCGAGGCCGGGGAACTTTAAAAAGAAAAGAAAAATAAGGGGGGGGGAGGGAGGGATCGCCGGGCCCAGGAATGAAGGGGGAAGGCGAGGAAGAGGAAAACAGGGTCCGGGGAAGAGCGGGTGAAGAACAGGGGGGGGGGACCGGGAGAGGGGGAGCCGCAGTCAAAAAATAAAAAGTGCGGGCGCAATCGGGGAGAGCCTGCCGGGCGGGCGCCGGAGCGCAATGGGGCGGTTGCTCTCCACCCGCCGCCGCCGCCGCCGCCGCCGCCCCCCCTCCGGCCGCTGCCTGGGGCTCGCTTGCTCCTGCTGCTGCTGCTGCTGCTGCTGCTGCTGCTGCTGAGGGCGACGCGCCGCCGCGGCTGCCAAAGTCTCTCGGCGGCTGCCCAGCTGCGAAGCGCCGGCCTCCCTCCCTCGCTTCCTCTTTGCCTTCTTTGCTCCAAGTCTCTGCTCGCTCTTTCCGCGCGCGTCTCGCTCTCTCTCTCTCCCCCCCCCTTCCCGCAGCCCCCACCCCAACCCCGACGTCCCCCTTCTTTCCACGGAGGCGTCTTCCTGCGCGGGCGACACGCGGGTTTGTTGTCCTCGGCGCCTTCAAGGGCTCCGATCGACAAGGCTCCGGCGGGAGAGGAGGGTTCCGGAGCGTGTCTGCGGCTCCTGCTCCTGCTCCTGCTGCTGCTGCTGCTGCTGCCGCCGTGGCTTCCTGCGAGGCGCGAGGGGCGTGGGGTGGCCGGGACGACGGAGCGCGGGTGGGGAGCCCGGAGGCAAAGGGACTCGCTTTGCTCCAGGGACGGTGCGTCCGCCCGCGGGCAAAAAAGAAAAGTCGCTCGATCAGACCAACGTCAGGACGCTCCTCCGATTTCCCGGTTACTACTAGTCTTGTTACTTGTAGGATCGGAGAGGGAGGAGAGGATTGGGGGGGGTTGGGGGGTTGTGTGGATGCGGCGGATGTGTGTGTGAAGCTCTAAATTGCCCTCGTCTCCCTCCTAAGGAGCATGAGTTCTCCGGGGTTAGATTAAGGGGGGGGGGGGAGAGAGGGGAGGAATTAAAAAAAGGAGGGCAGCCACTTTCGGCAGCTGCCGAGGAAAGATCAGGAAGGCTTGAAGCGTGAACTTCCGACTCTAGACGGAGAAATCAGCGGAGGAAAAGTCAGGAAGGGGGAAAACGGGGCGAGGAGGCAGGGATGGGCGAGCCGCTTTTGTAAACGCGCTCCCGAGGGCAACGGGAGGCCGCGGCCGTGCAAGCCTGCTCCTTTCGGTGAAGTCGATGCTGGTCCGCAGAACTGGATTTTTCCAAAAAAAAAAAAAAAAAAGGGGGGGGGAGACGAGGAACAGCTTTAAATTTTATCAAAGGAGATTTTGGGGCGGGGGGGGTGGAACTGAACCGGTATATAAATGTATATATGTAATTGTCCTGAAATGTGCGCGCGTGGGTCGGGGAGGCCGGGGTTTCTAACGATTAGGTTTTTGTGGTTTATATATAGTAGGGCGCTCTCCAGCTCGAGGGATCGTTAAGCTGATGATGAGAGGCAGCAGCAGCACGTGGTGTCTCCACCAGCCCTCAAGACTCCCGCAGCCTTCAAAACAAATACCACGGCGGCGTCCCGTGTCGTCGTCCCCCCCCCCCGGCCCCCTTCTTTGCTCTTGCCACCCAGCGGGAGGAGGAGGCTCGTCCCCCAAAACGGAGCGCCCGCGGGAAGAAGACCCAAATCCCCCACCGGATCTGGCGACGTGGGCTTTTGCTTGGCGGCTGGGCGTGTGGGTGTGGATTCTGCCAACGACTACAAAGTGAATACAACATGTTTCACAGGAGGTCCTCGGACTCAAAACAGACACCCCAACGACACGTGGCCTAAGTGTTTCCCCCAACACCTGCCCTCAATCAAAGTCGGGGGGGGGGGAAGACGGCCACGCTTCGACTTCCCTTGCAAAGGTGACGCGCGCGCCCGGCTCGCTCTCTTTACCTGCGCGCACAAAAGGCTGCTCCTCTTTTTAAAAAAAGAAAAACAATTTACATACCCAATAGTAAAAGAGGGTGAACGCCTCCCCGTGTAGATAACAACCTATCAGATGCTTCTGCCGTCGAAGGGTTGCCTTCGCCGGGATCTGTCAGCCGTCCGGCCGTCCAAAAGCCCGTTTGCCGGCGTGCTTGGCGTGGCCTAAGGAAGGGGAGCCGCAGCAGCCTTTGCGGAAGCCCGGCGGGCGGGCGGGGGGGGGGGGGCCGACTCCCTCCGCTCCCTTACACACACACACACCCGTTTGCTCATTCTCCCAGCACCGCTTAGGAGAGCCTTTAAAAGCTGATCTGGGCCTCTCCGAGCCCCCGCACCCCCCACACACACTTCTGGGAGGATGATGCTCCAGAGAAGAGCTCGGAAAAGGGACCTGGGGGGGGGGAGAGAGAAGTGCGTCTGCGAGAGGCCGGGGGGGGGGACCCCGAGGTCCTCCGTTCCTAACGTTGACCTTTCCCGAAAATCGCGGCCCCTTCGGGAGATGCTTGGCCACCCCAGCGCCGCGGCCCCGCCCCGGCCCGCCGGGCACTTTTTGACGCGCGGAGTTGTGTCGCGGAAAGCGCCCGGCGGCCCGGGACGGGCAGGGCAGCCAAAAGGCGAGACGGCGCGCCTCTCTGTTCCGCTTCCATCCTCGTCTCTCTCTCTCTCTCTCTCTCTCTCTCTCTCTCTCTCTCTCACACACACACACACACACACACACACACACACACGCTGCTCGCTCCCCACCCTGGATGTCTCCAGCGGATTCCAGAGCCGTGTTCTAGCATGGGACATCTTATTTTTTTTCCCCACCTCTTGAGTTTTAAACATCTACCTCTCCTCTCTTCCGCGGTTACCACGGGCACTCTCTCGGACACAGGGCTGTCTCGGATGGGGATATTGAGCCAAGCATCACCGAGTGCCCGTGTCCTCTGCGCGGAGAAGAGTGGTGCGCGCGCGTGCTTTGCTTGCTTGTCCGCCTGGTCGCTAATTATTCCCGGATCCCCCCCCCCCTGTAGACTGGAAGGCGAATTTTTTGGGGGGGCATCTAAACTCCCGCTGGCCAAGTGTCGATATGGGAAGAGGACATCGGAAAATAGGACTGCTGTTTGTGCTATTTTATAGCCAGAAACACAAGACGAATTCGAATAAGTGGACCAGCAGTGTTTTCCAGCTCAAATAAAATAAAATAAAACAAATCTAAAATGTTGACTTGGTTTTAGGTCCTGTGTTGGTTTCTCAACGAAGGAATGCCACTCTTAACTTTAATTAGGTTAATGGAGTCCTTCAGTAGCTTGTAATGTGTTTTTTTCCTTAGTTAACAATATAAATTGTCAAGATTACTATTCAGAAGAGAGACAAATCTACTTTTAGCAAATCGCACTGTAATGTCAGCCTTCCCCACGATGTAAAAATAAAAGTGTGGATGTTTAAGGAAGCTACTGGAAAGTGCCAGGGTAGAGCTACTTAAAATAGACGGCAGTCACTTCTAATGTGGAAATATAATTTTCCACTAAATGCCTCCACAAGCTTTTGGCTTTTGGCAAAACTGGTCTTCACTCTTCCTGGTGAAGGGGAGGGGGGGGAGAGGAGAAGCACCTCCCTGTGCTGAACACTTTGCACAGTTAACAAGGCTGGCTGAAGCAGAGGCATAGCTAAGGGCTTCCAGAGCCTGGGGCAACAGTCATTTTTTGCACCCCTGTCACTGGAAAATATAATCTGGATAGTGGGTGGGAGGCAGCGGTGGGGCATCGGTAGGCAATTTGGTGCCCCCCTAATTGCTGCGCTGGGGCACCCTGCCCCCCCTTGCCCTCCCCATGCTATGCCCCTGGGCTGAATCCTGGAAGGGGACACAACTCTGCATTACTATTCTAAATACAGTGGTACCTTGTAGGAATTAATTCGTTCCCAATGAAATTATGTTAAGCAAAATTTCCTTTATACAAATTCCCATAGGAATGCATTGAAAATGGAGTAATCCCATTTTTATGTTGTACAAATTTTCCCCATAGGCAATTATGTTAAGCAAATTTCCCCTATCTCCGGAATTTTTTATGTTGTACAAATTTTATGTTATACAAGCTGTTTGTTATACAAGGATCCACTGTGCATGGATGGAGATAAAAACATGTGGTGCTAGACTCAAGCCTAATCAGTTTTACTGGGATATAAGTGGGACCCCAGGGGAATTTACTTGTATGTGAAGAATGTATAGGGCTGCAGCTGTAATATTATGGAAATGAATGAGGGCTGTATGGCTTTGCTGATCTTGTAAGCTATCACTGTATGTCATCTAAGCCACAAGCTGAAAAAAAGGCACACAGGATAACTGTTAGTCCCTGAGCTTTTTTAATTTAAAAAAAGTTTATTTTATTTAACTGTTGCAAATAAGTAACTGAAACATTACAATAACAATAACAAATGGACCAGGTTATATAAACAGAACTGGTGGATCAGATGTTGCACGGAAAATTCTGATCATTTTATGGTTTCATATTTAAAAATTGACAGGACATATCAAATACTGAAGAGCCACCGTGAAAGTTGCAATGGGAACTCAAGTGAACCAGTTCTAAAACCTGTTATAAGCATTTAGAATGAAGCTTGTGTGTACAATTCTCTAATTGAAACAAAGTAGAACTGAAAATACTCCACTGTGGTTACATGACACTCTAAATTGGTGACTGTTTTTAAAATTAAATCTCATATAGTTAAATTACTATCATTTTAAACAAATAACTTCTAGTATCTGTGTCACACAAATGCTTTCTATTCAACATATATAATTTTTCTGATCTTTGCTAATATTTGCTCGTGCATGTTTTATCTTTTCTCTTTGTTTGAATATATTAGTAAACTTGTATTCTATCAGGAATAACTTTTTAAAATAACCAGAATGAGAAAAGGTTACCATTGTTATATACAAGGGCTGTTCAACTTTGAACTGACCAAGGTCTACTTTTTCTGGCCCAAAGTGCCTGAGGGCTACTACACTAAAACCTCTACTTACGTATTTTATCCATTCTGAGCACATGCTCATAAGTAAAAACTTTTGTAAGTGGAGCAGTGGTTTCCCATAGGAATGCATTGACAACCAATTAATCTGTTCTGGAGAGAACAAATTTCAATGCACCATGGCCCTTGAACTGCCCCGCTCGGCTGAGACAGTGAGCTGGCAGACCCAGAACTTTGCTGGGACAGTGGTGGTCCTTGGGATGGGGGAGGGAGGTGTGGAGAACTTATCCCATCACTTTTTTTATTGATGGCTGGCGGGCTACTTTTGAACCCTTCGTGGGCTACCAGTAGCCCGCGGTCTACCTGTTGGGCAGGCCTGTTATATACTATGCCATTCATAACAAGTACAGAGCCCTCCAAATATTGCTGGACTGCACATTCCATCAGCTCCTGCCAGGTGAGGCAATATTGAGACATCATGGGAGCAGCAGTCCACAAATCTTTGAAGGCAGAGGGATACTTTCCCATTCCTCCACTGGAACTAGTCTCTTTAATGCATAATGCCAATTTTTTAAAAAAAATTTAAATTTTAAAAATTTACCCATAGTTTCTTTCTTTTGTCCATCTGGCACAGTCCCACAGTGCAACTACTCAAACAAACACCACTTATAATAAAAACTACAATAACCCAAGCCCTACAACCTACACTTAATTTCTGTTCTCCCACCCTTCTGGCCCTCATACACATTTTGTATCTGCCCTTGCAGGGGGGGAGGGGGAACGCACCCGTCCACATTTGATGGCTAATAAGGAATCCAAAAGCTGTATTAAGTCTTAACACTGCCTATCTTTGCTTTAAATTTAAAAAAAAGAAATAAAGAAAAAAAGTTCACTCCTTTCTTCCTTCTATTCTTCCTCCCTCCCTCTCCACCCGAAGGGGAAGAAAATAATAATAATAATAATAATAATAATAATAATAATAATAATAATAATAATAATAATAATAATAATAATAATAATAATAAATATGGATTTTTTTAAAAAGCGACAAAAATGAGAAAAAAGGAGAAAACAATAGGGAAAAAATAATCCCTCATAGGACAAGTAAGAGGAAAGCAAGAGCAGGGGGGAGGAAAGGGGGAGGGGGGGAAAAGGATAGGAATGCAGGCAGGGATAGAACAAATATTCTGCCATGGGCAGAATATGTTTTAAGAACCATTTACTAGTAGAGTGGATGCTGTACGTATCTTACATATAAAATATGCCAGGTTTCCCACTAATGAGAACTTAAATGGAAAATCAGTTTAATTTTATGCGTGCATTTTAAAAAATATATTTTATTGTATTCAATTTTATTCATATAACACCTCATTAGTGCAAGCACCGCTCTGGGTAGTCTGCAGGTTAAAAGTTAAAGCTCCTTGAGACCCTACGTAACAACATACGGTCTCAGAATTCAGTCTCTAACTGTCAAAGGGAATATGACTATTCATCAAATTTAATTTTAAGGAAATGATATTGGCTATTTTTCACCACCTTGACTATGCCATACATTAGTACTGTAATAAAATGTTCCCCATACAAAACACATGTCTCAAGCATTGTGATTTAATAAAAAAAGAATTGACTCCAGTCTAAAATAAGGTAATATATATTTAGGCTGAGTTTGCCTGGGATGACATCACTAACTTCATCACAGGAGTGTGCCAGGTCTACTGCCATGTTGTCTCGTTAATTGTAAATTGCCAACTTGAAAATCATGGTACTTAAGCCTATCTAGGTCTTAACATTTCTCAGATTCACACAATTATCATAGAAATTAAAGAATTCTATCCTTGACCGAAATTGTGGAATCATGTTTACAATGCTATCTCTATTGTTGTATAACTATCCTGATTACTGGGTACCATAAGCCATGATATAACAGGAGTTGAATTAAGACCATACTGTATTTGACTCTACCAGTTTGCTTTTTAGTGGCTCAGCAAATTTAAATTTTGTTTGCCCATAATCTTTTAGTATCATAAAGTGGGCAAGGTTTGACGTGTGCAAACTATTACTCATAATATGACCAATTATTTGAAAGAGTGTTTCGCAGGCTTTCTAGTAGCATGGTAGATTTAATTCAGGGAGATGGAAAATACAGATTCCCTTTCGGCCTTGAAGTTTATTGCATGACAATGGACTAGTTTAATCTATGTGGTTTAATCTATGTAGCAGGACAAAAGGACAAAGCTGCCTGTAAAATATCTTAGGAATTCTTATTGAGATGAAAGGGACACATGCAGCTCATCACATTCATGTTGCTTCAATCACACTTTGTGACTTGTTCTGCTGTTGTGATTAGCTGTAGCCACACTTGCTGCTACCCCTTATTTTCACACAGAAGCATTTACTTCACATGATCCATGACTGGTTCTTACCATAGAAAATAAGTTACAGGGCAAGAACTCCATTTAAAATTAGAACCCTTTATTATTAGAATCAGGAATAGAAAACCCTCCAGATGTTTTAGACTGTAACCCCCATGGTGCCTCCCAATTAGCTGTTTTGACAAGTGCTGGTAAGAGCTGTAGTTCAATGAAGGACCACATATCTGCACCTCTGATTTAGCAGCATCTGAACAGCCATTATGAGTACTGTTTCATTATTTTTTCAATTGACAACAATGTGATTAACCCAGAAAGACAATAGGTCTTCTGCAGCATTGTTTGTAATGCTGGTAAGTAAAGGTAAAGGTAAAAGTTCCCCCCTGCATATGTGTGCTAGTCATGTCTGACTCTAGGGGCAGTGTGCATCTCCGTATTCAAGCCGAAGAAGTGTTGTGCAAGTCCGTGGCCAAGTGGCCAGCATGGCTGCAAGGAAACACTGTTTTACCTTTCCGCTTTTTATGGCGGTACCTATTTATCTACTTGCATTTACATGCTTTTGGACTGCTAGGTTGGCAGGAGCTGGGGTTAACAACGGGAGCTCACTCCACTGCGTGGCACCCGGGATTTGAACCGCCGAGCTGCCAACTTTGCAGCTGACTGTTTTCAGTGCTCTAGCCCACTGAGCCACCACGCCCCCTTAATACTAGTAAAGAAGACACCAAATATCCTAAACATTTCTATAGTTGTGTGCAAAGTAGTTGAAACTTTCCTTGAACACATCTCTTCCATTTGTATCTCAAATGTTCCCCACAATATTTTTTGAAAAAACTTAATATGTCCTGAAATTTCATCTACATGTTTATATCCTGGAACTAAATATTTCTCTTCAAAAATGTTTAGACAACTGGATAAACTGCTCTGTTTAAGCAACATATATTCCTAGTGCATTGTCTTAGCTTATGGATATTTCTTGTATGCAAAGTATGTGTCATGCCTAGAGTTCTCAGAAGCACAATGTTCTAGATGCTTCTACTAGAACAAGGATGAAGATGATATTCACCCAATTTCTCCTCCCTGATCTCTCCTACAGAGGGTTGGGAGGGCTGTCTGCCACAGCTGGAGAAGCCATGGGGTTGTCGAAAAGGGAAATGGAAGACTGGCAAAGATCATCTCTGTCACCTCAGAAGGTCTATCACTAGACTGCAGCATGGGTCTTGAACTACAAATTCAGAACTGTGATCTGATATCCATGTCTACGTCTACCAACTTCACTCATGCTCTATGCATAACTCAAGGTAGAAGTACCTTTTCAAGTGTTAAGAGCAATGGAAAAGGGTTATGTTAGGAGTTAGGTCATGCCAAAAGGACATTTGTCCTAGATTGCTTTGATATTCTCTATACCACCCCCTCACATTTAAATCACTGCCATGGTGGACATAGAATTGTTTGATTTTCCTCAGAAGCTGCATTTCAAGCGTCCACACATCACAGTCCCTTTCTCCTTCACTGTTCCCTTCATTATCACCACCCTCTTACTCACTCCTTCAGATGTCATTCCAATGCCTTCTTCTTCTGTTTAAAAACATTTAGCAAGTGAAATAGTGTTGAACTTACAAGTCATCCTAAGCCTTTGAATTAGTGCTGTATCAGTTTTGTGCTGCACTAGTTCAAAAATGCAATTTACACATTGCATTGCAGTTGCAGTCCTGTGAGTGGACCACAGAGACACGGGCATAGACAAACAAAACCTGAGAGAGGGAGATGTCCTCCAATACCCAACCTGGTTCTTTTCTCTCTCCCCCTCCCCTCTTCCCACACCCCTTCCCAGCTGCTTTGATGCAGCTTCTGGTAATGGGGATACATCAATATAAGAAAACAGCATTCATGTCGACACAGAACCCGCCTTTAATACCAGGTGACCATTGCCGCAGTGAAACCGCCTTTTATTTTAAGCCATTTCTTAAACTCTGTCTGTCTTGCAGCCAGTCATGGCATACCAGGACAACAGACAAGACCCAGAAATGAGAGATGTGCCCCAGACAGCAGGATTTACCAGTAACATCTCATGTCAAGGTTGGTACTTGGGTGGCTTAAACTCTTTGTGACAGGCAAGCACTCCTTCAGGGTGAGTCAGGAAGCAGTACACACCACCCTACACCCCTTCTTTTCCCCAAACGGGAGCCCTGGAAGCATATACTGCAGAGCCAATGGCAATTCAGGAAAAGGAGGCAGCTCTGGGGATTGGCCTGTTGGAAGTGAGTGGGTAAAAAATGGTAGCTTGGTGTCCCTCCAGCCCTGCTGGGCATGGCAATGAACAGACATGACCCCCTCAAAGGGGAAACACATTGCACAAACGGACTGCTCTAGGGACAAAACATCAGGGTGGCATCTTAGTTTTTAGAATCTGCCCCAGAACTCAAGGGAAAAATACTCAAAAAAGTCATCAATCCCTGTGCTTCATCTGGAGGGTGTAAATAAATATTAACTCACACAAGCCTCCCAAAGATTAGAGACTCTCTCTGAAAGAGTCTCCTACCCCCAGCCCCAAACAATGGGGGGGGGGTCCTTCATCCTTGCTTACTTACAAACTCCAGATGCACATTAACCAGCATCAGCATGCATCAGAGAATTAAAGGAAACTTAGCATATTTCTGGGTGAGTTCTAAGCTCTTTATTCAAAACCTTTCCACTAATGGCCAAACACTGATGCCCCCCTGTTCTTTCTGCATTCCTAGCTTGTCCACTTGAAGCTACACAACCAGGAACTGCAGTAAGTTCCATTGTGGTCTAAAAATGGGACGAGTGAGAATCATAATCAGAAACCCACAGGAACTGTTCTAAAAGTAGTGTACAGGGGGCTTCCCTATGAGCAAGGGAGGTTGAGGTAGGAGAATAAGCCAAGCAGCAAGTGTAAATAGGTTTCCTGAGATATGCCTTCCTTCTACTAAACACCCAGCCCAGAGTTTGTCACTCTTCTGAAATTCAGGGAGCAGCGTCCTGCCTCCAGGAGCTCTGGGTGGTGGTATACTGTATCCCAAAGTGAGGGGAACACACTTGATTACAAATGGCTCAAAGACCACCTTCAATTTAAAAAAAAATATTTTGAAAAATAAATATGGAGAAGTTGCTAGGGTAGACCATTTCTAAAAGGAGATGGGTGGATCATCCAGGAACAGCAACTACCCCTTCCTTGCAAGCCAATGGGGTCATATAGAAAGATACCCCTGTATCATTGTTCTGGCTGTCATGCGGCTTTCAGTGGTCCCACCATTACCCTCTCAGTCTCCACCATCTTGTTAGCTGCATGGTAAAGTCAAGGAGAACATCTCACAGCTTTGGTTTGTACTGATTTGCACTGATGCAACAAACCAAATAGTCAGGATACAGGAAGAGTGTGGCTATGGGTGTGAAGATGCATAGGGAAAGAGAGCAACGCGTGGCACCAAATTTAAACTAGTAAGTGGCTTCATGGCCTTGTGGGACCAATGTCCAGGCTACCTGAATTAAAAACGTGTTCTTGAACAAAATACTAAAATAGAGTTAGAAATCACTGGGATTTTAATTTCTTAAAGTCCATCATATCCCACTTATTTTAGCATATTTTTTTTAAAAATCAAAAGCTCATTCTGAGTGATTCCATTCCACTCTGACTTTTATCTTGAGCCATTTTTTAAAATCCTTTAGCTTTTAGTGTTGTTCTGATTTCTTATCTTTCTTTCTTTTTGTTACTGATAGCCTTATCTGTTTAGATACACTGTTTAGAACTAGGAGGAGAAACTATGTAAACTATTCTTCTTAAAAATATATTTTTAAAGTCATCACAAAGTTATTTGTGTATTGATCTTCTTTACAAGTACAGATTTGTGAAATTCTCTTATAGTATCAATAGCAATATTATCTGTAGAGATGAAATTAGAGAGTACTTAAATATTGCCAAAACGTCCTTTTTGGACATATCACTTCTGGAAGAGTTACATCACAATTTCTTTAAAAATGAGTGAAGTTTATTTCCTGACTAAGTCAGCAAATTTTATCCTGCAATGATGGTGCAATTTGTGATTTTGCATTCCCAGCGGCCAAATGTCTGGAAGTTGAGTCATGGCAACTGAATTTCTTTTTCTTCAGAGACTGAAACATTTCACTGATCATTCAAACAGCTTCATCAGTCTGGAAAAAACTAGTTGCGAGTTCTCTATCTTATAGCTCACTTGACCTCTTGTCACCCTGGTCTGAAATAGGCTCATAAGATGAACAATAGCCTGGATAGGCTCGATAGGTAGACAACTGTCTCAATAGCCTGAAGGTAAACAATGGCCTAAAGTGCTGAAAACATTAAAATATGGGTCATTAGCTATGGCTTTGGTGGTGAAGGCGTGAAGTATTTTGATGTGTTTCAGTGTTGTTGAAATCACAGCCTGATAAGTGGCAGATAGACTGTGCTTGAGCCCCCCCCACCTCTGTTGAGAGAGGGGTTTTCAATGCTCACATGAATGGCTTTCCCTGACTCCTCTCTCAAACCACCAATCTTCTCTGTCTAATAAGTGTACATCCTTACCTTTGAATGAGTGCCCTTTGTCCTTCAAGTGGCCAAATGAAAAATCAAACCAGTTCTAGCATTCATAAGTGATAACACAGCATAGCTCTTGGAAGTATTACTGCTACCAACTGATCATGATGTGCAACCAACAACCTCATAGCATCTGTATAGGAAATGCACACATGAATGTGTGGAGATTGCAACAAAAGCATTATGTCACACAATCCAGCCTATACCTCCTTCCATACACAAAACAAGACCAACTTCCAGGAAGGGTTCATGGCAGCTTTTTCCTGAGGTCTCCTCAGGTTCTAGAGTGTCAGGTCAGTAGGTGGCACTTGTGGCTACAACTTCTCAAAGTACCCCCAGAACGGTTACAGTTCCCAACAGCCAAGCAACTCTAACTCAGCAAACACCAGCCTATAAACGACTCCACTTATAGTGTCAAACATGTCCTGTCACAGCAATCAGAAAACTCCATTGTCACACACAGAATGTATCCATATATATGATACACCACCCACCACTTATAAATAAAAAGCAGTGCAACAGTTTCCACCCACAGGAACTTTATATGCCAGGCAATTTGTACATTTTGGAAAATAGGGCTAGCAACAATATAATAATATTTATTGAGAGATGACTGACATAATCAAAACCAGCTCCCACCCCCACCCTGGCAAAGAACAATAATGAATACCCTCTGAGTTTTGACAGAGTTGTGTATGGAAATTCACTTTGGTGGAATAAAAGAGGTTCATCATAGAAAAGGCCCCTGTTTTGACTACTAGTTTTGACTACATAGTCCCCCAGAATGGACTGGAAATGACATACAAACACCTGATGTTATTTGCCTGAGAGCACAAGATCGACAGGCTCCTTCTTGTGGTTCTCCTTTGTTCACAACCAAGGAGGCATTGAATGATATTCAGCACCCCAATTCCAGCCAACCTGTTGTCCCAATGTGTGGTTAATATTCTAGTTAATTTCCTAGCATATTTCGTCCTGGGCCAGCGCTACATCATAAATGAAAGTAGTGCATTATGAGGAAATACAGTATAATCTCATCTCCCCTGAGAGTGCTAAGCCGCTAAGTTACTTTTAGGCCGTTACTTCACGTCCCACATTGTTCCACGATTATGTTTGTACTGTGACAGCATTGTTTGTGGTCACGTGGTTTTGTCCCTGTTCAGTCCCTATTTCCTTTTACTCACGGGCATGATTACTTGTCTTGTGACAACTGTTACTTCACAGTCTTGTTCCGTGACAAATTCTGAATTTGTCTTGCTTTCTTAACCCTTTATAAAACATTGTAAATAAAACTTTTTTGATATTTCAATTTGCTGTCTTCTGGGATTTACACGTCAATGCTACAAAATTCTCAGTACTTTCTTTAATAAACATTTGCATTGCATGGTGTTTCCCATAGGGAAACTAATGTTGAATGCCGCTTCAGCTGCTGACCACTAGGTGGACACTGGTTGTTGCATGACAGTTGTTACCACATGGTCCCTTGTCTCAGAACAGGAATTGGGAATGAACCGTGACAAGAGAATTCCCCAGCCCAGGGGCAGGTACGACTTGTCATGCTCTGTTCACAGTTCCGTGGGCATGGTCAAGACAACTTTTTGCTGTCATGCTATGGACGTGAAGTAAGGGTTTTTTTTTTGTACCGGTCCCATGCGGGACAGCAAAGAGGGACGAACGGGACATGAAGTAACCACCTTGAAAGACATGATTGACAGCTGTTGCAATTGGATGCTCACCTGGTAGGCAAATATTAAGCATATATTTGGGAAATGGCACTACCAGCTAGTGCCATATGCCCTCCACGTGTTTAATTGTCAATTTCTCATTTCCTTTATTGTTTCCTGAATTGATGAGGTTGCTATGTAGGCACAGGTAACATGGTGCAAAAAGGAAGGAGTAAAATATCCTTTAGGAAGCATAACTGGGTATATGATGGGAGCCAGGCATGCCATGTCTTCCTTCTTCTATAGGTCTTGTATCAGGAGCCGGGGGGGGATCTCACTTGATCAATGGAAAGTACAATGGGCTACAAAAAGCCCAATGGTAGTATCGTTTTGTGTGTTGTATCATTACATTCGTGACCGAATCTTCGTGACCCTATGTCCATGGAGTTTTCTTGGCAGGAATACTGGATTGGTTGGCCAGTTACACCCACATTAAAAGCTAGTTAGATTGCACCTTGGATTCCTTCCTTCCTTTCCATTTCCTTAAAAGTCACAGTTGTGGAGCCAGAGAGCAGAATTTCAATTCCCCACTGGGCCCTGGGCCTCCAATGAGAAGAGCCAGCCTGTGAGGTCTTACAGAGTTCCAAAGTATCTACCAGAAGAGGAATCGAAAAAAAAAAGGAAGTCAGGAGCAATCTGCCACTGATTGTGACATCATTGCTGTTGGGCTGGTGTACCTTTCCCATCCAGATTTCAGCTGTTGTTCCAAATAAATATGAGGAAATATAGCTTCCCAACAGGAAATGGGCAAGTGTTTTCACAGCCCTTTCCCCTTTTCAGTGCACAACCTGCCTACCAAATGATGCTTTTCCCGTAGCAATCCACTGACTTTTGATACGAAAAGCCAGAAGAACTTCTGAAAGTAATCTAAAACTTATAGAGATCTATATGGCAGGCCATCCCCGTTCTCTAAATCTTTACTCATAATAATTTGCATATTACTTATTTGTGTCATATTCCACTGTTGTTCCACACACAAAAAAGTGTGTGTTGGGGGACTCTTTAAGTGGCTACTAGTAAAAGCATTCGAAACATTTACAATAAATACATGGAAAATAGATAAGAGGAAGGACGAATGAAATCTGTAAAAGAAAAGGAAGAAAACTGCCCAAATAGTTAAAAACCACTTGAAAAACACCACGAGCGATTACAAATACTGTTGCCCGGCAGGGGAAGGGCTACACACGGAAGTGATCTTACAGTGCAGGAATCTGTGATATTGTGATTTAATGTAATATACAGTGTAATAGATAGCTGAAAAACTTAAAAACCAGTTGGACTATTCAGTCTAAGTACCTTATAATTTGCTTGGATCATTCATCAGGACAGGGCACCCTCTTCTAAGTTGGTAGGAGTGTGCTCAATTGAAACAAATAGGACTTGCTTTTAACTTATACAGACAGTATTGAACATAAGTCACAAATGATAAAAATAAAATTTGACAACTTCTACTGAATGTATGAGAAAAGTTGTCAAATATAATTAAAATCTGAGAGTGAATTCACATTGGGCGGATTTATGAAATTTAATAACGTCAACAGATATCCCATTTCTACTCTAATCATGCTACTATATCGTAATGCGGGCAGAACTGAAAGGAAAAAGTCCACAATTTAGGACTTAACCTGTGTCAGAATTAAATAGGCATTCTGATGCTATAATAGATGTACTCGACATGCAAGCTGGCTAATAACAGTGGAAAAAATATCTATCACAAAGCCAAAAATAGAAAGGTTTCCGAATACGTATATTTGCTACATGGCAAATAACTTGAGTGGATAATAAGACCTATGAGATTGATCCATAGATGGTGACCGAACCTCAAACAGTTAAGAACCATTGCTGTAGATGTAGAATGATGGCTCCTCAACAGTTTAATTTGTACAAATACTCTAATATTTTTGACCCCTTATTGAGGTTGCATAAGGAGAAGGAATTTTGGCTAATGCAGTGAGTAAGGAGTGAGAAAAACCAAAGTTCTTAAAATATTATCTTCTAAATGATTCAAGGTCAAGGAACTTTTTCCTCCTTTGCCTTGTGTCATCTTATTCATGTCTTCTTCAGTTGGCCTCCATTTGTTCTCATAGCATCTTTCTAACATTTTCACCTATTTCAGTCCTCCCATCCTTCATGCTTCACTCTCTCTTAAATAGTAGCTATGCCTAGATGCCCTAAAAGCACATCCGATCTTGCCTGATTTTGGAAGCTAAGCAGGGTCGGCCCTGGTTAGCACTTGGATGGGAGACCACCAGGGAATACCAGGTGCTGTAGATGCCTGGAGTAGAAACTGGCAAACCACTCCAGTATTCCTGCCAAGAAAACTCCATGGACATGGGGTCACGAAGAGTCGGTCACGTCTGTAATGACACAACACACACACACACACACACACACACACACACAGAGAGAGAGAGAGAGAGAGAGAGAGAGAGAGAGAAGAGAGAAACACAGTGGACAAACCCCAATTGTTTGAGAGTTCATATATTACATTTGTCTCCCCTCTTTCAATTATTTGCTCCAGAGTGTACACTATCCTAGTATTCATCCCTCTAAGAAAATATGTTCATGTATGTGCAGAAGTTTGATGTACTGTAAATATGTTTGTACCACAGGGTAAAGCTATGTGTTACAGATTATTGGAATGATCATGAATGGATGGGAGAATGTCTTAACTGCTGGGTGTTTGACTGTCATAGCGAGAGCTTTTCCTCTCTCCAGTAATTTGTAAATGTTTGTGATTTTGTAAATGTTTTGTGATTAGTTTCCTGAAGCTAAACAGAGGATTTGTTTGGCAAATGCCAAATCCGATTTGTAATGTATGATTAAATTATGCATTACTACACCTGTAATGCATAATGTGGTCCAGATAGTGTGGGATTCCAAGTGGGTGCACTTGTGTTGAGAGGTCAGAATACACTTCAAAATTTCTGGAGAATATTCTACTACAACACATTTTGTAGAAGTTTCACCCCCGCAGCCACCCTGTTGAGACCCTTTCTGCTTGGTACCAGTGAATTTCTTCCCTCCTTTTGCTTGTCATGCTGAACTATAACCCTGATAGGTATTTGGCTAAAAAAAAATATCAGTGTAACATTATTTAAATCAATGACTGCAGAATTAGCATCAAAACTGTTAAGAAAAAGGGAATCCACACATTTAATGTGTTGAGAAGCATACACGATTGTCTAAAGATAGTGATGATGGAGTAACTGCTTCCCCCACCACATATTAGCTTATGGGTACCTTAAAAATTAATTGCCCATGGCCTTTTTTGCTTTGACGTTTTGGTGGGAGAAAATAAAAAAGTCCTGAGTCCTGACAAGATGGACAGAATCCCATAAGGCAGCATGGCCACTATTCCAAGCTTTGTTTGTCCCACTGCAGTCAGCTTTGTAATACCTGTAGTTGTGGCTTTCAGAGAGGGTCTGACTGTTGAGAGTAAGGAGGATTTCTGGGTATTACAAAGTTGAAATATTTTCCCCCCTTAAAATTATTGGTAATGACTGGTATTCCCTTATTCAAGGTGTGCAAACTTTCTTGCTTTTCTGTTATACGAATGGACCACAAACATCTCATAAGAACATAAGAACATAAGAAGAGCCATGCTGGATCAGGCCAAAGGCCCATCTAGTCCAGCTTCCTGTATCTCACAGCGGCTCCACCAGATGCGTTTGGGAGCGCATGAAACTAGATATCTGTCTCCTGATACCACTCCCCTGCATCTGGCCCTTGAAGTACCCTGGTTTAAAGCCTGGAGATTACACATCTCCATCATGGTTTGTAACCTGTGATGGACTTTTCCTCAAGGAATCTGTCCAATCCCCTTTTGAAGGCATCCAGGCCAGATGCCATCACATCATCCTGTAGCAGGGAGTTCCATAGACTTACAACGCGCTGGGTGAAAAAATATTTTCTTTTCTCAGTTCTTACTCTCTCAGCCCTCAATTTGAGTGTATGTCCCCTAGTTCTGGCATTTTGGGAGAGAGAGAAGAGCTTCCCTCTATCCACTTTACTCATACCCTGCATTATTTTGTATGTCTCAATCATATCCCCCCTCAAGCGCCTTTTTTCCAGACTAAAGAGGCCTAAATGTTTTAGCCTTTCTTCATAAGGGAGGTGCCCCAGCCCAGTAATCATTTTAGTTGCTCTCTTCTGCACCTTTTCCAGTTCCACTATGTCTTTCTTGAGATGCGGTGACCAGAATTGTACACAATACTCCAGGTGGGGCCTTACTATTGTTTTGTATAAAGGCATTATAATGTTCGCTGTTTTATTTTCAATCCCCTTTTTGATAATCCCTAGCATGGAATTGGCCTTCTTCACCGCTGCCACACATTGGGGAGACACCTTCATGGAGCTGTCCACCAACACACCAAGATCTCTTTCCTGATCCGTCACGGATAACTCAGAGCCCATGAGTTGATAGATGAAGTTTGGATTTTTTACCCCAATATGCATTACTTTACATTTAATTACATTAAAACGCATTTGCCATTTCTCAGCCCATTCCCCCAGTTTGGAGAGATCCTTCTGGAGCTCTTCACAATCTTCTCTGGTTTTTACCACACGGAAAAGTTTTTTGTCATCGGCAAACTTGGCCACCTCACTGTTAATCCCTGTCTCCAGGTTATTTATGAACAGATTGAAAAGCACTGGTCCCAGGACAGAGCCCTGGGGCACACCGCTTTTCACCTCTCTCCATTGTGAAAATTTCCCATTGACACCTACTCTTTGTTTCCGGGATCTCAACCAGTTCTCAATCCATAAGAGGACCTGCCCTCTTATCCCCTGACTGTGCAATTTTCTCAGCAGCCTTTGGTGAGGGACTGTGTCAAAAGCCTTTTGAAAATCCAGATAGACTATATCCACCGGTTCACCCAAATCCATGTGCCTGTTGACCTTTTCAATAAATTCTAAAAGATTTGTCAGACAAGATTTACCCTTACAGAAGCCATGCTGATTTTCTCTCAGCAAGGTTTGTTCTTTTATGTGTTTTAAGATTTTCTCTTGGCTGAGGCTTTCCACCATCTTCCCTGGGACAGATGTAAGGCTAACTGGCCTGTAGTTTCCCGGGTCCCCCCTCCTTCCTTTTTTAAAAATTGGTGTGACATCTGCTATCCTCCAGTCCTCCAGCACTGTGGCCGTTTTAAGAGACAAGTTGCATATAACTGTTAAAAGATCTGCAATTTCGTTTCTCAGTTCCCTAATAACCCTTGGGTGGATGCCATCTGGGCCCGGTGACTTGTTAATCCTCAATTTATCAATTAGTCCTAAAACCTCCTCTCTTTTAACCTGTATTTGATTTAATTCTTTAGTCAAGAGGGGCGGCTCAGGCAGCGGAATCCGCTCAAGGTCCTCTGTCGTGAAGACAGACGCAAAGAACTCATTCAATTTCTCTGCAATGTCCAAGTCTTCCTTAACCTCCCCTTTTCCTCCCTCACCATCCAGAGGGCCAACTGGTTCTCTGGCAGGTTTTCTACTTCTAACATATTTAAAGAAGCTTTTATTATTACCCTTTATATTGCTAGCCATGCGTTCCTCAAAATCTTTCTTTGCCTCCCTTATCATCTTCTTACATTTCTTTTGCCAGAGTTTGTGTTCCTTTTTATTTTCCTCATTTGGGGAGGGTTTCCATTTACAGAAAGACCTCTCCTTGTGCTTTAGAGCCTCTCTAACTCCACTCGTTAACCATGCCGGTGTCCTCTTGGACTTAAATGAGCTCTTCTTTCTTTGTTCTATGCACTTGTGCTGGGCCTCTATTATTGTTGTTTTAAAGAGGCTCCATGCACTCTGAAGAGATTGGATTCTTCTAACCTTCCCCTTCAATTTCTCTCTAACTAGTTTCCTCATCTGAGGGAAGTTTGCCCTTCGAAAATCAAGGGTTTTTATGTCTGATTTGGTTGACACTCTTCCTCCGACATGCATGGCAAAGGAAATTGCAGCATGGTCACTGTTCCCCAGAGGCTCAGTGACATTCACATCCCTGACCAGGTCCTGAGTATCGCACAGTATTAGATCCAGAGTTGCCTGTTCTCGGGTGGGCTCCATGACAAGTTGCTCTAAGGCACAGTCATTCAGCAAGTCGAGAAACCCAGTTTCTCTTTCTTGCCTGGAGCTCGCATTGACCCAGTCAATGTGGGGATAATTGAAGTCCCCCATGATTACTATCCTATCCCTCTTAGCCACCTCTATGATTTCTCTCCTCATTTCAAGGTCCCCCTCAAGTTTTTGATCTGGTGGACGATAGAATACTCTAACTATCACATCACTCCTTGGACCTGGTAGTTTAACCCAAAGTGATCCTGTGGTGGAGTCAGACCCTCTGTCCATCTCCATTCTGCTGGATTTTACCCCTTCTTTGACATAGATGGCCACTCCTCCTCCAACCCGCCTCTCTCGATCCCTTCTATAGAGTTTATAGCCTGGGATTGCTGTATCCCACTGGTTCTCCTCATTCCACCAGGTTTCTGTTATGGCTATTATATCTATGTTATCCCTAGCTGCCAAATGTTCAAGTTCTCCCATCTTTGCTCGGAGGATTCGAGCATTGGCGTAGAAGCACCTGTACAGTGGGTCCCGCAACAACAGCTGCTGCCTTGTTCTTTTTCCCCGACAGCTTTTATTTTCAGTAGACAAACTGTCACATTCCGTTATTCTCCCAGTGCTAATACCTGCTATGTCTTCTCTATGTGATTCTCTACCCTCTCCAACCTCATTCCCCGAGGATGAGGTGTTCCGAACCGGATGCCACTCAGCTCCTGTCGGCTTTCCCCCAGTTATCAGTTTAAAAGCTGCTCTGCTGCCTTTTTGAGGTTGAGTGCCAGCAATCTGGTCCCATCATGATTCAAGTGCAACCCATCCCTCCTGAACAGGTTTGGCTTGTCCCAAAATGTTCTCCAGTTCCTGACAAATCTAAAGCCCTCCTCTCGACACCATCGCCTCATCCACGCATTGAGGCTTCTGAGTTCTGCCTGCCTTGCAGGTCCTGCACGAGGAACAGGTAGCACTTCTGAAAATGCTACCTTGGATGCCCGGGACTTCAATCTTCTACCTAACAACCTGAATTTGGCTTCCAAGACTGACCGCTTGGCCTTCCCGACATCATTGGTACCAACGTGTACCATGACCACTGGCTCCTTCCCGATTCTCTCTAACAAGCTATCTAGATTTCTCGTGATGTCTGCAACCTTTGCACCTGGCAGGCAAGTGACCATATGGTTATCATGCTCGTCACAAATCCATCCCTCTGTATTTCTAATGATAGAATCCCCTAGTACAAGAAGCTTCTCTCCTGCAGCCTGCTCATCTACATGTACCTGATCTTGTATCTCATCAATAGTGATGAGGGAGAGATCCTCCGGTGAAACCAAATCTTCCTCTGTGTGTGCCTCATGAGGTGTGCTGAGGGAAAGAGCCTCAAACTGATTGTGCAATATGAGACTCTCTGAGCGATCCCTTGGCCTTCTACTCCTTTGAGTCACATTCCTCCACCCATCTACCTCCTGAGTTGGGGAAGTGACTTCATCCTCAGAAGTGTGCCCTGTCTCTTCTTGGACCTGGATAGTCCGTTCCGCTCTGTCCAAGAACCGCTCTAGCTCCTTAATATGTTGCTGGTCTGATATGCGAGCCTCTAGCTGCTGGACCTTCTCTTCCAATAGCGCAACCAGCTTGCACTTGCAGCAGATGTAGTTCTGCACACGCTCTGTCAAGATGACAAACATGGCACAAGTACTGCAGGTAACTACAGCTGCTCCCTCCAACTCCATTTTAACGAGTGCAATAAAATGTATTCAAGGTCTCAAAAATGTAAACTTACACTAATTTTTTTTTAATCTAGTAAGACTCTTTACTTCTTTTGTTGTTTATTCAAAATCTAACAGTGTAGGGGCTGCTAAAGCACCTCTACACCAAGTGCAAGCACGTCAGGAAGTTTCCAGTGCTAACTTGCTAATGTGTGTAGGATCTCCTCAGGAGTAGCTGGGCTTGGGAACTCAAATATACTCTCAGTTGTTGTTGTTGTTGTTGTTGTTGTTTTGTTTTTTTTAGTTTGCATGCGCCGTTAGGCGCGTGCTGCTGGGAGCAGCTATTTAAAGATAAAACTCTGCCCCTTACCTCCTGCAAAAACAGGAAGCAATCTCTATGCCCTCTGGCCGTGTGCTTCCTCTATAGCCGTGTTCTTCTCCTCACCACCTCCTTCCTCTTTGCTGCTCTGCAAGAAAAGGCAGTAACTAAGGCTCATAATCCTTTAATGACTCTGTTGACAGGGCACAGACATTTTTGTGGTGTGATGAATCTAGTCAGGCTCCCATTGTGTTTTCCTCAACACTTTGGAAACGCTCCCTCAGAGCCTGTAGTCCTCTTTCAGACAGGAGCTTCATTTCCATATAATTTTTGTGCTTTCAGTGACACACCAGTAGTACAGAAATCATGCCGCTGGAAAAATGAAACCTATTTCTTTCACTTCTTAATGTTCTGAACAGCAATAAAACTAAAAACAAATGGCAGCGATAATAAGAGCTATCCTAATGTGAAATTTGGTACACATTATGGCTTGAACCCCTTCCAGAGCATGGAAATTTTGAGAGGGCTCATAAGGACCTAAGTATCTTTAAGGTGACCTACACGAGGAGAAGAATGTTGTGGCCTCTTCGGTATTTTATGATGGGCAGTGAAAGCCTCACATTATTAAAAGAAGTAAAAAATAACCCTATATAGCTATACAGTTTAGAAAGCCCTAAGGAGGCTTGGTCAGACAGCAGACACAGCTTAATTTGACTGCCTAAGCATTCGGTTCAGAGGAAAAAAATAACTGTCCAACTGGATTAGACTAGGCCACAGTCCTATACATGCAGAGTTGGGGCAAAGCCCATTTTGACACAGCAGGACATTTGCAAAGAATTGGACAGGGTAACATCCATCTTTCTTGTGGAGAAGTGTCTGGATGCTCAGAAGCTGTGGCAGAGTGTAATGGCCATCCCTGACTGATTGTCCTCCTTTTTCTACAAGCAAGATACACTGCTTCTGAACAGTGAAGGCTTATTTAACTGTCATGGTTAACAGTAATCCCCTAAGAATCTGTCGTTAAAAAAAAAAAACACTAATGACTATCACTACAACTGTGAAGTAGAGATGGGCACGAAACGAACAATTTTTCGTTTCCGTTTTCGTTTTTTCGTTTTGTTACGTAACGAAACGACAAACGAATTTTGTCTCTAAAATGAAACGAAAGGAACAGAAACACCGGAAATTTTGTCTTGCATTTCGTTTCTGTTACTGCAATATGAGTGAATTGTTTAAAATCCTAAAAAAATCACAAAAATTGAAATAAATGGTAACAAAATGGTAACAAAATGGTAACAAAACAAACGAAAACGAAAACGATTTTTTTTTCAAAAATTTGCAAAAAACGGAAACGAAACGAAACGGACCCTCCAAACGACAAACGACAAACGAAATGCCATTTTTTGATTCGTGCCCATCTCTACTGTGAAGCATATACTTCTGTGCATTTCTTTCTGTTTACCTTAGGCCTTATTGTGAATACATTTCTTTCACAGCGTCCGTGTATTCTAGTCTTAAACAAGAGCAATCCACTCCACTGTCATGACTGTACCATTTTAGCCCAATATTTCTCCTCCCACATAGAAAAAAATTACAATTTTTTAGCATCTCTCAAGTTTCTGCTTGTCTTTCTCTTCAGCCCAACAAACAGAGGAACCTGTATGTTGTGCTCCAAATGAGGTTCTGGCTTAAGAGTAATACAATGGCATTGCCATACTTGCTATTTTATTATAAGTACTTTTAAAATAAATGACTTAATATTTCACTGCCCGATGCACCTACAGTGGTCTGACTACCCTTTATCCAAGAATACGAGCACGGGTGCAGAGAAAGTAGCAACAAAGAATGTCTACTCCTCAGAATTGGTTGCAGTCCATCTGAAAACTGCCATGGAAAAAGACCCCCTTCATGCCAGCCTAGTAAGCTCATGCCATTACCACCCACCAGACTCAACCTCAAAAGACCCAGAAGATATTAACATCTTGTAATTCAGAAAGCCACCAGACTGTCAACTGGAATATGGAACACAAGAGGCCAGTTTGTCCTGTATATTTGTTAAGTGCTATTCTTTGACAATGCATTGATTTTTTTTTGCATACTGTACTTTATATTGGTTAATGTTTAAGTATCAGGTTCAGGTACAGGAAAGGGCCAATGCTATATTTATTTAAAAATCAGCTTTTCATCCTTGGCTGCTTTTAGCTATTGTTTGTGCCATGAGTTTGGAACATCTTGTGTTGATGCTCTGTTACATTCCTCATACCAGCTAGGAAAGGCCTTCTTGATGAGCCCCAGCATTGTTCCAAGAGAACACAGCATGGACGGGAGAAGTACATTAAATTTTTGACAACCTTGTGCAAACATTACTATCATTTTCCATCCTCTAAAGCCTGTTGCCCCACTATATTCCCTTCTGCAGATACCTGTAACTTTGGAATTCTTTAGTAGCTTAGAAGTCTAAAAAAGAAAACTCTCATAAAATATTTTTGATAAATGTCTGCCCAATTAATACTGAACCACATATTAGTGTGCTACTACCTATTAATGTGCTAGTACATGAATTACTAACACTGAAATACTGTATATTGTTACTTTACATGGTAGATAAAATAAATAAATAAATAATGGCCTAAAAAAAACACCCAGCTTTTTTCAAATATATTAAAATATTAAATGTCAAATGTAGATCCATGATTGCATCTGACATCTCCGCACTGTGTTGGTGCAGCTCTACCATGGATTTACCCCCTTAATCTTGTTCTTGTCGTAACATCATTGGGGAAGTGGGCTGCAATCCATGAAAGTTGGAGTGAAACATTACAGTATTTAGAAATCTGTAAGGTGCGAGAGGACTGGTACTTTTACTGAAGACTACTACTCTCCCCAAATGCATCAGTCTGCAACACAGCATGTCAGAAGGGAGAACTAAGTGGCAAAGGTGTGACAAAGAGGGCTAGATGGGGATTCGTCACAAGGAGGGGTGATTCAGTAAACCCTCACCGGTCGCAGGAGTTAGGGACCTGACCCGACCCACAATAATTGAAAATCCGCAATATGCAGATGCTGGGTCAGATCGGGAGTGGGCGGGCTCTCTGGGGGCTCTTGTACTTACCCAAGGCCTGGTGCTGCCCCAAACGGGCCTGCAAGGGGCTTTCCAGTCCCCCAGAGGCCCCAAAAGTGCTTTCTAGTGATGTGGAGGTCACTTCTGGTTTACTGGAAGTCACTTCTGGTTTGCAGGGAAGCACTTTTGACGCCTCCGACGGGCCTGGGAAGGCCTTTCCTCCTTACCCCAGGGGGGCTTTTTTTCATATACTGCGGACCGCAATATACCGGGACCGCAGTATATGAACCACAAAAGGGCCGGAGACAACTGTATTTGGACTTCTTAGAACAACCTCCCCAAGCAAATGATGTCGTCACTGTTAGTGTCGGAACTAAATTTCTGGCTTTTCCTTTCTCTTTTCCCATGGCTGCACAGCCTTCTCTTCAAGGGCAGACAGGCTTTTCTAGCAATATGACCCTGATAAGCCATGAACTGAGCAGCCATAGGACTTTGCTTGGTGTCCACAGGCAATCCCTGCCCCTAGCACCAGAGAGATCTACCCATTCACTGGCGGCGGGGGACTCAAGCCGCCACAAGCCATGATGGAGGGACTGAAAGCAAAAAAGCCCATAGAATAGTGATATTGTGAATGTCAAGCCAACCTTCTCCACCTAGAAATTTCAGGCAGATCTGGAGTCAGTACCAGTAGCATAATGGGAAATGCAAAAACACAGTCTTCTCATGACATACTACCCCCTCAACCACCCCCTTTCTAACATTATAGAATAGAACTGAGCTTTCAGTCTCTTCGGAGGGCTGCCAGAAGAGGATTACTCTGCAAAAGAAAATGCTTGCTCTTCTGCTTAATATAAAATTATTCCTTAAATCAAGCTATTGATTTCGACCTCTAGAAGATCTGAGATTTTCTTGGACTGCTAAATCCCAGAAATCTTCACCACTAGCTGTGCTGGCAAGGGCTTCTGTCTGTTGCAGTCCAATAAAATGGGGGCGGGGGCGGCAAGGTTGAGAACCCCTGCTCTAAGATGAATCCGAGAGTGATTTGGGGTTGACTAGAAGCCCCTCTCCACCACCCCCATGCAAGAAAGTGCACAAGCCTGGTGGAACAAAGTCAAGGGTCATGTCCTTTCTGAGACTTTCCTGAGCACTGCTATTCTGATATCTCTCGTGATACACATTTATTCCAAGCAGATCACCAGAACCTCCCAAGGATTGCTTGTTGGAGTGTCTATCCCTAAAACTTACTACATTATCCCTAAAACTGACCCAGTCATCTCTGGCTGTATTGCTGAAGGTGGACTCCACCTCAAGGGAGTCCCAGAAAACTACTAACCAGAGCTGGGCCTTCTCAGCTATCTGCTGATGTGTGCCAAGCTCCTTCCCTTCTGTCCTCCAGGAGGCAGGTGCAAATAGTGCTATTCAAACGGGTGTCCAGGTCCATCCGCCTCATGTGAGACATTCCAGCCCATTCTGTGCAATTTCCAGTTGAAGTGCAATGACCATTTGTGGAAGCAGGGTCTGTTATGCTACATCATTGTATGTCTATGGTGTGTGTTCTATTATCTGTGGATTATTTTTGGTTGAAGGTTGTTGTTGTGTATTGATCTGTATTCCTATTATCTGTAATTGCTTATGTTGAAGTAACTGCCTTCCTGTTCAAAGGGAATAGGCCTATTGGTTATTTCTAGTTGCTGCATTTGGATCCTCAATCCTATTGGTTTCCGCCAAAAGGCAGCTTTGTGATTGCTTGTAATTGTTCCCTCCAAAATGTATCTTTTCCTAGCCTGTCCTCGTTCCTATAAATGTAGCTCCCTCTCCCCAGTCCCCAGTCTTTTTCTCTCCCTGAATAAAGAGCTGTTACAATAGAAGCTGTCTCCAGCCTACTATGTCACAGAGCTGAAATCACTTGCTGAAATCACTAAACGCACACTTTTACACTGGCAATGAGGATGGGATCTGGAATGCTGAGAAGCAGAGGATCATCACGCTGACTCAGAGTCCGGATCACAGGGAAGAACAAGACTCACCAGCCGGCTTAGAAGACGACCCTGCCCGCCGGGAGAATGTAAAGTCCACTGGTATTGGAGCCCTTCCAGCCATCGGAGCCCCACACTTGGGAGGACTATATTGAACGCTTCGAGTTCTTCCTGGTGGCTCAAGAAATCATGGATGACAGCAAAAGAAGGGCCACGTTCCTGAGTTGCTGTGGGCGTGAGACCTTCTTGTTGGCCAAGGCACTGCTCACCCCAGCAAAGCTGAGTGAGACAGCTCTTTGCAACCCACAGGTTGCCCGAGACCATTGTGTCAGACAATGGAGCAGACTTTGTATCCCAAGAATTCAGGGCATTCTTGGCTGATAATTTCATAAGAGGAGTCACATCAGCTCCCTTTCACCCCTCATCCAATGGGCAGGCTGAGCGCATGGTGCAGACAGCCAAAGGATCTATTGCACGTTTGATGGAGGGTGACTGGTCAACGCGCATTGCCCGAATGTTGTTTTTGCAGCATGCGATGCCGTGTACTACTACGGGCAAGTCGCCAGCAGAGCTGCTCCTAGGTAGAAGGCTGGTAACGGTGCTGGATTATGTCCACCCAGACAAAATGCCAAACCGCAATGCTAGAGCACCTCCACTGGCAGAGAGCGACTCTACAAGGTATTTTGCTCCTGAAGATTTGGTCTGGGTGAGAAATTATGCCAGAGGTCCCCTGTGGGTGCCAGGGGTGATCACCAGAGCGTCTGGGCCAGTCTCTTATTACGTGACCATTGAAGATGGCAGGGTCTGGCGTAGGCATGTGGACCAACTGAGGCGCAGAGCGCTCAGTAGAGTGGGTACAAGAGTGGGGGAATTGCAGTCTGAGAGTGACACTACCCCCATTAATGAGTCACAGCTGCAAGACCAGAGCGGAGATGCCCCAGGAGTGCAGGTACCAGTGGCTTCTGCAAATGAATCTGCTCCTGCAAGTCCTCATGGTGCCGAGGAACAGATCAGGGACACTGAGTTGTCTAATACACCCTCCGTGTCAGACGAAGCTATTACAGTAGACTCTCCACCACAGACACTGCCTGCACAAGCCCCTGCAATACCAGTAGTCAGGAGATCAACTAGAAGTCGCAGGGCCCCACAATATCTAAAGGATTACGTGTGCTGTGCACACCAGGGGGGGAGGGGTGTTGTGTATTGATCTGTATTCCTATTATCTGTAATTGCTTGTGTTGAAGTAATTGCCTTCCTGTTCCAAAGGGAACAGGCCTATTGGTTATTTCTAGTTGCTGCATTCGGATCCTCAATCCTATTGGTTTCCGCCAAAAGGCAGCTTTGTGATTGCTTGTAATCGTTCCCTCCAAAATGTATCATTTCCTAGCCTGTCCTTGTTCCTATAAATGTAGCTCCCTCTCCCCAGTCCCCAGTCTTGTTCTCTCCCTGAATAAAGAGCTGTTACAATGGAAGCTGTCTCCAGCCTACTATGTCACAGAGCTGAAATCACTTGCTGAAATCACTAAACCCACGCTTTTACAGTTGTTATATGTCCTTTTAAAAGCAGCTCAGAGTAGTGGCTTGCCACAAATCAACCAACTGCCTCTGGCTTTGCATTCCCCAGCCGATCTCAACAAGCGCTGACACCTGTCAGAATGCCTTGCTTTGCTCTCTTCTTTTCTCTACAAAGAAGGCTTCAGGTTTGCACAATGGCAATGAGGCGAGGCCCTGACCAGACCAGGAGGGGACAATGGTAGGCATTTGTCCAGGTGCGGCCTTAAGAGGAAGCTGTTCCTAGAGGACTCGTCAACCGATTAGAAGAAGAAAAGCTAACGTTGCGGAGGAAACGCTTCTGCGCGCCGGTTTCGGGCAACGGAGCCGGACGCAGCGCCCCGAAGAGCGAGGGCGAGTCAGGCCCGGAAAAAGTCGGCCCAGGACCGCCACTTGACCGTCCCCTGGCATCCTCGCCCGCCGCCAGCCTCCGCCCGCCCGCATGCGGCTGGGCCACCGGGAGCGCCAAGGCCTCGCCTCCAACCGGCCGCCTCCGCAGTGGCCAAGCAGCGGGGGCGTCGCCCGCGCCCTCCACCAGGCTCCAGCCGCCGGATAGCTACCAGCCTCCCCTGTAATCAGTCCCAGCGGTGGCAAACCTTCGGCCCTCCAGATGCTAATTGGACCACCCTTCCCAACAGTCCAAGCTTGTGTTGTTGGCAACGTCCAAGGGCTGTGGGAGTTGGGGGTCCAAAACATCTGGAGGGCCACAGGGTTCGCCACCACGGCCCTGGGCGGGTTGCTCCTGCTGGCACGCCCAAGTATACCCCATGTATTTTATATAATCTTCGTATTTTTTTTCTTTTTTTTTTATATTGTATTTTTATTTGCTGCTTGATTGTGTTGGTAACCGCCCGGAGTTCCTTTGGAAGACGGGCGGTATCAAAATACAGAAACAAACAAACAAACAAACAAACAAGATGGCTGCTCCGCTCGCCCGGGGAGTGTGGCGGAACTGGCTGAGTCGTTCCCCTCCCCGCGCGCGCGCGCGCACGGTGGGGGCGGGGAGCTCCTTCTCTGGGTTGCTCCCGCCGACGCTTGGCGTGCCCTGGATATCGGAGGAGGCCATCCGGACCGCGGGCGCTTTCCTCCCCGCGTGTGTACACCCGCCGCTTCCCCCGTGCGCGCGCGCGCGCTCCTGCCTTGGGAGTGACTTACTAGCAGGAGCCGCAGGCAAGCGGAGGAAAGAGAGAGAGAGAGAGAGAGAGAGAGAGAGAAAGAGCGCGCCTTCCGGTGCCCGTGCGGCTCATGCCTTAACTAGCGGAGGAAGGGAGAGGTTAGTGAGGAGGGAAAGGCTCTTTCCTTAAGCCTCTGGGCTGGGGCGGGCGCGGGCAGGAGGAGGAGGAGGAGGAGGAGGAGGAGGTGGTGGGGGGAATGCCCTGTCCCTTAGTATACATTGTACATTAAACAGCAGCAGCAGCAGCAGCAACCACCACCACCACCACCACCACCACCACCACGCACGCTTGGCGCTCTTCCGTTTTGGCTTCCTCCCCGGATCTCGTGCGCGACCTCGCCCTTCCAGCCCCAAAATGCAACCCACCGAAGCGATGCGGACCCATAAACGTGTGGCTCGGCGCTTTGGCTCCTGGCCCCGTGTTGTGGTGCAGACGCGTCCCTGTGCCCAGATGTGGTCATTGCTGCCCGTGATCTATCTCCCCCCCCCCCCAATTGCAAAAGCCTCCTCGCAGCAAAGGAAGGGTCACCCGGTGGTTCGGGGGTGCGGGGGGGGCAGACGAAGGGGGTCCACATTGCACGGGAAGGTTTGCGGGGCAAGGGGTGGGCGGGCAACTCCTGACGTCTCCAGGGAGGGCTGGGGAAATCCCAGCGAAGACCGACGGAAGGGGCGAGACGGAGCTGCTGGGGAGCCCGTCGGTGCACCTCGCGAGTTGCATGAGTGACTCAAGGAGGAGAGAGAGAGAGAGAGAGAGAGAGAGAGAGAGAGAGAGAGAGAAGGCTGCATCCTCCCTCCGCGCTTCGGTCCTCTGGAGAGAGCTGCGTTGCTGGGTGGAATCGTCGCGATGACTTCCTGTGTGTCTCTCACATTTCCCTCCATTCCCACCAATAAAGTACTACGCAAAGGATGAACTTGAAAAAGAAGGGGAAACTTGTGGGTTTTGGATGTTGCAAGTATCACTAGATCCGTCTGTAAAATCAGGTGTGATCTGCTGGATTTTAGAAGTAACTTTCAGTGGTGGCTTTGCTAATCTCTTTGAATGAGGGACTAGAGCAGGGGTGTCCAAACTTTTTGTAAGGAGGGCCAGATTTGGTGGCTGAGAATGTGTCAGGGGCCGGTTGCTCCCCGACCCTGCCACCCCACTGCAAGCTCCACCGACAGGCCTAGAAAGGCCCTTGGAGGCCTCCAAAATTATTTCCGGTAACTCGAAAGTTACTTCCGGTTTGCAGAGAGGCCCTTTTGGGGAAGGCCTGTGAAGGCCCTCACAGGCCCATTTGGGGCAGCCCCAGTCCTGGGGTAAGTACGGGAGGCCTGAAATAGACTTTTGTCCCTTACCCCAGGGGGCCTTTTTTCATATACTATGGTCCCGCGATATAGTGAGACCACAGTATATGAACCGCGAAAGGTCGGGGGAACCACTGTGTGTGTGTGTGTGTGTGTGTGTGTGTGTGTAAAACAAGGACATTTTCCTCTAATATGCTGTGTGCAATTTAAGTTCTAGATTTGCATCAAAGAGATGGGTTTCCAATTATAGTGTGACCATGGGTTCTGTCAGCCTCCCATGTGAAATGGGAACATGAGATTATAATATAGAATGAGAAACATAATGAAGAAGCTCCTGTGATCGAAGTGGCACATAGTAACACAGGGTTCTTATTGTACCAATATACAGTAGTTGCATAAAGGCTTCTAGTTCCTTATAGACAACCGAAAGATTACATCCACTGAAGAGATACCAAATTATCTTTGTTGTATGTAGAACAACTTAGAAGGTTTCTGTTATTGTACTCCCCCTCCCCACCCCCTGCTCCTTGGATTTATCCAGTAATTTGTATATATATTTTCTGAAACTGCAGAAGACATGGCTAACAACAACCAAAATCACATTGCATGTGTGTATTATATTATGCATTCCGCAAGGAAACATCTGAGAATGTGTTAAAGCCAAACGTTGAATTATTGTAGGTACATTATTAAGGACATGGATTTCAGAGTTTTCTAGGACTGAACTAACTTGGTGGTTTACAGCTGGAGTTTAATGGAAATGGGCAATGAATGTAGTTGATGAGGTGTTTTATGGAATACCTTGTTTGAAATCCTCCTGCAAAGCTACAGTTCTCCTGCTCTCTGTTCTTCTGAGCATTGTCTTGTTTCTTGGATTCTAATGTTAAAAATCACGATAGGGGACATTTTTATAAAGTGTTTCTACCTTCTTTTCACCTTGCACTGAAGTTTATTACATATTTGTTCTGACATTGAGCTGACTAATTTAATCATTCTTTGTTTCGTTGCGATTTTGACTAGGCCAAACGTAGTCGCCATGATTTGCTTTTTGTTGTTATTGTTGCTTAAAGGTTTGTCAAGATTTGCAGAAACTTATGTAAGATCAGTGTCACAATTAGAATAATGACTTTTGGGCTTACTGAAAACGCAGAGGAAATGTCTGAGTTGTGATTAGTCAATTAGTTGCATGTCATCCTGTAGCAATGTGTGATTTAGTCAACACATATGTTTTAGCAATTATATTTGCATAATAATCTTATGAAGAATTTGGGGGGGGTTATGGCATTTCTGCATGATCTCTCAAAGCAATAAGACATGCTAGGCACGACATTCTTGGTGATTATATGTACCCCAAGGGGGATATTAAGGCATAATGCCAAACCCAAGAAGTGTGATAATCCCCCCGAAATTAATTGGGTGGAATGTTGGTTGCTATTGAGAAATGTAATATAATGTACAAGGTGGGATAGGGAAGGAAGTTAGCTAGACATGTGCTTCTACTTGTGCTTTGTTTTGCTGATGTGAGAGTGATGGTCTCAGTCAGGAATCTACTCACAGTGAAGAAGTTCAAATTAATAATTTTTAAATGATGCTATATTTCACAAAATGATTACAAAAACAGTCTCATTGGGCTTCTCTGGTTACCTTAAAACTGCACACCAGTGTTTTTAGCCGTAGGTAATTGACCAACCGAAGAAAATTTTATCCAACATTGTAATGTTAAATAATTTTGAAACATACACCTTATGAAAACAAAACACCCGGGGGGGGAAAATCAACTGGTTTAGTACTTATGCTGCTTTGTTGTAACGGTGTAAAATTACAGGTCATTTGAGTCAGTGATGTGAATTTAAAGGTAAAGAAGGTTTGATTCTGTAGCAAGTTTAACTCATCCTTCGCTGTCCTTGACTTTGCAATAAGTGTTTCAAGTGAAAAGGATGTGATTTATCTTGGGAGCAAAGTCATGCTGTTTGCCCACCAATGGAACAGCCACCATTTCCAGCCTAGACTCTTTCTTGACTCTGCAGCTCACAATCTGCTCTGGATTGTTAGAGAACTCCTCTAGAGCAGATTCAGGTGGGAGTGGGGTTTCAGGAGGAAGAGAAAGTGCAGGTCCATCGTGTAAATGAAAACAGGGCTGTGGAGTCGGAGTCGGAGTCTCGGAGTCGGAGTCGGAGGAAATTTTGGGTACCTGGAGTTGGAGTCAGAGTCGGCAAACAATGCACTGACTCCGACTCCGACTCCTACTAAATTTAGATTGGAATTTTTAAAAAAGCAAGTTTAAATGTCCCAATTCACAAAAAGTTATAATTTATGACTTCTCTACTGTAAGAATAAAGACCAATGCATGCAGTGCCTCACGTAACCGCAAAACGAACACGCTAAGTGACCGTGAAGAAGCATGCTTTTCATGTGCTTCACTATATGGCACGCAACACATAATTAGGAGCAGCAATACTTATACTTTCCATAGTGTTGTGTTCTGCTGTTACGCAGCGCCCATGGGTAACCTAGCCTCTCACTGATAAGGGATTAAGTAAATATGTTTTTTGCAGGACTAGAGACACTTGTATAAGTGAAGGGAATGGAGGGTCAATAATTCAAGACTGAAGCTGTAAACCATTGGAAAAACTGCTGTCATTCAGCTAAGGCTATAAAAACTTGTAAACTCTGATTGTTAGCTTAAACTTTAAACATGACCACGGGATTCTACTAGGGAAATCATGTTTTATAATAAATGCCCCTTCCTGGATCCTCCCACTGCCCTATGTATGTTGCATTTCTTTCCTTCAAGGAATGTATAAAATACATTCACATATTAATACAGAGGAGTCGGAGTCGGGGAGTTGGAGTTGGAAGTGCAAAAAAACTTAGGAGTCGGAGTCTGAGTCGGAACATTTATCTACCGACTCCACAGCCCATTATGAAAATATGTGTCATACTAAAATTACATCATAGTGGGATAAATCCAAAACACAATTCATTCCAAACTAAGAATATGCCCAGTTTCTCTCTCACATTTCTATTTCTTTTAAAATGCAGCATAAAAGTTTACATTTCTATGATGTAGCATGGCCTTGCCACTGGTTCGGCACAAATACGTATGTAGTTTTCAGATGAATGCACTTTATCAACGAGGCTTTGTATTTTTGCTTGTTTCTCCCTGATTTGCTTCAAGATGAGGTAGACTTGGAATATGTTAGGTACAATCTTTTGCCGTGCTGACCACATACTGTGGTACTCCAGTGCTCATAATCAAAGACTACAGGCCATGCTGGTTGAGAGAGATGTGTGTGTATGTAAATAAAAAATATGGTAGAGAAACTGTAGATGCATTTTAAAGCTAAGTTTCCAGCGGGGGAAAAAACAGTAGGTTGAAGACTTAATCAGTTTTATTAAGTCCACAGCCCCTTCCTCTCTAAAGCCACCTCAATATTCCAGCTCTTCTTTCGCAGTTAGACAAAGCATGCACAGAGCACTTTGCTTCTGTATTTTGTTTAACAACCATACCTCTTCCAGGATGTCTTTCCTGGAAATATCCTTCCATCTGGGCAGACACCATAAGGCTTGGGGTGAACCATTTTATGCATTTTATTCCTTTTCAACTGCACTCTGCACTTAGTGCCAAGTGGCAGTAGTTATGTCTTTTATACTGTCAGGCACCTCATACTTGAAAGATCAATTGTATTGATTGATTTCTATGTCATTCTACTACTAAGAGCTATCAAGACATTGCATTAAAAGTACAGAACCAACCCTCAAAATGCAGTAAAACAACTTCAAACCACTAAAATTACAATGAAGCACTACTTTAAAGTTAAAATGCCAGGTAAAGAGATGTATCTCTTGGCTTATTTTCTAGGAATAGAGAAGGAGTGTCAGTTCTCATTCTAAAGGGAGAGCAGTCCATATGCTCAGAATGACATAGAACAGTGGTTCTCAACCTGTGGGTCCCCAGATGTTCCTGGACTGCAACTCCCAGAAATCCTGGCCAGCTCAGCTAGTGATGAAGACTTCTGGGAGTTGCAGTCCAGGAACATCTGGGGACCTACAGGTTAAGAACCACTGACATTGAAGGTCCTGTCCTGTGACCCTGACAAGCAGGCTTCTACAAGTGGGTCTGTGCTTAAAATACTTTCTGCCTTTCCAAATAGATGGTCAAGTTTCTAGTGAGAACCAAGGTACGGACTGAGCTGTGCTTGGGGAGAACCATGGTGACAGTTCTGAAAATATGCTACCCTACATATATATGCTACACTACATATAGGGGTGTAGTGGCTTAGCAGACTAAGCACTGAAATGGTCTGCTGCAAAGTTGGTAGCTCAGTGCCGCGGTTCGAATCCCGGGTGCCACGCAGCAGAGTGAGCTCCCGCTGCTACCCCAGCTCCTGCCAACCTAGCAATTCAAAAGCATGTGAATACAAGTAGATAAATAGATACTTCCATAAAAAGCAGGAAGGTAAACAGTGTTTCCTTGCAGCCATGGCGGCCACATGGCCACGGACTTGCACAGCACTGGCTCTTTGGCTTGAATACAGAGATGAGCACTGCCCCTAGAGTTGGACACAAGTAGCACGCATGTGAGGGGGGAACCTTTACCTTTTTTTTTACACTCCCCACATACCCTAAGAGGTGGTTAAAATGCTGTTTTACTAGAACTTGTGCCAGGAGAGATGGATTTGCTTAAGAGAAAGAGAACCTAGGTGGCGACTAATCTAAAGTAAAAACCATTCAGGAAGTTTAAAGGTGATACTGTTTTATAAGCTCATTCTTTATCCCAAGGAGAAGAGGAAAGATGTCACCTATAACAGGCTACATTATTCTGGACTACTGCAGGTACTTTATGACCAAAGTGCATAGATACAGGTAGCAGTTACAGACATGGTTCAAGGACCTGTTTAAACATTGCATCATGACATTACTAGTTAAAAGCTGTGGGAATAATCATACAAAGATTTTTGAGAATTTGTGAGAATTTTCTTATCTGCTCCTAGCAGTAGACCCCTGTACAGAATGTATTGCAGAGAAAAGAAAATACGAAAACGTGTAGAAGACAAATACTTTATTTTAGAACTGAGTAGTGCTTATTCTAGTATTACTGCAGCATTTTATATAAAACTGGAATTTAATAATATACTACTCCAAAAAGAAGAGCATTAAGGTCCCTAATAATTGAAGTTTCTCTTTGCCACACGCCAAGAAGGACTGGGACAGACTTCACTCTCAATTATAAGCACACATAGTTCAGCTTTATTGGAAATTGCCTGAGGTTGAGTGCAAAAAGTAGACCACACACGTGTTTATATATATATATATATATACACACACACACACACACACACACACACACACACACACACACACACACACACACACACACACACACACAGAGAGTGTGTGTGTGTGTGTGTGTGCTGTGTGGAATTCAGGGAATGTTTGGTGATTTTGGATAATTAAATGTCTTTTTAATGCCACACACAGACATGTTCATACAAGTGTAGCATACTTTTTTTCTCAAGTATAAAATTAGGGTTACACTTCTTCCTAGGTAGGATGAATAATTTTTGAAATACTCTCTGAAGTTATCGTTTTTAATGATATTTTACAATAAAGGCTTTTCATTAAACTGTTGTGCTTGGAAAGTGTGAAAATTGAGAGAAAAGGGGGATAGGTTTGTAGTGGCAAGACAGTTGACAGTGAGAATAGTTTTAAGAGAATAGAAGCATCTGCTGGGGATGGGGTGGGGAATATCCCTTCAAAATATCTTGGGGACAAAAGGGGCTTGATCTAACAGAGTGTATAAGCAATACAGCGTCTGTTGTACTGATTCCCTATCTGGCATCGGGACACACAGTAATTCTAAGGAAGGTGTAAGGTTTTCATGAAATTAAAAAAAAATAGTCAAAAACAGATGTCTGTGTTAAGTATAATTACTGGGTGCTAAGAATTTCTAAAGAGAAAAGGAGCATCTCCTTGGCTGAGGATTTTAAGGTGATAAACTGGCCGGATGATGGCATTACTTGGGCTCTGTCCACCAGCTGAAGCACTTGCTGGTCATGTTCAGGTTTACCAGTTTCTTAATTACAGTTGGAAATTTTGGCTACTCCAGAATTTATAACAATTGCATTACTAATTGTGCATGCCCTGATTTGAGCCAGAGATGAAACTTAATAAGTGTTCACTCTCCAAAGTGGCATAGGTTGAATTGCCACTTTTAGTTTTTGTGTGGATTGCTAGAAATAAAACTTATTTTAAATTAAATGAGATGTTTTCCTTGGCTTTAAAATTATTTTACGAATGCCAGAGTTTCTTCTGGTAGAAAAGAATTTGACCGATATCACATAGATTTAATTAGAACCTCATAATTACTACCTTTAAATAGTGTTAATCAAATATCTTCTTGCAGGGGCTTCATGTATAAACTAAAGCATGTTGAAATATTCTACAATCCCCCATCTGAACATCTGAATTCATTTTGCAGAATATGGCATGCAGCTGCATTCAAATTCAAAGCAAGAAGAACTGTAGTATATTGACCCACTGAATATTACAGTAGGTTTAGAGTTTCATGTTAGTTGGATTTATTGGAGAAAATTGATTTGAGTGCTTCTGCTTTTGGCTGAGTTTTTTAATGTCAGGAAGAAAGGAAATAGAACATGCATGTGATGTGACTTTGATGTGTAAAGAAGTTAATTATCTAACCATCTAACAAATCTTGGCTGGGGGAAAAACCCATTATTTTAAAAGTTATGGGGTGGTCTTTTTGTTGTTGTTCATCTACATAAAATGCTATCCATCTACTTAGTTTTAAAGTTAAATATCTTGGTTGGTCACAGAAGAAAGTTGCTAGGTCAGGCCTGCCCAAAGTCCGCCCCGGGGGGGGGGGGCAAAGTCCGGCCCGTCAGGCCATTCTGAGCTGGCTGGCCCGCCCCTCCCTACCCCTCCTTCGCCCATGTTTTTTTTTAAATCTTCTGCCAACACTGACACCGCTGGGAAGCTTGGGCGGCTGGGCGGTCTGCCGCCACTGCCACCGCAGGGGAATGTGTGGGGGTGGGCAGGCCAGCGGGCCTCTGCCACCGCCAAGGAGCTTTGGGGTGGGCTGGTGGGTGAGCCGTCGCCACCACTGGGGAGCTTGGGGTGTGTGTGCAAGGTCGCACAGATTGCCTCTTCCAAGGGGCGACCTGTGGCCACGGCTCCCTGTGCTTCCTTTGGTCCCCACCTTCCTTCTTTCCTCCCAACCTTGGTCCCCACCTTCCTTCCTCCCTCCCTCCCTTCCTTGTTCCCCACTTTCCTTCCTTCCTCTCTTGGTTTCCACCTTCCGCCCTCCCTCCCTCCTTTGGTCCCTGCCTCCCTTCCTGCGGGTGGGGTTGCAAGGCGTCAGTGGGTGGGGCTTGCAGTGGGGTGGCAGGGTCGGGGAGCAACCGGCCTCTGACACTTTCTCAGCCACCAAATCTGGCCCTCCTTACAAAAAGTTTGGGCACCCCTGTCGTAGGTAGATCACTTTCTGATGGTCTTTTGTTTGTCTTTGAGCCGGTGTGCACTAATAGGTGACTTTTCCTCTGTTACATGGCTGTTTTGCCATACTTGTATGAAACAGAGTTGAGGTTGGGTGCAAAAAGTAATCTTTCAGGGCTGACCCAGTGCCAGCATAGCCTGTTCTTGTGCGGGGCTAGGGTGGGGAGAGTGGAACCAGATCTTAAGGGAGATCCCTGTTCCCTTAGCTTAGATCATCCTTCAGCAATCCAGTTTCTGGAAGGCAAGATTCAGAGGTGAAGGAAAGCATGCTGTGTGACTGTCAGACATTTTTCACTGCTTAACAGAAGTATCACCTAATGATATCCTAACCTTATTATCTAGTTTCACCCAGTGTAGCTTTGACCACTTTCTGTGTAGCAGACTTGGACAGCTTGTCATTGAGGGAGGTTTCTGCTACAGAAGAGAGTCCTTCAACTTGTTGGCTCCCTTTCTATCTTCCCACTGGAATGTCTACCCTCCCTGTTCTCTTTCTTTCTCTTCACTTTTAAGAGTGTATAAAAAAGGGCAGAAAAGAGGGCAGAGTGCAGGGAGGACAGCAGCTAAGTTTCTAAGACTGAAATAAGTTCTTCACTGCAATTGCTATGGCCTTGTCAACTGATCCTCTCAAAAAGTGTTTTTCCTGTTACTTCCCAGAAAGGATCCAGAACTTACTTTTAAATGAAACATCTATGGCTGCTGACAGAGTTAGGTCAGTGATGGCGAACCTTTTAGAGGCCGAGTGCCCAAACTGTGATTCCAAACCCACTAATTTGCAACGTGCCAGTGCAACAATTCAACCTGAATACAGGTGGCTGTGAAGGGGCGATATCGGGTGACCACAGAAAGGGCACCCATGCCATAGTTTCGACAACACTGCCCTAGGTTGCTGCTGTCATTAATGACATGTGTCTGCTATATTTCTCTCACTTTTTCTTGAAAGCGGTTTTGACTGCAGCAGATCAGCCCAGACAACCGTAGTCAGATAAAGACTGATATGGCATGGAAAATTTCCTTCAGAAAAATTTCCCAAAAAGTTGTGCCCACTTCTTTGCTGTGCCATGTCAGTTGCTTGCTTCAGCTGCCTGAACTATTTCACTAGCCTATTTTCTACCCATGTATCTTCAGAACAAACAGTTTCTGCTCTTGAATAGTAGTGCACTTTTGTCTGACTCGTACAATAGTGATTAGTTAAAGAGGTGTGTAACATGGTCTCTGGGGTCCTGAATTATGTACGATAGATGTAATTATTCTAAGCAGAAGATTAGTTTGTATTCTTAATGATGCACCTGGAAGTGGATGAGTTTGTGGTTAGCCTGGGTTGGGGTCGAAGTAACATAGAAGATGCTGTCACTTCAGCTGATGTTGGCAAGTATGAAACTGAGGCAGACTATGTAAGACTATCTGATTTACTTGTAACCAGACTTTTATTGCTGCCCTTTTGGCATCCCACTCAACTATTCATTTCGAGATTCACTCAGTGCTTTGGTAATAAACAGGAATTTTGTCCATTTCTTCAGTGAACAGAATATGGCATTTTAATATTTTATTTTTTTAAAGATTGTCTTTATCCCCTAGAGAGCATATGGACAACTTTGCTGTGTTTTTAACTCCTACTGCAGGCATGTCCAAACTTCAGCCCTCCAGATGTTTTGGACCACAACTCCCATAGTCCTTTGTCATTGGCAATACAGGCTTGGAATTCTGGGAGTTGTGGTCCAAAACATCACGAGGGCCAAAGTTTGGACATAATTGCTACTGTGACCCTGCACCCCATATAATAATAACAACAGTATGTCATCAGGTCAACTCTGACATGTGGCAGCCCTTCTCATGTTGTTCTTGATAGAGATACTCAGATGGAGTTTTCCCTCTTCTGGGGGGCACCCTGGGACTGTGCAACTTGCCCAAAGTTTCATAGGCTGGCTCCTCTGGGATGCAGAGTGAGGACTGAATTCACAGCCTTTGCCTCCACAGCCCAGAGATGAATCCTGGATCAGGACCAAATTTGTTTCTGCCCACCTACTTAATGTAATGGAGTCTGAAGTCTATTTTTTATTTTTCCATTTTAAAATGAAATAAGGCACAGTTACTAGTTGAGAATGCACATGTTTCTTCAAATTGAAACTAAATTTAGGGAAATGTAGTGGTATGAACTACACTTTGTTTTGATCTGTGTAACATTTCAGACAGGTTGCAGTGCCATGTAGAAGGTGGAGTGTCAGCGGAAGTGCAACTGTCTATGTAATGACCCCACGAGGGGCTGTTAAATTCATCATAAAGTTTCCAAACAATTGGTGATCATCTTTTTTGGAGAATATGACAGAAGAACATTTTTTCTTTTTTTATTGTTTTGAAAACAAAGTTGCTTGTGACTCTCAAAGTACAGTAATACCTCGGATAAAGAATGCCTCTGATAACAATTTTATTCCGATAACAAATGGAAATTTAAGGGTATAGGGCTGCCTCGGATAACAAATGCTCCTTATGGGCTGCCTTGGAAAACAAATGTTTCATAATGTCTTGCAAAAAAGTGTACCCATGATGCATTGTACCCTCTGTAGTTTGTGGAAGGGTGTGAGGAGTTAGAGTGGGTTTTTTCATGGGTTTTTTTTTTGAGCCATTCTGTTTGGCTGAGGGATTTGGACCTTTCGAACTTAGAAAGTTAGGGAGCTAGCTTTTATTAATCTTTGCACTGCTTTTCTTTGCATTTTTGGTGGGAAAATGCTGGGGTAGTCATGCTGCTTTCTTCTGTCCATGTTTACATTTTTTTCCATTGCTCTGCAGGCAAGAACAGGATGGATTTCTCTTGCTGCTTATGTTTGTCTGTTTGCATTTTCCCTATTACACCTTGGGTAGGAATAGGCGGGGGTATTCTTGCTAGTTTCTCCTGTCCATGTTTGCATTGCACTGCAGGCTTTTAAAGTGGACTTTATAAAGAGGTCTGGGAAAGACCCCCCCCCCCCGGGGGTTTTTTGCCTTTTCTCGGAGCCCTGGAACGGATTAATTGGTTTCCCATTCATGTCTATGGGGAACTACGTTCTGGATAACACATTTTTCAGATAACAAATTGCCTCTGAGAACGAATTAAATTTGTTACCAGAGGCACCACTGTAGCAATGTAGGAATGATGGTGCCAACAAATCTGGTTCTGCTGCCTTTGCCATCCAACATTTGTGGCAGTTCTGAAGGGTCTTTTATGGTTTAGCTCTCTAAGGAGGAAGTCAGGGGAGGAAGGAGGAAGTCCTATGGGATGTGGTTCTGGTGTTTTTGGTTTTGGAAGGACATTTCCTGGGTTTTACAGCTTGTTTTTCTCCTTTATGCACAGTTTTATGGTTCTACAGGGGTTTTTTTTGGCTTTTTTTTTCTTTCTTTCCAGCAGAGGAGGTGAATGGTGGCCTCATATAGCCTAACTGTTAGAGCAGTTTGTCAATGGCAGCAGTTACTGTACCTCAAGAGGTGGTGAGAGCCCTGACACTGGAGGCCTTCAAGAGAAATCTGGACAACCACCGGGCAGACATCCTTTGATTACTATTCCTGCATGGGGGGTGGGGGTGGGGGTAGACTTGATAGCCTTCTAGGTCCCTTCCAGCCTCATTCTATGATTCTTTTTTCTGAGCATTTGATCTATTAGAGACAATTACTGATATACAGATACATGTAATGGCTTGAGCAACTCATATCAGCATCATCAGCCTCCTCTTAAAAAAAAAACCAAAGAGGAGAGAGAATGGTACACAGTCTGTGAGTCACAAGACAGAAAGACATTCCCCCCAAACTAAAATTAGATATGAGTGCAGCAGCTTGTGGTGACTTTTCTATGAGTTTCCATAATAATGATGGAATAAATAGCTATTATAATGTCATTTGTCAAGTGTTGCTAACTACCTAAATTAAAAAGTGAAATTAGTAATTCTGCTGAAGGGAACGTCAGTGGCACTTTGAATAGTATGATTTCATTAAGGGAAAGTCATGATGTGCTGAGTTCCACTAAATTGTGTGCAGGACTCATTTGACTCAAAACATGTTTTCTATAAGGGTTCAAAAGGACATGAGTAATTTTCCAGCATCTCTCGTGAACCATTTGCAGCTAGGCCAAAAAGCTGATCTGTTCATAGCATCATATACTACATCTCTGGTTTGTACAAGGTATTGTTTTGGGGATGCAGACACTTGGATTAAATGAGCTGCTTGAAGTTTTACTTGTCTTGCAGATGGTTATTGATTACAAAGATCATTAGTTAGTATTATTCAGTGTTTTTACTGAAAGCTAGATATTATGTAATCTGAAGCCTACTTATGAACGGAGCACCCTTGCATCTTTTTGTTTTAATGTCAGCTTTTATGAACTGTAGTAGAAAAAACTTGAAAATCATTAAGTCTTATTCTTCTTGGTAGTCTTTAAAAATTACACACGCTGTACTCCTAGAGTGATATTATTTTACCAAGGAGAAATAATTCTCTTGCTGATACTGTGGGGCTGAAACCTTCTGACTGGTGATTATAATGAAAAGGATATCTCAAAAACAAACAAAAATAAACCAGAGGCATACCTAGGTAGCTGAACTACTTTAATATATTAATGGCAAAAATTCTGTTGGTTTTTGTAGATGCTTTGTGTAACTTGCAGCTAATAATGAGGTGCTAGGGCGTATCTCAATTGCGCAATTTGGCGTGTGACTAGGCATATAACTCAGATGTGTTTTGGCACCTTGTCACTTGGCCATGGGCACTTTGTATTCATATCCTTTGGGATAGATCTACAAACTGTGGCACCCACAGGTGCCAGGCAGGTCTATTCCCTACCCCCAGAACTGGCCAGTCCACTCTCTAGTCCAGGCATGCCCAAACTATGGCCCTCCTGATGTTTTGGACCACAACTCCCAGAATTCTAAGCTTAGATTGCCAATGGCAAAGAACTGTGGCAGTTGCAGTCCAAAACATCTGGAGGGCTGAAGTTTGGACATGCCTGCTCTAGTCAGTGTGCAGTGGCTGTGGCTGTCCTTGTCAGGAATACGCAAGTCATGGAAGTAGCCCGGCTGGTGCTTCCGCACCTCTGTGCAGCTGACTACACTGACAGGTAGGTGGGATGAAGGGTCACTCCACTCAGCTGTTGAGCAGTTGGCTCTGCAGGGAGGCGAGGAATCGCCAGCTGAGTTACTTCTGCGATTGGTGTAATTCCAGTGAGGATGGGGGCACACATTGTATTCCAACCCATAAGTAAACAGGGGAGGGTATGGATCTCCCTGGCACCTTTGGTGCCACACCTCATTTCATACCCCCAGGGACACAATTATGATGGCCATGTCTAATAAACACCAATAGGATTGTGACCAGTGTTGAAGAAAGAGTCATGTTCTGGCTAACTCTAATGTTGCCACCATTATCTGTGATGTTTTTGATTGCACCCTGTTGGTTGCACCCTATTATCCTACCATTTTGTTTGTTCTAATTGGTTTGTTTTCTCTAATTTGTTCTAATTTATTTGTTCTGCATATTTATCTGCATCCATTGTTGGACATTTATACCTAAAAAGAGAATTAACTGTATATTCCTTGAAAGAAATCATGATTAGTTTTGGTTAAGTATTCATAGTCTTGAACTATTTTGAACTTACTTTCCATGTATTTTTCAGTCTTTCACACTCAAATTCAAGTGGGAAGGATCTTGTGGCTGCTTTGTCTGATTGATTGATTGATTGATTGATTGATGCAGACTAGTTTTATCCCACCTTATATCGTTGATTGTTGGGATGAGATACAATAAAAATTAATAATATTTTTGACAGTTGCACCTATATTAGAATGGGAAGCAACTTAAAACAATTTAGAACGGGCAAAACAAGTTGAACAGTTTAAAACCATTAAGATTATGCACATTAGAAAGAACTTCACAGTCTATTCAGATTGAGAAGCTTAAAATCCAGGGGTTCAGGTTAATAGCCACACATTAATATGTCATGAAAATGCAATCATCATCACTGCCAGTGGAGTCTGCAGGGAGGGAGCATTTTACAGCTAAGGTGCTAAAGGGGAGAAGGGTCGTTCTCATGGAGGAAGGTCATGTAATGCTGTCAGTGCAAGTAGATGGAAGAGCACTTCTTGAGCAGATTACTGGCCAGTTATCTGTAGGGAGACAGGCCAGTTTGGACTTGATAGCACTGAACACAGTCTAGAAGTATATTGGCATCCAATGGGCTTCTTTTATAACCAGTGTGATCTGAAAAGTGTTCTTGCTAGCAGTCGGCCTGCAAATAATAATCATTGCAGCATCCCTGTTGCCTCCAAGGTCAGCCGTAGATGCAGTTTATTGCAACAGTCTAAACAGGAGGTTCCTAGTGCATGAACTACTGGGACCAAATGGTCATAGCTGAGGAAGAATTGTAGCTGGCGGGGTAGCCTGCAATATAATGAAAGCAGTTATGAATGGTAGCAGTAATGTGATGTTGATTCCAATTTAAGAGGAGCCCTTGCCAGAGTCTCGCAGGTATAAAGTAATCAGAAGTGATTTGTAAATTTCTCATCCTGTTTTTGCTTTGGGACCACACAGCTTGACAAAAGCTGCTTAGACTGGCTCTTCTTTTGGGTGGCACAGGGAGGAACTGAACCTTGACTGTTGCTGCTCCACTCACAGAGTGACTTGGCCATCAAGCAATCACAACCAAGGGTTAAATCCAGTTATTAATCCCAGTTAGGTTAGATTCACTGAATCAGTGTTATGTCAATGCCCCTACAAGCCCCACTAATTTAGTGGGTCTGCTCAAATTGCAACTATTAGTTAGCTTTAGTCTTAATGCTTCTACTGTAGTTATAGCCCATTACAAACTTTATGCTCAACTCTCAGTACACATTACATCTCAGCAAATATACAGTGGAACCTTGACTTACATGCTGCTTGACTTGCAGCATATTTGACTTGCAACAAGAAGGGGGCCTGTTTGACTTGAGTCGCAGGCTTTGACTTACAGCTCGGCACCGGAATTGGGTGGCAGCCACGACCTAGCATCACGGCTGCTGCTTCCAAACTGCTCCTGCCTTCTTCCTCTCCTCCGGCAGTGGCGGCTTCGGCGAGGCCAGCTCAGAGCACCTGGAGCTGGTCCTCGGCCTCGCCGAAGCCGCCGCTGCTGCCAGAGGAGAAGAAGGGCCGGGAGCTCGGGGCTGGACTTGCTGGTTAGACAGTCAGCTCAGTCTTGTAAAAAATCTGGCTGCAGAAGTCTGGTCCACAATAGAAGCATTTTAGTTGGGGAGCTGTACAGTTGTGGGACTCTAATGATAAGCATAGGGTTGTTCAGAACTTGGAACGTCAGGTTAAAAATCAGTAAAACTTAAATGTTAGACATTGTTGCTATGATCATTAAAAAGTGGAGGCGTATAACTTGTGGACTAAAATTCCACTGCCTCCTCCTCTCTTTGAAGAGACATTTCATTTACATCCCTGGAAGGAATCTCCTATCCCAGTCAAATTTGTGTTAAATTGCTGTTTTCAGGGGTCTTTTTCATAATCTGGAATGGATTAATCCACTTTCCTATTACTTTCTATAGAAAAAGTTCATTTGACTTAAGTCATGTTTGACTTATGTCTAGACCTTTGGAACGGATTAATGACGTAAGTCAAGGTTCCACTGTACTTGAATAAAATAGCAAAATATACTTGCTGGATTAAAACTAAGTGTTACTAAAAGGCACATAACCTTGGCACATAGATAATAATTGTTAGGATTTCCTGGAGAGGGTGTCTGTAGATGATATGAAAATAAATATGTCTTCTGGTTGCCACCTGGCTTGGGTTAGCTGGTGAAGGCATGCAGAAAATGCTTTGGACAAGTTATGTGGGTAGGTTTGCGTTTACTTGGATACTGAGCTATTTAGGTCTCTTTATTGACAAGACATGCTTCCTTGAGGCTTTAATGTTTAATACTGTATTGGCTGGAATTCTACTGGCTGCAGACCAGTGGTGTCATCAATTGCCGCTGTGTTATGGCCATCTCAGGGGAATTAAAAGCTTTGCACCCCCCTTGCCAGGTTCCAGTAGTTTTTGAAGGTTGCCTTCATCCTACAAAGCCTTTGGTTGCTGGGAAATGGAGGTAGGAAATTGCTACCACAGGCCCCATGGCTACTGATGTCACTAGAGTTGTGCTGCGTAACTTAAACCAACAGGAATCTGGCTGCTAAATATTAACAAGACTTTGAGTTTAATATTTTCCTTGAAATTCTTTCAGAATATTTGCGAAATGTAACATTTTGGATGGCTTCTATTATCAGTTTACCATAATTAATGCTATTATTGCTAGCTCTTGCATAGCTATTTTCTGCAATAAGTAGTATTGCTTCAAGTATCCATCAAAATGAGAAAATAATTTAATTGATGCTGAAGAAGGCATTATCAGCCTTACAGTGAAACAGAGCTAAGCTTGATAAATTTGAAGTATACTTCTAACCATTGTGGGTGGGTGGTTTGTTTTTTCATAATTTGTGTGGTTTCCCCCCTCATTTACATGTATTTGCTAATGTATACCTGCAAATATAATAAAGTTTCTCTTTTGCTTATTCAGATGTGCAGTACTGGAACTAGCCCAATGTCAAGTGGTCCATCAAGCAGTGGAAGAGGAAGTGGGAAGTCAACAAACTTTACTCTTGAACTGCAAAGTATGATGTAAGTGTAATTCAGTTTCCTTATTTTATGATGCGCAAAAGGCATAAAACCTGGAAAAAGTATCAGTAGTAGAAGAATAAGCTTATCTGTTGCATATTAATGATTCAGTGCAAAAAAAATAATGTGGAAATGTTTTTGAGAAAGATTATTTATTTATTTATTGGATTTTTACCCCGCCCATCTTCCGAAATGGAACTCTGGGTGGCTTACAAAGGCTAAACAAGTCAGCGAGCAATACAATGTAGGGACAAACAGATTGGACAACAATACAGTAATAGTTGTATATAAAATTATATGTTTTAGCTTGGATTCTTTTTGATGGAGTTGGAAATACATGTAATTGGAATAAACATACCGATAAAGGAAATATGTATAATGCTAATTTTGTTTTTGCCTTATGAACCTGAGTTACTGTTCCTAAAATCAGAGGAAATGATGGTTAGTTGTTTACTTGATTTCTGCATAACAGTCGTGTTCTTGTACAAAACGGTAGGCTGTGATAAAGTAATGTACTTTGTGACTGAATTAGCCTGCATAGGCCATTTGGTACTGATTATTTTTGCTCTTGACAATAAGAATAATCATTACAGTACTAAAAACAGTGATGTATTGACAGTAACAAAGGAATCTATTTTTGCTTTGGAAAAGGACTTAGAAAGCTTTTGGCTGTGTTTTGAGATAACTAGATCTTATTGAAGCCGCAGAATTCATCTTTTTAAAATGTCATAATTTGGAGGATTCAGTATTTAAATTTTGATTAGTTGCCTTCTATAGTGAGCCAGGCTACAAATCTTTATTTGGCAGAAAGTAGCCTATTAATCAGAGAAGTTAACCTGCCAGCATATGCCATATTCTCTTTTATATAGGTCCAAGATGCATAGGTCTGCAGAAAGTTGGGTGAACTCAAACTAATGAGTTCTTTATCCACAGATCATTATTTCTGATTTATCAGGTAGTTTAAGGAGAATTTTCAACCAAAACCTAAAATTTTACCCCTTGCTGAGGGATAGGTTAATGCATTTTTGCATTGCATTACATCAGAAGTAGTGATAACTACCTAGCTGTTCAATAATGTGGATTAGCGTGTGCCTGTATATGTTACTGTTGTCAGAAATGGTGCAGGTTAGGTGTACATTCTGATCTTTTTAAGGAATGAGGCAATATATCAAAAAAAATATTTAATCTATCAGAAGAGAATTGTGCATCTTTTTTAAAAAAATCATGGACAGCACGTGCATGGCGCCCTAATGAATAGCATTGACATTTTAATAAATGACCTTGATCATTTTGTGCAATTTAACCAATGTGATGCTAATGGTGTAAATGTGGGAGAGGAATTCCCTCCGACTAAGAAAATGCTGTTGACCTTACCTGTTCTGTACTGAGTTGTGCGACTCAGTATGTTGTAACATATCTTGTCTATGATAATATCTTAACTTGAGGTTATTTCCCTCCAGAGGTAACACTGTTAGCATTATGTTGGCAAGTCTTTGGGTTCAAGTCCCAAGCCCAAATCTGTCTTTGGTACCAAGAATCGAGTCAAACCCCAAGTCTTTGGGTCCAGGACCTGAGTCCCAAGTCCAAGCATCAAGTCCTTATTAAAAACAAGCCCCCTCCCGAAAAAAGGTCTCTCTCTCTCTCTCTCTCTCTCTCTCTCTCTCTCTCTCTCTCTCTCTCTCTCTCTCTCTCTCTCTCTCTCTCTTTCTCTGAGGCTTGTGAACCACCCACCTTTCGTCCCATCTGCCCTTGCCCTGAACATCTGTCACCACAAATTTGGCTTTGAAACCCATAGTAGTATCAACATCCAAACCATTTCTTGACACAAAGCTGTGCTTTTAGTCAATTATATCAAAACTGGATATCAGATAAGTAATTTTCTCAGTACGATATGGTAAGATGGGCTCCCAGTCTGCTGCTGAAACTCAAAGACAGTTCACAAAAATAAACTCACGGCAGTTGTTCAAACCTCTCAAGATTGCATTTAAGGAACACAATTTTCTCTACCCAGGTGCCTCCCCCCCCCTCCCAGTCTGGCAAGGGGAGGTCCCATCACTATTTATTCACCCTCCTTGAAGACCCACTCCAGTGGTGGTGAGCTTGCTGGAACTCGAAACAGACTCAGAGCAGACGTACTAAGTAATATCAGCTCTTTGTGATGCCTCCCTGACCCAACCTCAACAGAATTCTTGGGCTACACTCATTGCTTTGAGTTGACAAAGGAATTATAAGAGTCCATCTCGGCACCAAAGCCCAGCGGCACAGAATCTGAGGCTGAGCTTGTTCCACTACTGGATTAAATGTATGCAAACAGAGAAGTAAGCAGACAGGAAAGGATTCTGCTAAACAATTTCACAGAGTGTAAAATTTCACAATAATTGTTCTGTAAAACATTAAGAACTGTGGAGGAATGGCATACAAAATCAGTTTTCTCCAAGCACATGCTTATTGAATCATAGAATCATGAAGTTGGAAGGGGGGTAAGGCTATCAAGTCCAACTTAGTCTCAAATTACGCTAGACAGTGCCCCACCTCAGATATTTATATAAGTTTCATTGGTACAACAGCATTCACCTTAGATTTTTGATAGAAATCAAAAGGAAAAGAAACAAAAATAGCAGAAACACCGCACATTCGTATAAAAACTCAGCACATAAACAAACCTCACTGTTAAAGCAGCAAGGTTTCAACATGTTTGAATGCAGTTTGTGGCATTCACCCCATCTAAAGTTAGTGGAAGACTTTACAGAGGCACTGCGTTGGTTTTTTTTAACAGCACAAGACATACCCATACATTCAAACACTAGATTGCCTTGCTTCTTGACCAGGAGGTTTCAGAGATTTGATTATCCACCTCCATCCCATTGCACACAAATAAATGTTTGCTGGTAAAGCAGGTTGGAGTGGCCTGCCTACTTTGCAGATCTCTAGCAAAGTGTGCTGTGAACCCTTCATAATAATTTCTGGCAAAAGTCATAGAAAAACAAAACAAAACAAAGGACACAAAAAGCACCTTAAAGACTAACTTTCATATTTTAATGTAACATTTCGTGGACTACACGTACACTTTTTCAGACATATAACACCCTTCATATTATGCTTGTTCCTATACTGGAGAGAGAACACACTTGTGCAAACATCTCAGCTATTCAACATGATTTCGTATCAACAGCATGATTGGTATACCTAACAATGTGCCTCATGTCGGAGTATAGTAGGTCCACTGTATCCACTGATTCATTATCCACTGATTCAGTTATCCACGGTTGGCAGGGAGGGGAATTAAATAAATAATTCAGCAGCTGCAAAACAAGTTACTGTCACAAACAGCAGCTGCAAAACAAGCTACTGTTACATACAGCAGCTGTAAAGCAAGCTATCATAAAACAGCATCCGTAAAGCAAGCTACTGTCACAAAACAGCAGCTGTAAAGCAAGCTACTGTCACAAAGCAGAAGTTTTGGGGATTTTTTGGTGTTCTCTCTTATCCACGATTTTCATTATCCATAGTCCTGGAACCAATCCTTAGCGGATACTGGGGTCCTATTGTACAAAGAGAACTTGCCAGCTCAGGATGAAGAAAACGTGTGGGGAGAAAGGCTGAGCTGTTGTAAACATTCCTCCTCCCTGCCCCTTCCCCTTTCCCAGCCTCCCCTTGTGCTCAGAGTCAGAAGATCGGGAAAAACGCTAAGCCTGCTTATCTGGAAGTTGAGTCATGGCTACTGGACTTCTTTTTTGAGAGATAGAAACGTTTCGCTGTTCATCCAAACAGCTTCATCGGTGTGGAGCTGTTTGGATGAACAGCGAAACGTTTCTATCTCTCTCTCAAAAAAGAAGTCCAGTAGCCATGACTCAACTTCCAGATAAACTCACCCGGATGACTGAGAATCTTCACAGACATAAGCCTACCTAATCTTCCCTCAGCTCTCCCCTCCCTACCCTCTTGTAAACCCTCCCTCTCTGTTGAAACCTCCTCTTCTGCTGATTGACTGCCTTTCTTCTCCTGCATCTTTTGATGTTTGTTTAAAGCTGCTTCTTTGTTTAGGGTGTAAGCCCCACCCCACCCCAAGAATAGGGACTAGATGTCACTCAGCAAAAAGTGGGTCAAGTCACAAGTGGAGTCCAAGTCCAAGTCATTGGTACACTTAAGTGTGACTTGACTGAAAATCCCAAGTTGCGCATCCCCATTCCCTGCAGTTTAACAACAACAGAGGATTTTTGCTAGGGTATAATTTCAGTTTTGATTGTTTGAATGCTACTGAGCAGGATCCAGTACAGGATCTCAGTGGCTGTAGTGGAATTGGTGGAAATAGGATGTATGGTAAGTGGTCTCCCACTTGTACTGCAAACCCCTGTTTACCTTAAAAGCCTGCCTCTAGAACAGTGCTCCCCAACCTTTTTATCGCCGCGGACCGGTAAATGTTTGATAATTTTTCCCTGGCCCGCTTGTTTTGATTTAATAAGATAAAAAAAGGTAAATGTCCCCCCCCCCGCCGCTGACGCACATGTGTGCTAGTCGTTTCCCACTCTAGGTGGCGGTGCTCATCTCCGTACTCAAGCCGAAGAGCCAGTGTTGTGCGAGTCCTTGGCATCGCTGCAAGGAAACACTGTTTTTACTTCCTCGCGTTTTTTCCCCCGGGGGCGCCTCTTTATCTGACTTGCATTTCACATGCTTTCGAACGGCTAGGTTTGGAAGCATATAAACGCAAGGAGATCATTCCAATTCCAGAGTTTATTCGCAACCACTTTGGAAGACAGGAGCCGCTCTTGGCAGGGGGAGCTCCCTGTCCACGCTGTCGCCTGACCTTTTTTTAAAGAAAGCGAGGCGCTGTGAGGTCTTGGGACCCTTCGCCCTTCCTTGACATGAGGCCGGAGGGGGGGCGGGAATTGGTGGCCCAGGGAATCAGATGCTGTTGGACTGGCAACCCTGTTGCACATCCATTGTCAACTTCAAATTCACATTCTTTGAGTTGTGCCCTCCAAAAGTCAGCCAGCCATTGGCCCAGTTCCTAAGAAGTCTCTGCCTGCTTCCTGATAGAATGCTACACTCTGGAGGCCCAACATATTTATTTATTTAATTTATTTAATTTATTTAATTTATTTAGTTTATATACTGCTCCATCTAGCTGCACAGCTACTCTGGGCATATATCATGGCATCTTTCAGCACTCAGACATTGTTCTTTGGGTAAGTCGTTTGTGGCTAGGGATTTTTGAAAGGAATTATTTTTTGCACATAACCCATATTTGAATATATTTTGCATGTGTTTCAAATAACCCTAAGGGTGGAGAATACATGTGAATAAACAAAAGAGAATCTGGCCACTTGTTCTGAGGAGAACTAGAAGGGTCTTGCCATCCAAGTGTGCCTTTAGAAAAAGGGAACCCCTTGAAGCTTGAACACAGTCCATGCCCCGAGGGACGCTTGCAGGGAGACCTCGGTCGCTCACGGGGAAGAGGGAGGGGAGGGAGGGAGAAGACAGTCCATTCCTACGGTGGTGGTGGTGGTGGTGGTGGTGGTGGTGGTGGTGGTGGTGGTGGTGGTGTGTGTGTGTGTGTGTGTGTGTGTGTGTGTGTGTGTGTGTGTGGTCAGTGGGCAATTCCTCCTGAAGGAAGATAAGCCTCGGGGCGACTGGGGCGGGGGGAAGGGGAAGGAAGATGTTGTAATAAGACGACCCTCAGTCCATTCCCCCCCTTTCTCGATACTCGAACTCGTCCTAATTGTTCTGGGCTGTATAGCTTATCCCTCATTGACGTAAGCCGCCTTGGGGGTCTTTTCCAAGGAGAAAGGTGGGGTAAAAAACACACTCTGAAATAAATAAATAATGAATAAATAAATAAAGGAAAAGGGGAGGCAAGCTGTCACCCTGGGCGCTTCGGCGGACACAGCGAGGCTCCTTCCCGTGACCCCCCCAGCCCTCCCTCTCCGCCCTCCACACACACACACCCCAAGAGGGAGGAGAGCGAGAGCGAGAGAGAGAGAGGGGAGAGGCTGGCTTACCGGCATCCTGCCTTCATCCGCGCCACGACTGAGAACCCCCCTCAACGGCCTCCTCCTCCTCCTCCCTCCGCCGCCGCCGCCGGAGCCGCCGCCACCCCCATGGCTGGCGGGCCGGTCGGTGGGTGGGTGGGCTGCCGCCGCCGCCACGGTTGCTAAGGGTTGCTCCCACCTGGCGGGGAGGCGTGCGCCGCCTCCACCTTCTGCGAGCCCTACTCTTCGTTGTTCCTCCTCCTCCTCCTGCTGCTGGTGCTGCCGCCGCCGCCGCCTCCAGACCCTGTCAGGAGGAGGAGGAGGAGCGACAGCACCACCAGCGACCGCGGCGGCAGCCCCCGCAATGCAACAAGCCGCCCGCCCATTGGGCAGCGGGCCGCCCCCCCAACAAGCGCAGCGCTCATTGGCTCCCCTGCCTCCTCCTCCTCCCTCCTCCTCCTCCCGGGGCGCGTGCTGAAGAGATCGGGGACGGAAGGGAGGAGGAGTTTCCCTGGTTTCCTCGGGCGGCCAGGTGCCGATTGATCCACGGACCGGCACCGGTCCGCGGACCGGGGGTTGGGGAACACCGCTCTAGAAGACTGGATAATCCCCTAGAACCAGTTTCCAGGTAGCTCAGAGGGCTCCAGGTGGAGGGGATTCTCTTCTGCCTGAACAGTGAGGCCAATAATATAGTGAATTTAATATATTGCTTTAGTGGAAAACTAGGTGACAGTTGCAATTGGTGATTTTTATAAATACTGTACTGTAAATAGGACACAGTGGACATAGTCTCCCATTGCTAGTCTCAACTAAGAGTATACCTATTGGATCAAATATTACTATAATTCTTATGTAGCTCTTGTTGAGTCTCTTGGGACTAACCTCTTGGGACTAGCAGTCGGATACTGATCATTATCATCTTTATGGCTTGCCTCAACAGGAAGAAATTACACTGATGTCAACCAGCGCTCTTCTGTGTATGGGTGCTGTGTCCTTGGCAAGCACAGATAATCTCATTCACAATTAGTTGGGGTGGTACCTCCATTTGAACAATGGTAATACATCTGCAGTAGTGACGTACTTATAGAAATATTTTCAAACTTCTATCTTTTATGAGTACATAATGTCAGCATCCAGGTTTTATCTGGTTTGGGAGTTTGCATGTTAGAGAGCACATCCACATGGTAGTTGATAAAAGAAGAGTACCAGAGGTTTTCAGATTACATTAAAATACATCATAGTAGGGTGAGTAATTAATAATACATGGGGTTCTTTACATGATGACTTTCAAACATTATTTGTTAGTACCATGAAGATACCCTCTTTCCCAGATATTCAGTATTTAGTGTTCTTTTCTGTGATACCCCCAGCTAACATATGTAAATAAATGATGCCATTTTGTGTTTTAACATAGAGCAGTGAAAGATGCAAATGAAAAACACTGACAGTATTGAGCAACTTGTGGATAGGGATGGAAGTTTTGGATTTGTTGATCCATGTATACAATAGGTCTACAATCAGGGAGTTCTAGCTGAGTTACAAACTCTGACAGACACCCAACTGTAGGCCACCTTGTGAGAAAAGGCCTAAATTAGAAGGCTTTGAGGCCTAACAAGGTTTGGCCCTGACAAAGTTTCCAGTTCCTACGCAGAACTAGCTGAAAGTTTTCCTTCTGAATAGGAAGCTAGGTGGAGATAGGCCTTCCGGTGTAGACCCTTTCGTGCAGGTCAGCCACATTTAACTACATGCCCACAAGGTGCAACAAGGCTGTATGGTTGTTAGTGAGATTCACTGTGTATGAGGGAGGCCTGGCTAATCTCATTGTACATATGTTGTACTTTGACAATAAAGTATTATTTATTTATTTATTTATTTATTTATTTATTTATTTATTTATTTAGGTGTCAGTAATTCAATTAGGTAGATTCTGGGATATGTAGTTCAAAAAAACCAGATATCCTGTCCCTGCTTGTGGTTTCATGCATACCAGTTCTGTCATTTAGTAGGACTTCAGTTTTATTTGGAAATCATAATACTGCATTTAATTTAAAATGCATTTTTATACTTGATTTCCTTTCTCTTTGTGATTTCCAGGCTCTTGGAACGATTGCTTTCAGAACTCTGATTTATTTCAATTGGATAATGCACATTTGATTATTCAAGCAGTGAGGCACTGTAATGGAACATTGTTCGGGAATGGAAATCAGAGAAGGACATGAGTTGGGGAGCTGTGGAAGCCAGACCAATCCTTTGGAAGTCACTGAGCAGTCTCTATTTTTATATAATCGTAGACTTCCTGATTAAGCACTTTTGAAACTCCCCTCCCCGCCAGTATACACACAGTTCCTGACCATGTAGAAGTTATTGTTGGCTATACAAGTGGAAGACCTAGACGTCTTCATACTGTTTCAGACTTAGCGCAAGTTTCTTCTTTAAAAGCTATCCAAATAAGTTGACTTTGATTCACATATACTTTTCACCAACTGTTCTGTTGACTTCATTGGGGCCGATGGAATTCTTGCAGTAGTTTTATTTTGCATTTCTTCTTGAAAAAAATATTGTTATTAGGAGAAAGGTAATTACATGACAGGAATAGACTGTGGACCAAACTGTTAAAATTGTTTCCTTTGGCTTCTGATTTATAATATATTGCCACTTTAAAATAACTGTTCTAGAGTCCTTGAGCAGCTTTAAAAAACATGTAATTTACATTCTTGTTCTAAAAGACATTAATTTGAAGTAAGAGATACTGATTTCAATGAACTCTTCCTCCATCGTACATCCATTAAGTACTATAGTGCTGTAGAAGTATTTTTTTTACCTTTCTAATACATATTTGCTGTTGGACCAGTTAGACATGCTGCCTGTCAAATTTCTTGCATCAACCACACAGCCATCAGTGCAGACAGATTGAATAGTGTAACCTTTTATAAGCTAACATATTTTTAAAATGTGTCTCCATGCCTGCAATAATACAACAAAACATAACAACTGAAGATCTGCAACTAGATTGCCTGTAGTTTTTAGATAATTAGATAATTGCAGTTTTTTAATGCAATAGCAGCTTTGGATGTCAGTGTTGAGGGAAATGTTTTTAACCCCTTCCTTGTGCTGCTTGCTTTAGCCAAACAATGCAAAACATAATGCTGGGTGACAAAATGTGACAGATGTGTATAATCAAGAAGTCTACAATGATATAAAATAGAAAAATGTTTATGGCAGTGTTGTAAAAGAATAAATCATCAAGAGATGAGATGACTTCTGATTTCTTTATTCTTTTGCAATGCTGTCATAATTATTTGGGGGACAACTGGCACAATTCCAAGAATATAGTTGGCTTGACTCTCAGAATGTTATTCCTGGCAGACAAGAGGTTGAGATATTGGTAAGGGACTGTGGAAACCAATTTTTATTCTAGCATTTTAGTATTGAGCTTGAGGATTTTGAGTCCCAATTCAAACTTTCATTCTGTATTGGATCTCCTACATGCTGAGAGATCAGGATGTGTGTCTGTTGAACCATGCTTCCATTTAAACTGAAACTGTTGAATGACAACAGTGAGGGAGAGAGAAAGAGACAGAGGAAATGCTAAACCATCTACTGTTTATAATAGTTGCCATATTTGTGTCATCTGTGTTTTGCATTAGGAACAATCCAAAAGCCAGATGTAATATTCTATACTTTGTAAGCACTGTAAAACAAATACTACTCATTCGAGTAAATAAAGAATGGGCATGACAGAGCCTAATATTTTTAGTTTTGTATGGAATTAATGCTGTTTAAAAAGTGTGTTACTTAGACACTTTGAATGATGAAGAAAGCAGTTTTTTCCCCCTCAGGGAACTATCTACTCACAAAAGTTCATGTTTTGTCAGAGATAATCAAGCAGTTTCCAAAAAGGAGGGGGTTTGAATTTCCGTAATCTGTTTTGGGGGATTATAGCCAGAGAGGTATAAGAAGAAACATTATCAGCTGCTAGAACAGGTAGAGATGCCAAAGAATGCACAAACGCAAGAGCAAGCATTTTACTAACACATCCAAGGCATCCTAACTGCTAAAGAAAAAAAGTAAGATAAAGTACACTAAATGACACTGGTGCACGTTTGTAAGAAATATTGTGTCTCTCCCAAACTGTTGTATAATATTATTTCCTTCTGCCTTCTGCCTTTTGTCTTGCAGTCTTTTTTGTTCTTCTCTAGTCCAACCTATTGTTTCAAAGAGAATGTTACATTCTTATCTATGAGTTCAGTTGTGCGAACTTAGTGGTGAACTACGGTATCCTCCTGGGGAGGCTCTCCGAGTTGGGGATTGGAGGCACTGCTTTGAAGTGGTTCCGTTCCTTCTTGGAGGACCGTCCCCAGCGAGTGCAGCTGGGTGAGATGACCTCCGCTCCTTGGTCTCTCAATTGTGGGGTGCCACAGGGGTCGGTCATCTCTCCCATGCTCTTCAACATTTATATGAGGCCGCTGGGAGGGGTCATAAGGGGGTATGGAGCTTCGTGTCACCAATATGCGGATGACACCCAGCTCTATATCTCCTTTCCATCTTCTGCAGTGGATGCCATTCCGTCCTTTGAGCGCTGCCTGGCGGCCGTCTCGGGTTGGATGAGGGCTAATAGGCTGAGGTTGAACCCGGGCAAGACGGAGATCCTGCGTGTGGGCCCCCCTGGTGTCTGCGGGTTGGGGAACTCCCTCACTTTTGGGGGGGTGACTCTCTCCGCGAAGGATGGGGTCCGCAGTTTGGGTGTCCTACTGGACCCGGCACTCACCATGGAAACCCAGGTGGCGTCAGTGGTCCGTTCCGCTCATTGCCAACTGCGGAGGATTGCCCAGCTGCGGGCCCTCCTTGACATCAGGGCGTTAACTACGCTGGTTCATGCACTTGTAATCTCGAGAATAGACTACTGTAGTGCTCTCTACGTGGGGCTGCCCTTGAGGTTAATGCGGAGATTGCAGCTAGTGCAGAATACAGCTGCCAGACTTCTAACGGGGCAAAGAAGGCACCAACATATTACCCCCGTGCTGGCAGCCCTGCACTGGCTGCCGGTACGCTACCGCATTGACTTCAAGGTTTTGACGTTAACATACAAAGCCCTAAACGGTTTGGGACCTCAGTATCTGACAGAGCGGCTCCTCCCAAGAAGAACTGCCAGGATCACCCGTACCAGCCAGGCAGGACACCTGGGAGTCCCAACACTGAGGGAGGCCCGGAAAGCTGTCACAAGGAGTAGGGCCTTCTCGGTGGTTGCTCCCCAATTATGGAACCATCTACCCCCTGAAATTCGGCTGGCACCCTCGCTTCAAATTTTTAAAAAACTATTGAAGACCTGGTTCTATAGAATGGCATTCCCTGATTCTTTAAACATTTAGTAAGGCACTATTTTTATACGATTTTATCAAATCTCTTGCCAGTTTTAGTTTCATTTTAGCTTCATTTTAGTTGTTGTTGTTGTTTTATGTATATTTTTTATTTTGTACATTGTATTTTGGTTTTTAAAATGTATTCCTTTGTTTGTTGTTACATGTTGTAAACCGCCCAGAGTAGCCCTTGGTCTAGATGGGCGGTATAAAAGTCAAATAAATAAATAAATAAATAAATAAAAAATAAGTCTGTCAGCATTAAGTGTCCCAAATACTATAAAACTGAAAAGCAAATACAGTTAGCTTGAATGAGGATTCCAGTCCTGCCTTTGCAAGCTTTCTCTTCTATGTGTGTACATGTAGGAGAGAGTGATAAGTGACAACGCGGTAGCTGCTTCGCTACACAGGTAGATTCATAAGGTTGTGTGATGCAAAGCATGATTCACTTTCTGCTTTGGAATCTACTCTAGTTCCAACAGAAGTCAACCTACCGAATAATGTAATTTCACATGAGTGTCAACCCAACATTCATCATTTTACAGAAAGTTAATGGATGGAATGTTAGACTAGCGCTTAGAAGATCTGACTTCAGATCCCTGCTTGGCCATGGAAACTTACTGAGGGTGTGACAATCATGAACTATCCCCTGAACACTTTACATTCATTGGAAACCTTGTTAGAGCTGGCATATGTTGAAGATAACTTGAAAAACGATACCAACAACTATTCCAGCTGAAACTATCAATTAGATTTAGGCACAAAGCTCTGAAAAATTGGTCACTCTTCTTCTCGGCCACAAGAATTCTATCTTCAGCCTGGATGTGACCTTCTGTGCTTTAACATGGCTGATTCCTTATTTCATTTCTTAAAATTTCATCAGTTTAAATTTGCTTGTCATTTTTGTTCTATCAGTAAAATCCCATCTTGCTCTAGAGAGTTAATTTTGGAGAATGCTGGAAGGAAATGGCAGTAATGATCTGCCCCATGAGAATGTTGGTAGACCAAACTGTAATTTGGGGTTGTACAGGATTTCTCTATTCCCTTCGGTTCTTGTTTACCGTATTTGAACCCAGAAGCTTTGCTGAGATGGCATTATGCAAAAATAACCAGAGCGTCTACTGAAAGTCCAAATGGGATGTTTATGACTTGAGTCTTAAACTTTTTTTAAAAAAAGTTCTTGGATGAAGGGAAAGAATTGCTTAGAGTCTGTAGTCTTCAGGGATCTACACTCCCCTTTAGTTAAGATATGCCAAAACAGTAAAGAATAGTTTTGTATGTACATCCACACAATTCCCCACTTATGCTGTATTATATAAGACTCTTAGTCAAGCCCTGATTAGTCTCTGCACTGAAGATGTGTATTACTAGATTGGAATTTCCTAAAAATTGGAGACTACTGCTATGCAAAGCAAAGTGTTCTGCTCATATACCGCCCAATACTTCAAGCACTCTGTGGGTGGTTTACAGTTTAATTATGCAAGCTACACATCCCTCACCCCCATAAAATGGGTACTCATTTTATGAACCTTGGAAGGATAGAAGGCCGAGTCAACCCTGAGCTGGCTACCTGAGGTTGAACCCCAGATCATGAGCATAGTTTTAGCTGTAGTGCAGGCATTTAACCACTGCGCCACGAGGCCACTATTTTCCAATGGTATATAACACATTTCAGGTATTTAATGTGATGCTCATACATTTGCTTAAAATTCTGTAGAAGGCCATTAAAGTAGTCCCAAACTTGGGAAGACGATTGCAGATTGTACTGGGAAGGAGATGACTAGTATCTCTGAGGGCAGCCTACTGTACTTCTCATGCATACCCATTAAGTCTCAAATAAAATGTAAGTTACATCAGGATGAGACAGTACTTGAGTATAGTCTCACTTGGAATACCTGCATATCTACCTCCCTTCTTCTTCAGCATGCAGAGACATAGAGAGGGTGAATGGGAAAGCTGAAGGGGAAGTAACCAGATATGCAGTAACACTGATAATGATTTTTTGGGACAAGTTCTGAGATATCTCCTGTAGGAAGCCCACTCCTAAAGTATGGTCATTCATTCATTCATTCATTCATTCCCTGCCTTTGTTCTCAAGAGAACAATATAGGCAACGTACACTATTAAACAATATAGGTCTTCCTATGCATGATTTTAAACAGGAACTCCTTTGGGTCAGAGGCATGCCAGTCTGTAATGCACCATGTGCACGGAGTAGCATATAGTGTATAACACCATATTAAAATTTCAGACATTTTAAATATAATTAACAAATACATATGGAGCAGCCAGACAAGAACATAGTGAATGAAACAGGCCCTGAAAGCAGCTTTTGAGGGGAAAACAGAGGCAAAACACAAAAGCCATTCAACAAAATGAAAGCCAGGAGGGATGGTAAGGCGAGGAATATTAATTTTCACTTGGAACAGCAGAGCAGTTTAACTTGAATCTAGGGCTGGCTAGGTGATACCTTTATAGGTCACTAATATTGAATACACATTGAAAACACCAGAGGCCTTGACTGCAACTAATGGGTAAAATTGCTTTTTAAAGATCTGGCCCAGTTGATTACACCTGGTGAGTTTTACTAAATTTTACACGACTTCCAAATGGTGCACGTGGCTTTTTGCATTACCCCCCCCCACACACACACCTCCCAGGCCACAGGGACCATGGTCTCAAGAAAGCCAAATGGAGGGAAGGGGGTGGGTGGGCATGGACTATGCTGATTTGTTTGGAGAGCTGGGTGTGAAAACTTATCGGCAATTTAGATGTAGTTTTAAAACCAGCCCTGCCTCCTGCAACATCTGAACATCTTCTGGCGAATACCATCTTGCCACAAAGGATCTCAGCACCTGGTAAAATACATCTTCTACCAAGAATATATTTTGGTGCAATGCTTTGATAAAAATAACCTGATATCGGAAGCTCAGCTTACATTTTTAATTTTATTTTCATAGAGACCTATAGAGGTATCACCCAGCCTAGCACTGTATTGGTGTTGGGGTTTTTTTTTTGGGGGGGGATGTCACACTGTTCAACCCTTTTAACTTCTGTAGAATCTAGGGCTGGCCCTTTTCAGTGTGGTAGTACCCCAAAAGGTAGCTTGGTATTTTACTTCTTTTTTGCAGGAACTTCACCCTGGATCAATCTGGTATAGCTTTCCCAGTGCCATTTAGGGATGATGGGAGCTAGAGTCCACAAGGATAGCAGGTTGAGAAAGTGCATATTAGAAGAATGCAATGCCCCCCCCCCCGGGCTTGCCTTGGAGGCCTCTTCCCTTCAGGCAGTAGAGAAGTGACCCTACAGAAACGGGTTGCGAGGTACTTGAGCCTTAAGAAAGATGTAGGCTGGTGATCTTGCTGGTCTTGTTTTCTGCAGGATGTGTCTGTGCTTGGTCCTTATAGCTTGTAACCCACAGGGAGAATATTTTTTAAAAAAAATCAAGGAAGGAAGGAGTGGCAAGCAAGAGATTCTTTTGCAGTCTTTGAGAAGACCAAAGTGCCTATGTATGGTCCCAGTGTAGATATGTCATTTGGCTTACTGGATCACATTTCACATGTGAGAAACCTGTGGAAGTCTTAAATTATATTTTTAAAAACCTAAATTTGTACTGTAGCCAATGAATGCTGTTAAGTTGCTACTTGGAAGGCTCAGTTCAGGGTGCTAGATTCACTTCTAGAGATGCAAGTAGTTTGGGGTAGAATATCTCAACAGTTTTCTTTGCCCAAATGAATCTGCTGGGGACTCTTATTCTATTCCAAAGGTTCTCCTTTAAGGTCTCAGCACTAACAGAAATAAAGTGGATTGGTATGTGACAGATTGGCCTGTCTTCCTCAGAGCCACCAGTATTGCAAAATCTATCTCCCCCCCCCCCAAAAAAAAACCCTCCATCAAAAAGTGGAGAAATATACTCCCAAGATATTAGCCACTGTAGCTTGCTTGTTTAGGAGGTTGCTTGGTTTGCCTGTCTCAGTCAACAAGAGGTCTTATAGCGCCCTGTAGGCTAGCAATCCTTTTTTGGTGAACATGGGCTTAAGTCTGAAAGCTCTAATGGAGCCTCATGGCACAATGGTTGAACTGCTGTACTGCAGCCAAAACTGTGCTTCAAGTCCTGGAGTTCAATCCCAGGTAGCTTTTAAGCACCATGGGGCGTTATACAGTATAAGCAGAACACTTTGCTTTGCATTAATCCCGAATAAAAAGTGTTAGTTTTCAACATGCTTTAAATTGTCCATCAAATGGTCCATCCTTTTGAGATCATAATCTTCTCCACAATAGAAGAACAATTATGTTCCTGTCTGTCACATTCACAAGGCAGCCTGAGCACTGCTGCAGACCCACTCGGTTTGCAAATATGTCCCCAGAGTAGAGTTAATAAATATGCATATCATATTGTTTTTGACTAATAGTGGGCAACATCAAGAGCATTTCAGGCAGTGAGCATCAGGTCTTCCCTGGTATATACACTAAGACATTGTTGTGCTGAGTAAGGCAAACAGGAAATTGTCAGTTGCCTCCAGGCATCACAACTCTGTGGCAAAGGAACTTAGCTGATAAGGATTAAGGAAAACTGGGAGGGAAGAGAAAAAATATTGCTTCTTAAAGAAGTTCCTCATCAAAGCTATACCTTACCATAAGCTTGCATGGGGAGCAAAAAAAAAGAAGTGATACTTAGGCGCATGGTGTGTTACAGTAAGTTGGTAAACTTATTGTACAGCAGGAAATGGCAAATAGCCTATTGCCTACGCGTGTTCTTTGAAAATGAGTAGTGGTATGTGCCCAGGTAGAAAGGGTTCTGCAGCATCAGGGCTCATGTCGCCAAGTGTTGTTGATTAGACTGGGTGCCTAATCCTGGATAGGGGAGAGGTTTTGACTGCGATGCTAAAATTGTGTTCAAGAACCAAATTGTTATTTGGCAAGTGAAGGCATCATTTGGCAAACAGACCAAAATTTTTAAAAAAAAGCTAGCATGGCCCGTAGGTTTCTGCTGCTATTTGAGATGGTATGGGGATGTAGTGGAATTTGAACTTATTTTTGAAAGCTAATATTTGTCACTACAATTCCAAAACTAAACCAAAAACAAACAAAAAAAAAAACCAGATCCCCCCACCCTATATGGTTGTTCTTAAAAGTAATGCTTACCCTGTTTTTCAAAAGTAATTGTACTAATAACCTTTAGTTCCCCCCCCCAAAAAAGCACCATATAATACTACAAGGCTTATGGTTGGTTGGCCTGTAAGATGGATACAATTAACTACTTTAAGATAGCATCAAAATGCATCTACACCCATATGCACACATGCAGGCACTCTGTAGATTTTTAAAAAAAATGTACACAGGGTTAATAAGAAACTGGGAAAAATCCTGTTGTGCAACTTTGCAGAAACTTCCACTGTCTGATTTAAAGTAATTAAAGCCGTAACATCCCCTTCCTCTTCAGTTCTGAGGTTCCCTATGGCTATGTTTTACCCTGGAGAAACTTTTGGAAACCTTGAGATGTGGGAGAAGGAGCTTTGAATAGTGAAAAATGACTGTTAGGTTGCTGTTAATACTGTTGGGTAGCTCCCCCCCTTTATTATATGTTCATTTGACTGTGGTTGCCCCGACTATTTGGAACTCCATTTCCAGCAAGGTTCACCTGATGCCGTCCCTTCCTGTCTTTAGGAGACCTGTGGAAACCTGGCTGTACAAGGAGGCCTTTGGATGATCAGAGTTGCATGTTGTGTCTTTATCTGCCGGGCACCATTATTTCTCTATTTCTGTATGTTGTAATACGCATATATCCACGCACACACACTTACATGTGTGTGTGTGTGTGTGTGTGTGTGTGTGTGTGTGTGTGTGTGTGTGTGTGTGTGTGTGTGTGTGTGTGTGTGTGTGACCTTTTATTGCTTTTTCCTTGTGTTTTATTCTTGGCTTATGTTTATTTTATTGTTGTTCACTGCCTTGAGTGGCCTTTGTGTAAGCAGGGAGTATATAAATCATACATAGAATTAAACTAAACCTAAAGCCATGCCTTGATATATAGGCACTGGAGCAGGTCACATGATCACAAGTGAACCAATGGTGGCTCCCTCTCCCTCCCTCCCTCCCTCCCTCTGCTGGATTGCGGGTGTTTGTCTCGAATGTTCTGTTACAGGCAGCCTCCGAAGTAGAGGCAGGAGAGAGGAATAGAGGGCTCCCTTGCACCAGCCAGGAACATTTTCAAAAGGGAGTTTTTGGTTAGGGTTTTATTTTTCTTTATATTTATATTTTTATTTCATTTGTTTTCAAAATTCTTATTTTTTCAAACCGTTCCAGTCATGGGGCAGCTAGTCAAGTGTGAATATGGTTACAAATTGCCCTTGATTATTGTCACGTTAAAAACACAGAGTAAAATCCAGTTGTTCGTCCCAAGCAGAGCAGATTCTGCAGCCAGGTAGCTAAACTTCTAGCCAACATTTTTTTGAGTTTTGGCATTTTGTGTGGACAGTATATGGCCTGTGGGGCCCCAGAACGAATCATCTGAGTTTCCATTATTTCATATGGGGAAATTTGCTTTGATATAAGAGTGTTTTGGTTTACAAGCATGGTTCCAGAATGTATTATGCTCGTAAACCAAGTTGTTACTGTAAATCATAATTTCTTCAATTTTCTAAAGTTCTTAACATCTTTGAGTAATTTCTCAACAGTATGGGAAGCATTCTGGCTACATAGATACATTGGAAATGTGATCACTAGAGTTGAGATTAATAAATCCATTCTCTGTAGCAGAGGGTTTTAAACATGGTTTATTAAACCCTCTGCTACTGAGTTTCCATTTATGTTACAAATACTGCTTTATTAGTAACCTTGTAGCCTTCTCAGATCACCTAACAGTATTGCATATTAGCACTAGTACTTGAGGATAAAACATCCCCACATAGCTAGAGAGAGTTGTATCCCGGCTTCAAATCCCATTCTTTCATGAAACTCAGAGCCTTTGTAAGATAAAACTATTTATTGCATAATCGTCAGATCATTGCAAACAAGCCATATTATCATGCCATATTAATCAGTATTTATACAATAAAATAAACATTTTAATATTAATGCTTTAAAATATAATATAATATAAAATATTGTTTACTAGTAAGCCAATTTACTAAAATACCCTAAAAAGTATTTACTTTACAATTTTAAAACCTTTACATAAAACATTTAATTTGCATTCTAAGAGGCTGTCTTCAAACTTCTGAATCTTTATAGCACTTTACACCTATACCATCCAAATATTTAGCTCTGCATATAGCGGCTTTAAAAGCAAATATTGCAACTCTGTTTATTATATCTAGATTGGATGTTTGTAATAAAAAACTCAGTTTCTCTGAGATGCTTCTGTTTTCCACTTTCTTTAAAATGTGCTGTAAATATTTTTCTCTTATATTGCTATATAGGGGACAGTCTAATACATAATGAGCTAAGTCCTCGAGGGCAGGGTTTCCACAAACACATAAACGATTATCTATAGGGATACCCTGAAACCTACCCCATTTCATCATAGTATCCATTTGTTCAAATCGTAAGCGAGTATATGCTTTCCTATATTGCATTTTCATTGGGACAGTTAAATATTGTTCATAATGATGCAGCTGTTTTGTATTAGCCAACCATTTTGTTGTTGTTGTAGATGCAACAGCAGATATATCCATCTGTGCCTCAACATCAAAAACTCTTTGCTTAAAAATATGAATTGTATCTTCATGTGAAGGATTTAAAGCCTGAGCTGAAAAACCAAATTTTGGAAAGAGCTTAAACAGGTTATTTAACCATGAATTTTCATACCTAGAAACACACTGCTCCTCCAAACAAATCTTGGGCAATCTTTCTTCACTTAAGCTACTTATTCTGCACCAATACTTTACCATTCTTACAAGAATCAGACCTGAAATTGTTTTTGCACCAAGTTCTGCTCTTATTACATGTGCAGGGGTAGAACGTGAAACTCCCATGATAGCCCTGTAAAATTGTGTTTGAATCTGTTCAATTTTCTTAAGGTTTGCAAAACCCCATATTTCAGCACCATAAATTAACATAGGAATTATCTTAGCTTTAAAAATTTTTAAAATTGGGATTAAAGTGCCTGGGTAACTGTAGTTTAAGAGTTTGTTAACCGATTGTAAACTGGCCCGTACTTTTAATGTATTTTTCTTTATTTGCGATGCCCAGGATCCTGATGCCTCAAAGTTAATGCCCAGATAGCAGTAACATTTAACCTGCTGTAAGTCCTTAGATCACCTAACAGTATTGCATATTAGCACTAGTACTTGAGGATAAAACATCCCCACATAGCTAGAGAGAGTTGTATCCCGGCTTCAAATCCCATTCTTTCATGAAACTCAGAGCCTTTGTACACGACCCCTAAACTCCGCCGCAAATGGCTGCCAGCTCCGGAGCTTACAATTGTTTCCCCACCAGCTCCGGAGTTTGCAGAAAATTAAGTGCGACCACGCCCACCTAAGCGCGTCCCAGGGCACTTTTCATGTACCTGCTCTCGGAGGGCGAAAATCCCTGATGCGGATTTAAGGGAGTGAGTGCCGGGCTCTCCTCGCTTCTGTTTGTTGTTGTTTTTTGCCTCCCGCCCCTTAAGAGAAGGAATCAGGACGACGACGGGGCTCCCGGCGGCTTCGGAGGTGAACCTGCATTTTTTCCTCTCTTTTTTCCTCCCTCCCCTCACGCAGACAGGAGCAAGGAAGTGCGGAGGGGTGGGGACGTAGGAAGAGCAACGAACCCCCAAGATCTCTGGTCCGAATTTAAGTGGCCAGCGGATCTTAGGGGTCGTGTGAAAAGGCCCTCAGTAACTTTCAGTCAAAGAGAACTGTGGGTGAGGATGAAGGAGTACTGTGGTGCTCGGGCTTAAACCACGTCTTTGCACTCGTGGTGTCAGCATTTTGAGCTGCCTTCAGAAAGGTTGGGGTACAAATAAAAATAAATAGGCAAATAAATACTGTATTTCTCTTGTTAATTAAAACAATAATGCAGAAGTGGAGATCTAGTCGTAGCATTCCGTTGTGCAGTGTATGATTATCTAGTGTTCTCTGTCTTTTCTGAGTGAAATTGTTTTTCTGAATTATTCAGTACTGGCTGTTTTTCTCCAAATGTAATTTTTATAGCCTTAAAACTTTGCACCGTCATCGTTTTCTGTTATTCTACCACCTTCTCAGACTGAGTGGTGGGGACTCTCTGGTTTTCTGGTTCTAAAAATAGCTCTCAAAGGGAAAATACTGCTGACCCTTAATCTTTAAAGGTCTTTTATAGAAAGGGTCCCATAAATAATTACTCTGTTGTGGAACCATTCTTGCATTGTTAACAGATGTCTCATTGTCTTATCCCAATTATGATTCAGAGTCACTGGTTAAAGCTCTTTGAAGTGCCCTGTGAAACAGAGCTGGAGTACTTAATCTTCTTGTAACTTAATTAGTTATGAATCAGTATGTAATTGCTATATACTGTGTTGAATGTACAGCCAGAAGTAGAAGCCAGGGCAAGGTGAGGAGACCCCCTTCCTCCCTGACATGCCCTTTGCCATGTTTATTGGGTGTTTCAGCATGCACTGGCGTGGGTGCTACAAGGCTTAACACTAAGCATGGGGTTTTCAGATTGTTTTCACTAAAACAACCACAGTTCGCCACGAATTCTTCTAGCCAGAATCCTAGCACTTATATCAGAGGAGTGTCAGGAGACATGCCTGAGGCCTCCCGTATGCTCAGTAGTGATTGCAAAGCGGAAGAGTGGGTGAGGATTTGCTAAGCTTGGTGGGAACTACAGAGGGTTGGGGTACTGGTAGTTTTTAAAGAGACACCCATCCATTCTCACCCTACGGCTGCCAGATTTCTGGCTGGAGGAGTTTCTGATGAATTGGTGGTGTAGTGAAAAACCTCTGAAAATCCCAGGACTGCTTAAAGCTTCTGTTTGAAAAATAAATGAAATGGTAGCTATTTCCAGTCTGAAGTATTAATAATATTGTCACACTGGTGTTTTAAGGAACTTATTTTATATGCTAATGCTGTAGTGAGATTGTGCTTCTTGCAACCTCTTTTGATATTCGGAAGTTACATCAATGAAAAGATAAGTACAGTAATACCACAGTAACTGTGGGGGATGGGTCCCAAGACCACGTCCCACCCCCCCACCCCTCAAATGCCGACAAATGTAGCTGTATCAAACACTAGAAATTGATAGTCTGTCTAGCGGCCACTTCTGATAAATACGCTCATCTTTCTTGTATTTTTTTATTTAACATTTTCCAGTAGTGGATAACTGAATCAGCGGATACTGATCTCTCAAATAAAAGTGTCTTACTGTATGTCATGATATGGTTTGCCCATATAGACATTAAACTCCAATTATCAGAAGCAGCTAATATCAAACTTTTCCAAAATAGACTTTAGAGAATCAAGCAGTACTATTGTGGAATAGACTTGTAATTTCCTTCAGTTGCCCTTATCCCAATGTAGACTCTCTAAGAATGCATTATCAGTGAGTCTCTTAAATAACTGCAGGAATCTAGATGAATTGTTGAGTACCATTTGCTGGGCAAAACTGAAAGACATTCAAAGGGGCTCTGCCCACTTTGGCACTTAAGTTGATGTCAGCCACAACTCTGTCCGACCCCCAAGGTTTGTAGTGCTGGTGGCAGCAGCAAAGGAGGAGCAGCGCCCGCTCCCCACCCACCCACCCACTCAGCTCTGTGGCGCTCGCAGCCGCGGCGGAGGAGGCCGACCCCCAAGCTCGCAAAGTGCCAATACAGCAATTTAAATGGAATACAGGTGACTGTGAAAGGGACAATGTCAGGTGCCCACAGAAAGGGCTCCGAGTGCCACGTTTGACACCCATGCCATAGGTTCGCCAACACTGTGGTATATCAGTTGCAGCTAGTACTGAACAGTAGTATAAAGAATATATTGATCTCCAGCATGTGTATACAATAAATTGTTGATCTTTTGCTCTATGCCAGTGTTTAAACATACCCCAGCCACCTTTTAAGAGAGATGGCAGTCTTGTGGAGTGATGGTCCTCAACATTCCCTCAAAAATAGTAGGACCTGTACATCCATATCCATGATTTCACTTATCCATCATTTGCTATAGCTCTGTATGCATCATACAGGTGCCCCACCTTTGTGGCCTTTATCTCACATTGTACATGTTGTACATAGCGTTTCCCCGTTATCTGTCGTTTCAGGCACCCATAGCAGATTGTAAAACTGATCCACATGGATACAGGGGTCCTATTCCCCCCCCCCATTTGCTCCATTTTTACATATAGATCTTGGGCACAGTTTAAGATTACCAAGTCTGGGATCCCATAGGCAGTGCACAAAAAAGAGACCCACAAGGTGACAGGAATCCTTGGAACTCTGAAGAGTTGAAAGCAGCCTTCTATGCTGCAGAAAGGCCACTCAAAAGGAAACTGGTAGGTGGTGCACAGATCCACCAGAACACACATGTATTCTGTATACCAGATACTATCTAGATAATTTTATCAATCAGTCTTTGGCCAAATTGGTTGCCTAGACATTGCTGGCCTGCACCTTCTGGAATTCCTAGCTATTTCCCATGCTGGTTTGGGTTTAACGGGAATAAAAATCCCAAACTACCCAGGAACCACTGCTTTAAACTCTCCACATTTCTTCATGATATGAAATTCCTTAAATTGCTCAAATGCGAACGATGAAATTGTGAACTATAACTTTCAATTATTTTTGTAAGAGCAGAGGGTATTCACGTTGAAAAAAATAAATTTATTCTGTGCTCACTCGGTACCATGTGATTTTTTTTATGCACTGCTGTCAAGCTCATTTCTTTCTGTGGATATTTTGCGTAAGGGGACATTTTAGATAAAACAAAGTGCACCTGGCATTTTGCTAGGTCGCTGTGCAACTGTGATGTTTTATAGAAATGCAAATAGACAGGTATCAAGAACACTTGGTATCTTCCTACAGTACAGTATGGCCAATCACTGTAATAGTTTTATTTCTTTGGCATTCATAATATATTGGCCATTTCCTTACTGTCTTAGAGAATCTGAAACGCTTTTGCTTGTTCACAGTCAAATCATAAAACTTCAGATGTCTCTATGTGGTAAAAAAACATTAGTACTAACCCACCCCACCTGTTCTGTCCAGAGTTGCAGAAAGTATACTTCAGGTGGTTTTCAAGTTTAAAATACAAAACAAGACCAGTGGGAATTAGTGCTTGAAGATGAGGCATAAGTCATTTCCAGCACACTTTAAAGCTCTAGACTGGGTTTTATTTTATTTTTTCTTACTGTGTGATGTGACAACCTTTTCCCCTGTTGCCAATAGACTATACATTTGATTTTCATTCCTTCTGGATCACCAGGTAACTCATGAAAGCTTTTGTATTATGGAACATTAGCTCATACGAGCTTCCCTCCCTCCCGTGCTGGTGGCATAGACAAGGCACAAGTTTGGAATGTTAATAGGAACTAGCTCTGATCTCTGTTTTTATGGAATGAATTAGAGAGGCTTGGGGAGAGGTTGAGAGCACCCACCTTCTGTGGTTTCCTCTTTTGTTTTCAATGGAATGCCTCCCACACAAATTGGGATTCTAGTTGTACAAATTACATTGATATAGGAACTAAAGGCCAGTACCTCTGAAATAGCTGCAGTAGCAGCTGTGTACTAATTTTTGCTAATTTAGTCACAAGGTGTATCAACTATGTCTAGCAAAACTGCTTGAAGATGTCAGTATACAACTTGGGGGGGCAGGTGACCAGGCGTAGTCCCCCACCTGTAAAACTGGTGGTCTTTATTGATGGATGAGTCTTCCAGATAAGAAGAAAGTACTTTCTGCTTCGAGAAGTACTTTTTTCAGTGGTGTCAGCTTTGGCTGGCAGTTGCCATGATCAGAGAGGATTCACTTACAGTCAGCTTTGTCGTCCTTTGACTATTAGTTGGAAACCCTTTTGTTCTAACAGCTTTATTATTTCTACACTCATTAAAATGTTGGTGTATAGTCCCTTGTAACTGGTGTTCCCTCTTGTTCATTTTACCTTGATTTTATTATATGGCTTTTAAAAAAACCTTTCAGTTTTTTAAAAAAATGTTTCACCATTACCTGCTTGAATGTTATGGTAACCTGTTTGGGGAACCACCAAAAATTGGGCAATATATCAAAATAGAAAAATAAGAATATATTGAACCATTGTTGTGTCTTGAAATTTGGTAGCTAGAGATGTCCAAGGGGTAAAAGATTAAATCTGATTCTTCCAGTGGTATTTATTTATTTATTTATTTATTTATTTATTTATTTATTTATTTATTTATTTATTTATATCCCGCCCATCTTCCCTGGCGGGAACTCTGAGCGGCTCACAATATTAAAAACGCATAAAATAAGCGAAGAAACCTCCGAGCAGAAAAGCAACAGGAGGGCAGATGGCGGCAAGTAGAAAAGGAGGGGGGAAGTGAAAAAAACCAACTAACTAATGAAGTCGCCAAAGGCCTCTTTGAAGAAGAAGGTCTTCAAGGCCTTCTTAAAGGCAGGCAGGGACTCCAGCAGGTGCAGCTCACTGGGGAGGTGGTTCCAGAGAGAAGGCCCCACCACAGAGAAGGCGCGGTTGTGCGTGCGCGTTTTCCGCGCCTCTCTGGGTGTGGCCACTCTCAGTGAGTGCGCCTGAGACGATCTCGTGGGTCTGGATCCGGATGCCCTCTGGGAGATGCGCTCCGCCAGGTACTCTGGTCCCAAGCCGTGGAGGGCTTTGAAAATCAAAACCAGGACCTTGAACCTGATCCGGAGGACAACGGGGAGCCAATGCAGGCGGTAAAAGATTAAATCTGATTCTTCCAGTGGTAAATAGTTGCCAAAAACAGTTTCAAGAGGCGAGACTTTGCTGCATAGTGCAGGCAGGTGGTTGTAGTTATGGTCACTTATGGATGCTAAAAATGTTCTTCAGAATTTACTACTTTAATTTGTTAATATGATTGTGCAGGAAGCAGGCATGCATAGGTTTTCGGCAACTACTCTATGATTGTAATGTGTACATGTAGACGTTGTTTTCAAAATAAGTAATGTGGGCCATATTTGGAAAGCTGCTCTATATTACACCTTTATTTTGTGTTTTGCAAAATAAATGGTGTTCAGCCCATTGGGGTACTTTAAGAATAACAACACTAAATCACTTCTACTTTCAGAATTCAAAATGCTTTGTAATTCTTATACGTTTTGTGTAAATCAGTGTTTCCCAAGCTGGGGGTTGTGACCCCCAGTAAGTCACCTTACATGGAATTTAGCCCTTGTTAAATACAGTGGTACCCCGACTTTAGAGCAGCTCAACTTAAGAGCAATTCAACTTAAGAGCAGAAAACTGTTGCTGTTTTAACTGTTGCCTTACAAATTTTAGATATGGTCTGTTCGACTTAACAAATATTTTTGTTCATTTTTTTATTTTTTAACTTATTTTTTCAATTTTTTTGATAGGTACCCTGACTTAAGAGTAGTTCAACTTAAAAGCATGCATTCAGACAGATTAAATTCATAAGGTGAGGTAACACTATAATTTGTTCTTTGATTTTTCAGAGTGGAATGTGAAAGTTAGTATGCATTTGTATGTATAAGAAACAGACCCATTTTGGGGTGGGAAGAAGCCTCTATTTCCTGAGAAGGGAAAAATATTGGGCCACTGCTATCAACTTTTTTTTTAATGACCTGGATTGGAGAGGACAGGACGTGCTAATCAAATATGAGAATTACACAGAATTGGGTGAAATAGCTAATACCCTGGAAGTCAGAAACAAAATGGTCTTGATAGGCTGGAGCACTGAGCTGAAAACCGAATGAAACTCAGCTGTGATAAATGCAAAGTCCTGCCCTAGGAAAAAGAAACCAAACACACACTTCCAAGTTGAGGATACTTGACTTAGCATACTATGAGTGAGAAGGATCTTGGAATCATCATAGATCAGAAGCTGAATGTGACCCAACCGTGGTGGGCCCCTCATTGTGGAACCATCTTCCGAGTGAGCTGCGCCTGCACAGTCCCTGCGCGCCTTCAAAAAAGGGCTTAAAACCATGCTTTTTAGGGAGGCATTTGGCGACCTTTAATTTAATTTAACTTAATTTAATCTGGGTTGTTTTTTTTTTGCCTTCTTGCCGCCTCTTGCTGAGGGTTTTTGTGTGTGTGTGTGCTTTTATTGAATTCTCTCTGTATTGTATTGCTGATTTTAATTCTGTTGTAAACCGCCCAGAGTTCCGCTGGAAGATGGGCGGTATAGAAATAAAATAAATAAATAATAAATAAATAGAGCAATGTGGCTGCAATAAAGGGGCAAATGCTCTAATGGAAATATAGCCTCCCAATCCCATGGGAAACTAGTTCCCCTCTATTTGGGAGTGGTTGGGCTTCCTCTTGAGAACTGTGTTCAGTTCTGGACAGTGCACTTCAAGAAAGATGCTGACAAATTGGAACAAGTTAAGAGGAGGGGCAACCAGGATGATCAGGGGGCTGGAAACCAAGCCCTGTGAAAGAAAGATGAAAGAACTGGGCCTGTTTAGCCTTGAGAAAAGGAGACTGGAGGTGGGGGGGATATATGGTAGCACTTGGGTAAATGCTTTAAACTAGGGTGCCATATAGAGGAGGGGTGGGATATGTTTTCGATCATCCCGGACTGCAGGACACACAACAATGGGCTCATGTTACAGGACGCATAAGGGAAAGCTTCTTAAGGGTTAGAGCAATACAACAGTGGAACCAATTACCGTATATACTTGAGTATAAGTAGACCCGAGTATAAGTTGAGGCCCCTAATTTAGCCCCCCAAAACTGGGGAAACGTATTGACTCGAGTATAAGTCTAGGGTGGGAAATGCAGCAGGGCCTGGCAGCTCCTCCTTTGTGAGCTGGGGGAGTGGTGCGTGATGTTTTAAATGATTTTTAGCCACTGATGCAAGTGCTTGGGTCAGTGGCTGAAAGTTATTTTAAACATTGTGCACCGCTCCCCTGTGATGCAGAGGGGGGTCATGAGAAATGGCACACAATGTTTAAAATGACTTTTAGCCACCGACCCAAGCACTTGCCTCAGTGGCTAAAAGTATTGACCCGCATATAAGTCGAGGGCCCCCCCCTTTAAGCCCAAACTTAGGGCTGAAAAACTAGGCTTATATTCGAGTATATACAGTACTTCAAGAGGTGGTGAGCGCTCGAACTCTGGAGTCACTCAAGAGAAATATAGAGAACCACCACTTGGCAGGTACCCTATGATTGGTATTCCTGCCTTGAGCAGGGCTTTTGACTTGATGGTCCCAACTTCATGATACTATGATTCTATGACTGCTTGTTCTACACAAATGATAGAACACAATTATTATTATTATTATTATTATTATTATTATTATTATTATTATTATTATTATTATTATTATTATTATTTTGATTCATTTATATACCGCTCCATCTTCCTACTGGAACTCTAGGCGGTTTACATGATAAAAACAATAAACACAATACTGTAGCGGGAAGGATGTTAACAAAGGTGAATTGTAAATAACTGATTTTAATGTTCAGCAGAATCACCTATGAATTGATACAGATTTTAAATAAATGCAATGTCTTCAATAACTCTTCCAGATTTATGGGACGAACTGCAATTTTCAGGTTATAAACTGATATACTCTTCCCCAACCCCACCCCTTTCTAGTCTAAACTATGAAAGCTTAAATCTCTGTCTATACTAGTACTGTATATTACAGTGGATGTATAGACTAAGGATCCAACTTGCATTTATATATAAATACCACAAACCTAAAATTATCTTCCATTTATTTTCATCTATTTCCAAAGTAAGTTTGGGATTTTCACTCTAGTGCTAGGAATGTCTAGCAGGGATTATTGCAAATTCTTTTATACCTGCACAACTTGTATCCAGAAAAGCTATACGCAGTTGAACTGCTTGATTGCTCATAGAAAACTCAAGGACGTGAGGAAGACAGCCAGAATGCCTTGGCCTGTAACTAGCACTGGGGCTTAAGCATAACAAGTGGTAATTGGTTATTGATGTCTGACTGCATGCATAGGCCAACATGCTATTAGGGCTTTATGCTGGGGTTGTTTACTTGTTTAAATAGCAGTAATACAGAGCAGCTACGACAAGTTGCTGCTTGCATACATGGCAATATGCCATTCTTGCAACTTGGCCAGCAAGCAGAAACGTGAATGACAATTCATTAACTAGCAGCAATCCATGGCCACCGTTTACACAGTTACACTTACATGGGCTAAATCCCTAATAGGACTCTGGCTATAATTTATGAGCGGGTGCTTTTACTCAACCGTCTCTTTCACTTGGGACTGTGTAGCAATATCATTCGGTGGATTGTTTTCCTGTGTCCCTTCAGTGTCATGAAATGGAAGCTTAAAAATAATGAAAACTTGTTAATCATCATGCTGAAAAAAATGAACATAACTGTGAGAGAAGAGAAACACACACACACACACACACACACACACACACACACACACACACACACACACACACACACACACACACACACACACACATTCACACAGAGGTATATACAAAGACTGTCGACTTCTCGGGGGTGTATCGTATTATAAATACATTGGAAATGTTTTGCTCTGAGGATATGTAGCATTCCTGTAAAGGTTAAATCAATAAAAATGATTTGGTCACATTCCTAAGCATGGCTAGAACAGGTAGGCTGTTGTTTAAGGTACCCTTGAGTTGTTGGATCAGATCATTATGGGGCAGCAGAAAGAGTTTGCTCAAGGCGTTTTACTCTATACAGAAACTCGGTATTTCTTCTAGGATGCATCATCAGCCTGCGAGTGTCAGAGCAGGCATGTATCTAAAACAGTATCTTCTGATCTTGCATATACTGTACATAAGAAATTGTACTGTGCCTGCTGTAATTTATGTAGATCTTTTAGCACCCAAGAGGAAGACGATGATTCAGTAATTTATAAGGCTCAGGTATGACGATGTACCACAAAGAAAAGGGCTGGAAAGGGGGGGGCGGGGGGGCGGAGAAACCAAAAGCAGCATCTTGGAACTGGCAAGAATATTGGAAGTCAAGGGGGAAATCAAACAAAAAGAAAGCAAAAATATCCTACCCAATTGGCTCAGACACTTGCCTTTTCTGCATATGTGATGAACTGTAACTGCTGATGAGTAGCATTCATTTAGCAGAGCTGAAGAACTCTTTAAATGGTGTGACCATTTTGGCAGAATATATTTCAGCGTAATCACAATTTGGATCATCTTAATTGGTGCAATGTCTATATGCTATCTTAGAACTGTTAAGAGTTGCAGAGCAATTCTATACATTCCTATTCAGAGGTAAGACCTACTGCACTCTGTGGGACTTAATCTCAAGTAAGGCTTGTATAGGTTTTCAGCCACCTTCTGCATTTCTCCACCATATATTCTCTCATGGCAACTCATAATTGATTGATTAGTTCCCAGATTTGAACTGACTTTTTAATACTGATTCCCTCCTTCCACCTGCCTAAACCATTCTCCATCTTAAAAAAAATTTAAAATCAGTATTTTATAGCAGAAGAGATTGGTGGGACAACTCCAATCTTTGGATGCATGTGAAGATACAATTTTAAGAAAAGATAGTAACTGTTTATAAATAATGCAAGCTTTATCTAGTGAAAATTGTTGAAGGGCAACATTATTGTTATAATTGGAATATCCCAGCCCCTCCTTAAATATAGAGGAGGGTCATTTTGTATATATGTATGGATGGGTGTGCCCTGTGTACTGGCCGTATAGTGATTAGAAAATTAATGTTATTGTAGGGCTATGTATGCTGATTTGGAAGTAGTAAGTTCTGATGAATTAACTGAAACATATTTTCAAAAATGGACACAATAGGAGTACAGTCCAGTATACAGTGGTACCTCTTAAGACAAATTTAATTCGTTCTATGGGTCAATTCATTTTACAAAAAAATTGTCCTGCAAAATATGGTTTAATGTGGTTTCCCATAGGAATGCATTGAATTTGCCTTGCGAAGCATCCCATAGACAAAATTCATCTTACAAGGTTTTCCTCTTCCTGGACATTTAATTTGTCTTATGAGTTTTTCGTCTTAAGGGGCATTCGTCTTACGAAGTACTACTTTACATTGGTTAAATTGTTGTTAACTCTTCTTTCTTTCTACTTAAGGAATTGTCTGCTTTTTGAACAAAGTTTCTGATATATATGCTCACAAAAATAACACACCATGTCAACATGTTTTGTAACAGGCACACTGCTTATGCATGCAGAAAATATTTTACAATTTATACAGCCAAGGTTTGTAAGCATATGTATCTGATATTTAAACATAACACAATAATTTGACTGAATTAGGTGGTTGTTTTAATTTAAACATTTTTCATGGGTGTTACAGTTTAAAATTCAGTACCATTTTTTGCCTGGCATTTCGTTATTGAGAAAGAAAAAAGGTGTGAAGTATGTTATTCATCCTTTCCCCCTTTTAATATAGTAACATCTCAATAAACATATGTGCTTGTCTGGACTTTTTAATTCTTCAAACATTTTTCCGTTTCTAGTTTCACAGGGAAGGTGATGGAATCAATAAAGTATCTAAACAGAGTGCTAAGTAACAAAAAATACTGTTGGCTCCCTGAACTCAGAAGCTGTATGGGAGTGGTTTGGAAAGGAAGTAAAATGAACTGAATACCTTTATGCTGAAAATTCTTTAGGGGAAAAAAAGAGAAAAGATCTACTAATGTGTACTAGGCTATGCTGCTTGAGAAAACAGCACTCTTTAGAGACTGCCACTTTAAAGAAATCATTCATTGTTGCAATTACTATGCTGCTTTATACAAAAGAACATTTGAATTTAACTTTAGCATTGTATGTTGTAAAATTGGGAAGCTATCATTTTTGTGAATCTAATTTAGTGACGTTTTACTTGATTATTTTGGGGAGTGTATAAACAAGTGTGAGCACCTATTACTTTTATTACAATAGGTTTTTTTTGTACTTCGTATTGTATATCACAAAATCTACACTTCTATTTATTTTAAAAATATCTTAAGGTCCTGTCCTGTGAACCTCATTTTATGTCCCAAAGAAGCAATATTCCAGTTGTTCTCTGGTGACTGTTTATAAAATTAAAACCAGCTCCATCACAAAAAAGAAGCAGGCTTTGATAATTGTTCAAAACGCTGTATGTAAATAATTACATAAAGTACAGTTTTGCTAGTATTTTCCTAAGTGTGTTTATAACTTGTTGCATAGGCTTTCGCATGATTGTAGCAGCGTGCTTTTCAGTTAATGCTGAAATGCTTGTATCGTTTGAAATTGTTGCTTCTTAATATCAGCTCAGTTAGACATTTTTTAAATATTCTACTTTGGTTCAGTTTGTCCTCTGATAACTCTTTGATTGTACTAACCTTTATATCTGCCTACATGTTTTAATATGCTCTTTAAAGGTGTTCTGGAACAGCATTTCTTTTAAGGGTAATGAAAATGTGTGACAGGCTTAGTTTACTCCCCTCTTTATGCTGTTGATGCCTGGTTATTTGGATTATTTTTATTTTTTTATTTGTGGGGGGGGAATCCCCTGTTATTATCGTAAAACACTAGAGCAGGGCTATGATGACAGTAATTAAGACTACAGCATGATATAAAAGCACATGATACGGCTGTGTTCAGATGAAGTTTGATCTAATGTTTTAGTCTTCTCTAAAATCACACCACACTCTCAGTTGAAGGAAAGGCATTATAGAAATAAAAGGAAATAATTTAACTTTGATTATCATAGGCTGCTGGTCCTATATTAAAATGTTCTCCTTATATCTAAAGTTGTATCAAATATGCCCCAATTGTATTTTAGAGCCCTGAGTTTGTTTAGACCATTTTCCCCTTCCTACATCTCAGCTAAAACTCAGGAGGTTTCTGTGCAAATGTACACCACTTATGTATGCATCTCCTCTTGAAAAGCTGTCCATCTGTATGCTTGGACAGCATGGTTATTTACTGTATATACTTGAGTATAAGCCGAGTTTTTCAGCCCTAATTTTGGGCTGAAAAAGGGGTCCTCGGCTTATATGCGGGTCAATAATTTTAGCCACTGAGGCAAGTTTGGGTCAGTGGCTAAAAGTCATTTTATACATTGTGCACCACTTCTCCTGCCCCCCCCCCCCATGTTTAAAATGACTTTTATAAAAGTCATTTTAAAACAATGTTTAAAATGACTTTTAGCCACCAACTTAAGCACTTGCCTCGGTGGCTAAAAGTCATTTTAAACATCACACACACACCCAGCTCACAAAGGAGTTGTTGCCAGGACCTGCTGCATTTCCCACCCTAGGCTTATACTTGAGTCAATAAATTTTCCCAGTTTTGGGGGTTTAAATTAGGGGGCCCGGCTTACACTCGGGTCGACTTATACTCAAGTATATAGGGTATATTATTTCCACACACCGAAGAATCATAGTTGCTAATATTTAATTCTTCTGTTAGTGGCAAGAAGTATTCCTCAGTATTCCTGAAGCCACCTCTTACAAGTCCCAGTATTTCATCCTTCTTCTAAACAGTGTATCTGTTCTCTGTACAATAGTGAATGAGGTATACAGTAGAATATTTTATCATAAAAAATAAGCTAACACTGCTTTTGCTTTGGACTTCTTTCAAAGCATTTCTGGAAAACTATCATGTGCTTACATTCCATGTGATTTTCTGCTTTGGAAGACTATAGTCTTTTTATGGCAATGGCCAAATTCCTGTTGCTTACAAGAGTACATTGCTCTAAAGTAGGCCCATTTACCACAGTTCTTACTTTAGTATATAATACATTGCAGTTCGAGTAAGTTCATTAGAGTCAATGGGGCATATGGAGGTGTTGACTGACTAAATTTCTGTTGTTTCAAATGAACCTACTCTAGTGCAGTTTACTACACTGAGCAGCAAGGTTTTTGCCATTGTTTTCCAAATAATTTTTGAAAAGTTCAATATATGTTATATTCACAAAAGCCACTAGTAACAATAATCCTAAATATATTCATTACTGGTACTAAAGTACTGGTAGAGTAAACATGCTTCCTAATCATTGCTAAAAAAACTGAGCATGCATTTCTTAAATAATGTATTTTACATTATTTATCTGTATACTTTAGATGAGGTAGGGTATGATTTAGTATGCAAATTCTACCTACCTACCTACCTACCTACCTACCTACCTACCTACCTACCTACCTACCTACCTACCTACCTACCTATCTGATGTATACACTGCTGTTTTTGCTACTGGGCTACTCTGGGCAGTGTACAACAATAATACAACAAATATAACAGCAACTAAATAAAACAATATAACATGATAAAACACAATAAACTAAATATAACCTCAAATAGACAATAACAAACCTCACAGACACAAGGTAAACAACACAAAACCAAGGGGTTTGATATAGCTAGAAATTACGTGGAAAGGTACAGCCTATCCTATCAAAATATCCAGTAACAATTAATATGTACTGATTCTTTGCCAAAATGCATTTGCCATAGGGTTCTTAGGTGTAACATTCTAAAAGCCCCTGGCCTTAGTAAATGTGTCTCAAAGGCCAAAGTGGAAGAAGTAATTATTTTACAGGTCACTTGAATCATGTGAATTGTTTTAATAAGAGTTCTAGATAACATTCTGGACCTATCTTGTCGAAAACACTGGAAACATATGAATCTTGATATGAAGCTATTTAATATTACAGGATTTGCTATATTTTAAAGTTCAGGGTGGTACTGCTTTTCCGGGTCTGTGCTGTTCAATATCTATTGAAAGGAGGGGCAACCACTTGATGTTAAACACATTTCTTCATGTAATATAACAGAACAGCTTTGGAAAGTGGGGACTGATACACATATTCAAATTTATATTTTTCTGATAACACAAGTTAAGTTGGCAGACCAGTTGGATAGGTTATGCATTTTATGGCAGAAATCCTTTAGATCGGGTTCTCCTGGAGAACAAACATCATGTCATTGACAGTGGTAGGTTGCCTATTAAAAGTTTCCTTTTGTGATTTCAAGGTGCATGAGCCTCAGCTGTGTTGTGTTGTGTGTGAGCTGTGCAGACTCGCAAGGTGTGAAAGGAAGTCTTTAGTCAGCAGCAACCTGCTGCTCCTAATTATAGATTTACTCTTTGCTGGGTAGGGCTGTGCAGCAGGATTTGAGCCTATGTATAGCATTCAGTGAAAATAAATACAAATGATTTTTTTTAGCCAAAATAAATGTACATTTTGTTTTTAAAAAAAATACAAATTATTCTTTCCCTGCTGGCTAAATTTCAAAAGTCAGTACACAATCCCCGTTTCCTCTCTTCCATCCACCCCACCAAATTTCCTGGGCAAGTTTATAATGAAATAGGAAGCTTGTTAGCTACATGTTGAAGTCTAGAACGATGAGGTGAATGCTGAGATGTAGGCTTTTGAAGGGAAAGTGTGTGTAGCTGTAGTAATGAACACACGTGATTGTGGGTTTGTGTGTGAATGTGAGAGAGATACAGGGTCAAGATTATACTGGACTTTTACTGGAAGTGTTAAAACAGGTATGGGAAGAGTATACAAGAGTATACAAGCTATTTTGCCTGGTGCTAATGTTTAAAATGAGTGTGTGTAAAAGAGGTTAGCTAATGGCAATGATTTGGCCTGGTGCTGTGTATGAAGGAAATCCAGGGGTTCAGTGACTTTAAGAATTCCAACCCCCCTCTCTTCATTTGCCTTTTTGGATAAGTCCATGGTTAGCCCTGTTTCATTTTATTTTGAAAATGTTCACTTTATTTTCACATGGCTCTTCTGCTCTTGCATTTTTATTGTGTTACAATAAATTATAGCACTTGAGTACTCCTTATAAAATGGAGAGAACAGAATTGCATTAGTTAATAAATTACGTTTGTTCAGTGATAATCTGTATAAAACGTTATTTTAAAATTGGGAGAAATATGTAGCGCAAAGCTGAGGAATCGGAGCAACTTAATGAACTGTATAGGAAAAGAAACTTAGTGCTGCAGACAGCTACTTCGCGTAAATGTTAAACTTTAAATCCTATTGAAGTCAGTGGGGGTTAAGCTGCGTAATATATGACACTAGTAGCCACTGTCAGTAAGTATGACTAGATGATAACAAATCAATTCATAGTACTACTGTTTTGTTGGCTTATACACTTGATGTGGCTGACTGCTGTCTGAGAAGTTGTAAAACTGAGTTGTTCCTTGGCCGGTGAAATTTCCAGATACCTAGGAGTACATTTTGAGATGCATTTTTATAAACTTAATTTGGAGTTGTGTTTGAAACCCCTTATCTTAAGAAATTCAGAATGTATATTTAAAATATGAGCAGGATATTTGGCAGTTTCTGTTCTAAATTGTCATGGGACAATGGATTTCTGCATACCTTGAGCAGTAAACCTAATAAGCAATAGGATTTGCCATTCTAATTTTGCTAGTACTTTGAACTTCTTTACTTCTGTTTTTGCATACACTGTATGTGAGGTGCTGGAGGGCACGTAAAGTGATTCTGTCAGGGCTTTCATGAAAGTGAGATGTTTAAGAAGTAATTTTACAAATGCCTGCCTCCCCCCCCCCCGGTGAGTTTCCATGGCTGAGCATGGATTCGAACTCAGGTCTCCTGGTTCATAATCGTCACTCTCTCCACTACACCACATAAACTAGAATGTATTAAACAGGCAATGTATTTAATGGTAGATATTTTACAATCTTTTGAAAACCTTTCATCTTCTGCAAAACTTGGTGTAGGAGTTTACTGGATATCTCCATCAAGATTATTATTTGTAGGCTTCTGCCTCCAATTTAAAGGGCGGACTTGGAAAGATCCTGTAGATCCTGTGATCTACTTGGTTCTTGTAAATGCTGGATCCCCAAAAACCATGCTTTGCTTTTTGATTTTTATTTCGTTCCTTACCGGGACAATGCCCATGTGGTCACTTAAAAGTGACCCAATTTGGCCTGCCAGTCTGGCCTTTCCTGCCTTTGGGGCCTCTAGAAGGCCCCACCTTCACCCAGAGATTTAAAGCAACATTATTTGCTGTCTACATGTCTTTTCTGTTATTAGCTTGCAGGTGGAGAATTTCAAGTGGGATTGGCCTTTTTAGGCTGCGGTTTGAAATACCAGATAGTGTAAAACAAATTTAAGGTGTTCAAATTAAAATTCATTTTAAAGCCATTATTAGACCACCTCTGAAGAAATCAGACTACATGGGAGGATTTTGAACAGTGCTCAAGCATATTAAATTGGGGTGGCAGGATATTTTAGGGTTTGTAGTAGACTAGTTAATGCAGCCTACCATATTTGACATTTGTCCAGTTTATAAAGGAATTTGAGGTGTTATCCCAATTTTGACTTCAGTTTTCAAGTATACACCGGTGCATCATTAATCATAGGAAATGCAAAAATAAATAATATAGTTCCCTTGGATTTTTCATGTGAATACTTAACTTTTCCTCTCTTTTTTGTATATACAGTTGAGGTATTTTGATAACCCTTAACCTTTACTTCAACAAGGAGGTACAGTATAAAAATATTACCACAAACTTCATATGAGCAGCTCTCTCTAAGAAAACCTCTAGATGAATATTTATTGGGGGGGAAAGCAAAAGTTTCTATACAGACCAACTTTGCTGAGCCTCATTTCTATATTTTAGACCACCAATGTATAAAATTAAAAGCACATGGATTTTGAATCACTAGAAAAGGTTTGTAATTGATTAGTGCTGTATGAAAGTATTGAAGTAGAGTAAGTTTTGATTTGTGAATGGTTCTATTCAATAAAGATTAATCCTGTATGCCTGATAAAATCTTAGCCTTTCCTATGAATTAGCTTTTTTTCACTTACTTGTTTATTTAACTGTCAAATATTTTGGTGTTCTTTTAACTAACTGGAACATTTCCCTTCTTTGGGAATTTTACATCAGATGGTGGGATTTGAATAACAAGAGAAACATCGATACTTATAAAATTAATAAACAGACAAATTCATTTTTGTCTGTAGCATTTCAGATGTTTCTAAATGTGAATAACATGAAATAGCTGTATTATGTTAGAAAGTGATGAGCCTCTTTCTAACTAGAATGCAAGTGCCCACTTAGAAGAATTTCAAACGACTTCAGAATTTTTGAATGGAAATATTTTCACTATGTTGCTTCATTTCTCTCTCTGAAAGGACTGTTTTTTAACTGAAGGTATTACTGTATGCCCACTGACTGTGATATGAATACTTTGGTGTAAATAAAGTGGTCTCAGAAATCATACTGAGAATATTCTTCCTTGAAAATTTTTATTACTGTAGGTGATTATATGCTTTGATTTGTCTAATCAGCAATATGCACGTGCTTGCACCCCGCTGCCCAGAACACAGGGTTCAGATTTTTTAAAAAGGCAACCTCCCCTTTTAATTTATACCTCTGGCAGTGTTTGTTAAAAGCAGTATGGAATGAACAAGGCAAATATTGAACGAAATATGTGTATTGGGAGATCAGCTGTAAACTGGGGGGTGTAACCCTTTTCTTATTATTTATTTATTCAATTTCTATACTGCAAAACCACCTGGACCACAATTATTTAGAATATTTTTACCCCGCCTTTCTCCTTGGAAAAGGACCCATTGAAAAGGATTTTTTTTTAAAAATTGAAAATAATTTTCAAAAAGGCCCATTCAAGACTCATTGAAAAGACTGGGACTGTGTTAGAGTTTCATTCATTTGAGTGAATCAAGTGGATCCTGACCCTGATTTTGATGTTTCATTATATATTTACATTCATTATATATATTTTACTGTTTCTGCTACTCTATTTGCAGCTTCATTATAAATAGGTCAAGGTATACATGTGAACTTTATAGAGTTGATTTTTACATGGAATAGTAGATGTACTAATTGTAATTACTGATATACCTATATCCTTTCCCTTGTCCTATGAGGATTTTTTAAAAATTGCATAAACATCTATCAGTTTCACGTGGAGAAAATCAGACATTTCAGTCCAAATATCAATCTTTCTTATTCATAACTGATAATTTGGCTGATCAAGTTTAATTATATGAGCCCCAGCTAGACAGGTTACCAAACTAAATGAAAATAGACTAATGCAGGACCAAATGATATTGTGAGTGAAACACTTACGGTGACCTGAATTGGAGCATTTATTTAATCCATCAGCTGTGTGTAAATGCCTTCAGTCTGGAGGAGTGAACAGGCTAATACTCCTCTCATCATTAGCTGTGCACTGTCAAGTCTGTTCCAACTTCTGGTACCCCTTTCCTAGGTTTTTCTAGGTAGAGAGTACAGGACTCACAAATGCTTTGCCATTTCATCCTTCTGTGTAGCTTTGCCAATCGCTACGCGAGCGTGCTCTTCTGGTCAGGGAGGAACCCTAGGGAAATGGAACTCCCAGTGTCTGTCCCTGCACCTACATCCATAAAACACTTGAACCGTCTAACCAGCTACTCTTCTGTTGAGAGGACTACAGCTAAAACAGGAGCAAATAGCTTAAACTGATCAAACTACTGCCATCGTGAAATTGTCAGGAGCCAAAAATAGCTTTCCTCTGGGGGGGGGGAATGTTATTATTTGTTTGTCAGGACCCAGTTGCTTAATCAGTCTTAGTTTAAGTGTGACGGATTTGGGAGGATGCTTTCCCCCATGTCCAGCATTTTTCAGGTAGTTTACAATTAGGTTCCCAAAATAAACAAATTAGGCAGTCGGTACTGCATGTTTTTCAATTTTAGCCAGTTATATTTCTTGTGATCTCTTTTTGGATGTTAAAAGCAAAATAAAATCATACATATAATGCATTTCCCATTGTAAACACTGGGATAGTGTGGTCTGGCACCATTTATGCTGTGCTTCATTAAAGCCCAAATTTGGATCAGAAAAAAAAATACCTGCCACTTTAAAAATCCTTGTTTTTCTGTGCCATATTTTAGCACGCTAGCTGCCTAATTACAGTGCAAGTCAGTGTGACGAACTTGCAGAGAGTAGGTTTTGAAGCGCAGGCCTATGTAATGCATCAGATGTCTTTGTGTATCAGAAATTAAATAGGTCTCTCTGTTCCATGAACACAAGCCTTGCTTCGTATCTAATTGTGCTCACAGATTGCTGTGGATTCATATGCTTCAACAAGAGCCAGTTGAAACGTGTGAAGTAGGAGGGGTAAAGGGAACTCCAACCATCAGCTAGATGGAATACAAACTCAATGTAGGTGCATGCTCTAAAAGCATTTCCAGCATGGATCAGAGTCTCTCTCCCCCCCCCCCCCCCCCCCCCCCCCCGCATTAGAAGAAAAAGGGAAATTCATTGTTTTGCAACCCCAATATAATTTTGAATGAGATGGACATTAAGAAAATATTGTAAGTGATCTAAATTTTGTTTCTTTCTCTCTCTCTCTCTCTCTATATATGTGTGTGTGTGTGTGTGTGTGTGTGTGTGTGTGTGTGTGTGTGTGTGTGTGTACAGATAGATAGATAGATAGATAGATAGATAATATTGTTCAGATACGTTTAAACATATACTTTTGAAGTGTTTCTGCTATGGATTTTAAGTACATACATAACTTTTGAGTTGTAAGCAGTTTTTTGTTTTTTTAACTACATCTTTAGAAACTATCTCAAAAGCATTGCAAACTCTGTAGAAGTCAGTCAAACTGTTTAGTAATATTGTATATTCTTAAACCAAATTTGGCAGTCCTTTATTTCATGTGGTATTAATATATGTACTGACATAATTTTAAAAACAGATCATAGATGGGAGAGATCAAAGAGCTGTTAGGGGTGCAGTTTTATAGCTTGGGAGCTTTCCTCATGCAGAGATATTGAAAAAGGTGGAATATATCTGCTGAGTTTACCTATTATCCTATGATTATATTTTAAGACATCTGTTTTAAACAACTTCTTGATACATGCTACTACATGTGAAGAATTGCATTGGTCTATGTCTTTATTCTGTTTTGCTGCTTACTACTAGTTTTAATGCCAAAGAGTTTTTGAGTTTGTAGATATAAGTTGTTGGAATAACGTGACTTAGTCCTTGTAAGGGTTGGTGCATTTGATCAAGAATGTAATAATTATGTTGAGAATAGAAACAAAATAAGAATTTAAGTTCTGTATACTGATATTTAGCAAATATAGCGAAACTAACTTGGAAATAAGTTTCAGATGAAATTAGTAAGACTCGTCTGCATGGAAAGCAAGAGACCAGTTTCACAGCATTGGGGAAAACCGCATGGGGGAGTATGGCTGGATGTTCATATCTTAATAATTTCAGAATTTGGATCTATATCAATCACTGGTCTTCCACACTAATTGGGTGGTTTAGTGACAACCAGAATCAGAAACAGTCCTTTGTGCGGTATACTTAATTGTTATGGCTAACGCAGAAAGTCTGAATTTTGAGTTCTGATCTCAACTCCTATGCTTTTCCCCTGTATAGGTGTATCACTATATAGAGAATTGTTAAACACACACACACACAGAGAGCACACCTGCTGCTCAGGCAGTTGTGGACTCAGCCTATGACTCTGCTTCTAGTTTCTAAAAAATTGACAATACTATGATCAGATCTGCTTTTGCTGTGGTCAAGTTTTAAATTTAAAAAATGTAATTATATAAATAACAAACAGTTTTTGACAATGAACAGTATTTCATAGTATCTGAAAAAGCAAACTTACCCCAGAAGAAGTTTTGTTGACAAGGTGTCACCGAGCTGAAGAGACTGTTGGATGCCATAGCTTTCCCTGTCTGCCACACAGCGTGCGTGTGTGTGTCTTCTGGTGCAAAGACTGCTTGAATCCTTAAACTGAAATCACAAACCATAGCCCAGCTTTATTTTAGTTTTACAGTATGGTTGGTGTGCAACAAACTCTACATATTCTTCCTCTCTGCCAAAAAAAAAAAAAAAAAAAATTCTGAAGCCCCAAAACATGGGAAAAGCAAGAAAACAAAATCATCCTCCCCCCCCCCCCAAAAAGGGGGGGAGACATAAAACAGGCAGATATTAGATAGGATATAGATCTATTATTACTGAAGAGACTGTGGTTTGAGAGCACTTACTGACTGTGTTGGTCTCGGTGGCTCCTGGTGACCTGTTGAGCTTAACCATTTAAAAACCAAAGTCTTCTTGCTCTGTCCTTCTGGAGAACGTTTGCACCGCACTTGTGGTTCTGTGGTTGTTTGTGAGGCGAATGAAGCATTCACACAATCCAAAAAAGCAAAAGCTTTTAAAACTCCTCTTTTTTTGCAAGCTCTGTTACTGGAGAGACAGAATCATGTGGTTTGTGACATCATAGTAGTCAAGTAAAGTGGGACTGCCCAACACGGTGGCTTTTCCTTTCCTCCCCCTTTTGAAAGTTTGACAAAAGGCCCCGTGGTAAAAAGGTTCTTCCTGGTATCCAGAAGGCTATAGCTGTTTAATTTTTTCTGACTCATGAGGATTTGGAGAGCGTACAAATGCTCAAAAGAGCCTAAACTCCTGTGCCTTGAAAGCATATGGACAGCAGAACTTCATTTAGGCTCTCCCGGTTTCTCTGCCTTTCTCTCTCCTCTCCCCCTGCCCCAACTCTTCTGTTCCCTTATTGTGGCTGCGAAGGAATAGACCCGAATTGGCACAAACGTCTGTGTGAAATTCTGAACAACAGTGATGATTTACAATAATTTACATCTTTGGATTGTATCACGATTTTGGGGTCTGCTTCAGATTTGCCGGGGAGCTGGATTCCTTCTGTTTTTCTTTTTCTTCTGGTCTTCCTCTGCTTGTGAATCTGTAACTCATTGTAAGAAACTTTACCTTTCCTCCACGTTCTGCTAGCAGACTTGCTTACTGGGGCTGTGTTTTTGGGGGCTGTAATTGGCTGTCACCAAAGTGTTAGTCTAGGGATTCCTTTGCAAACCTTAAATCATGTCTGTCTCATTTAGGTGCTCGCAAGGCTAGTTGGCAGCTTTATGTAATGAACATTAAGTGCAATTATGTGTCAGCTTTTTCTGTTTCGCAGAGAACCTGTCATCTGCATATTGTGACTTGCAGATTTTACATAAGAGGCCGGGAAGATGCAAAATGCAGGATTTTTATGTTCTGTGTGGTAGCTAAGATTGAATGAGTTAATAGTTAAATACATATTGCATGATAGAATAAGAAAACAAAACGAAAAAGGAGCCAATGTACTTATTTAAGTTTTTACTGTAAACAGATTTCAGCGGGCAGTGGGGATGCTTGCTTTGAAAAGGAGTGCAAATCTGATTCAGATGCTCTGACTGAGCAGATTCACACACACACACATATACATGTACTTAAGAGCAGCTCGACTTAAGAGCGGAAAATTGTTGGCATTTTAACTGCCACCTTACAAATTTTCGATATGGTCTGCTCGACTTACAAATTTTTTTTTATTTTTTCGATTTTTTAGATAGGTACCTCGGCTTAAGAGTAGTTCAACTTAAGAGCATGCATTCGGAACGGATTAAATTCGTAAGTCGAGGTAGCACTGTATATGTGTGTTTGTCTGTTATCAAAATGAGATTATCCAAGGAAGGCTTTAGCACACGGAAAAATGAGGTTGGTATTCTGCCTACTGTTTAGGCCTCAAAATAATTTGCCATATACTGTTCTGAGCAGACTGACAAATAACATGCATCCCCATTACATTTTAATTTTTTTTTGTTATGGTTCATTTAGGTTTAGAATAAAAACGGAAACAACTGTCTGGTTCCTGTCCTCCTTCATATGTGTCATATTGTTTAAGGTGTGTTACCTTTTTAACCGCACCCTACAGCATGGATTGATAGCTTTGATAGCATTGGGACACAAGTGTATCAAAACCACATTGTAAGATGTTTGCCTACATTTTGCACATCTCGTTTATAAGATTTATTTGGATGCTGACCTTTTGCTTGAACTCAAGTATAGCAGTGTCTACAAATGGCAAATGTAATGACTAGAAATAGTGTTTCTTTGTGGACTTATAAAGTATATGAGGTTGAAGATATTAATGAATGAGAGGCCAATTGATTGGGTTTAAATATATGTTAAGCCCCCCCCCCAAAAAAAATCAGTGATCCTGATCTTCAATTCCATTTACAAAGACACCCCCCCAATACTGTTTGCAACAGGCAGTATACAGTATTTTTAAGGCACTCCCAATTAACTGCTAACTCAGCCCGCTTAAGAGCACCATCAGCTAGAATGCCAGGTTGAGTCAACTACCTTGAATGGTAGCACTTATGTAAAGGGATAACAAAAAGAAATGCTAAATTGAAAATTACCCCAGTTAAGCCTGTTACATATACATGGTAGTTCCATTGGATGTTGTTCAACATTAATATAACAGCAGTTTAGATTTGAAGGTGCTGACAGTTTACACCTAGGCTTGATGCTTTGGGGGGGGGGGAACCATTAACAGTGTACAGGATTTTCAGCCTTACAGTTCAATCCTGTCCATGCCTACTATGAAATAAACCTCATGGTATTCAGTAGGACGCACTCCTGGGTAAGTGCATATAGGGCTGCAGGCTTAATAAGTGAATTATGTCTGTGATTCTTTATCTGTCACATTTTCTTGACTGAAAAATTCAATAAGCAAAACTATGTGTCCAGAAAGTATTTTGCAAATTGGAATAAGATATTGGTATTTTTAGTTAGTTTTAAGACCTCTCCCTTTAACGTATAGAAAATACTTAAGCTATAGCTTGACTATTTACTGAACTTTGCAATTTGTGTAGCAGCATGACTGCCTAATTTCGAAACAATCTCCTCAGTATGACAAGATTTTTTTTAGTTGCCATGTTTGTGTAAGCGTTAGTATATGTGTTAGTATATTTCCCTGTTTTTCCTTTTATATAGCCTTCCTGCTGTTAGGATTTTGGGAGCCTCTGCCTTGACGTTGAAGTCCGCTTTGCTTAGATTCCACGCTGAGGGAAGCAAAATATTTCAGAGTGTAAAGAAAATTTGTATCTTTGCTGCTGTGTAGTGAAGATATACATTGTGTGTATTTTAATTGTGGTTTTTGCATTTCCTTGTTCTGTTGTGAGGCATATTTCTTACGAGGATTTAAGTGCACATAACACTTCATGACTGTTTTCCTTACAGTTGCTAGTTCTTTGTAGGGGAAAAAAAGGAGAGAGATCATTTTGTCCTTTGCTAGAAACAACTGAACAAAGGTTTTATTTGTAAATTGATAATAGTTGTCCCTCATTACTTACAGTTCCTAAGTAAAACAGCAAAGACAACTACTGTTATTTTTCTCAACAAATGGTAACACTGCTGTCTGATATTTCTGTCCTAGGTTGGTCATAGCATCTCCAAAGATGGACTACTTTGTATTATCCTTTTATGACCTAACATTTAAAAAATCTGATATGAATTTTTCAAGATTCTGTTTTACCTTAAAGGTAGAATGAATTAGAATAATAGATCTGTTAATTCTGCATTGTAGTAGATACTGATGGATATCATCCACCACCTGATATTAAAAGCCATCAGTGCAATTGGGTTTGTTTGACTGTTGAAATGGTGAACAGGATGACTTTTCCTGGTTTATGTAGTTTGTATAGTCATCTTTCATCTTCAGTTTGTGTTTGGCATTTATTCATTTGCCCCTGTTCCCTTTAAACAGTGTGTATGTTGTTAATATGTTTCAGAAGGTTTATTTCTACCAAAATAGTTTGTTTTTATAGCATGTTTAAATAGTCAATTGATTATTTGATTATTTGTCTTGTCTTCATACCATGTAGATATTTTGCCATGAAACATAAGTATATACGGTATAATTGCATAGTATCATCTTTCACCAACTCGCAACATTCACTGTTTCAACTTTGATTTCGTTAGAATCAAAGACATAATTTTAAATGCACAAAATATTGCAGCATGGCTTAGTTACATAAATCGTTTGTAAACCATTCTCTTTTATTCACTACTATTCTTGACAGATTTTATCATATAATTGTTTCCTCTTAATTTATCTTGAATATTATTCAAACACAAAGTATATAATTATAGTATTTCAGGATTTTGCATCAACATGTTTCTTCATGGACCTCAGCCTCCAGTTTTGAAATAGATTGGAATTACCAGGGGTTAAAGCTTATCTTGAGCCATTTTACCAGTGGCCAAGCTACTAATTTAAAATATCTTGCTTTGTGTGCTTGCCCCCAAACAGTGGTAGCCTATAAGAGCTCCAACACTTGTCCATCTCTCTCTCTCTCTCTCTCTCTCATATGTTAGGCACATTTATTTTCTTCGTTTCTGACATACCTCTTTTTTAGTTTTTTTTTTTAAACAACCTCTGGCTGTTTGACAGTAAAACTGCCTTGAAGTGTGGTGCTTTTCTGCACTTGAAGCTTTTATACAAAGGTTAATGACTGTTTGCCAGAAATGTAGATTTTCTCTATTGCTGGGGGTGGTGGGGTGATTGATTCTTGGTGTACTTTCCCACTGTGAGTGTTTTAATCTTTTCCACTTTATCCTCAGCAACCATGTGGGGTAGGTCACATAGGAAGGTGGACTGAAGGAGTTTGCTGGCCCTGTGGAGGCTAGAGCCTGGATCTCGCAAGTCTCATTCAAACACTAAATGACATTACCGTTCTACACTGCCACACCTGGAAAATCTGAAGGTCTCCTAAAGAGTTCAAGAAACATTAAAGATATTTTTCTGGGGGGGGGGGTAAAATCTGAAGCTGTCTTAAGGAAATGTTCAAGAAACACAGTATTAAAGCTGGTTTACCGCGAAAACATTGTATTACTTTTATATTTGTTTTTCTTTCTGTTTATATATTGAATATATGGAATAAAGTTCAGCATGGAACATTATGAGGTGGACTTGCAACTCATTTCAGGAAGGTTGAGGTGCCTTTTCTCTCTTCTTCTTCTTCTTGAGTTCTGTTGTGCTCCTGTGTATGTTCCAAAGAGAAGGGGACCTAATCTCATTTGCCTACATCTTCTAGAGCTATCACCCATTTTTCAGTCCATCCATCGAAAGAGAATGGGGTTGCACCTGTTGAGCTAGCCCCCTAACCGCATGTTGGGCAGAATAGAAAGATTCAGACTTTAAGGAGAAGAAATGCAAGACTGCTGTAAGACATCCCTCTCTCAATGAGAAGCTAGGCAAAGGGTCAACCTAAGAAGCCTATGGAGACTGCAGTCTTGGTGTCCTCATGCACTGAATGAATAACATGGATGAGAAAGAGAGAAGTGTGTTCGACTTCTGTTGTGGTAGCATGTGTGTTCTACTAAAGGTTGTGACCAAGCCTCTTAGATGCTATGGTGGCATTAAAAAAGGGAGGAGGGCTTTCTCCCAAGTTGCCATGGCTTATTGGCCTGGGCTTGGGGATTAGGATCACTGCTTCCTCATGACTCTCAAATCCTGCCGCTGGGACTCCGGTCGGAGTGAGCAAAGCTGAGAAATCTCCAGCTTGTATCCTGTTTGACCTGGCTGGGGACATCAGTAGAGGATCCCCCCCCCCCCCAGCAACTTCCAACATAGAGAAGCTACCTCTGAGTTTTCTGGTTTCTACTAGAGAGTGCAGCTCGACTTTACACAATTGCAAGCACAGGCCCTGTATCATTGCAGGCATTGTTCCCTTTGTGTGCAGTACGCACCTGGTTGCATTGGTGCGAGGTTTCAGGGCCAGTGTCAGCTCCCAAAGAATCAATGTTTCAACCCTTACCACTAGATGTGGGAGATGTGGTTCGTCCTGTGGTGTGGTTATGGTAAGCTATTTCTTGTCACTGTTATAACTATAAAAGTAACATATTAATAACCCTGGTTTAGAGAATCACTGTGAAAATGAGCAAGTTTGTTAATCACATTGCATGGTGAAAATCAGGATAGTCTAAATCAGTATAGAAATATGTAATAGAAATTCTCTCTCTCTCTCTCTCTCTCTCTCTCTCTCTCTCTCTGTGTGTGTGTGTGTGTGTGTGTGAGAGAGAGAGAGAGAGAGAGAGAGAGAGAGAGAGAGAGAGAGAAAGAGAGAGACACACACAGAGAGAGACAGTATCTCTTGTCAATATATATATTTTTCTATGCTGTATTACTGAAATTGTAGAATATATTCCTGCATATTTTTATTTGAGTAAAGGCATATCCCATATAGTTAGTTTAGATTATATAGACTATCTGTCCCTTTTCAATTCTTCTTATCCTTTAAAAAAAGCCTCCAGTCTTGTTTTCATAGCAAGGGAAAAAAACCCAGCTTGCTCAAAATATGGGAAACTTGTCTCATATAACAGCTGAGGATGTGGCTAGGTTAAAGCAGGAAACAGCTACCCACAATGCAATGTTACTTACACTACCACTTAATAAAATTTATTTCAAACATGCTACTGACAAAACCAAAGAAAAATAATATCCAAACTATGCTAGTTAGTACTCTAAAAATATCTTGGGAAAAATGAAAGTAATCTTTCTGGAGTCTTTTTGTACAGTGGGTAGACTACTGCCGATACAGGCATTTTATTAGTAGCTAGCCGATTGAAGTATTTTTAGATATCATTCACATCCTTAGAAAACTGTTGCAATCTTTTAACATACGTTCAGCAGCTTTCTTACCTATGTAACTGAAATGCCAAATTGCTGGTTCTGTAGAGGTATCAAAGGTGTAGATTATGAATAAATGTATGTTATATATGTATGTATTTTTTTAAAAAAAATCAGTGGTTTCATATTTTGGATTACTTTATTTTGCCATACTCTTACAGTCCTCTCCTATCCTGCATTTTAACAATTTAATGCTAAATTTTTATCCAGTTTGTACTCTGATATGGAATAGATTATTTTAGAGGAAAGAACAAAAATCCCTGTAAAATATCCATGGTTTTTTTTAGCATTACCACCATATTTTTCTACAGTTACTCAAATGATTTTAAGAGTGTAGTTGATAGGAGTAATGTCTTAAAATGCAGGTGATGCATCTAAATCATTCTGGTGCGAGATCAGTGAATCACTTTGTTGATACTGTACTCAGATAAAGAGTAATAAAATAGCATTGATCTTCTGTATATGTGCGCATGCATGCTGAAGAATGTACATGTCAAGGATGCTTCTCATACAGAAAAAGGGTTTTCTCTTATCAAGAACAGCTGCTTCAGGGCTGTGGATCCCATCCATGGACCCATGGTGGTCTGTTGAACAACGTCCTTCAACTTTGACAGGTGAGACAGAGACTCTCCAGTGCCGTTGCTTTGGATGACTCTAACTGTGGTTGGAGAAAGTGCATTTGCCAGAATATATGGGTAGGACCACACACAGTCTTTAAAATAGACATTGTAAGCTTATTTTTAGGCAGTATGGGTTTTGAGAGGGTTTTTTTTTTTGTTACATGCCAGTTTCACTGCTGCATATAGAATTTTCCTTTATTTTAGTAATTGCAATTGCAGATTTTGATCTGCATTTGTAAATTTACCTCACAGCATATGCTCAAGGGAGAAATACAAACTAATTCTCTTAAAGCCTCAGTACAGATTCAGGTTGAAATGTTGAAGCCGCATATTTGTGTTATCCAAACTATTGTGTCAAGAGTATAATATTCCAGCCCTTCCTTGCAAAGGTATAGTTAAGCACTACACATTTTTTGTGCTCTAGAAGCTTTGGATACAATAGGAAGGATGATTTAGAACAGAAATATACTCAGAGGAAAAGAAAGAAGTTCAAAATGTTTCAATGGTAGATGTGAAAGTCTCTTCAAAAGCTGCTTTTGAAGTGAAAATGTTTGGCATTATTTTAGAACATTTCTAGCTGACAGAAATGAGTGTTCTTTGTAGTTGGTATTGGATGGCATCAACCTTAAATGTGTGTTTAGCTGTGCTTTAAGTTTTATGCAAACATTCAATATGGGTTTGAGATGTACTGTAATTTGTTTAGTGTATCGGGTACTTAATTGTCAATATGCAGCCAAAGCCTTTTGACTGATGAAGAATTGTCCTGCAGCATATAACAGCCAGATAGAGAACCTGCAACAATGCTGTTTGAATGACCATAAAGTAAGGTAGAGGAACTGAGGATTTGTCCGGTGGCATCAACCTATAGTGGCATCAACCAAAATCTAGTGCTGAGTCTACTGATAAATAATAGGAAATAAATGGCAATTCCCCCTCTCTATTCACTTTCCTTCTCCCCCAAAGCATAAATTTATATTTTTGGGGATGGGGTGGAGGGGAAATTATTATCTTCTTCTGTTTTCTTGGTGGGGGTGATGCTCATGATCAGAATATAGTGGGTTGAAAATTATGCAGATTGTTCTGGCTGTTAAATTCCAAGTTATCCATCTGCTATTTGAGGACCACCACTTTCATGGGTGTGGGGGCTTTTTTTTTTTGGTAAAATATTAAATTAGAGCAAGATCTGATTTATCATGTCCAGTTGGCTTAGATTTATTGAAAAAAAACCTTTAAATATCTCAGCTCTCTAGAAGCATTTGAAAGGAAACATTTGTGGTTGTACTGTCAAAGGAAAACTGGAACTGGGGAACAATGGATTCAATTCCCCATTTGGCAATAAGGTTCACTGTGTGACTTTCTATTAGTCAGTTCCTTTTAGCCACAACTCCCTTAGAGAGAGGGATCTTTGGCATGTCTGTATTCTTGTCTAGTAAATTTGAATGCACTGGTGGATCACACATTTTTTAATCTGTGGAACTAGTGATTATAGCTTCCCAATCTCAAGGGTTCCTGCCCTGTCCATTTTCTCATTTACTTATCTTAAAAGGAGAGATTCTTTATCTTGGCAGGTTATCTTAGATAATATCATCTCTTATCATTCTCTGTTGATGATAATAAATGTTAATTGGGTACTTGTAGCATGGAATGGTAAATTTATTAGTGAAGATTCCATGTGTTGCTTCCAGTTCACAGACAAATGCACCTATCCAGCTCCAAAGGAGTGATGAAGCAAGAACTGAATGACATCATGCCATATTTTGTCTGCCAAGGGCATAGCATATACACTGGACACCCAACTTACGTGCCGCTTGACTTGCGGCATATTTGGCCTGCAGCAAGAAGTGGCCTGTTTGACCTGCGCTGCGGGCTCCGACTTACGGCCCCGGAATCGGGCGCCAGCCAGGACCCAGCATCGCGGCTGCTGCCTCCAAACTGCTCCTGCCTTCTTCCTCTCCTCCGGCGGCAGTGGCGGCTTTGGCGAGGCCAGCTCTGAGCACCTCAGCCTCACCGAACCCGTCGCCGCTGGAGGAGGAGGAGAGGAAGAAGGGCCGGGAGCTCGGGGCTGGCCTCGCCAGGAGCCGCCAGCACCGCTGGAGGAGAGGGAGAAGGGCTGGGAGCTCGGGGCTGGCCGGGGGCTGGCCTCACCGGGAGCTCGAGGCTGGCCTTGCTGGGAGCCGCCGGCGCCGCCGTTCCCGACCCCACTGCCCCCACCCCCAGTAGGGTCAGAGTGTCCGTATCATCTTACTTTTCTGCAGGGAGGAAGCAGGAATTGTTAGGTTTTCCAGATCTTTAGCATTCAGATTCTGAACCTTGTCTCGACTGCTCAATTTCCCCACAGTCCTGCTGGTCTCCTCTTCCCCACCTGATCTCCCCCTTCCCCCTTTTCTCTTCCCGGACTTGATGGTTCAGATGTCTTGCCCTCACCGGTTCTTACTGCCCCAGCTGGGTCACTTTCTTGTCAACTCATCCCGGGGTTTGCTGAGGGGAACCAACGCCCCATGGCAGCTCAGCCAGCCCCTCTTCTCCCACCCACAGGCCTGTTTTGCCTTTATGTTGTGACCAAAATGCAACAAACAGGATGCAAGCAGCAGCAGCAGCAGCTGAGTTCGCCATAGCAACCCTCAAGCTGCCGGAGAAGCGCAGGAGGCAGCCTGCTTTCACCTCGCCGGCGCCTGAAGGGGTTAAAGAAAGGAAGTAAGGATGGAGGGAGGGAAGAGCAGCCTTTTTGATCATGGCTCTCTCCCACTTGGTCATCGTGCCCAGTTGTTTTCCTCTGCTTTTTCAAATGGGAATGCCGAGGCATTTGACAAAAAGGCAGACAAAGGACATAGAGAGAGTCCCCACACCCCCGCTTCTGTACTCTCCCCACTTCTAAGACTCTGAAGGCTGACTCCCTACACAATGACAACCAGTCCTCCACTACCACGCTGCATCCGAGGGCAGCATTCTACTTTATGGGAACTAATAAATATCAGCAAACATGCACATGCCCACACACACACACACACACACACACACACACACACACACACACACACACACACACACACACACACACACACACACACACACACGGTTGAATGGAAAAGAGTGAACTGACTCAGAGGTTGCATTTTTCGGGGGTCTTTTTCATCGTCTGGAATGGATTAATCCACTTTCCCATTATTTTCTATGGGAAAAGTTCATTTGACTTAAGACACGTTTGACATGCCTAGACCTCTGGAATGGATTAATGACGTAAGTCAAGGTTCCAGTGTATTGTACCCAATAGGTTCTGGGGATTTTGGAGCGAAGTTGGAGATCTCTGAAGCACATCCTGCCAAGGCCAAGGGCTTGTTGTTCTTGTAAACTGACATGAGGTACATGTTTCCTTAGCATGGGTAATTATGTTTGCACGTGCACGCCTCTTCTGATGACAGCTGGAGCAAAGAAAAGTGTTAACTCGGTCATCTCAGTCATTAAAAATGGGGGAACTAAGTGAAAAGCCTGCCTTTTCTTTTCTTGAGCCCACAGGGTCAATGACCCTCCACAGTTTAGGAGCGGGCACAGTATGGATGAAAACCTACGTATCCTCATCAGGTCTTAGGGGTTGGGAAAGTTAGCATATGAGGAGATAAATCCTTGAGAAGACTCAATCACAAAGATCCTGTAGGCTTTAAAGGTAATCTCCAGTGCCCCAGAGTTAGTAGATAACCAGTGCAATGACATAATTCCCTGTAGTGTGGCATCAAGGGCCCTTCCTTGCTGTGTTGTTCTGACCAACAGAAGTTTCAAGGGTAGCTGCCGCATCATCGATCACGTTTTCCCTTCTAGGTGTGATTATGTCATAGGACATTTTTTTCTCTATTCAGAAATAAGAATGTACATTTTAAGTAGAAGTTGTGTTTCCTTTTTCAGCATCTTTCGTTAATGCTGCAAAGGATGTCTTTGGGTATGCTTTAAAAGTTGTTTCCAGCATTTAACGGGATAATATGTCATTTCTTGTTCTGTTGCTGATTTTTGTGATCTTTTACTTATTAAAGAAAGCTAAATATTACTTTGTTACATGGTGGTACCCAATTTTGTTTAGCGTAGTTTTGCTGCAATTCTGTAGCTGTATTGTTTATAGCTCAGTTTCAAGAAAAATGATACACTTGTAAAAAATTGTGGCATATCTACAAGTTAAACATGTATTGATGAAAGAGTTATGCAGATACCTAATTTGGATCTACTTCAGACAAATTACAAAGAATCACTGAGGGTTTGGGATTGTGGGCAGAGAGAGAAAGGGCTGGTCGTTTACCACTCTGCTGTATTTCCCCCTCTCTTTTCAGTCTACAGAACTTCTGTTTACAAGTCATATTTTTTCTGGCATTTGTGGAAGATGATATTCTTCATGCTTGTATATATAAATCCATTTGTTGTTTCTTTTCCAACTGTTTTTAGGATACTTTTATACCTGAACTGTCAGTATTAGTTCTGCTACACAAATAGGTGAAATTACAGTCCTGCATTATAGCTCTGATTTGAAAGAAGGTCTCATTATATATCTTCCAATGAACAACAACACAACTTGAAGTCGGAGACTTTCATTGCACCCCAGTGTGTTGTTGTGAAGATGGACTGTAATCTGGTAGTTTGCTAGGCAAACGGGATCGAGTATAGAGGGCCATGCCACCTTACGTAGCAGGAGTGGAAATAAATGCACTGCTGCCAAAAAAGAAGTTTTTAAAAAGTGGCCTCTGAAAGGAGAAAGCTTGAATTCAGCCTTCTGGCCATCCTGCTTTTCCTCTGTGTGATGATGTTTCTCTTGTGTGGGAAAATCCCAGTCCTCAACTGCATCTCCAGGTTTACCATCTAGAAGACTCACCTTTGCTGATTTCATCACCCAAATGAGTGATTTGTGGCTGTTCCTTTAAGGCACAGGTGTTTTTCTTCTTCTTAACATTCTTTTACTGAAGGTGCCTTATGTATTGGAGGCAAAAATTAGCCTCCAAGAGTGAGGTGAAACATAAAATGAGCCTCCAAGAGTGAGGCGAGAGCAGGCAGAGTTTACACCCAGAATTTTGCTAAAGGAGTTTTGAGTCCATGGCAGGGGCAGCTTGATTTCATTGATTCTGTCACAGATTTTGCATGTGATGTCGATCCTTACTATTTAGTAAGTACTGTAGTAGTAATTAGCCAAGTTTCCAAGATTTAAAAGAGCTCATTTCCGATTAGTTTTATTATCCGTAGGGGCTCTGGTGTAGTAGTGGATTGCGTACCAAACAAGCATTCTGAAGATCTGGGTTGAGGTCTCTGATGATGCAAACTTCCTAGAAATGGGGTTAGAAGTGGTAAACTGCTCATTGAAAATCTTAGATACTATAAAACACTGTTAGAATTAACAGAAGTTGGAAATGCCTTGACCGTACATATCTACAGGGACGCTTTCAACAATTTGGGATTGTCTAAATAAAACACGTGTGGAGTTTGTATTGTTTAAAGATAGTCCTGAGTGCTTTCTAATTTAGGTTTAAGAGTGGCAACTTCTTTACCATGATGAATTTAGAAAAAAGGCATCACATACCCTATTTTTTCCACTCACCAGAACAACAGTACTCATAAAAGATCACCCAGCTTCCATATTCTGCCAAAGGGCTCTTTGTAAGTGTTGCTACAAATCTACTTTTGTGCTGCACATTCAGTTCAGTTTATTGTCCTATGAGAGGCACAGCTTTGAAAAGTACTTAGAATTATTTCTGAAAACAAGACATTTCAGTTGAGATCAACATTTTGTCATTAAGATTAACAGCTGTGACTCTATGAGCTACTGTTAGTGGTTTCTGGAAGCTAATTTGTCAACCTGCTGCCACACTGAGCTCATTTGCCAATAGAAGTTGATGTCATCTGCCCAACAGTCCTGCTGCCCAAAAGTTCATATTCCTTTTACTACAGACCAGTGTTAAAGGCACTGACAGCTTAAATAACTTCAACTGAAACATAAAGCGGTTTACAAACAGGTCGTCCCCTTGATGCAACCTCCTTTACCAAATAATTGTTTCCATGCTTCTCACAATATTGACAAAGACTTTGGCCAAAAAAGGGATCCTGGTAGAATTCTATCTGGCAACAAATATAAGAATGATTTGTTTGGTAAAGTGACTCAAGGAGCAATCATTCCCTCACCATCTCCAGCATAAAAGGGCAATACAAGGATAGTACATTTTTCTTTGTAGCCTCTATGAATCACAATTTCCCCAACCTTTTTCAAGTCACAACTGCCTGTTATAGCAGCCAAGTCACTTGTGACTCCCTACTATATTTGCATAAAAAGGAATTTTATAGGGTAAAGAAAGCACATAAAACATTTTTTCATATTTTTCAAATACAGTTATAGTAAAGCAGTGTAGTAATACATAATAAAAGGGGTGCTGTAAACCTAACTCTACCAGAAAAAAAAATGAGAACAAAAAATGTCAATACTCTTAGAGTTTAATTTGCTTTGGGTGTGGAAGTGACCCTTCATGTGTCCTCCCCAAAAAGCCCTCCAAGGCAAAAGCCCCTCCCCCTCAAGCTCAAGTACCGCCCCCCCCCCCATCAATTGGCCTGGTACCTCTCCACTCTTCTCCTCTCCACTCCTCTCCTCTTCCTAGTCTCCTCCTTCTTCCAGCCCTGGTTCCCAAAGGAATGGATTTCAGTGCATTCCCACAGGGAAACCACTTTAAACAAGGCTTGCTTTCCCCCTCGATGCAAGGGAAAGTTTGGGAGAAGTGGTGTGCCATGTTTAAAATGACTTTTATCCACCAAGGCAAGCGGTTGCCTCAGTAGATAAAAGTCATTTTAAACATAGTGTGGTTTTTATCCTGACCCCAATGCGCCATTGATAGTCAGGCAAACCCTTTCTTGCTCATAAGATGGTGGCAGGAGACAACGGAAGCATGTTTGGAAGTCAGAATTCTCGGTTGTCGGGCACGTCAGGAGTTGGGGTACCACTGTAGATAAAAGTTACCTGCACAGCCTCCCCTGTCCCCTGCTGCAGCCTGGATTCCACTGTTCTAATCACCTCGTTTGCGAACAGGCTTCCATGGAGCCTCTCCCATCTCCTGCTGCAGCCGGGATTCCACAGTTCCAATTACCTTGTTTGCAAAGAGGTCTCCTTCACGAAGCCTCTGCTCTTCCCTTCTGCAACCTGGATTCCCGCAGTCCCAATCACCTTGTTTACAACACTCCCCTATTGCAGCTTGGATTCCCCAGTCCCAATTATATCATTTGCAAGCCTCCCCCTTTGCAGCTTAGATTCTCCAGTCCCAATCACCTTATTTTCAACACTCCCCTGTTGCAGCTTGGATTCCCCAGTTCCAATTACACCGTTTGCGAGTTTCCCCTTTTGCAGCTTGGATTCCACATTCCCAATCACCTCCCAATCACCTCGTTTGCAACCCTCCCCTTTTGCAGCTTGGATTGCACAGTCCCAATCACCTTGTTTGCAACCCTTCCCTTTTGCAGCTTGGATTGCACAGTCCCAATCACCTCATTTGCAACCTTCCCTCTTTGCAGCCTGGATTCCACAGTCCCAATCAACTCATTTGCAAAGAGGCTTCCACAGAGTCTCTCCCATCCCTGCTGCAGCCAGGAATCCCCAGTCCCAATCACCTCCTTTGAAAAGAGGCTTCCTCCAGGGAGCCTCTCCCCACCCCTTCCCTTCCCCAGTCAAAAATCACCTCATTTGCAAGGAGGTCTCCTCCATGAAGCCTCTGCCCTCCCCTTTTGCAGCCAGGATTTCCCCAAAATGAAACATTAGGCTAAACATTTTTCTTGTTTTCCTCCTCTAAAAACGAGGTGCATTTTATAGAATGAAAAATATGGTACTTTCATTCATTCATTCATTCATTCATATTTGATTTCTATACCATCTATCTAGCTCAATGAATATGCAAAGCAATTATTTGTTCCTTATTGCTTAGCCCATTCTTGCCAGATTGAACAACTTTCCAGTTCCCATTGTTTTACAGTTATTTTGATATAAAAGGAAAAAATTCAAGAAATGTGAATGTAAATTTTTTGCCTCAATTCCACCCTTCCATTGGTGAAAAGGGAAAAAAAATTCACTTACCAGATCCAGGTATATAGGAATTTTGTTTAGAATCTTCTCCTTCAGGTGCACATATGGGTACAAGTCACAGCTAGAATACTTTGAGAAGAAACTGATGGGACATTCTGTACTCTCCCACATTATTTTTATGCAAACATAGTGATTTTTACATTTGATAGTCTTCACGGACACACACGAAGGATTACTACTTCAGTAGTACTGAGAGTGAGGAAGAGTTTTTAAATTATGTAATTATGTAATAGCAAACAACACAACAGCCACAGTGTTTAATATAAATTTGAAACAGTAAGGTATAACATCTCTTGGGACATTCCATTTTTTAAAAGTAAAGGTTGTACTAGGTCATCTAAGGTTAAGATAAACAAATAGTAATGAATGGCAGCTTAGCATGCTCTTGTGCTGTGGAAGAAATTTTGAATAGCTGGAAATGTGTTTATTAGTTTAATCTCTAATAAAAGTTATAGATGAGCTTCCATTCTATTCAGTAGATGAGCTCAGTAAATTGATTCTTGTCCAACCAAAACTGGGAATACGCACAGCAGAATCTGCAGGCTTGACTTTACAAATATAGTCTGTGGACTTTCTCTCTGTCTCTCTTTTAATGGAAGTTCATGTGGACTGAATTCCCATCTACAAAATGGGCATGTTTCCCAGTGAAAACATGATACGACTTTGCTAATCAGGATGGAGCCTTATCCTGCAATAGGACCTGCATTTTGGTCTTTTCACCACATCATTTCTGTTTTCTATGTAGACAAAAATAGACATAGAATAAACCAACCCCAGAAGTCAATTACAGGGTTTTATAGTGATGTACTGTGAAAAATTTGGTCATGTTTTTCATTATACGGAATGTTCTTTCCGAAGACATAAACAGAAAAAGGCACATATGATTGATTTTTTTTTAAAAAGTAATCTTGCCTAATTTTTTTAAATGTTGGAGAAGGCTTTGGACAGTTGTGAATTATCAGCCTTTAATTATATGAATAAGCCTTTATGTAAATATAGATATGAATTATAAGTTCTTTCTCTTGCATTTTTGCTTCCCAAGACCTACTTGATTTTTTTAAAATATAAATGTGAAGGGATGAGTGACCCCCCCCTTTTTTTCTGACAGGAATTTGAGAATGACTAGTCTAATTATACTGTAGACTACAAAAAGGATTGTATTCTTGTTATTCAACTAGAAGATTGGAGCATTACATTCTCTAGTTGCCTACTGTACACACTGATATAAGTTTATTTTTTCCTTTTCATTATTTTTCAAAACACATATATTACTAACACATAAAATATAATACATAAACTAAAAATATCAGTTCTTCCTTCCCCCTAGGGACCACTATATCTTCCATACTTTTGCCTATAATCAAATTCGTCCTTCTCCTTTATCCACCCTTCAAATCCTTCCACAGATAGATAGAGAGACAGACAGACAGACAGACGTTTTTGAATGACACAGGGCTGCACTTGTGGAGACCTCTGGCTTCAGCATGCTAGTATGAGAATCCTGTAGCCATTGGCTTATGGAAATTTTTCATAGAACAATAAACACCAAAACAGGTGCTGATAGAAAGGGAGGAATGGACACACTATTGCTGTTTTACTTATTTACAGTAATATCTTGGTTTATTAGCAGAATCCATTCCGGAAGCATGCTTGTAAACCAGAACACTCTTATATCAATGCAAATTTCCCCATAAGAAATAGTGGAAACACGGATGATTTGTTCTGGGGCTCCATAGAACACATACTGTACACGTAAAATGCCAAAACCCATAAAAGAAGTTGGCTAGGAGTCCAGGTCGCCATCATGGTTTTGGTACCTGGCTGTGGAATCTGTTCCGATTTTACTCTGTGTTTTTAATGTGACAATAATAAAACATGATTTGTAGCCATATACTCACTTGACTAGCTGCCCCATGACTGGAAATGGTTTGAAAGATGAGAAAGGATGTTGAAAACAAATGAAAGAAATATATAACGAAAAATAAAACAAACCCTAACCTGCACTTCGCTCTGAAAACTTTTCTGACTGGAGACTCCCACTGATAAATTTAGAAGAAATGTTTACTTGTCTTGCAAAACACTCTTAAACTAAATTACTCTTAAACCAATTTATTACTGTATATTGATTTGATACTTCACTTTTCTCTAAGAAAGGAACCTAAGATTATATCGCTTCTAAACATTTAAAAGAGCTGAAGGGAATGAGATGTTAGTCAAGTACAGCATTTCATTAGGTGGATAATGTGTTATAAAGGATTCATGTACATCAAGGCTGCCCAACTTCGAACAGCCCTTGGGATCCTTTTGCCCATGTGCACGCACTCCTCACCACCGCTCTGCCCCACCCCACCCCCAAGGTCCCTGGCGCTGGTGGCAGAGGCAGCAGAGTCTCAGACGCGGGCTTGACGGGACACCCACCCTCCTAGGTATTATTATTAAGTCAAATAAAATAATATCAACTTGGGGGGAAGTGGCCAGCGCTGGGAGTGAATCCTCCATTCAAAGTTGGATCTGCTTTGCTTGTTCTCCTGCAATGTTGCAATAAACGTGGCTGATCAAAATATTCCCTTTCCTTACTCCCTCGTTTCTCTCCTTGGGTCTCTCGCTCGCTCGGCATACTGGAGTGCTTGGAAGGTATCACCACCACCACCAGCACCCTTCTTTCCCTCACTCCCTTTGACCCCTCACTGCCTTTTTCTTTCTTTCTTTCTTTCTTTCTTTCTTTCTTTCTTTCTTTCTTTCTTTCTTTCTTTCTTTCTTTCTTTTTCTTTCTTTCTTTCTTTCTTTCTTTCTTTCTTTCTTTCTTTTTTGCAAAGTTAAGACGTTTTTGCAAAAACTGAAACTGTCTGAAACTGTCTCTTTCTCTCTGGCTGGCTGGCTAGCATGAGCCAGTGGCCGTATGTGTGGTGGCCATGTTGAGTTGGCAGTAGGGCCAGGGAGGGAAAGTAAGCAGGTGGGTGGACCCCCACACATAGAGACAGACACACAAAAACACCCAGTCTCCACCACGAGGGTGCTCCATTCTCTACGCCCACATGGAGACGCGAAACTCTCTCGCCCTTCTTGCCTGCTGTGGTTGCCTTGACTTACGGAAGGAAAATGAGAGAGAGAGGCACAGCTTGCAAACCTCGAATCCTTTGCAAGGGCTTTCCACCGCCTGAGGACTCTGCATGCCGCCTGCAACCCAACAAAAATTGGACCCCACAAGATGACACACAGCCATGCACTCACTCACCCACCTACGCCCCCTCTCCCGGCCAAACTTCCAAGAGCCTTACTTTTCCTGGTCTGTTTCGGTTTCTTCCTCATGGTGTTTCCCATCCCCTTTCACCATGCTGGCAGCGGAGGCAGTGAAGCGCAGGAGCACTTTTTGCCACTGCTCCGCTTCCCACCCCCCAAGGTTTCCGCCACCTCAGCCCCAGGTGCCACTGGGCTCGGGGGTGGGCAGGAGCCCCCCCAGGGAGTGTGGGGAGGCAGCCGCTGGCAGGCAGCAACCCCTGGAGGGTGGGGGCAGCACGAGGCAGGCTGGGACCTGGCCGGTGGAGGCGGCCACGGCTGAGGCCAAAGAGGCCTCCACCGCTGCTGCCTCCCCCTGATGGTGATCGTCCCCACCACCGGCCACCCCTCCCAGCTCGGCAGGCAGCTCCCCAAGGCTGCTGCCAGGGAGACCGAGGACCCAGAGGGAAGACAGGAGGAGGCACCCGCAGCACCAGCATCCACAGCCCCACCAGGCAGCCAGCACCGGCCCGGGCTCCCGTGCACCTTGCCGGTTCGTGAGTGGGGAAAAATCTTCCCAAACATGCCGCCACAGGCAGTGCGCTGGGAGGCTGGCAGGGCCCCAGCTGGTGACCTCCGATGGCACTGCGGGTGACTGGTCGACCATGGTTGACACGTTGTGCATGCCTGATGTACATAAACACATTTTAATGCCCACAACAATAAATGTAGACAAATCTATGGATGAAATCTGAACAGTACAAACTGTGACTGAAAATTAAGAACGGGGGCAACTTCATCTCTCTCTCTCTCTCTCTCTCTCTCTCTCTCTCTCTCTCTCTGTGTCTGTGTGTGTCTCGTGTGTGTGTTTTTAAATGTGGATATAGTTAGCCACATTTAAACAATAAGCATATCCATGAATTTTGAGTCTGGGTGTGTTACCAAGCAGAGCTGCTGCTGAGAGAGCCAAACAAACATGAGATAGTGAGCGCTGGCCCAGAATACTGCACTCGTTAAAATGGAAGTCTGAAGGAGCAGCTGTAGTTACCTGCAACACTTGTGCCATTTTGTCCTCTTGCCAAACCACATGGAGAACTACACTTGCAGCAAGTGGAAGCTGGTTGCACTACTAGAAGAGAAGGTCCAGCAGCTAGAGGCCCACATATCTAACCAGCAACAAATTAAGGAGCTTGAGCTGTTCTTGTATAGAGCGGAGCAGACTATCCTGGACAAAGAAGAGGTAGGGCACAGTTCTGAGGAAGAAGTCACTCCACCAACTCAGGAGGTAGATGCATGGAGGAATGTGACTTGAAGAAGTAGAAAGGCAAGGGATCACTCTGAGAGCCTGAAATTACAGAATCAATTTGAGGCTCTTTCCCTCATCAGACTTCATGAGGAATGCACAGAGGAACAACTGGTTCCACCTTATGATCTCTCCCTCATCACACTTGATGAGATACAGGAACAAAACAACAGGAAGACTCTGAAGACCTCTCCATTAATATAGTTGAGGAACAGGCAGATGAACAGGCTGCAGGATAGAGGTTTCTTGTACTAGGTGATTCAGTTATTAGAAATACAGAGGAATGGGTTTGTGATGCACATGATAACCATATGGTCACCTGCCTGGCAGGTGCAAAGGTAGTAAAGGAAGCTGAGAAAGAGGAGCCTGTCAGAGAGGAAGTAATAGGAGGCAAGCCCTGTGGAAAGCATGGGAGGACAGGAGTGTGGAAGGGCAATGGAGCAATGTGTAACTGCTTGAGAAAAAGAGAGGGGGGAATCCCTTGCGCAGATCAAGAGAATGGTGAGGAAGATGCTGTGGCATATACCTGTGGTAATGAGTAATACATGAGAGTTGTCTGTATTGATTGGTGGGTTTATAGACCAATGAGAGAGTCTGAGAGGATTTAAGGCACTGCTCAGCACTGTTTTAGCCAGCTAGAGCTAAATGACAGATAGGGTCAGATAGGGACCTACAGAAAGATCAAAACAGTTTTGCATTTTTAATTCACTGAAATTTCAGAAATACATGTACAGTACTCCCCGTTTATTGCGGAGTTAGGTATCTGATCCACCCGCAATAAGGCAAAATCCATGAAATGCAGATGCCTCAGTAAACTGATCTTGGGCTCTTCCTGCCGGCTGCGTTTCCAAAGAGAATTTTTAACCCCCTCCTGACACCCCAGCAAACCTTGCTGCCAGGAGCTCAAGGTCTATTTCTGAGGTGTCAGAAGGGGATTAAAAACTCTCTTTGCAAGCATTGCTGGCAGGAGCAGCCCCAGCTCTGTTTGCTGAGGTGTCATGATGGGGTTAAAAGCCTCTCTTTGGAAGCAGATGCTTCAGAAAAAAACTGACCTTGGGCTGTTCCAGGGGCGTATCGGAGGGGCAGAAGGGTACATCTGCCCCGGGCGCAGCAATCTGGGGGGTTCCTAGAAGGGGAGGGGGAGCGGGGCTGAGACAGCTTCCCCGCTTCGCCTCCTCTCCTTGGTGCTGATCTTCTTGGCTTCTGAGAAGGAGTGATACCACGAAGGTGAGAGGGGTCTCTGAGCTGAGTCGCTCCGCTCCTCCAGCATGTCGGGCTGCTCTCTGCTTCTATTATCTCAAGGATCAGGCGCCCGTGCGACTTGCGAGCAATCTTCTGGGCTGCGATTATGGGCTGAGAGGGAACTGGGCCCCCTCACTAGCCCTGCCACACCAGACCGATTGGGGATGGCGGTGCTCCTCTGGGCTGGCGGGGACCATGGGCCGCCTTCCCCCTGGCCTCTGTGGGTTTAACACCCCAGTCCCCTTCTTCCTCCCATCCTTGCTGCTGCCAGCGCCTCTTCCTCTGCCTCCCGCTTGCTGTCCTTCAGTGCATGAGCAAGGGAGTGGTGGTGCCTCCCCGAAGGCAGCTGATGCTGCAGAGCCTGCCCACCCAGTCCCCTCCCCAAATGCCGGGGAGCATCTCCAAAGTGCGCAGTGACACCTGGTGCATCCACACACACGTGCGTGCTTGCACAATGCCTTGCCTTGCCCTCCATGGACTCCTCTTTCTCTGCCAAAGGAAGGTGGGATGGGATAAGTCTTTCTCTTGCCCCCACTCCCTCCACCACCACATACACACCCTGTGCCGCTTTCCAGCAGGGCAAAACAAAAACAAAAAAACAAAAACACACACACACAAAAATGAAGGAAAGTTCCTTTGGAGAAGAGAGGACTACAACTCCCCAAATCCACACACACAGTCAGGCTGCTTGCCATGGGGCTCTGGGGCTCCTATTTGGAGCTGGTGGCCCTGGCCAATGGTGGAGGAGAGCCGCGGGTGGAGCGAAGGCAGGGCCGTCCCACCGGGGAGCCCGGGTGCATGCCCTTGGCCCATGGAGAGCAAGCGAGTGACTGTGCAAGACCATAGGGGCCATGCTGGGTGGGTGAGAAATGGTGTGTGTGTGTGGGGGGGGAGAGGGCACAGAAACTGATTTTGTCCCCAGGCGCTCCAAACTGTTGCTATGCCTCAGTTTGGGGTTAAACTGAAGGGGTTAAAAACCTCTCTTTGGAAGCCTGCTTCTCTCAAGGAAAAAAATGCGATATACTGAGACCGTAATATATGAACCACGTTGTGGCAGGGGACTACTATATTTGGTTTTTAAAATTTCCTTGTGGAATAAAGCCTGTACACATATGTATGTTTGTTGTGTGTGTGTGTGTGTGTGTGTTGTGTGTGTCGTTACAGTCGTGACCGACTCTTCGTGACTTCCATGTCCATGGAGTTTTCTTGGCAGGAATACTGGAGTGGCTTGCCACTTCCTACTCCAGGTGCCCAACAGCACCTGGTATTCCCTGGTGGTCTCCCATCCAAGTGCTAACCAGGGCCGACCCTGCTTAGCTTCCGAAATCAGGCGAGATCGGATGTGCTTAGGGCATCAAAGCATGTATGTTTGTTAGAGAAGCTAATTTGTGACTTTTTATGCTAGTTTCCACCAGTTGTTCACACTGTAGGATGCTTATATTTCCATATTGTATTCCATTCTCCGGTTACTGATGCATTGTATCTGTGTAGATGGATAGTCCAGTCACAGCATACTATCTAGATGTATTCTTTTGGTGGTTCACTGTATTTCTTTGCCATCTAATACTCCAGTTTTGATCATAGAAGAGGTTACCGGGTCCTGGAGTGCTTATACATACAAGTTCTCAAAATCCAGTATGGTTTGTATGTGCTCATAACCCCGTCATTTATTGAAATGCACTGGGTTGTTTTAGAATTTATTGGATGTCATTAAATATAGCTTTCCTGGAGCCTTTTCTTGGCAGTCGCTGTGTATGTTTTGCAAAATGATGAAAGGTGATAGGAAATTGGGAGGTCTCCCTGTTTTCACCTTTATAAATTCTTTCTTCATTTTGAAACCCTGCTGCTTTAGCTTTTGAAAAGTCTCTGTTTCTAGGTTGGATACAGAGGACGTATTGGAACAGGTCAAGCTTCAGTTCTGGATATTCTTCATATTTTTTTTCAATTTGGGATCAGAACGGTTGTGTAACTGTTCAGCTTGTACCAAACGTTTAAGTATAATTACTAGTTATTATGAAGTAATGTGTAAATATGGAGCGCAAAGAAAAAGGGGGAAAGGATTTATTAGATTCAACAACGTTTACTGTTTAGTGAAGACAAAAATCACTCAAAATTTCACAGAATTTCCCTTTTTTTTATCAAGCTACATCCACTAATACCTGGATGACAGTCTAGGCAGCTGCCTTGACAGGCAGAAATAGTGGCATACGGTCTTGCACAGCACACTTTGTGTGCACTGGTAAAAACCTCATAAATCATCCAATTTCTTTTTGTTTCGATTTATAAAATTACACATAGCAGCTAATTTTCCATGGAAATTGGAGATTTGACTGCAACGAAGGATTGTGTCCTTAGAGATAGTGTGGACAATTAGAAAGTTGAACCTATAGTGTGAGAAATTTTAGTTCCTTTTTATGCATCTGTATTTTTACAATGATGATTGTTTTGAACTGTTGGTTTTTTATTTTAAAAATCTTGGTTGTTTAATTTCATTTTTACTGTTTAACAGAAGAAACACCCCCCCATTTTAAAAAAATACTCCCCTTGTTAAATCTAGTGGAAATGATTTAGCTAAATAACGTAGCTTTGTGTTCAGCTATGCTATCAAACAAAATCTTTTAACATACTTCCCTTTAAGCAGGCATGATTAGCAATTGCCTTTGACTTCTGTCATATGTTTATAAACTTCTTGAAATATATCTTTCCCGCTTTGGCAAGTGTTTGTGAGAGCAAACTGCAGCTATTCATCTTGCATCCTCTCTGCATCCATGTGAACATTAACTTGTACAGCCTGAGTTGTGTGACTTAGCTGCATGCAACTGATAATATTTGTGGTGATTTTGCTAGCTATACAATAGAATTTACATCAGTGACTTGCATACTGGCAACTAGATGTGTGTGTGTGTGTGTTTTATTTTAGGTTTTGTTGAGGTAATTAATTTGTTAACATTAAATCAGGGTGGGTGTTTTTTGCATAAAATGTGGGGGAGGAAGCACCAATTTATAGGAGTCAAACATCACTTTTCCTTGTTATTCTTTCTATGTATTTCAGACACATTTTCACATGAGAACTAGCATTTCATATATTCCTGGGCTAAATCGATCAGGAAGCAAAGCATAAAAAGTAGTAGAGAATGCAATAAAACTGAATGTTGTTAAGTTTTGTGCAAAAACACTTCCACATATTTTTTTTGCAGAATAAACTTCCTAAATATGAAAATGCAGTAAACCAGAATAAAATAAAAACATTCTGAGAATCTCACGGCCTTTTCACACGACCCCTAAGATCCGCTGGTCCCTTAAATTTGGACCAGAGATCTTGGGGGTTCGTTTCTGTTCCTGCATCCCCACCCCTCAGCACTTCCTGCTCCTGTCGGCATGAGGGGGGGAGGGAAAAACAGGACAAAAGAAGCCTTTACTAACCTGCCGGTGCCGATCGAAGTTGCCACGAGCCCCGTTACTTCCTGGTTCCTTCTCAAGGGGCTCTTAAAAGGGCGGGAGGCAAAAAAACAACAGACAAGCGAGGAGAACCCGGCACTCTTATCCACATCAAATTTTTTTCACCTCCAGAGAGAAGGTACAAGGAAAGTGTGCTGGGTTGTGCTAAAGTGGGCGGGGTCGCACTTAATTGTCTGCAAACTCTGGAGCTGGTGGGGAAACATTTCAAAGCTCCGGAGCTGGGAGCCATTTGCAGCGCAGCTTAGGGGTCGTGTATAAACGCCTTCAGTGATGGGAAACTCTTGATTCCCCCCCCCCCATTTGGACATCTAAAATGAAGTAAATAAAAATTATAAACTTATTTTGTATAGAGCTGGCTTTACCATGAGACCGAGTGAAATACCCGGAATGGCAAATTTACCACTCTTCCTCTTGCTGTGAAGAGTTGCTGCTGCTACACATAATTCTCCAAACTAGCAGCTTCCCAAATACCTGCCTGTGGTGGGTATTTTAGTTGCGGACTACAAGCAAACCTTTGAGAGAATGCCTCTCTTTAAAATCCTGGAGAATTGTTGGATTTGGTCTAAACAATGCCAAATTACATCCCCCTAAAGTCCACCTAAGTGATCCTCTAGTGTAAAAATATCTATGGGGGAGTCAGTATACAAATCACCCCAGCTTCACTGCACAGAGAGGTTGTTGAGGTGTTGTTTCTCTCCAAATAGCAATTGGTGACCATGATATTTTTCATAGACTCTGTCTAGCCCCGCACACAGAACACACAGCAAGCCAAGTTCAGTTCTTTGCCAGGAACTTTAGTTGTAATCCAGCAAAGTACAAAGTACAGGTGAGTCAATCCAGAATAACTTACAGAGCCAAATTTCATAGGGAAACAATTGCATGCAGCTCAAAATCCCGGGGGTGGGGTTTTTTCATGATTCCAAAGGCCGGTTACTGTCAAGCCCCGCACACAGAACACACAGCAAGCCAAGTTCAGTTCTTTGCCAGGAACTTTAGTTGTAATCCAGATAAAGTATAAAGTACAAAGTACAGTCCGAGTCAATCCAGAATAATTTACAGAGCCAAATGCCAAGTTCAAGGGAAACAGAGAAACGTCGTAGTCAGGAAGCCGGTCCAAGGTCAGGAAACAGAGAACGCCGTAGTCAGAAAGCCGGTCCAAGGTCAGGAAACAAAGTCAGGATAACACACAGGAACGTGGTGGCAAGGTACGTGACGCGTTGCTCCCACAGAGGGTTCAGGGTAAACTTGCTAGCTTTATCCTAAAACAGGGAGCACACCCATATCTCTGGCAAGGCTCCTGCTAGAACTCAGGGCTTTCAGATCTAATTCTACGCCTATCATTAAAGATCCTTTCCCTAGCTCTCCTGTTAGTTCTCCTTTGCAGGATCCTGCTCCTAGCCCTTATAGGAGGAGGAGATGTGCCCTCAGCTGCGTCCTCAGACTCAGCTGCCTGCTGAGTTGAACTACAAGGCTCCTCCTGCTGCTCTCCAGCATTTAACCCTTCACATTTGGGTTCCATGACAGGCAGGGTCCTGGCAGACTCACAAAATAATGAGGTTGGAAGGGACCTAGAAGACTGTTGAGTCCAACCTCCCTGTTCACGTAGATTTTGTGTTTACAACTACTTAACCTTGCAGCTTTAATGTAATGTTTGTCTATTAATGATTAAGATGTCCCTCAGTTCATTGTTCTCAATTACTTAAACATGTCTTAATTGTACTGGACCGTATGTTATCCCTCATTGCTGTAAGCTGCCTTGGGTCCTTTTCCAAGGAGAAAGGACGGGTAAAAATACAGTAACCCCCCGCCCATCACGGGGGTTAGGGACCCACCCCACCCGCGATGCATGAAAATCCGTGATATGCGGAAGCGGGTATGGTGGGGTCTGGGGCGGGGGGGGGCGATTGCGCGCCTGTCCGAGAACTCTTGGGGCGGCGTGCGCCAGTGGCAGCAGGGGATCTGACCTCCCGCTGCCGCCCGTCTGCACCGCCCGAGACTTCTTGTCTGGGGCCATCTCCATTGAAATGCATTGCTCATTGCCCTCCGCAGACAATTGCTTTCCAGTGGGAAAAATTTCTCCATTGAAATCCATTGACTCAATGCATTTCAATGGAGATTGCCCCCCCCGCATGGCCCCAAAGCTTCTCAGAGGAGCCCGGGGGGCGGCGCAGAGCGACCTGATTGCCCCCCGCTGCCCCACTGCCCAGCTCTGAGGCTTTGTGGAGGGTGACCCGATGGCCCCCCGCTGCCCCCCCTTGCAGCTCCGAGCCTTTGCGGAGGAGCGCGGAGGGGCAGCGTGGAGCGACCCAATCCCCCCCCCCCGCGGTGCAGGTACTGCGATCCCACGATGTAGTGGGACCGCAATACCTGAACCGCGAAATGGCGGGGGGTGACTGTACAATAAATAAATAAATAAATAAATAAATAAATAAATAAATAAATAAATAAATAAATAAATAGTCTTGGTGCACTCACCATCTGTTGTGGGAGTTGATTCCACTGTCATACAGTTAGGTAGTTTTTCCTGATAGTCAACCAGTATCTGGCTTCCGGTAATTTTTATTGCTGTTTTGGGTAGAGTAAGAAGATTTCTGAATCTGGATTTGCTTTGGTCTGTGTTTTTGGTCAGATCATCTTTGGATGAATGGGGTGGTATCAAAATAAATAAATATATCTTATAATGTTATTGTATAGAAATACAATTGGGACTTTTCAGATGTGGTTTGTTTCGTTTTCTTAAACTAAAATTCTCAGTCGCCATAAGAAATGCAGAGGACTGTTGGGAATTCCTGTCAAGCATTTAGGCCCAAAGTTGAACTGTCTAGTGTAAACTTCTGTTCCATTAGACATAAATCTTTTCCTTTTTAAAAAATGCTAGTGTGAAGTGACATGTTCTCTGGAAAGAGAATGAAATTTTTTTTCCACGAGTAAAACTTGTTCATTTAACTCTGCAGACATTAGTTTTTGAATATTAAATTTCAAGAGCACCTTTTTGGCATTGTTTCAAAAATTAATTAATTTAATGTTAACATTTTAATTCTAACAAATTATTTCCAAGCCCTGAAGGCACTGCTTCATGTCATGGGTGAGGACCTCTGCTTCTGGAAGGAGATTCGAATATTTTTATAAGCTTGCCAGTTGTGGTCTGTATGTGCTAATTTTATAATTAAGGGTGCTCTGATTTTGATTTTTTTCCAATAAAGTAAATAGAAGACACTTCCGTACCTATAGATTCATTATGGAAAAAATGTTATAAATATGAATTGAAACACTTGTATTATCATGATTATATCAGAAAATGTATCCAATATTTGTAACTGAAAAATGGTTTAGAAATCATTCAACAACAGTCTGATGAATCTCTTCATGCTGCTTTTTCCCTCCTTGAAATCTTTCAGACTGCATTGGTGAGTTAACTAGACATGATTTGGTGCTTAATTAATACACTCAGTCATAATAATATGTTTCTTCATTCACATCCTTCTAATTGAGATTGATACATTTTTAGAGCCTTGCTTTTCCATATTTCCATGTTTGACTGTTAGATGAATTGTGGCTTGAAAATTGTAAGAGAGGTTTATGGTGGGATTAATATTTTGAGTACATGTCGTGCAGTATTTGCATTTATTCTAAATATCTTCTAATCCTGTGGTCCCAATATATAAATTGAGCTTTCCCACCCAACACCATGGGACTGTTTGAAAAGTCTCTGTGTTTCAAATGTTGAAAATGGTTACTCAATTTTTACAGGGTGACATAAGTACATTTGATTTTCCTTGATAGTCCTCCCCTTTTTGATGTACTGTACTTAACTACTGATAGAACTTGGGTGCACCATAACATGGTTTTAGAACCTCTGAAACCTGTTTTAATTTTAAAGAATTATTTTTCATTCCAGTAGTTAAAGCAAGCATCTTTCATATTTAAAAGATGGATCAGCAGTTTAATAAATGTTTATCCTAAGTTATAGGGGTATTTTAAAATAGCACTTGGGTTAACTTAGGTTTTTCCTCCTTCCTTTAAAAATTGCTTCTATGAAGTTTTTTTTTTTAAAGGCCCGTATCTTTAAAAAAAAAATCCCAGGAGAGGAGTTTTCACTTTGTGGATGGTAGGGCATAGGTTTACAAGACGCCAAGTCTATTTGAGTATTTCCATCTTTAATAAGAGGGGCTTTGTGTCTAGTAAACCACTATTTCTATCTTTAAAAAAATCGAACTGCCCAGTGCCCAGATTCATTTTTAAAGGTACCATTCATGTAAGAAGCAATTTGTAAGGCAGCCTTTGGAAGCATTCTTTCTTTAACACCCCCTCCCCCTGTGTGTGTGTGTGTGTGTGTGTGTGTGTGTGTGTGTGTGTGTGTGCGTGCGCGTGCGTGCACGCGCGTGCGTGCGTGCACACGAACGTGCATCTCTCTCTTCTCTCTCTCTCTCTGTGTGTGTGTGCATGTGTGTGTGCATCTCTCTCTCTCTCTCTCTCTGTGTGTGTGTGTGTGTGTGTGTGTGTGTGTGTGCGCGCACATGTGCATCTCTCTCTCTCTCTTTATCTCTGTGTGTGTGTGTGTGCGCGCACACATGTGTGCATCTCTGGATCCCCTGTGTGTGTGTGTGTGTGTGTGTGTGTGTGTGTGTGCGCGCGTGCGCGCGCGTGCGCACGTGTGCATCTCTCTCTTTCTCTCTCTGTGTGTGTGTGTTTCTGAGTGTGTGCACATGTGTGCATCTCTGTGTGCGTGTGTGTGCACACATGTGCATCTCTCTTTCTCTCTTTCTCTCTCTGTGTGTGTTTTGTGTGTGTGTGCATCTGTGTGCATCTGTGTGTGTGCGTGTGCACGTGCACACATGTGTATCTCTCTCTCTCTCTTTCTCTCTCTCTGTGTGTGTGTGTGTTTGCATGTGTGTGCATCTCTCTCTCTCTCTCTCTCTCTCTCTCTGTGTGCACACATGTGCATCTCTGTATCTCTCTTTCTCTCTCTCTCTCTGTGTGTGTGTGTGTGTGTGTGTGTGCACGTGTGTGCATCTCTCTCTCTCTCTCTCTCTCTCTCTCTCTCTCTCTCTCTGTGTGTGTGTGTGTGTGTGTGTGTGTGTGTGGTGATCTTGCTGGTCTTGTTTTCTGCAGGTTGTGTCTGTGCTTGGTCCTTATAGCTCGTAACCCAAAGGGAGAATATTTTTTTAAAAAATCAAGGAACGAAGGAGTGGCAAGCAAGAGATTCTTTTGCAGTCTTTGAGAAGACCAAAGTGGATATGCATGGTCCCAGTGTAGAGATGTCATTTGGCTTACTGGATCTCATTCCACATGTGAGAAACCTGTGGAAGTCTAATATTTTTTTTTATAAAAAAAAAAAAAACCCTTAAATTTGTACTGTAGCCAATGAATGCTGTTAAGTTGCTACTTGAAAGGCTCGGTTCAAGGTGCTGGATTTCACTTCTAGAGATGCAAATAGTTTTGGGCAGAATAACTCAACAGTTTTCTTTGCCCAAATGAATCTGCTGGGGACTCTTATTCTATCGCAAAAGTTCTCCTTTGGGGTCTCAGCACTAACAGAAATAAAGTGGATTGGTATGTGACAGATTGCCTTACAGGCAATGGTTTATAGGAATTCAAACTCTTCAGTGAGCACCTGTTGCCCTCACTACCTGCTTTAAGGAGAAGACAGTATTGCCTAAATTCTAGGATTTGTGTGTGCGTACACACACACACACACACACACACACACACACACACACACACACACACACACACACACACACACACACACACACACACTGTTTCTAGATGCTACATCTTCGAATTTGATTTTTAGACTCTATTTTGTCATGTGTTCTAGCTTTATCTTATTTGGGTCACATATAATGCTGCTGCTGCTGCTGCTGCTGCTGCTGCTGCTGCTGATGATGATGATGATGATGATGATGATGACGACGACTGAGTCTCTAGAATTGAGCTCACCAGTCATTGGCTTCCTGTAGAATCCATTAAGTACCATATTTCCCCAGTTGAATATTTCTGCATGAATTTAAAGAGCAAACAGTCTTACAGATGTTCTCCAAACCGAATACAGTGGAGCCTCGTATAACAAACAATTTGTATAACATAAAATCTGTACAACATAAAAATTCCGGAGATAGGGGAAATTCGCTTAACAGAATTGCCTATGGGGCGAATCCGTACAACATAAAACTAGTTGCGATTAGGGATTGCTCTGTTTTCAATGCATTCCTATGGGAAATTTGTCTAAAGGAAAATTTGCTTAACAGAATTTCATTTGGAACAAATTAATTCCTTTATACAGGGTACCACTGTAATTTCCATACCTGTTAAGCATCAATTGTATATGTTCTTGACCCAAACAGAGTGATTTTAGTAATACTGAGTGTTACTGAGTGTTTGGTGTTGATTAGCGGAGTTACCATCGAGCACTACTCTGTATAAAAAAGTTTATATTTGTGGCAGCAATCCAGCCTTCCTTTTTCATATGAATGGGATGGAAATTAATCATCCCTGTATATGCCACAGTGGGAGTGAGTGTGCTGTGTGCTATGGCCAGCAGTTCTTCCAGATCACATTTTTCTTAAAGAAGGAAAATACACAATAATAATGGATTTCACTGCAGGGTTGCCATGAGTGGCATGTACCTGTATGTCTTTATTTATTTATTTATTTATTTATTTATTTATTTATTTATTTATTTATTTGCCTGCCTGCCTGCCTGCCTGCCTGCCTGCCTGCCTGCCTGCCTGCCAGCTGCGTGCGTGGGAGCAATGATACTAGGCGTTTACAGGAGCTGATATAACTCACACTTGCAACCATAATCTTAAGTCTTTCTCAATTATCATGTCATGAGAGTGCATCTAGGTTCTTGTGCAGCTGTGCTCTGTGTGAAATTTTGGGGAAGTTAAGGCAAAGTATTTTTGAGTTATTATTTTCAAAATTTAAAACTGGCCCCATACGGTGCAGAAACAACAACCCTACGCATCCCTGAATTTAAAACTGATCAAATAAATTGAAAAGACTTTGAAACTCACTTTTTTTATTTTGAAGGCATCCATGCCGTAGAGACAGAAATATTGATACTTAAAATGCTATTCAAAAGGGAAAATGCGACTTTGTTATGCAAGTTTACCAGCAAGAGCCTCTGAAAGTGGATACATTGTTGCAGCTTTCTGCCAGAAATGGTATATGGTAATGAAGGTTTTCTTTAACAGGTTTTCTTTAAAGCAGGGGTGCCCAAACTTTTTGTAAGGAGGGCCAGATTTGGTGGCTGAGAATGTGCCAGGGGCCGGTTGCTCCCCGACCCTGCCACCCCACTGCAAGGCCCACCCACTGACCCCTTGCAACCCCACCCACAGGAAGGAAGGCTGGAACCAAGGGAGGGAGGGAGGAGGGTGGAAACCAAGAGAGGAAGGAAGGAAGGTGGGGAACAAGGAAGGGAGGGAGGGAGGGAGGGAGTTGGGGACCAAAGGAAGCACAGGGAGCCGTGGCCACAGGTTGCCCCTTGGAAGAGGCGATCTATGCGACCTTGCACCCCCCAACCTTCCCAGTGGTGGCGATGGCTCACCCGCCAGCCCACCCCAAAGCTCCTTGGTGGTGGCAGAGGCCCACTGGCCTGCCCACCCCCACACATTCCCCTGTGTTGCTAGTGGCGACAGACCGCCCATCCGCCCAAGCTTCCCAGCGGTGTCAGTGTTGGCAGAAGATTAAAAACAACAACAACCATGGGGTGAAGGTGGAGGAGGGAGGGGCGGGCCAGCCAGCCTGGCCTGACGGGCCGGATTTGCCCCCCCCCCGGGCCAGACTTTGGGCAAGGCCTGCTTTAAAGAGTCAGAAAAACAGTCTTGTTTTAAAGAAAGTAATAGGATGAAAGTCATCCAAAAGAGGGACATTTTGGCATGTAGCTCCAGAAAATTAGCATACAATTTAGTAAGGCATATTCAAAGTATACAACAGAAGCCCAGAACAGTTATATTTGCCCTAGCCCTGAGTGCTTTCAGTAAATATTTCTTAGACTCATGACAAGTCTTCAGAGAGGAAATTAGCTCCAGGTCTGTGGCAATCTGAACTTTTTACCCTGTCAGGCAGGGCCCAATTTGCTGACTCTCAGGAAGAGACTGTTTGAACTTCTTCTTGGCCAAACAGGAATGAGTTTTGGCAAAAGGATTATGTGCCTGGATGTAAAAATGTTAAAAAGTATGTTAAAGAAAAGAATAGAGAACAAATATTTAGAAGCTCACTTGTTTAAGCTGTGAAATTACAGATTTTAACTTTGTGACTGGTGATGTTCTTACTTCGTGTTAGGAGTGCTTTGATGCCTATATCTTATTCCGATCTATACTATATTATACAGTTATTTGATAATTAAGAAAAAATTCCAGAGATGTTATGTACCATCACGTGTGACTATATGTGTTAATGGCCTCCCAAATGTCCTGTCTTTAACAACTCTGCTCAGATATTGCAAACCAACAGCTTATCATGTAAGGTTTATTTAATTGTTTTATTTTTATTTCTATATTTTTATACCACCCATCTTCCAGAAGAACTCTGGGCAGTTTACAGCATCAAACGAACAATAGTCAAACAAGCAACACAATATACTGATAGTAGTAATAAGAAGAGAAATGAAAGATATATAAATAAAATTGAACAATACTTTTAAAAAACCCTAAAGAAAGAGATGGAATATTCGGCAAGATGGCAGGGCCAGAGTTTAAAAAAAAAAGACTAATTAAGGTCGCCAAATGCCTCACGAAAAAGCCAGGTCTTCAAGGATTTTTTTAAAGGCAGGCAGGGACTGTGCTAGGAGCAACTCTTTCTTTTCTTGTTCTTTCTTTTATTGCCCACCCCCTTACTAGAAAGATTGTATTTTCCCTTGTGTTATTATTAGGTCTTATGAGCCAATAATTTGACCTTCTTGAAATAATCTGTCTCAGTTTAGGTGTTTCTGTCATCCTGCTACCCTCCATTCAAGCCCACAACTAGGGGTATGTGTCACCTGGGGCAAACTTGGATTTTGCGCCCGCTCCGTGTGGGACTCTGTGCCAAATAGTACAAAGTACCAATGCTATTTTGGCACACCTCCCTCACCAGCATGGCGTTTGGAGAACATGCCACGCTTGCCACCTTGCTGGTTGTAGCCCTGACCCATTTCCCCAGAAGTACAGTATTGCCTTCTTGGGTCAGTTCTGTATTTCCATTGCATGTGCATGGCAGGATAGCCTCAGTTGACCTGGTTTTGAACTAATGAGAGTTGAGGATTGACTTGAGTGAGCATTCACTTTCTGCCTTTGTGGCTGTCTGTGGCATCTATAAGACTCTCCTCTGACACCACATTTCAACGGAGTTGATTTTTGACCCTGTCTTTCTTCACTGCCTTTCTTTCACAAAGTATGGATTATTTTGACCTTGTTTTCCCATGGCAATATTTGCTAACCTCAGCTCCCTCCCCCCCCAATATTAAAAAAAAATAAGGTCAAAGGGAACTGTTTTGGAAAACCTGCACCCAGTGTATTCACAGAGCTTTGGGTCTGATGCAGCTTTTCTTCCTCAGGTTGCTTTCCTTTCAAGGAAAGGGTTTGAGAAATTGGAACATGGCTTTCTAGTGGCATGGGCGTGGTAATAGTTTGCCTGATAAGTTAAATGATGTGTACAGTTATCCATTATATGTGCTGAATTTACTCAAATGTTTGCTTTGTTATTGTATTAAACACCCCCCCCCCCCCCCAAAAAAAAACCACTTTAAAATATTTTGACATAGAGAAGCTGCAGCCATATCCCAGCTGTTGCTGCTTCTGGCCTTTCCCAGGAACCATTGTAAAGATCATGGGCTCATATTCTGGGATCTTCTAGGACTGGGTAATTCTATATGTGGGAATTTTTTGTTAGAATTTATGTGTAGTCTTCATGCACTTAAATTTGCATTTCAAAAATCCAGGAAATTCAGTTCTTAAAATTCTTCTTCCATAACCAATGGAATAAGCTTCTTCAAGCTATCGCTCAGAATAACACTAGACAATTCTGGTATATTGTTACGGGCTTCTCAAGATCAGAGGTGCAGGATTCAGATGGAGTTCCACCATCTAGGTGGGTTCAACATTTTTCTGAATTTTTTTCCGATAGGAATAAGCCCACAGTTAACTGTCCTGACTTTTCCTCCCCCAACCTGCCTGAGTGGCTGTCAGTATGCCCTGAGGATATCTATAAAATTATTGTAGGTCTACGGTCAGGTAGAGCTGCAGGCTCTGACGGTATACCCCCTGATCTCCTAAAATGTGATCCAGCTTGGTGGTCCTCACTACTAGCCCCATTTTTCACAACAATCAATAGAACCAGCTTTATACCCAAAGATTGGACAACTGCCACAATTGTTCCCATCTACAAAAAGGGGGATCCTAATTCCCCAGAGAATTACAGACCTATCAGCCTATTGTCGGTAATTGGCAAAGTTTATGCCAAATACCTAAGCAATAAACTTTCCTCCTGGATAGACGCTGAGAACATCTTAGGCTCTGAGCAATCAGGATTCTGTCAGGGCAAATCCACATTAGATAACTGCACTATCCTTTCACACTTGGTCTATAAACAGGTCAAGATATCTAAGGGTAGACTCTGTGTGGCTTTCCTTGACCTGAAGGGTGCTTTTGATTCTGTAGATAGAGAGCTACTTTGGGATAAATTATCCAGATGGAATATTGATCAAAGGCTACTTCTGCTAATTAGAGCCTTGCATGCCAATACTTTATGTATGGTTAGATGCTCTCAGAATGGCAAACTAACTCAACCCTTCAAAACAAATAAAGGAGTGAAGCAGGGCTGCATTCTGGCCCCAACACTTTTTAACCTCTTCCTAAATGACTTCGCTCCTAATCTGTGGAATGTGAATAGCCATTGCCCAAAACTGGGTCTGACACAGTTTCCATTGCTTTTGTATGCTGATGACACAATACTTCTCTCTCGCACTAGGATAGGTCTTAAACGCTTACTTAATAGCGCCACCGACTATGTCCTAAATTCATGCAAGATTTCTGCTAGTGCAATTTCACGATTCTTTTTTAGTTATAGTAATCGGTATGTACTGGCTTCCCTGACAATATTTAAGGTCAAAACCCTCTCTCAAATCTTATATGCATCACCAATTTGGTATAAAGCTATAGATCGCACAGTGGAGAGTATTTAAGCCTCTTTTTTGAGGAGAATTCTAGGCCTCCCTAAATGTGTCCCATACGCCGTTCTTTGCTTAGAAACTGGCATGATAGGCTGAAGACCTTGGCCAGATTAAGAGCTATTAAATTCTGGCTTGGAATCCTTTACAACCCAGTTCATACCCGTTTATTATATCAACTTTTGATAGATCCTGACCTCCCAGTCGAGATCTCCGATGTTCTTACCACTCTTAAAGTAGCAGGACTGGACATTGAGCAGCTTGGCATGTTAAGTCAATCTGAAGCATATAGGACTATTAAAGACAGGCTATTGAACATCGAATGGCAAGAACTGTGCAGCGAAGCCAATACCATCAGCTCCCCACTTCAATTTAACATCCCAGTCCTACCTGGGAAGCCAGCTTTTTTTCTCACTTACCTAACATGTCCCGAAGTGCGCAGAGCCTATTCACTTGCCAGATGTAATTCCCTCCCCTCTGCACTATTGTCGGGCAGGTTTAATGGAATCCCTTACTCCCAGAGAATCTGTCCATGTCAAACTAATGCCATTGAAATGCATGAACACATCTTCTTTCATTGCCCAATTCACGATGCACTTCGTAAGACATATCTATCCTCGATTCTCGATAGAATGCAAGGGTGGGAAGACTTGGTTAAGCTTAGGTTCCTTCTCTCTATGCAAGTCACCTCTTATTTGGATGAGGTGGCCTTCTTTGCCTCTGAGATTATAGCAGCACGAAGATCTGGGCTTCCCCATTCCCCACCTCATTGGCTTGAGTAGCTAATGCATATATTAGAATCACCGGTTCCGTGTTTGATTTCCCTCCTTGCTGTACCTTATTTTCTCTCGTTGTGTTGTTTTATTTTGTTTTAATGCCAATAAAGGAAAAACAAACTTTAGTTTGACAATATGGGATATTGTGCTTCTGCATCCATAATTCAAAATGCTAGAAATGGTCGGATAATGCTGTGCAGTATCATACGTTATTCCTGATAGGAAGTAGGGAGCCAAGCTTTACCTAGTAAAGGGTGATCTGAATGTTGGTAACACTCATATTAGCATTCATGATAGTCTCCAGTATACCCTCCTGTGCTCACTACCAGTCACCCTAGTCGAAAAACTGCCCTGACAATTGCTTTGTGTTTGGGTGAGAAGCAGTGTTCTCTCTAATTTTTCAAAACCACTGATTGCTTTCAGCTAAAAATATTTTAAATTCAAACTGCTGTGTGAGATTCAAACTTTGACGCAACTTACGCAGCATGTGCTGTTCAATAAAAAGTATTTTTGTGTTGAGTATATTATTAAAATTTATAATAACCTACATCTGTATTATTTCAACATACATTTTCCTGAGAACTAAAGAACTTCTTTTAACCAAGACTTCTAGTAGTATAATTTTTAAACAAAACTATCACAAATTGAATAATTAAATACATTAGTGTTCTGGTTAACATAGACTGACAAAATTTAAACTTGTGTAAGCATAGATCATGTGTTTCTAAACGGTCAAGACTCAGGGCTAAAGAGTCAAGGACAAATGATCAAGAAATACATTAAAGTCTAATTTAAAGACATACCATATTTTTCACTCCATAAGACACACCAGACCATAAGACGCACCTAGTTTTTAGAGGTATGTATGTGTGAAAAAATATTCATACATACATACTGCGATCGGGTCCGAAGGCCTCTGCGGCAGCAGCCGCTGGGAGTCTCCAGGGCCCACTGCCCTCGGCATGTTCCAGGAGCTACTGCAGGGAGGCGCCTTCCAGGCTGGGCTCAGTCTGTGCCCGTGGCATCTGCTCTTCTTTCTCAGGAAGCCCTCCCAACTCTTCAGTGGCCATCTGCTTAAAGGGTAAATGGGAGAGTTGTATGGAATGCAGATATAGCCATCTAATCTGAGTTTGTTCTGGTAGTTTGACACAACTGTCTCTTCTGCTCCATGCAGTGGATGGCATTTATCATGAAGGAAACCCTTGCATTTTCCAACAGTTTAGTTGGATTCTCAGCCAGGAAAATCCTGGCAAACCATTGAAATTTTAGGTTCCTCTCTTGGGAGCTTTCAGTGGAATTATTAACCTCATTAAGAGAGTAATAATCTCACTTACAAGTCTGTATGTGACACATCACCATTGATGGTGTGGAAAGACTGAAGTGAACTACATAGAGGGTTTGACAATGTAAACAACTACAAAGGGTGGAAACTCATCAGAGGGACAACCAACCTGGAAATAATGAGAAATTTCCTAACAGTGAGAGCCAAGCCATTAAACAGTGGAACAGCTTGCCTCCTGATATTGTGGGAGCCCCATCGCTGGAATTTTTCAAGAAGAGATTGGACACCCATCTGTCTGGGATGGCCTGAGGTCTCCTCCCTTGGGCAGTGGGTTGGACTAGAAGACCTTCAAGGTCCCTTCCAACCCTACAATGATTCTATGACGAATAATGCTTATGCAGCCCAGTCTTATCCATAAATTATCATAATTTACTGTTCCATATTGATTGGTTTGTATTTCAGGAAGGAGGTCTCATTTTGTTTATCAGGCGAAATCCAAAGAAACAGAACAAAAAGACAAAAACACATGGCATCTTAAAGACACTTATATGGTAATACCTCAGATAATGAATGCCTCTATTAATAAATAATTCAGATAGTAAACAGAAATTTCTGGAAATAGGGATGTTTTGGATAACAATTTTTTCATAATGCCTTGCAAAAAAGTGTACCCAGCATGCATTGCGCCCCTCGTAGTTTGTGGAGGGGTGGAAGGAGTTAGAGCATTTTTTTTCATGGTGCTTTGGAGCCATTCTGGACTTTTTTTGCTGAGGGATTTGGATCTTTTGGACTTGGAAAGGTACGGAGCTTAGGTTTCCTTGCTTTCTTTTGTTTTTTTGCATTGGTTTCGATTGCACTTCTGGTGTATGTTTTGCAGCTAGGTTTTATTCATCTTTGCACTGCTTTTCATTGCACTTTGGGCGGGAACAGGGTGGGGGTAGTCTTGCTGATTTCTTTTGTCCATGTTTACAATCTTTTCCATTGCTCTGAGGGCAAGAATGGGCTGGTTTTCTCTTTCTGCTTGCGTTTGTCTATGTTTGCATCCCCCCATTGCATTTTTGGCATGAACAGGCTGGGGTAGCCTTGATGCTTTCTTTTCTCCATGTTTGCATTGCACTGCAGGGGGGTGTTCGGGGGGGGCTGTTCTAATACTGCATGCCTTTAAAGTGCACTTTATAAATAGAGGTCTGGGAACACCCCCCCCCCCAGCTTTTTGCCTTTTTTCAGACATCCAGAATGGATTAATCGGTTTCCCATTCATTTCAATGGGAAACCATGTTTCGATAATGATTTTTTCAGGCAACAAATTGACTCACAGAATAATTTAAATTCGTTATCCGAGGTATCAGTGTATTTTAACCTTTGTGGATAAGTCCACTTTGCCAGACATACTGTCAAGAATGCAATGTGAATGAAATATCAGATTCATACCAAATATTCATTGGCTCTAGTACATTTACATGCAAGTAATTAGGCTTACGCTAATTCCTCAGGAGACAGAAATCAGACATCTAGTTGAAGATGCAGTGCAGGAGACAGAAGAGAGAGCAGGGCTGTAGTGAGAAGTTGAAGACTTGGGATACACTTAAAGCTCAAGAGTGAGATAGAAAGAGACTGCTATATGCAATGGTGAATGAAAGTGGCAGAGAAATCCTGTGTGTTCATGTAGAGGATATTGACGGTTTTTACCTTTGAGCCTTATGATGAGAGATGGGCTTCAGCTAGTGTAGAATACAATGACCCAGTTATTAACAGGTACAAGAAGATTCCATCATATTAGTCCTGTTCTGGATGCCCTCTACTGGTTGCTGAGTCACTTCTGCATTGACTTCAAGGTTTTAATGATGACAGTTTGGGACCTCGCTACCTGTTGGAACGGCTTCTCCCAAGAAGTAATGCCTGGGTCACTCGTTCATCACAGGCAGGATATTTGAGGGTGCCCACTCTGAGAGAGGCTTGAAAGGCGTTGACAAGAAACTAGGCCTTCTCGGTGGTTGCCCCTCAACTTTGAAATTGCCTAACTATGGAAATCTATCTCACTCCTACATTGCAAATATTTAAACACCAATTTAAGACCTGGCTTTATGGATTGGCCTTCCCAGAATATGCAGTCAGTGAGAACGCTTAATTATATTCCTTCTTATCCATCTCTGATTTGTTTTTCTTGTTTCTTCTTTCTGATGTCTTACCTGATTTTGGTTTTATTTGTATCCCGGGTCTTCAACTTCTCTGTATATCTTGTGCATTATACTATTGTATTTTTGCTGGTTGATATTTTTGTAATCTGTATTTTTGTTTGTTGTTCATCACCCAGTGTGGCCCTCAGGCCAGATGGGTGCTATACCAACCAACCAACCAACCAACCAACCAACCAACCAACCAACCAACCAACCAATCAACCAATCAAATACATTTTGTTTAATGGTTTTAGTCCTACCTAAGCACAGATTTCTTCCTTTTAGGTTTTGAATGGGAAATTGTTTGGCTATAGATGTTGCCTGTTGCCCCTCAGGGGCATCTTTCTTTCCTTCATTGCCATCTCAGAAGTTGTTCAAGTGAAAAAAAAAACCCTCAGATTTTCTCATTTTTATGTACCAAAAATATCCAGACTTGACAAAAGAAAAATGATAAAAGAAAAAGGGGGTTCAGGACCAATGACCATCTGCTCCTTACTCCAAAACATCCTTTACTCAAAGGAAATTGGAAGTTCCCATTTGGATGCTTTCTGTAATGAGATGTTGTGTTATTTTAATGTTTGACTTCAGTCATTTCTGAATTTGATGTGGCCCTTTTCGGAGGCTTGAAGCTGGCCTCCATGCCCTCAGACCTTGTCCCCTGGCCTTGATTTAGGAAACTGAAGACTGCAACTCACCTTTTGTGTTGATTTGCAATGGAGGATTAAGGTGCAAAATGGAAGCACTAGTGCTTCCTAGGTTATGAGAGGGGATGGGGGGGGCATTGAACTATAACCTGAATGTTTAGGTTTGTTAGGGTAAAGTTTCAACTATAACTTTCTGCTGAAAAATCGAAGCCCTCCCTGCTTTCTGGAATGTCCCAGCTTTTTAAAAACTAGGAGTACAGTGGCCCCCGCCCTTTCACGGTTCATATATTGCGGTCCCGCTATATCGTGGGACCACAGTTTATAAAAAAGGCCCCCTAGGGTAAGGGGGGAAAGTCCTGTTTCAAGGACCTCCCATACTTACTCCAGGACTGGAGCTGCCCCAAACATGACTGTGAGGGCCTTCCTGGGCCTTCTAGAGGCCCCAAAAGGGCCTCCCTGCGAACCAGAAGTGACTTCCAGATCACTGAAAATCATTTCTGAGGCCTCCGAGAGCCTTTCTAGGCCTGTTGGAGGCTTCAGAAATGATTTCTGGTTTACTGGAAATCACTTCCCGTTTGCAGGGAGGCCCTTTTGGGGCCTCCAGAAGGCCCGGGAAGGCTCTCACACGCCCGTTCGGGGTAGGGCCAGGCTGGGGGGGGGGGTAAGTACAAGAGCCCCCAGCTAGGCCCCCCCCCTGGCCTGACTCAACCTGCATCCACATATCGCGGATTTTCAATTATCGCAGATCAGGTCAAGTCCCTAACCCCAGCGATATGCGGGGGGATCACTGGTAATTAAGTTTCAGTGTGAGGGCAAAAACTCTGTCTTGAGCTTTGTTAACAGTCCTTATATGCCAAAATAGCAAGCAGTCAACAACAATACAAACTCTTAGAGATTTACAGTGTCACAAATTGCAAGTGCTTAGTTGTGAGAGGTTCCATATAATACCCATGAGGTTACGTTACAACAAGATTTGGTAGATATAGGAGTGCTACTGGTAATTATTGTATATAATAAAGTTTAGGATAACATGACTATTTTTACAAATGCTTTGTTACTGGCAGGAATATAAAGTTATCTATATAAAATTATGAAGGAGACCTATATGCAGGTAAAGAAAAGCACAGATAGCTGTGCTGGCACAAAATAAATTAGAACCTAGATAGCAAAGTGATAAATTTATAGGCCAAACATAAAGAGCACAAAAGACTTGTAAATGGTCTTCATTGTGGTTATGTCTGCCTCTACTGTATATGTAGTTGTGTTTTTCTGTAGAGCACAAATTTAAGTTTAAAATGAACATAGTTTTTCTTTTTGTCATAGCACTTGATATTCAAATGTCAATTTATTTGGGGTAAAATTGCCAATTAGATTTGCATAGGGATAATAAATCCTCATGATTCTAGTATTTAAAATTAGATACTGTAGTCTCCATTCTCTGTCTTTAGTAGATAATAACAGCAGTAAAATTTAAAATTATATAAGAACTAGTTTTAAAAAGCATTTTGAAGGGTTTTTTGCCACAAGATTTGCAGGACTTATATTTCCTCAAAAGATTTCTTAGCCATGTATAAGTCTAAACTTGTAAAATTCATATTTTGAAATGACTGTTGTTTCCCAAGCCTTAGCAGTATCTTTACTCTGTAATTAGGGGGTTTATACAGTAGATACACAGACGTGATTATTACCAATAGTATGAATAATTCCACCACATGGCTGTCTTGTGGTCAAGTAGTGTCTAGTTACCTGGATGCAGAACAGTTAAAATAAAAAACAAAGCGTCAAAATATGACAGTGTTCCTAAAATACCTTCAAGGCACTGCTTCTGAACAAGTGTGTTTTCCGTCTTTTTAAAATGTGCACAGTGATGACACTTAATTGACAGAAAATCCTTTAAAGTTAAAATTAAAAATATCTTTGGGTACACTAAGAAGATAATATGTAAAAGTATTAGACAACTTTGTTGCTAATGTCACTCTTACCCACCCTGTCTAGCAATGTTAATTCCTCTACAGAGAACGCAAACACTATGCACTGCATTAAGAAGCTATTGTTCAGATATAAGGGAATATACATTATATGGAAATATATTACCTTATAAGCAAGTGTCAGGTGCATCTCAGTCAAGGAGGTTTATCCCAACAATCAGTTCAAAGTTGAACAGATGCCATTTCCCCTTGGTGTCCGGAGTCATCGTTCATTGGTGAACTACTTGTTGTGTTAGGACCATGTGTGCTCACGAGTTAAAATCAAGCCTTGCTGTGGAGGAATAAACCAGGAGGAACCATTCTCCTTAGGGTCTTTACTTAGGATCATTTTTTTCTGAAGCAAAATTGGAGTCCTTCTACTCTGCCTGGCTTAAACCTCAGTGCAATGTTATCATCTGCTGTCTTGCCGATCTCGCAGATAGTTTTTAGGGAGGGTCTTCTTCCTTAAATAAAGCTAGGTACTGTATCAGGAGCATACCAATGACATCCTATATGAGTTATTTGATGACATTTATGGTAATTTCGTGTAGATGTTAAACATCTGGGATGAAGATAATATGGAACCCTGAAAGTTTAATATGCTTGAGATAAGTGGCTATGTCCCAGGGCCACTCTCTGAGAGCTAGACACGGACTTCAAGATATAACATAACATCATTGGTAGTATCTGGAGCCTGTGGTCCAGTGGAGTCAGTAGCTCACCCTATCCAGCTTCCAGGTAAGAGGAATGCATTGATAATTTAGAATTCTGTCTTCCATTAGCAAAGGAGAAAGCTCTGAGATAAGTGGCTGCTGCTTCTCTTCTGCAAAGCCTAACAGGGGAAAAATTAGAAAATATCCTTACTTCAGACTTCTCTGTGTGCCAGAAGATTCAAAAGAGCTCATCATCTTATTTCGGGGCTGGGCTTTCAGTGAAGAGAGCAGGGTAATTCCATATTGTACCTACCATCTGCAAAATTCTATTCTATGTTTACCTCTTGTAAAATCCAGGCATAAAGAGAGGGATGAAGTTCTTGTCCCGGGTGGGGTGGTGGTGGTGGTGGTGGGAAATTGGCGAGCATGGAGTGGATTCTTGCATTTCAGGGAGTTGAATCCTCCCTGGGCCAAAATTGTCATATTATGCCTTTTTTGTCCTCTGATTCTTCAAGGAAAGAAACCCCCATTTGTGAAAGTATTTCTTAAGTGTTTAGGGTCACTAGAGGCTTTTGCTGTGTTATATGTGTTATTTACACAGATATGAAGGTCGAACATGGAAGAAGATATAATTAAATAGATTTGGACATTATAAGTATGTGGTTGGTATCAATGATTCATAGTGCTGGCAGAGTGAAAAGAGTGGTTACTAATGATGATTTAGCAATCCGAGCTCTGAAATCAGCTCTTTGGAATAAATGATGCTCTACAGATGTAAAACTGGTGATTAAAAATATTTCAAAAAGCAAAGCAAAAGCAAAGTGTTCTGCTTATATACCGCCCATACCACTATAAGTAGTCTCTGGGCGGTTTACAATTTTAATTACAGTGTGCAGGCTACACATTGCCCCCCCAGCGAGCTGGGTACTCATTTTACCGACCTCGGAAGGATGGAAGGCTGAGTGAACCTTGAGCCTGTTTCTATTCTTCTATTCTTTCTATTCCTCTATTCTTTCTATTCTTCTATTTCTATTCTTCTATTCTATTCTTTCTATTCTATTCTTCTATTCTTCTATTCTTCTATTCTTCCTTTTTCTATTCTTCTATTCTTTCTATTCTTCTATTCTTTCTATTCTTCCTGAATTTTACTCATTCTGTACCAGATAGTTGTCTGCTTTCCCCCTGTTCTGCTGTTCTTACATATCAAACTAGCTTTTTGAGTGTTTGCATACCTTGCAGTTTTTGAAAATGGCTATAACATTTTACTGTACTTGCAGACCTTCTTAGTGTTGAACACTGTTCTCTTTAAAAAGGAAAACATTGGCCCAGTACTAACACAGGTGGTTGCAGGTAGCTCCTTGAACAGTCATCAGTATTGCATATCTCTGGTAGTCCTGTTCATCACTGAGTTTATGTATTAGTGGGCATAAATGGTCACTCTACCTTTTCTTCCTGTAAAGAAGAAAATATAATTGTGCTGATTTGGGGCCTTTTCATCATTGGATTAAAGTGAAGCACAAAAATTCAAGGGCTCTTGGATTGTGTGTTTGGTACATAATGCACACCAGGAATATCTTAACGTAAAGAGCTGAGAAACATTTATGCACTCTGCTGAGTATTCCTATTATCATCTTAAAGGTTTTAAAACCTCAAGTAAGTACAGAAGGCTCCATGATAACCACAGTGGAAATCCTTGGACTTGACCCTGATCAAGAGACGAATGCCATTTTCTGAAGTTGCATGGATTGCACACACACCCAGGGCCGGATTTAGAAAATGAGGGGCCCTGGGCTACTCCACTTGTGAGGCCCCTTCCAGTCCATCACCCTCATGACTAGAAGAAAAGAGAAGAGTGTTATCAACAAAATTGACTTGAAGCCAAGGATGGTAATGGGTATTTAAAATTCTGCAATTCACAATTTCTCCTCTAAAGGAAATAAAATATTATTGTTAAACCCCATAGTGATTGGAAAAATGAATAAATGTTAACATTAGCACTGAAAAGCTTTTGCAATTACTGAATTCTGTAAACCTTTTGTGGAATAAGCATTAATTTATAGGAAAATGAAGTTGTAGGTCTCTTGCACTAGCTGTATTCAGACCGATGAAGCTGTTTGGATGAACAGCGAAACGTTTCTATCTCTCAAAAAAGAAGTCCAGTAGCCATGACTCAACTCCCAGTTAAACGAACCTGGATGACTGAGAATCTTCACAGACAAGTTGTAATGTTATTCTTTAAAAAAACACTTGAGTTTACAAATTATATTGGGGGTTCCTGCATGCCAGAGGGTTTGTCTGGATGGCCCTTGAGGTCTCTTCCAACTCTTTTATTCTATGATTCTATGACTCTATTGCTTGGGAATTGTAAAATGGGCTTATGTCCCTCTTTAGTAGCTGCCACCACTCATTGACTTCCCTATTCCTTTCTTAAAAGGGTCAGTGAGACCCCTCCAGTTGACTCCCTGGGGTTTGGAGATGAAAAACCCTTAGCTTTATGTTTCTCCTGGAGGGTTGACACCTGCACATTTTTGGACTTTTTCATGATGAGGTTCAGTTACCAACCAGCAGCCTGGCCTCCTGCCTTCTACAGGGAGTTCTGGATCCCTCCCAGGATCCCTTCCCGCTGCTGCCTTCCGTGATCCTCTCACTGCCCGTGGGCAATCTGCAACAAAAGCCTCTTGGATTGCAGGATGACTCCCCATTCCCAGGCTGGCTGGAGCATTTATATCTTCTGACTTCATCCCCCTGACTTTCCCACAATGTTGGCCATAGAAGCATCTGGGATTTGCACACATACCCTAGAATATTGCCCTATTTCCCAGGGTGGGGGTGGCCATTTTAACTAAACTACACAACCTAAATTAAAGCAAACACAAGTTGGAGTCTATTCTGTTACACCCAACAATACAACCCTATAGCACAGCATCAATTTATTATACTGTGTATACCTTTGGCATTTGTGTTGTAGCTATATTGCTGTGTTTTTGAGAATCAGTATAATACATTAGTCAAGAGTGGGGAACCTTTGAATAAAATAAAAAGTTTATTGCTTAAAAAGTTGAATCAATATCATTAACGGTAATGTGTTGAAGTATAAAGAAAAAGAAGAATCTAGTTTAGACCCACTTAAATATGATCACTAATAAAGCTGAATACATGCACACCCGGTTCCTAAGTTTATAAACTCTTAACACTACTTTTTTTTCACAGACACTCTAACAATTCTATCTCTTCTCTAGCCCTATCTGATTCTCTCAGACTGTCTTTCTGTCTTTCCCTTTCTCCAAGTGTAGGTCTTTCTTTAGGTCCCTATCTAACCCTATCTGCCTTATCTTAGATGGTGCCAGATCCTATATGACTCAGACAGTGCTGGGAATTGCCTTAAATACTCTCAGGCCACTTCTCAGACTCTCTCATTGGTCTACAAACCCACCAATTAGTACAGACACTTCCCATGCATTATTAATCACAACAGGTAAACGCCACAGTGATTTGTTGTATTGTGAACTGCCTAGAGAGCGTTTGCATTAGGAGATAGTATAGAAATTACATGGATGGATGGATGGATGGATGGATGGATGGATGGATGGATGGATGGATGGATGGATGGATGGAAGGATGGAAGGATGGATGGATACTTGCACATCCCCTGACTGTAAAACTGGTCTTTGTAGTTAACAATAACTGCATTCGTTTAACTTAAGATTTTACATTTTGGTCATTTAAATGTATATTGGAACTGGTATTAGAAACAATGCACTTAATTCATAATAAAATAGATGTGAACCCTTCATGTTTGTTTTGGAAAGAGGAAAAAAAATCTTGTAAGTGCTTTTTCCCAGCAGTTGCAACGGAAATTTGGTTGCACTATTTCTTGCCTGTTTTTGATGTCCAGAGGAGTGTTGTGAGCTATGGCAGCCCGGGATACAGAATAAGCCCCTAGACCTGCTAAAGTTACTGATTCTATTATAGATGTGTGGTTGAGTAGAGGTAGGAGTGGTTTACTTAAGGCCACATAATACATTCATGGCAGAGTAAGATTGGAACAGGGGGCTTTTGGCTTAGCAACTGCACTGGACCAGCAGTTAAAATCAGTTGCCAATGTGTGCCTTTGAAGACCTGTTCTTTAATTTTAATGCAATAGAAATAGTAAGACAGCAACTCTTTCAGTTTGGTTTGGAAGTTTAAATTCTGTTGGTGTTCTCATGAGACAGATGTCCATATTTCATACATCTGTGGCTATCAGTGGATAGTGTAAATATTTAACTTCTTTTTTTAGCAGACATTAAAGTATAAAACTTGAAATGAAACATCTTAGTAATGGATTGCTTTTAAAGGTGTAAGAACAAAATGCAACCAGTAATCTTTTGAAAGAACTCTTAAGGCAGCATAAATACTACTGGTTCAGTCTTCAAGGGGGAAAATTCTGCAAACCATTAAAATATTTGTGAAACATTATGTGAACTATTGCCTTTGGATATTTGAAAAGCAAAGTAAAGGAGGTTTATTCCAAAATGTGGTTTATTCCACATATGGACCAGGTATGTTTTAAAATGTATGAGTTCAGCGCTCATGAAAGTGAGGGATTCATCAGAGCAGTTGCAGTCTAGCATGATGTGTGTGTGTGTGGGGGGGGGAGTTTCTGTGGAGGTTCCCCTCTTATGTATTTTAGCTTTGCCAAGACACTTTGCACCTGAACTGCAATGCTCAAGCACTTCTAGTAATGAAAAATCTTTTCACCAGAGACTGCCTGAATAAACTTTATATATTATGGCTAGGATTTACAGAGACTGAAAGTAGAATGCGGCTTATGAAGTTATGTTACTTGTATCACATTTTATAAGTTCTTCTAGGGAACATAAGGGAATCTGAAGTCGACATTTGGCTTTTCTAGCTATCCTGCAGGTAACGCAAAGTCGAAGAGGTTGTCTGCACTTGTCTGTGCCTGGGCAACACATGTAGGTGATCTCACAGAAACAATAATAGACTCATCAGTGGCACCGCGTTTCTGAACCTCCCTTTTCAGTGAGCATCAATTGTAAAATAAAATGGAGCAATTTGGTTTCTTTTCGCTAAGGTACCCATTTTAAGGAAGTACAGCATACTTAGGTCAAGGGCGTGAATTTAAGCTGTAAAAAAGTAAATTGGTAAAAGTGATGTTATATAAAAGAACCCTATAAATGCATTCAGAAGTTATTGGAAATCCAAATAGGCCAACAGAACTGGCAAAGATGAATGGAACACCCCCCTTTCAACAGATGGGAGGAATTATGCATAGAATTTAACATCCCCTTTGGATCAGGAAGTACAGTGGTACCTCATTTTAAGAATGCCTCAGTTTAAAAAAAATCGGTTTAAGAATAGAAATCATTGGAAATGGGGATGCCCCTGTTTAAGAATTTTTTTCAGTGGAATGCCCTGGTTTACTGATGTGTGATGTTCACATGGCAATAAAGAATGGGGATGCCTCAGTTTAAGAAAATTTTAAATGGAATACCCTGGTTTGCCTTTTTTCTGACCTCTGGAATAAATTAATTGGTTTTCCATGGATTCCTATGGAAAACCGTGTTTCAGTTTATGAATTTTTCACAATATGAAATGGTTTGGAGAATGAATGAATTACTTAAACTCAGGTTCCACTGTACACAACTCAATAATAGGAAAAGCCAAATATAGTCCAAGCCTATTGCTCTCTTTCAATTGGGGAACTCTCTGGTATGTGAACCGGAAGATGGGTGTATGGATGGATGGGTGGGTGGATGGATGGATGGATGGATGGATGGATGGATGGATGGATGGATGGGTGGGTGGGTGGGTGGATGGATGGATAGTACTCACATATCAGGAAATAAGGTAACCTCCCTGATAGACATGCTGTAGACACAGTATACCTTGATTTCAGCAAAAAACTTATGACTTTATTGCCCCATTATATTCTATTTAGCAAGCTGTTTATGTGCAGCCTGGATACACACTTGATTACAGAATCATATTCAAAGGCTGATGATTAATGGGTCCTTCTCAGACTGGGAAGAGGTGCAATAACTGGTGAGATACCCCAGGGCTGAGTTCTGGGCCCAGTGCTGTAACACATTTTTATTAATGACCTGGAACAGGGATGTAGGTAATGCTAATCAAATCTGTGGATGACACAAAAGTGGTAGAAGTACTAATACCCAAGGAGGCAGGAACAAAATTCAAAAGGCTCTATATAGGCTTGACCACTGGACTGAAAATGGAAGAATGAAATTCAACAGGGATAAATGAAAGTATTATGCCTAGGAAAAAGGAACCAACACACACAGTTACAAGTTGGCGGAATACCTGGATTAGCAATACTAAGGCGGATCTTGGAATTCTTGTAGATCATAAACTGAATATGACCCAACAGTGTGATGTGTCTACAAAAAAAATCAAATGCTCTTTTAGGATGCATTAATAGAAGTATAATTTCCAAATACTGTGAGGTACCCATCCCCCTCTATTCAGCGCTGGTTAGGCCTTGCTTTGAGTATTGGCTTAGCATTTACAATCTGTAAAAATCACTGTGATTTCTGACACACACATTTGTATTCATATTTTCTATGAGTTTCTGCTAATGTTTGCATTTTGTATGCTTTCACTTGATGTTTACCAAAATGCACATGGAGGCAACCATACAGAATACCTACATACATTTTGTGTATACAGTTCTCCTGTGTACAGTTTTCATAATGTGCATTTTTTATTAAATTTGTTTAGTAAGTATCACAATATTTGTGGAAGTGTGAGAGCTTTCCATTCTAACAATGAGGAAATAATTTTAACAATTTCAGTTCTAGTATTTTCAGAAGTGTTATAGTTTTCTCTCTTTTTAATTGGTTTATAATATTAAAACTAGGTGTTTATGACTTAGTATTTTGGATAGTTTCTGTTATTTTGCTATAGACAGAATGGTTCTTTTAATTTATAGATATAATATTTATAAATGTGAGCAGGAGACTAGTTCATTATTTCAGGAAATACCTAAATGTATCTTTCTCTTGCCACGTTGCATATGCATGTGTGTGGCCATAAAGATGTTTTTGAAATTGTTAGAGGAAGCATATTATTTCTTAGCGTTTCTACACATGGGTGGCCACTTCCTTGGTATTTTAAGTGTGAGCCACACTCATTCATTTCTATATAGCTTTATTATTTATAACTTCTTCCTGAAGGTAATAGTTTTCATTATAGATTTTGTTTTTTGTTTTTTGTTTTATAAAAATTAGTTTTGAGGATTCTGAATGCTTTTTTACTACATGGTGTCAACATTCTGTTGGAATTTATTGAGAGACTAACACGTAGGTCAGTAACACAGTAAGTAAATCTTTGGTGCTTCTCGAACATAGAGAGTTGTGAACCCTTTCTCTCTCTGTTTCGTTTGACTTTTGACTCCTTGTGCACCAAGGCATCCAACATCAGTGTGTCCCACAGTGACCACAGCTTCTGGACCAACAGCTACCCTGTGCTTCTGTGTTGTCTGGGTCATTTATGCCAGTGCTCCCCAACCTTTTTGTCCCCGCGGACCGGGAAATTTTTGAAAAATTTTCTGTGGCCCGGGGGTGGGGGTGGGGAGGGGGGGATAATGCAAAAGGGGGGTCTGGCGGGGAGGCAAAAGGGGGGGTGAAAGCAAAGGATGGGAGGGAAGGAGGAGGGGGAGGCACGAGAGCAGCGGCGGCGGCACTTACCGGCTTGGGGCGTCGGGCGTGCCACTCACACACACACACACACACACGGCGGGGGTGGGGGGGGAACCCGGGGCTCCTGGGCAGGCGGGCCCCCGCCTCCTCCTCCGGCGCCGGGAGCCGCGTGCGGGTCTCGTTGCTGGCGCCCTGCTTGCTCCTGCTGCTGCCGCCGCCGCCGCCGTGGGCCTCCCCCTCCGCCGGGGAAAGCGAGCGGGGCGCCAGCAGCAAGACCCACGCGCGGCTCCTGGCCCCGGCGCCCCGCGCGCGGCACCCGCCCGGCCGTGCCGGGAAGCGCCCTCGCGGCACCGACGAGCCGCCGCCGCCTCCTCCTGTTCCTCCTCCTCCTCCTCCTCCTCCTCCTCCCGCCGCCGCCAGAGGAGCAGCAGCAGCCACCCCCCCGCAATCGCCCCCCCCGCCGCCGCCGCCATCGCCCCCGTCCCGCCGCTGCCGCCACCACCCCTCCGCAATTGCCCTCGCTGCTGCTCCTCCGGCAGCGGCGGGAGGAGGAGGAGGAGGAGGAGGAACCGGAGCAGGAGCAGGAGGCGGCGGCGGCGTGGGGCGCGGGGGTGGCTGGCTGCTGCTGCTCCTCCGGCGGCGGCGGCGGGGAGGAGGAGGAGGAGGAGGAGGAGGAACAGGAGGCGGCGGCGGCGGCTCGTCGGTGCCGCGAGGGCGCTTCCCGGCATGGCCGGGCGGGTGCCGCGCGCGGGGCGCCGGGGCCAGGAGCCGCGCGCGGGTCTCGCTGCTGGCGCCCCGCTTCCTTTCCCCGGCGGAGGAGGAGGTGCACAGCGGCGGCGGCAGCAGGAGCAAGCAGGGCGCCAGCAGCGAGACCCGCACGCGGCTCCCGGCGCCGGAGGAGGAGGCGGGGGCCCGCCTGCTCAGGAGCCCCGGGTTCCCCCCCACCCCGCCCGTGTGTGTGGGGGGGGAGTGGCACGCCCAACGCCCCAAACCGGTGAGTGCCGCCGCCGCCAACGCCGCCGCGTCCCTCCTGGCGGAGCCCAAGCGGCCGCCGCCAACGCCGCCGGGGCGCCAGCGTTTGGGGGCGGAGTCGCCGGCTGGCCGGCCTGGGAGGAGGGGAGGGGAGGGGAGGAGGGAGGCAAAGGCGGCGGCGGCGGCGGCGGCTCCTCCTGCGCTCCTCCAGCCTTCCTCCTCCACCGGCCGCCCGCGGGAGAGAAGAGGAGGAGGAGGAGGGCGGCGGAGGAAAAGGGGAGGAGCCTCCCCGGCCTCCCCAGGCGGCCCGGTGCCGACCGGTCCACGGACCGGCACCGGTCCGCGGACCGGGGGTTGGGGACCACCGATTTATGCCATCAGATGTCAATAGCATCTTGGTCATTATTTTTCTTGATATTACAACCCACCCATTTAGTGCAAAAGCCACTGTTCTGGGCGGGTTCCAGAACTTAACATGATTTTTTATGAATAACACATGAATTGTTATTCATTATATATTTTATGAAAAACACATGAATTGTGTGTGTGTGTGTGTGTGTGTGTGTGTGTGTGTGTGTGTGTGTGCACGTGCATGTAAACATGAATAAATAACACATAATTTTTTAAATTAACAGATAAAACAAAAAACACCTTATAATACTATTTTTTCTTTGTATAATATCTTTATCTTTTCTTTATTTCTCCCATCTGTATATATTTTTAATATATTGGCTGCTGCCCAGAATTTACAGAATTTGGACCATGTTACATTAAAATACGAAAGTTAATTTTTAAGGTGCTACATGTTTTGTGTCTTTTGTGTCTTTTGTTTTCTTATATTTTTCTTTGAAATGTTGCATAGTCACTGTTTTGATTTGTTTTTAAAATGGCAGCATATCAACATTTTTTGATGGAAGACTGTGGGCTGGTAGGATGTGGAAGAATCTTTGGAGTTTTTTAACCGATTAATTTTCTTTTGTGTCTCCTGGTGTTGTAAGCCAATCGCATGACTGGAAGGTAGTCTGTGTTTTCTCTACTATAGTGACAACAGTCACAAAATGGAGCCCAATACTGTTGCAAAAGACCATTGAGTGGCACCATGGATGACTTGGAAATGACTCATAAATCCATTTTAACCTGCATTATTATTTACAGTTATAATGCAACTACTGTTTCCAACATTTTGTACCTGTTTTTTTTTTTTTTCTTACTTGAATTGTAGCTTGATGAGTGGCGTAAGTGCTTGCCGTATTTGTCTTGCACAGGGTCATCTGATACTTGGTGCACTGTGACATTAACTCATGCAGAGAATATAATAAAACAGATGAGCAGAAACAGTAGGGGACAAGTATGTGATAGTAGGTATAGGCCTGTCTTTACTCTGGTCAATATCTGCACTGTTCTCGGGTGAGCTGGCCTCCAAGACAGGCAGACTGTGGCACAAAACAAGGCCAGTCAAAGGAGTTCAGAATGGGAGGAAAAGCAGTCATCGGACTAGCAAACAGAATCCTATGGAGACCCCAAGGGCAAGCTCCAAGAGCAATGCAGAGTCAAGCCAGCCCAGTGGTGTGGGGAAATAAATTGCAAGAGCCCAAAGTGTCAGGAAATTAAGAAACCATGCATGGCAAGGAATCGGAATGCACAGGATACAGGGTACGGAGCAAAAAGAGACTTAAGTCAAAGAGAGAACCCGAGCCCCTCTCCTGGGAGCTTCTCTCTCAACTTGTGCCTTTATTCTGCAGCATTCTCATGATATGAGCATTAGTCCAACTTCCTTGTTTAGCTCACACATTGGGGTACCCTTTTTGTGCAGGGTGATTTAAGCTCCTGGACCACGGAGAATCCATCAGAATCCATCAGTTCCTTTCCTCTGTCACAGTCAGGATATTCCAGTCATCCTTAACAGAGGACTTGTCTAGCAAGTAGAGATGGGCACGACTTAGCAGAATTCCCGTTTCCGTTTCTGTTACTCGTTTCCGTTACTGAACGGAAACGGTAATGATAATTACTCCGCCAGAATTCGAACTCGAACCGACTAAAGAAAAATTGGGTCTGATTTGTCGTTGTCGTTCCTGGCATCGCGCGATTGCGCGATGCCAAGCGGCACAGAAAAAAGTTTTTAAAAGTTAAAAAAAAACAACCCGATTCCCGGCCAAAAAAGCAGGCGAAAACTGTCTGAGGGCACCTACCAGGCCAGAAGGGTGTTTTATTTGGGGGGGGTCCCCCCCTCTCCTTGGCTACTAGTGCTACTGCTGCGCTGCTGGTACCAGGCGGGGGGGGGCATCGTCTCGTCGGCCTTTGCCATGCGGTAAATCGTGGCCCAAAAACCCACCTAAGCACCACAGAAACATGCGAAAATTAGCTATTTTAAACGCTTGAATTTTTACAGTAGCAGCAGTGGGTTTGTCTTGCCAAAAGACGTCTCCGTTGATTTTATTTTATTTTTTTCTTAATTTATTTTTTTACACCTGCGCAATGATGGGCTGGCCATGGGAGTGGACCATGCAAATTTTCGGAGCCATTCCACCAATCGCATGGCCAGGTTTTGACTGACACTTCTGGATGTGCAAGAGGGCATAAAAAGCCGAGGCACTCCCAGAAGAGTCGCAGTCTGGGCTTGGATCTTGGTGGAGGAGGGTGGTCAGTCAGGGCTGGATTGCTGCGCTCAGTCTAGTTTCGATTTCGCGGTCGCAGTCGCGGTCGCGTTAGGCAGGGAGGGAATTGAATTGAATTTTTCGGAAAAAATTATAATTTCTTTCATTCCTTGTGGGGAATAGCAATGCAGAGTTTATTCTTTTTTGTGTTCTGCATTTTGGAGGAAGATTTCCTTTTTTCATTTGCTTATATTTGCTTCAAGGGGGAGGGAAGGGGAGGTGCTGCGGATTTATTTTGAAAATATATTATTTTATACTACCATACCATTTCTTTTCTATCCCAATTTCCCACCAAGTTCACATTTACTTGGCCAAGGTCCTTTTACCCTGCGCCTACAGCTTTGCTGCTGTGGCGATTGGGGTTTGGGAAGGGAATCAGGCAACCCTACCCTACCCTAGTAGCAGTTTATACTTTTATACTACCATTTATTTTCTATTTTCTAAAGTAGTGGCAACTTGCAAGCAACATCCAAGGTCCAGTACTAGTGCTTAGAGGGGGAGGTTGGAGGCTGTGGATTAAATTATAGAGTACAGACTGAGTAGGCAGAGTTCCCCTCGCCAACCAGTGCACTCAAAGTTCTCAAACACATTTGTTGGCATTTGGCAACAAGGCAAGGGCACCCTCCTCTATAGAAAATTTTACAATTACATTTTGCTTACTTATACTTATTCTTTCACTTGTCCAACACCTCATTCATTTATTTGCAGTCAGGCACTCAAACAAACATATTTGTTGAAGGGCACCCACCCACCTCTATAGAATATTTTTTTACAATTACATCTTTGAAGTTACAGTTCTCTTAGTTACACTTGCCCTGTGCATTGTGAAAGTTGGGTGCTGCCACCAGATTTGGCACACCCCTAGCTTGCTTCTATTAGCTTGGGTGTTGGCCTGTTGTGAGTCAATCTCACTCATTTACTTGGCAGTCTACATATACAATCCAATTACATATTTGAAGAAGTTACAGTTCTCGCAATTACACTTGCCCTGTGCATTGTGAAAGTTGGGTGCTGCCACCAGATTTGGCACACCCCTAGCTTGCTTCTATTAGCTTGGGTGTTGGCCTGTTGTGAGTCAATCTCACTCATTTACTTGGCAGTCTACAATTACATACACAATCCAATTACATCTTTGAAGAAGTTACAGTTCTTTTAGGTACAGTTGCCCTGTGCATTGTGAAAGTTGGGTGCTGCCACCAGATTTGGCACACCCCTAACTTGCTTCTATTAGCTTGGGTTTTAGCCTGTTGTGAGTCAATCTCTCTCATTTACTTGGCAGTCTACAATTACATACACAATCCAATTACATCTTTGAAGAAGTTACAGTTCTCTTAGTTACACTTGCCCTGTGCATTGTGAAAGTTGGGTGCTGCCACCAGATTTGGCACACCCCTACCTTGCTTCTATTAGCTTGGGTGTTGGGCTGTTGTTGTCAGTCAATCTCTCTCATTTACTTGGCAGTCTACATACACAATAATTACATCTTTGACACACAGTTCCAAGTTACATCTGTGAATTGTGAAAGTTGGGTGCTGCACCAGATTTGGCACACCCCTACCTTGCTTCTATTAGCTTGGGTGTTGTGCTGTTCTTGTGACTCAATCTCACTTATACATTCCCTGGTCTGAGCAAAGAGATCTTTGAGAAAAATTCTCTTAGGACACTTGCCCTGGCACAGCAAGAAGGCTGCCACCAGATTTGGCACCCCCACTAAGATTCTATTAGGGCACGTTTTGGCCTGTTGTGAGTCAGGAACTATTTACTTGGCAGTGACATACACAATCAAATTACATCCCAAGAAGCAGTGCCAGTGGCACAAGCAGTCACTGTGAATCGTCTGTCACCGAGGGTTCTCGGATCAGGCGTACCAAATCCCATGGCACCTAAAGTACTTTAATCAGGAAGAAGACAAGGGTCTCTGAGTCTCACCCATGGCATCAGAATCAGAATCGGGCTCCCCAGTTCCCTCTAACATGCCAGATTTCGGAGGCACCTTTCGGCAGGGACAGATTTAAGACAGCCTCCAGCCTGCTGGAAGGAGCAGCCCTCTTTCCATTCAAGAACTACCACCTTTGTGGGGGGCAGTAGTTTTCCGACGTACTTTCTTTAGGCAGGGGGGAGGCCCAGACCCCGGGCACCCCCACAAGAGCAGCGGCAGGCCCTCAGAAACCGAAGGCATAGTTACACTTTTCTGTAAGCCATGCGGGTCCATCGATGGGAGCATTTTCCCAGGCTCCAAAGACCCTGTGGAAAAATCGCAAAGAAATCAGTGTGCAAAATATGCGGGGTGGTGTTGCGCAGGGGAGGAAATCCCCCGAGATACCTCCCTCCCGCAAGTGGTCCCGCAGCCACCTGATGAGGAAGAAGCACCCTGGGACTCGCCTGGATTCTTCTGACTCGGCCCTCTGTCCTCAGTACCGGAGAAAAGAGAGATCATGGAAGAAGGGCTTGGGAAAGCCTCTTCGCCAACGCTCCGCTAGTGAGAGTGGGCCAATCTCTGGCAGGCCACTCTGCAGGACCATACCATGGCTATTGGGTGGGAGTATGGCAGGGCACGCGAAATAGGGGTATCCGAACAGGTGCTCACCGGAGTCTCGAGTGAAGCACGCGTGAAAGCGTGGCCATGAACGGGTTGCCCCTCTCCTTTGAAGAGTACCATGATACCAGGCTTCAGGCACCTGAATGAAGCACCAGTGGCCGTCCCTCGGTACAAGCCTCCATCCCCACCGTACCTTCAGCAGGCGGCCGCTTCCCTCCCTTTATGAGTCTCGGTCAGGGACAGGATGCCGGCCCTGCTGCCCTCTGGCGGCCTCTTCGGACCGTACCCGTTCTCCACTTCCCTTTCCCGACCTTTGGACCGGTGGGCATACAAACAGGACCCTTTTGGCCTCTCTCTGATTGGTATCATTGGTGGCAACGGAACCGAGTCCATGGAGCCCCCCGCGACATCTCGCATGAACAAGCTGCAGGGGATGCCACTCGGCAGCACCCCAACCCTCTATCTCCATCGGACTGGACTCCTCCTCTACAGCAAAGCATTCGGAGGACAATGGCCACCGTGAACGAGCTGCAACACCTGATTCTAATGTGGCAGGTGAAAGTCCTCAAGACAGCAATGCCATCGAACTACTCGGGGTTTATCCGAGGGGCACGGTCCCTCAACATCCCGGTCCACCATCCTACTGGTCAGTACTGACCATGTTTTTAACAAATCTCCTCGGACGCGGTTGCCCATTTGGGGCATCCTGCCCTCCATCCTTGATATGGCCAAGGACTCCATCTAGAAAATCCCCTCTTGCCCAAGTCTAGGAAATTAGAGGGTGCTACAGAGTCTCCTGGAGTGAGGGGCACCCTTCAGATTAAGGCCTTGCTGGACCCAACTCTGTGATTGTGGGGCACTTCACAGCTCCAGTCAAAGTCATCTCAGGATTCCCATTCCCCCTACCAAGGAAGGGAGGAAGATTGATACTATGGCGCGAAAGACTCCACCTTGGCTGATCCTTCAAAATAGCCAATGGAACCAGTCGGTGACGGGAGCCTCAAGCGCCTCCTCAACCGTGCCAAAGCTGCCTTGGACTCCGCAGGTGAATACGCCAAGAGTACCGCTATGCCACCCCAGATCCTGTCCATGCAGCTCAACAGATGAGATCAGGCCGATTGTGTATGTAATTGTAGACTGCTAAATGAGTGAGATGGACTCACAACAGGCCAACACCAAGCTAATAGAAGCAAGCTAGGGGTGTGCCAAATCTGGTGGCAGCACCCACGTTCCCAATCACAGGGCAAGTGTAACTGAGAGAAGCCCGGGCTTACCTGTAATGGTGGTTCAAGTGTCCTCCGCCAATCCACAGACCAGTACCCGCCCGCCTCCCCTCGTGTCAATCTGTCCCCTGGGGGCAGGGCCTCTGGGGGCTTCCTCACGACGGCGTGTGTAGAGGGAACGGGGCGTTTAGGCGGGCCCCCAAGAAGGGCATGGGGTGAGGGGAGGAGACTAATGATTCTGCTTCCCTGCTTAGAAGTGCTTCCGGTGCCATCGCTCGCGTCGCGACCGAGAACCCTGTGGTGTGGAATCCTGGAAGACGGAGCGATGCCGTCAAGTCAGGGCTCTCTCCGATGAGGGCCAGGCGTTTCAGAGGGCGCACGGAAGCCAGAGCGATGCAGAAGAGGAGTCCTCGCAAGGATCCTCATCCTTCTGTACTCCAGGAGCGTACATCCAGAGACCAGGTTCCTTACCAGCAGCCAACTACCTGGCCTCTGCCCTAGCCATGGCAGTCTCCTCCTCAGTGGAGGCAAGGGAGGAAGAAGAACCGGACCCCGCTCAGACCATGGTGAAGGAGTACATGGCCGAGCCCCTCCAACCCCTCACCTCGGACCCACTCTACTACTGGGCCAGAAAGGCAGACCTCTGGCCTGCTCTTTCGACTCTGGCATTGGACCTCTTGTCCATCCCACCCACCAGTGTCCAGAGTGAGCGTGTCTTCTCCCAAATGGGAGATGTCCTGAGGCCGCGCCGCTGTCTCCTGGACCCAGAGATGGTGGAAAGGTTGACTTTCATCCGCTTCAACCTTTCCACTTTGGGATTACCCCAACACTCCAAGACCTAAGTTCCTACCTGTAACCTAACTTCCTGCCTGCAATCCTCCCTGCCCGCCTGCAAGCCTGCCTGCCTCCCTACAAGCCTGTGCCTGCCTGGCCCTGTGACTACCTGCCGAGTGCCTAACAAACTGCCTGCCTGCCTGCCTGCCTTCCTGTATTCTTCTCACACACACACGCACAATTGAAGGGTGCTATTAGTGGCCCAATTTTTCTAGCCCTTGCCTGTCTCCAAACCCGGCAGGGCCACTCAAAGTGTCATTGGAAAGGGTCTGACTGTATTGGCCCAATTTTTCTAGCCCTTGTCTGTCTCCAAACCAGGCAGGGCCACTCAAAGTGTCATTGGAAAGCGTCTGACTGTATTGGCCCAATTTTTCTAGCCCTTGCCTGACTCCAAATCAGGCAGGACCACTCAAAGTGTCATTGGAAAGGGTCTGTCTGTATTGGCCCAATTTCCCCCCGTTGTCCAATTGGCTGGTCTGAGTGAGACCCCAAAACCTGCCTTCCTTGTTGCTTCCCTCCCTTCCCTGGGGTTGTGGGGGCCAATCTGCTTAAAAAGTGGTCAGGAAGCACTTTACTACAACAACCTACCTCAAAGACTGAGTAGCTGGGGGCTAGCTCTCCTCCTTACAGTGTTAAAGAAGTAGCCCAGTTCTCCTGCTTTCACTCTGTCTCCTTGGTTGCCAAAAAGTGGTCTCCCGGGGTGGCGAGAGAACCTCTGCCTCCCGAGGCAGAAGCAATCACTGTGACTCACTTAGAAGGACAGTTTACTGGCGATCTCAGGCCATTCTGCTCCTTGGGGTACTGGAGCTCGCAATGATCCTCCCCTGCTCGGGCCCTGTGGACTAAGAGGCCTTTAGGTCTCTTTGCCACTCTTTCCTCTGGGCTGTAATGCACTGTGGCTCACTTAGAAGGCCAATTTACTGGCATGCGTACTCAGGCCATTCAGCCACTTTGTGTACTGGAGCTGGGCTGCCAGACTGAGTCTGTGCAGGAAGGGCGACTGTGTTCCATTTGCGGCAAACCACTGTGGCTCACGAAGAAGGGCATTTTCCTGGCGTCCTCCTCAGGCCATTCAACCACGTTGGAGAACTGGAGCTTCCTGGCAATGATGCTCCCCTACTCAGTCCCTGTGGCCTCAGACTCAGGCTATGTGGCCTCCTCCAGGCAATCTTTCCTCTGGGCTGCAAGACACTGTGGCTCACTGAGAAGGGATGACTGCTTAAACATTTATAATCATTTCTGCCCAAACCCCGGAACAAAGGCTTCCGGACAAGAAAACTTACTGGCTGCAATTCTAGGTTGTGGTTGATGAATGATGACAGCACTGTGGCTCATGAAGAAGGGAAGAGTAGTTGTGTGCCAGGCCAGCACTCCATTACAACAATTTATGTTCCAGGCTTGGCTCTTGGAGTTGTGTGGGAGCTGTGATTCACTTAGAAGGGAAGGGTAGTAGATTTCTGGGCCGGCAGTTAGCAGTCTACCAGCACACAGCTGGGAAGGAAGAGTCAGACTCAGAATCTGGCTTGCTGTCCTTTCGGCAGCCGGTGTGGTCTAAGACTCAGACTCAATCAACCTCTGTCTTCTCCCTGTCTGCCTGTCAGGCTCCAGGCACTCCCGGCTTAGAGGAGGCCTTCTAGGCGCTTCGCCTTCAGCCTAACAGCATGGTTCAGTCAGTGCTTCAAGTTCAGCCTCCGAGCCGACATGCGCCCTGTGAGTTTGTAATTCACACAGGCCTAGCTCTTTTTCCTCCGCCACTCTTTCCACTTGGCTGCCAACTGTGGCTCACGAAGAAGGGCATTTTCCTGGCCGTTGAAACAAAGGGTTTCCCTTCCGGAAGGAGAAGATTTTTGGGTACTGTGTGACCCTAGAAACAAAGGGGATCCCTTGCAAAAGGAGTAGACTTTAGGGTTAGGCCACTAGTCTTTGTGGCACTCAGACTCAGCCCTTTTGGGCTCCCCTACTCTGTCCTCTGGGCTGCAAGACACTGTGGCTCACTAAGAAGGGCTGGCTGACTGGGCTCACGTTCGCAGGTCGTGTGGTGCCAGACCAGACTCAAGGTGAGTGTCCTCCGCCATTCTGTCCTCTGGGCTGCCAAACACTGTGACCCACTGAGAAGGGCATTGTGCTTGTGTGCTAGAAAACAGCCGTGGGCCCGTGATTAGGCAGAACTCTGCCTTGCTCTCCTCAAGTGGCTTGCGCAGACACCGCATGCGAAAGCACCCTTGGACTCTACTCTGCCTGGGACAGTGACAGGCCTCTGCAGGAAGTAGTGCCGCTGTATGGGAGTGTTGTCAGCCTCTGGACCGCTACTTAGTCTTCAGTGGGCTGCCATTCACTGTGGCTCACTAAGTAGTACAAGTTACTGCCATGCTGGTGGCACAGACTGTCACCATTTACAATTTCAAATGGTAGAGTTTGCCTGAGAGTTCCAGGCTTGGCTCTTAGAGTCGTAGGAACTGATTCACTAGTACGAAGGGCATGCTAGTGGCTCTCTGTGGTTCTCAGGCCTACTGTCTTCCGTGGGCTGCAAAGCTATGTCACTCACTGAGAAGGGAACATGGCTGTGCTGGCCTGCTAGGAGTTTACCGGGCAAAGCAGCACACAGCTGTGTAGGAAGACCCTCTGGCTTGCAGTCCTTTTTTCAGACTGCACTCAGGACTCAGAGTCATACACCATGTGGGCTGAGCTTTTCCACTGGGCTGCCAACTGTGGCTCACGAAGAGGGGAAGCATACCTGCGTAATCGTATCCGTATGCGTACGGAGGATTGTCGGAAGGGTCCAGCCTTGGTCCTTGTTGGTGGATACTACTCAGAGTCACTGACTGTGAGTCTGTCGAGGAAGGGCTACTGACCGAGTTCCATTGGCTGCAAAGCAAACCACTGTGGCTCACAAAGAAGGGCATTTTCATGGCGTCCTCAAGCCATTCAGCCACGCTGGGCAACTGGAGCTTCCTGAGTGGCTGGCAATGATCCTCCCCTACTCAGGCCCTGTGGCCTAGGCTCAGACTCAGGCCTGTGGGTCTGCCACTATTTCCTCTGGGCTGCAATACATGACTGTGGCTCACTAAGAAGGAAAGAAACTTGTGTGTGTGCCAGCACTCCAGTAGAACAGTTCACCAGAAAGTTCCAGCAGGTTGGTTCCTGTCTGTGTGACTCATTAAGAAGGGCATTGCCATAGCCTATTGGCAGTTTGCCAGTAAGCACATGCGAAGGAAGAGTCAGACAGAACTCTCCCAGTCCTCCCTTCCTGTCCTTTTGGCAGCCTCAGACTCAGGCTATGTGGCCTCTGCAGCTCTGTCCTCTGGGCTGCAAGACACTGTGCTGTGGCTCACTGAGAAGGGCTGGCTGACTGTCTTTGTGTGACCACCCACCCAATGAAGTGTTTGCCTTGGAAAAGGACTGAGTTTGGAGGCACTTTAGGCACTGCTGCCGTTGAAACAAAGGGTTTCCCTTGCGGAAGGAGTAGATTTTTGGGTACTGTGTGACCCTAGAAACAAGGGTTCCCTTGCAAAAGGAGTAGACTTTAGGCTTCGGCCACTAGTCTTTGTGCCACTCAGACTCAGCCCTTTGGGTCTCTGTCTGCCCCTCTGCCCTCTGGGCCTCAATTCACTGTGGCTCACTGAGAAGAAGGGCTGGCTACTGTGGGCTCACGTTCGCATTGCAGGCAGTGTGGTGCCAGACCAGACTCAAGGTGATTGGCCTCCTCCGCCACTCTGTCCTCTGGGCTGCAAGACACTGTGACCCAAGGACAATGGCATTTTACTTCCAGTCAGGCCATTCAGCTCCTTCCTTTTTATACTGGAGCTGGCAATGAGCCTCCCGCACTCTGGCTCTGTGCTGTGGTGGTCTGTCTCATACTCTGCCTTGTGGCCTGGCCGGAGTGGCCGGCCGCACTTACTCTGGCCTTATGGACGCGTCGCCCATAGATAGTCCTCCTTGTATAGCCTAGTGGGCTGGGCTGTGGGCTGTAAAACTTAAGTCAGAGCAACCCAGAGCCCTATCCCATTCCCATCCCTACCAAAACTATTCCTGTAGCTACTAGCTAGGTAGCTAGTAGCTAGCTATTATATATAACCCTCAGGCTCTAACTGCTAATGATGACCAGCAGGGTTGCATTGGCTTTGGCTTAATTGCTTGTCCTTAGGTGTGTGTGACTGTGAACTGAAACCAGAAGGACCTTGGAGATGGGGGGCCAATTTGAGAGGAGTAGAGTAGACCCCCCTCATCCAGATTTGGGGAGGAACGGAATGTCTGTTTCTCCTGCTGCCTCAGAGAGGTGGAGGGGAGATGGGATGGATTCAAAACCAAACAACAAAAAAGTATAACAAACAGGCACGTCAGCCAGACCAAGTAGGGTGGCTGGCCGGTTCAGCATCAGCACAGCAGATTCCTCAGCAGCAGAGCACAGCAGACCAAGAGAAAAATAAAGAAATGCATGCAATGCATTGCATTGCATCATTTGCATGCATTCTTTCTGCCCCACTTTGTTTGCTTAGGTTAGGATGCACCACTACTAGCCTTGTTGTGCAGCAGCAAGTCCATCAACCAGGCCAGTTTAAACTGTTTTTCGCCTGCTCATTTGCGGGACCCGCCCGCGCCCGCCCGCGCGCCCGCCCGCCCCTCCCCCTGCTGCTGCCGCCGCCCACCCATGGACCCCCGCCAAAGCCGCCCGCGCTGCGCCCGCAGCTCCCCGCCCCCGCAAGTCTCGGTCGGATGTGAAATTGCGCGAAATCGTGGTAGAAACGACAAACGAAAAAACAAAAACCGGAACGACTAATTTTTGCGAATTTTCGCGAAAAACGGAAACGAGCCGAAACGGACCTGCCCCGAAAAACGACAACTCAAAAAAAAATTCCTAGTCGTGCCCATCTCTACTAGCAAGTATGGAACAGTAGGAGAAAGCTCTTCCTTTTGATGGATAGCAGTTTTTATAGTTTGATTCAACATATTTTAAAATAGAGCTGTTGTCCATTTTCTGCTGTAAACAGTGCTTGTTGGAGTTCTCAATGAAACGAAAAATTAAACCAGATGCCCTGTTATATAGCATTAATGTAATGTTAACTAGACCATAGCTAATACATATTTTTATAATATTTTATTGAATTTTTCTAAACCTAAAACAAATATATTGTTTGCGTGTTGCCGTGTTACATAGTCAGTATACAAAAATTTCCCCAGTATTTTGGCCCAAGTGTTTGAAATATTCCAAATTTACATATTTCTTTTCCATCATTATATTCATTGTTACTTATCTCTGTCTTCATCTAGTACAGGGAATGAAAATAACAAAGTACAATATTAAGCTAGCCTATTTAATCTTAACCATGTCAATAATTCTTCATTTTACTAAGCAGCTTAAAATCTATTTGCTTAGCTCAGTATATGTTAGGCATACATTTATATCTTTCATCTAATACAAAAAGTCAAGATAGCAAATTTGACTTTTAAGATATCCTGTCTAATCTACAAAAATTAGTAAATAATAAGCATATTCAACCTATTATATTTTATGTATTCACCTATATTCTATCAAATTTCAAGTGCTCTACCAGTATGTCTGAGATTAATACTTAATGTACTATTAAAGAAAAAGTTATATTTTGGTGTTTCAGTTTCATAATGCATATGATAATTTATATTCTTGGCTTATTTATTTATTTATTTATTTATTTATTTATTTATTTATTTATTTATTTATTTATTATAATACTTATATACCGCCCGTCTTCCCGAAGGAATTCCGGGCGGTTCACAACACACTCTTGGATGTCTAACAGATTAACATTTCAAGCTGATAAACTCACTTCCCCTTTCCATTTTCACATCTTAATATTCATTTAACATTTTAAGGATGGTCCAAATACAAAAGCAAATTTCTGCATTAGAGAGGCCTATTTCGTTTGGCAAATATTAAATTAGCTTAACAATAGTCTTAACTGGTCTGTTACAGTAAACATTTCCATTCACCGTTTTCCATGTCATTGCAGTCCATTATCCAATAATAGCCAATGGTTGTGTGTCTCCAATACACCACACAAACAGGGCTTCAAAGGCACACCATCATCGGCCAAACCTCTGAACACAAAACCAGACCTTCTAAGTCAGGGGTGCCCAAACTTTTTGTAAGGAGGGTCATATTTGGTGGCTGAGAATGTGTCAGGGGCCGGTTGCTTCCCGACCCTGCCACCCCACTGAAAGCCCCACCCACTGACCTATAAGCCCCACCCACTGACCCCTTGCAACCCCACCCGCAGGAAGGAACACGGGGACCAAGGAAGGGAGGGAGGGAGGTGGAAACCAAGAGAGGAAGGAAGGAAGGTGGGGAACAAAGAAGGGAGGGAGGGAGGGAGGGAGTTGGGGACCAAGGGAGGGAGAAAAGAAGGAAGGTGGGGACCAAAGGAAGCACAGGGAGCCATGGCCACAGGTCGCCCCTTGGAAGAGGCGATCTATGTGACCTTACACCCCCCAAGCTCCCCAGCAGTGGTGATGGCTCGCCCGCTAGCCCACCCCAAAGCTCCTTGGTGGTGGCAGAGGCCCGCTGGCCTGCCCACCCCCACACTTTCCCCTGCAGTGCCGGTGGCGGCAGACCGCCCAGCCGCCCAAGCTTCCCAGCGGTATCAGTGTTGGCAGAAGATTTTTTTTAAAAAATGGGGTGAAGGCGGGGGAGGGAGGGACGGGCCAGCCAGCCGCTGGCCACTCAGAATGGCCTGACGGGCCGGATTTGGCCCCCGGGCCAGACTTTGGGCAGGCCTGTTCTAAGTAATTGACTCATTAAACCAGATTTTGGTCTTTCCTGATATATCCATTGTTTCCATGAATTGTGCAGACCTGTCTATTCCCATCTTTTCGAGACTTGACCTGTCCACACGTCCTTCTCGTGATGCAGAAGCTTCCCCGGTACAGCTAGATTGCACACTTCTCTCCAAAATGTTGGTGCTTTGCTCTAGTTTCGTATTCCAAACAAGATCAATTTTGGAGCCCTCCTCCGCCTCTTCATTAGGTTCAAGAGAAATTTGGGTCTCTTAAGCAAGGCCAGACCCCATACTCTCCACATCTTCCAAGCACCCCTCCTGGATGTCTCCTTCAATGCTGCTCTGTAAATCACAAGCTTGAGAGTTGGGATTAGTGCTCTGATCCAGCTCCCCGTTCCACTCAGAAGCAGGTTCAGAAGAAAGTTCAGTTTGTAAATAGTCTAATACTTTTTGCATTTTGAGGAGCAAAGCTTCAATTTGCTGATCTGCCTGTTGTTTCCCAGCCGACTTCAGTCCCTGTGATCGGTTTTAGGAAGCTCCTTTTTCCTTCAAAGTGATTTACCAGCCAAAAATGCCAAATAAATCCACCATGCAGTCACTTCTATGATAGGAGCAATTCTCCCCTCTTTACTGTAGCCGCCATTTCAGAAAGGGGGGGGTATTTAAGGCTTATTGAAGAAGAAAATCAGATCTCACCAAAATATATCTATCGTAGAGTGATGGGGTAAAGCAAATAATAATAATAAATAAATAAATAAATAAATAAAGGAAAAAAGGAAAAAAAGAGTGCCTTACTCACAGCAATAAAGCTTTATATACAAATAGTTACATATATACGTAATTATCATTTCATGAATGTCAGATGGAAAATATATATATGCAGTTTTGGTGTTCTGTGGATGCCATTTTGTAGTTAATATCTTAATGATGAACTTTAATAGCTGTAGAAGTAAACAACGCTTGATTTCTGATACAATGGAGGCTGATTTTAAAATCTCGCTTAAATGGTTACTAATTTAGAGATTGTATCAACTGTTGTGATCGGGTATTGCCATAGAATTTAATGCTGTGTTCTTATGGGAAAATTTGCTTTGATATACGAGTGTTTTGGTTTACAAGCATGCTTCTGGAATGGATTATGCTTGTAAACCAAAGTATTACTGTTTAATACTTTAAAGACACCTCATTAAAAAACTTTAACCATATGTTTCACACCCCCTTTTTTGTTTGTCAAAAAATTGTAATTGATGGGCTATGATTTTAGTCCTTTGAACTGGCTACTTTTTGTTTTAGAAAGCTCAAAATCCTTATCTATTAATGAGTATTATTTTTGTTTACATTAATTTACTTGCATCTGAAATATCTGAATATATAAAATGAGGAAAATTATTTCTGAGTGAATAACCGGCTTCGGAAATAATGCTATTTCACATTATAGGAATGAGTTCTTGTTCACAGTGTTATCCAAAAGAGGGAACAGCAGGTTACTACTTCTGGACTTTCCAAGTGTAATTGAACACACTTTATTGTTCATGCTCTGTAGCTGTAGCACATCCAGCAGCAATGGCATCAGTGAAACAGTGTTACACTGCCAGTCCAAATATATCCCCAGTATTGTGCCTGTGGTACATGAAGACCATGAATATACAGAACATTGGAACTAGATGTTGCTCTATTAATCCGAAAGCATTAGAGGTGTTTGTTTTGGGATTCACTTGTCATTTCACCTCTCTAGGTTTCTGGACTTTGTGAATAAGTATTGGAAGAATTACAAGGCTATGCCATAATAAATCGAAACAACTTATCTCACTATTGTAAAGGGATGTCTAATTAGTTTTCCTCTCTGAAATGCCAGATACCGCATATACTTGAGTATAAGTTGACCCAAGTATAATTTGAGGCCCCTAAGTGGGGAAATCGAGTAGAACCCGAGTCAATATTTCCCTCTGCTGCCTTCCCCAGGCTGGTGGTGGTGGTGGTGGTTGCTGTGGTGGCGGTTTCCCTTCCCTTCCTCCTCCTCCTCCTCTTCCGATGGGGTGGGGAAAAGTGGCAGGTTTTTAAACTTTTCTCTCTCTCCCGAAGCAAGCACTGATGGTGGACAGAGAGAGAAAAAAGTTTAAAAACCCCGCCGGTTCTCCTTCATCTGAATATAAATAGAGGGCCTTTTTTTTAGCCCAAAATAAGGGCTGAAAAAAATGATTTATATTTGAGTATATACGGTAATTCAAAAAGCAAGTTAAGTATTGACGGCACAGTGTAGTTAGTTATGTAGAGTGTTACACAACTTTGAAAGACAAGGGTAGAAACTTTTCAGGCCTTTTTAAAATGTGAAAATAGCTGCATATTTAATATTTGAGCAGTACGCTCTTTATGAAAGGAAAGACTGTAAATTAAAACAAGAAGTTGTAATCATCTGGAAATTTAGCTCTAGGCATCTTGGTAAAAAAAGCTTTAAGAACATTAATGTTTTAGTTGGAACTAGTGTAGAAGAAGTATTATTTTGAATTAAAAAACTCTACAGCTATCTGGTTGTGAATGTTTCTCAATTACAGTGGCGTCCGTGATCTTTGAGTCTGGATGAAGATTTGGCTAGAAGCGATCCACATCCTAGTCTGTTGTTCTCTCTGAATTAGAAACAGCATGCTGCAAGAATTATATGTCCTATAATCCACTCCATACTGCAAAATAAGAAATTCTGTGAAAAATCACTTTGTCTGGTATAACATTACAATGATGTATTTCCTTCTGTTGTAGCTTGCACACGTTAAAACTTCCATAAAAATATATGACTGATTATACTGTTTGCATTTCTTATTTTTGCCAGCAACATACTTGTGAATTAGAACGGAAAAATAGTTACAAGTTAAAGACAACCACATTTCATGATTGGTAGCGTTTGATGCACTTAATTTAATAAAATCTAGTTAATTCAAAAAGTCAAAACAAAACAAAACCTCTAAGCCTGCTGTCCAGCCAAATAAAATAATGTACTGCTTTGAAAATGCTGCTAAATATTGTGATCTAGATGTTACTATATATGAAGCCAGGACTGCCTCATCATCTCTGTTGTCTTTCTGGAAACAGGCAATGACCTTTCTCTTCAGGCAAGCTTTCCCTGAAGGATGGACTACCTATTATTATTATTTTCTTGCCGCCTGCGCTATCCCGTTGGAGGGTTGCCTTCCCCTCTTTTTATAATCTGTGATTTTTTTTTACTGTTTTGTAGTATTTTTAGCCACCCAGAGTTCCGATTCGGAAGATGGGCGGGATACAAGTGTCTTAAATAAATAAATAAATAAATAAATAAATAAATAAATAAATAAATAAATATTATGTCTCTTTTATATGAATCTACAGGATCACATAGACTTTGTGTTTATAACTACCTACTTATAACCTTATGGGTTTACATTGACACTGTTTTCAATGTTAGTTTCCATCACTCATAACTTTACATGGAACTTTACTCCCCTTCAACTGCTTGCGTTCTCTTGTAGCTTTAATATAATGTTGTCTCTTAATGCTGTAAGATGTCCCTCAATTCTCGGTTCTCAGTACTTGAACATGCCATGATTGTACTGGACTGTATATTATCCCTCATTCTGTAATTCGCCTTGGGTCCTTTTTCCAAGGAGAAAGGCGGGGCAAAAATACTCAAACAAACAAACAAACAAACAAACATTGCTAAATACTTGTATCGTTGAAGTTAGTAAGAGCATACAGGATGTTCTGGTGTTTTTAACGTGTGATGCGGAATTATTTGTATTAGAGAGATAATTTCACTTTATGGGTATCATGTTTCCCAACCTGCTTGGCTATTCGGATAATCAGGAGAGGCTTTTCTCTCAGGCCTCAGATGCACCTTCACATGGCGAGGACACAAGAGAAGGCCTTTTCTGTTGCGCCTCCCAGACATTGGAACTCCTTCCTACAGGAGGCCGGACTTGCCCCCATCTTGGCTGCCTTTCTGCAATCAGGAGAAGACCTTTTTCTTCAGGCAAGCTTTCCCACAGTGACTGACTGCTTTGATGTGTTTTTAGTATTGCTTGTGTTGCCCATTTCTTAGAATGGTGTTTGTTTATTCCTTTAAATATTTCTATACCTAGGATGTTTAGCTTTAAATGTTGCCTTTTAATGATGTACACCACCTTTGCATACTTGTTGTTTTGATCTTCAAGACTGTCTTTCAACATTGTAAGCCACCTTAGGTTCTTTTATAAGGAGAAAAGCAAGGTAAAATACTTTAAATGAATGATAAATTTCTTTTGAAACAGCTGTTTCTATGTGGATCTGCCTACCTTTCATTTTATTTTATGGCTATTATTGTTCTGGCTCCGTCTCTGACTGCAAAATAATTCTGCATTTTCTCTCCCTTCCACCTACCTTGTCCTCTAATACTTCAACGCCAGCTTTATGTGTGCAAGATGAAATCACTCTAACTGCCAGGATCCTGCCTGTCATGGAACCCGAATGTGAAGGGTTAAATGCTGGAGAGCAGCAGGAGGAGCCTTGTAGTTCAACTCAGCAGGCAGCTGAGTCTGAGGACGCAGCTGAGGGCACATCTCCTCCTCCTATAAGGGCTAGGAGCAGGATCCTGCAAAGGAGAACTAACAGGAGAGCTAGGGAAAGGATCTTTCATGATAGGCGTAGAATTAGATCTGAAAGCCCTGAGTTCTAGCAGGAGCCTTGCCAGAGATATGGGTGTGCTCCCTGTTTTAGGATAAAGCTAGCAAGTTTACCCTGAACCCTCTGTGGGAGCAACGCGTCACTTACCTTGCCACCACGTTCCTGCGTGTTATCCTGACTTTGTTTCCTGACCTTGGACCGGCTTTCTGACTACGGCGTTCTCTGTTTCCTGACCTTGGACCGGCTTCCTGACTATGACGTTTCTCTGTTTCCCATGAACTTGGCATTTGGCTCTGTAAATTATTCTGGATTGACTCGGACTGTACTTTGTACTTTATCTGGATTACAACTAAAGTTCCTGGCAAAGAACTGAACTTGGCTTGCTGTGTGTTCTGTGTGCGGGGCTTGACAGTAACCGGCCTTTGGAATCATGAAAAAACCCCACCCCCATGATTTTGAGCTGCATGCAATTGTTTCCCTTGAACTTGGCATTTGGCTCTGTAAATTATTCTGGATTGACTCGGACTGTACTTTGTACTTTATCTGGATTACAACTAAAGTTCCTGGCAAAGAACTGAACTTGGCTTGCTGTGTGTTATGTGTGCGGGGCTTGACAGTAACCAGCCTTTGGAATCATGAAAAAACCCCACCCCCATGATTTTGAGCTGCATGCAATTGTTTCCCACAGCCCAGAGAACTCCTGCAGAGCTGTTTGAAGTAGCTTTGGGAATCAGTGAGATCTGGCTTCTTGAAACAGGCTTGCCCAGCCAGCAAAAAGCCCCACCAGTCCCTGGACTCAGCCATGGACCTTGTCTTTTCCCACTGATGAAACACGGCCAATAAATAACTTCTTCATGGGCTTTCATTCTCCTCCGTGGTCTCCTTCTGAAATTGTTAGCATTGGAATCGATTCGGGGGGGGGCGCTTGGGGAGGTCAGTTTGGAATGTCTCTTCTCCGTTTTGTAAGAAATCGCTCCCTTTATTTTTAAGGGAAACTGGCAGGAGCTTGATGGAGTTTGCCCGTCACTAATTGACAAACCTGAAAACAGCTGGGCAATATTTTCTCTTTTGCCATCATAGATTTCCTTCCAGCTTTATAATGTAAGTACCAATAACTGCTGAAAGGACTGCACTTTTGAATCAGAAGGTAAATAATAAGTTGCAGCACTGAGAATCCTCGCTCAATCTTGAAGAGTTTAGCTGAGCATAAATGAAACAAAAATGAAGCGTCTCCCCCTGCCCCATGATTTTGCACACTCATTCTTTTCCAGTCATACTGCTGCAGGAGAAGCCTCATAACGTACAACTTTAGTTTAAGAAAGTCTTTAACAATTGACGTTGATCCTTCAAAAGAGGAAACAAAACTCTACCCGATGGACTTAACAAATAAGTGTTTGGAATACAGTCTTCTCCTAAAACCATATACTTTTCCAGGCATGGGTTTTAATTTGGCTGGCAAATTCAAGAAGCCGGGCTTTCATTAGTAGTAGATATTGTTTGGCTTGGAATTTTAAATAAATAAAGAAGTGAGTCTCTCATGAGACTCTCTACCCCTCCCCCCCCCCCGCCGCCCCTGTAATGGATGAATGGGCTCCTTGATGATACTTTCAGGGTTGCCTTTAAATGCATTGTGCAAACATCTTCTGGATACATGTGCACATGCTTGAGGAATAGCAAAGGCAGATGACCACAAACCCTCCTACAAAGTCCGATGCTAGCTCTGCCCCCACATCTGCTCTGAAAATGCAGTGACAGGCCCCAACAACATCTATGCCATCTTTTGCCAACATTGCCCTTCCGTACTCTACGTAAGACAAGCAGGACAAGATCTGTGTAAAAGAATTTAGGAACAAAAATTTGACACCAGGAATTATGATATAGAGAAACCTATTTTGTTGTGTTTTTGTCAGATATTCTTGCACAGATTAACATAGCTGTTCCTATGCCCTAGTGCAGTGCTCCCCAACCTTTTTGTCCCTGCGGACCGGGAAATTTTTGAAAAATTTTCTGTGGCCCGAAGCTGGGGGTGGGGAGGGGGAGGGGGGGAGAATGTGAAAGGGGGGGGTCCGGCGGGGAGGCAAAAGGGGGGGGTGAAAGCAAAGGATGGGAGGGAAGGAGGAGGGGGAGGCACGAGAGCGGCGGCGGTGGCACTCACCGGCTTGGGGCGTCGGGCGTGCCACTCCCCCCCCCACACACACAGGCTGGGTGGGGGGGAACCCGGGGCTCCTGGGCAGGCGGGCCCCGCCTCCTTCTCCGGCGCCGGGAGCCGCGTGCGGGTCTCGCTGCTGGCGCCCCGCTTGCTCCTGCTGCCGCCGCCGCCGTGGGCCTCCTCCTCCGCCGGGGAAAGCGAGCGGGGCGCCAGCAGCGAGACCCGCGCGCGGCTCCTGGCCCCGGCGCCCCGCGCGCGGCACCCGCCCGGCCGCGCCGGGAAGTGCCCTCGAGGCACCGACGAGCCGCCGCCGCCGCCTCCTGCTGCTCCTGTTCCTCCTCCTCCTCCTCCTCCTCCTCCCGCCGCTGCCGCCGGAGGAGCAGCAGCAGCCACCCCCCCGCAATCGCCCCCGTCCCGCCGCCGCCGCCACCACCCCTCCGCAATTGCCCTCGCTGCTGCTCCTTCGGCGGCGGCGGGAGGAGGAGGAGGAGGAACCGGAGCAGGAGCAGGAGGAGGCGGCGGCAGCGGCTCGTCGGTGCCTCGAGGGCACTTCCCGGCGCGGCCAGGCGGGTGCCGCGCGCGGGGCGCCGGGGCCAGGAGCCACGCGCGGGTCTCGCTGCTGGCGCCCCGCTTGCTTTCCCCGGCGGAGGAGGAGGCCCACGGCGGCGGCGGCAGCAGGAGCAAGCGGGGCGCCAGCAGCGAGACCCGCACGCGGCTCCCGGCGCCGGAGAAGGAGGCGGGGCCCGCCTGCCTAGGAGCCCCGGGTTCCCCCCCACCCCGCCCGTGTGTGGGGGGGGGAGTGGCACGCCCGACGCCCCAAGCCGGTGAGTGCCGCCGCCGCCAACGCCGCCGCGTCCCTCCTGGCGGAGCCCAAGCGGCCGCCGCCAACGCCGCCAGGGCACCAGCGTTTGGGGGCGGAGTCGCCGGCTGGCCGTCCCGGGAGGAGGGGAGGGGAGGGGAGGAGGGAGGCAAAGGCGGCGGCGGCGGCGGCGGCTCCTCCTGCGCTCCTCCAGCCTTCCTCCTCCACCGGCCGGCCGCGGGAGAGAAGAGGAGGAGGAGGAGGGCGGCGGAGGAAAAGGGGAGGAGCCTCCCCGGCCTCCCCAGGCGGCCCGGTGCCGACCGGTCCGCGGACCGGGGGTTGGGGACCACCGCCCTAGTGAACTTTTCTTCCCTTCTGCTTTTACTAGTGAGGACAGACACCTCTCAGCAATCTACTACGCTATGAACCAATGGAGATGCAGAATCTTATTTCCTATCTTTGCCCAAACTACTCAGATCACATCAATACAATTAGAAAACCAAACTCCTTTTTACTGTTGGTGGGACAACCAAGAGCTCGCTCTTCAGATAGTTCGAAATCTTTGAGGGGCTCTGGCTACAAAGCAACTGATAGTGTGTTTTCATCTTCACAGAAGGAACATTTCACAATCTCAGTCAACAACAGTTTGTTTATGCAGGTGGCAGCATTTCAGAGTACAACTGTTTTCTACTTTCACTTTGTTTTGACAGTGGGAAGGGTTGTTTCATAACTGAGCACTCATAGTAGTTTCTCTGCATTGTGGCTACAAAATGTTATGGGGCATGATATACCAGATAGAACAAAAAGTACTCCAGTCTTATTTTTTTGAGCTTGTTATTAAAGGAGCTCTGATAAAATATGTGCATGTATTACTTGAGTGAAATAAGTAATACAGTGCCACTGTTTATAAACAGAGTGTTCGCGTAATACAGATATCCTGTAATTGTGACCTGATGTTATATGCAAATTTGGGAGAGGTGGGAAATTGTCTGTCAGTGGCAAATGTGTATGAAAAAATAAAGGTAACATAGAGAAGAGGATGAGCAAGAGAAGTGTCAAAATCATGTAGATAAAAGAATATTTACCCCATTGTATGCTCTTATTTAGTAAAAAGGTAAAGGTAAAGGTCCCCCCTGCACATGTGTGCTAGTCATGTCCGACTCTAGGAGTGATGCTCATATCCATTTCCAAGCCAAAGAGCCAGTGTTGTGCAACTCCATGGTCATGTGGCTGGCACGGCTGAATATATTTCTGCTCGCAGAACAGTCTACCTTCCTGCTTTTTACAGCATTACCTATTTATCTACTTGCATTTACATGCTTTTAACTGCTAGGTTGGCAGCTAGGTTGGCAAGATCTGGGGTTAACAGCAGGAACTCACTCATCTAGGATTCGAACCGCTGAGCTGCCGACTTTGCAGCTGGCAGTTTTCAGCACTCTAGCCCACTGTGCTACCACGATCCATTTAGTACCATGGGTCAATAGATTGAGTAACAGTATTTTTAGTTATTTATTTAAGTTAAAATGACACTATAGTTATAGGTATATGTAGTGCATAGTTTGGCTTTAAAATATTTATTTTTCTAATTTTTCTAATTTACTTGTATTGAGGATTTGCAATTTAAGGCAAAGAACCACATAGGGTACATGACGACTTTCAGTGACATGACTTTCCTCGCAGCTTCTATTGTGAATAGACAAATTGTAGATTATAATAATGAACACATAACAGGTGAAGGAGGCTAAAATAATTATTTTACATTCAAGAATTTGTGGGAGATATTTTCACATTGTTCCAGGAATTGATAATAATGTGATTCCTTTAATATTAATGTGCAGGTAAGATTTGATCATAGGTGAACAACCTAAGAAAAGATGCAGACATATTCTTGGTTTATAAAATTACAGCTGTGTTGACTGGGTTTGTTAGAATAATGTAAAATGTTTCAAACATTTAAAGCTTGATTTCAGTTCAAGAAATCTTGACAACACCCATGTCACTTTTGAGAATTTCACAGGTATCTTTCTGCGAAGCCAGAGGTTGAGAGGTTGATTCCTCATATGGCTTCCTTTGAGTAGGCTGGGTTTTTTTTTTTTTGTAACTCTGATTGTGTTATTTCTCAGATCTGCTACTGCTTATAATACTGTGTGAAATTTCTTGATATTGTTCCCAAATCCCTGATCCTTACAGGGACAAATGAAGTGTGTTTCATCCACAAGTGAGACGTTTTGATTATCAGATCTCTGTATTTTGTTAATTTTTCCAATTCTTTAACTTCAGTTCTGACATCCCTGGGAAATGTAGTGTTAATGATTCATACAGTTCTTTCTTTCTTTCTTTCTTTCTTTCTTTCTTTCTTTCTTTCTTTCTTTCTTTCTTCTTCTTCTTCTTCTTCTTCTTCTTCTTCTTCTTCTTCTTCTTCTTCTTCTTCTTCTACTACTACTACTACTACTACTACTACTACTACTATGTCTGGTGTGTTACTTTCAAGGTGTCTTTATTATAATCTGTTTATGCAGTCTTTGGACATTCACAAATGAGGTGTGACACAGTTTGATCTTTTTCTTGGCAGTCAACATTTGCTGTTGATACTAATTCTTCTTCTTCTTCTTCTTCTTCTTCTTCTTCTTCTTCTTCTTCTTCTTCTTCTTCTCTCCTCCTCCTCCTCCTCCTCCTCCTCCTCCTCCAGTGTAAGCCCATAAAGGAACAGGCAGGCAATCTGCATAGCTGCATACTTTTATAAACAGAGAAATATGATGGATCACTTTAGTCAGTGGTAACCATAGTACAGTATAAGGTATTCTCGAAGGCTTTCATGGCCAGGATCTGATAGTTGTTATGAGTTTTTTTGGCTGTTTGGCTGTGTTATGGAAGTTTTTCTTCCTGATGTTTCACCAGACCCTGTGGCTGGCATCTTCAGAGAGCAAGCAGCTCAGGGAACAAGGAGTTCTAACCCAGAGCACAGAGAGAACTCTTGAGCTCCTTGCCCTCTGAAGATGCCATCCACAGAGTCTGGCAAAATGTCAGGAAGACAAACTTCCAGAACAAGGCCACACAGCCCAAATAACTCACAACAACAACAACCATAGTATACTTGCCACAATTTTTTGGGAATGTTTAAAAGAGGAGTGCAGCAAGAACAACAAAACAACAGATCTTTACTGTTATGACTTTGAAAGGGACCATATTGAGGCAGAATCCTGTCTTCAGATGCAAATTATGCAGTAGTCTGTGCTAGTTGTGAAGTGGAAACCACATATTAAAGCTTACATATTTGCAACATGATTTTTCCTACTTAAAATTATCCTTTGCAAACAGCTTTAAAATTTAAACCAATATTTTTCTTCTAATGAGCATTTGGCATTAGTTTTCCATAACAAAGCATAATGTCAAAGGCAGCTAACTCATCTAAGTATGTGATTAAGGCAGTGTTTTTCAACCTTTTTTGGGGCAAAGGCACACTTGTTTCATGAAAAAAATCACGAGGCACACCACCATTAGAAAATGTTAAAAAATTTAACTCTGTGCCTATATCAGTCTCTGAAAGGTTTGCCATTGCTGGTGTAGGGAGAAGCAGGACAGAGGGGCCACAGATTGAGGCAGCCCGCTCTCTAGCACCCAGTTCCCACTTACCTGTGTTGTATTTTAAAAGACATTTTGACCTGCATGGACTTCTGTGTCCAGTGGAGACCTGAGAAGGGGCACTGACTCTCCAGGAACACAAATAAGACCCAAAAGCCCATCTTGCTCTCCACACTGTGGCCAAGGCAGATGCCTTCAGCAAGTCCAGCGACAGGAGGGGAGGAGGATGAAGGAAGGCAGGAAGGAAAGAAGGCAGAAAGTGTTCTGCTTGTATACCGCCCCATACCACTTTAAGGAGTCTCTGGGCGGTTTACAGTTTTAATTACAGTAGGCAGGCTGCTAGACATACACATATGCAGGCTAGAAATGAGCACGTTTCTATGAAGAGGGGAAAGGGTACGAATGGAAAGAGAGAGGTGGGGGGGGAGAAAGAAAAGACAGAGAGAGAGAAGAGGGCGACCCAAGACAGAAAGAAAGGGGCAAGACTTCAAGGAACCCATCGCGGGGCCCCTCAGAGACGGCTCTTCCCCTCCCGGACCCTAAAGGCCAGCCGTCCGGCCGTCCAGCCGTGCCAGTAGCCCCCCCGCCCGCCCGCTTCCTCAGCCCAGGCCCAGCGGAGGCCTCCTCCATCGCCTCCTCCTCGCAGCTCTGCTGCGGTGCACGGGGGGCAGCCGAGCGCCCCTCCTCCGCTTCCCCTCACCTGGTGGTTTGTTCTGGGCTGGGGCTCCCGGGCCGGCTCGTGTTGGCGGGCGGGCTGTCGGGCGGCTCAGTCCATTGGTAGCTCCCAGGAAAGGGGTGGTGGTGGTCCAGGGTAAAAAAAGGAGGGGGGGAGAGGGAAGCGAGCGAGTCGCGGCGGTGGCGGCAGGCACAGGGCAAACACTAAGAGAATGAGCGGGGCCAGGTCCGGCCGGGGAGGAGCCAAGCTGGCCCTTGGACGCTATTTATAGCGCCTCCCAGCTGTGGACCGCCCGCCGGCCCTGGGTTGAATTTCTTTAGAATTTTTCAATTTTTCCCACGGCACACCAGGCAACATCTCGCGGCACACTGGTGTGCCGCGGAACAGTGGTTGAAAAACGCTGGATTAAGGCAATGAGCTTACTTTGAAGGCATCTGAGCTACAATTATTTTTAAATTTAATGAACAAACTCGTCAAAATAAATCACAATTAATCCAGCTATTTAAATTGAAACATAAGTATTAATTTTAGTCTGCCTCCTTGCAGTTGGCAGCATAAAGCTGATATTTGCAAGGAAAAGTTACCTATTGCAGGCTGTTACAATGAATATGGGTGAGTTTTGGAAAAGCTGGGGCTCTTTTTCAGAAGATTCCTGCCCTTTGATTGCTGAAGGGAGTGGTGCTGAGAAGTCCCATAGTAGCATTCTGATAAACACATTTTTGTTTGGTTTTATCCTGAAATAATGTCAGTTTTGCTTTCACTTTGACAACTGCACAGATTGATGGTTGTATGGAAACAGTGGTGTAACTGGGGAGGGGCAAAAGAGTAGATTTTCCCCAGGGCGTGCAGCAATCTGATGGCACCTGAAGGGGCAACAGGAGGAGGAAGTCATGCGCCATCCCGCCAGCAGTCCTCCTTTCGCCCCACTAAGGCTTGGTGATCCACAGTTGGGGGGAAAGGGAGAGAGGGAAGCAGGCAATCCCCCCCAAAAGAGCACCTCCATCAATTGCTCCCCCTCCTCCTTCCCCTCCCCACCCCACTAAGGCTTGGTGATTGTTAACCCACGGAAAGGAGGAGAGGGAAGCGTGCAACGGTGGTGCTGCTTGGGGGGAAAATCCCATCGCCTGCTTCCCTCTCCTCCTTTCCCTGGGCTAATGATTGCCAAGCCTTCGCTGGGGGAAAGGAGGAGGGCCATCCACACACTGCGGTTTGCACAGAAGAGCCTTAATCGGAAAGGAGACCCACAAAGAAGGCATGAGAAGGAGAGACCCTTCTTCCCCTCCCCCACTGTTTCCCCAGGATCTGCCCCCCTTGCTGGTTGAGTGAGGCACAGTTAGGGGGAGGAGTGGGCGCAAAAGCCGACTTTGTCCCTGGGCGCTCAAACTCTAGAACGCCACTGTATGGAAACTGGCATGATGGATATAAACCAGTGATACCAGTAGGACCTAAACTTACAAAACTTTGGGATTGACAAAAGACTGCGCGGGACATGACAAGTAGTATAGAAGTCCAGGAATATCAGCTTTTGTTTCTAGACAAGGAACCAAGTACCAATCCCATATGCTTGCCTGAGATATCTCATCAAAAGGCTTCACTGTTCTGAAAATGAAACCTGTGTGCCTACATGGTTTAACGACATGGTTCCTTCTTCATCGACCACTAGGATGTACTCCTTCTCAATATCCTCCTTTCTATATATTATTTCAGCAAGTTTTTTAAATTTTTCAGGGAAATGTAGGGAGTAAATCAATCAGATCTTGATTATGGATTAGCCATCATGGCCATGCATTTTCCCCAAGATTTTCTCACACATCACTTCTCTAGAGTTCAATTCTCTGCACTCCTCACAAGAGTAATGTGAGGACAACTGGCCTTTGGAACTCGGACACTGCACTTTTTAGTGCTCAGCTTGGAGAAAAATGGGCAACTGAGGTCTGCTTTCATCTCTGTTTTAACTCTGGAGAAGAAAGCAGAATAGGACCCAAAAGAAATTATCTTTGTCTAATAACCCCAGGATGACGATATATTTATTGGCCTTGGGCAGAGAACTTTCCTGCAGCCTTCAAACAGCTCATATATATTATTTTGCAGTAGGAAAAGAAGCTGTTATCTTGATGCTTATTACTGAAGCTCAGAGCTGGTGAAAAGGTAGCATATGTCCTAGAAAAACTATATATGTGTTCTACAGCTAGTAGGTACCACTCTAGACTAAGTTCTAGGAACAGTGAACTGTACATCCCAGGCAGGTATGAAACATAGGGGATGAACAGATGCAGATAGGTGTATAAGAATATGATCAAAGTTTTTCTTAGGTTTGTATTAGACGATACAGATACTTTCATGCACTTCTTAGTAGCTGTTTCTCTCCAATTGTGACCTTCCTGAGTACAGTGGTACCTCAGATAACAACTGCCCTGGATAACAAATTTTTTGGATAACAACTGCAAATTTCCGGGTATAGGACTGCCTCTGATAACGAATTTTTCCTAAGGGCTGCCTCAGATAACAAATCGCAATTCTAGGTATAGGTCTGCCTCAGATAACGAATTTTCTCTACGGGCTGCCTTGGATAACGAATTTTCCTATGGGCTGCCTCGGATAACGAGTTTTGCCTATGGACTGCCTCGGGTAACGAATTTCCAGCATGCATCAGTAAAAAAGAGTTATCCTGGGTGGCACTGCATCTGTACCCTTAAAGTGCCCTTTATAAAGAGTTTTGAGCAAAACACCAGGTGTTTGTGCCTTTTTCCTAGGCCCCAGAACGGATTAATCGGTTTCCCATTCATTCCTATGGGAAACCGCATTTGGGATAATGACGTGTTTCGGATAATAACTAACCTCGGAGAACGAATTAAAGTTGTTATCTGAGGTACCACTGTATTTTATACAGCAAGGAAGTGGAGTCTTTGTTGATGAGCAAGTCAGGTTATGTACAGAAGGCATGGAATGGGCTGACATGAATGAGTCCAGTTGAATGGTTGCCAAAGGTATTAAAGTCAACCTTATGACCAAATAATATTTATTTTAGAGTATTTTTACGCCACCTTTCTCCTTGGAAAAAGAACCCAAGGTGGCTTACAGAATGAGGGATAACATACAGTCCAGTAAAATTAAGACATGCTCAAGTATTGAGAACAAGGAATTGAGGGACATCTTGCAGCATTTATAGACAACATTACATTAAAGCTACAAGAGAATGCGAGCAGTTAAAGGGGAGTAAAGTTCCATGTAAAGTTATGAGTGATGGAAACTAACATTGCAAACATAGTGTCAATAACCATAAGGTTATAAGTAGGTAGTTATAAACACAAAGTCTATGTGTAGTATGCTTTGCTATGTTGAAAGCAATGCCTTAAATCTTAAATACTCAGTTTCTGAGCTCATAGTAAATACTGGCATTTTATTAAAAAAGGAACAAAAACCCAACAATTAAAAACCCAATTTGAAATTGATAGAAATGTGTTTTGATATAAGTATTCCTCTTGAGTCAGATCACAGATGGGTCGACCTTGGTCTGGTCATGATTTTTCAGGGCTCCAGAACTATAAAGTCTTTCAAAATCCTAGCAAAGATGCCAAGGAGTGAACCCAGGAACTTTTCACAGCAAAACATATCCAAATGTGGGAGGATTTCGATTGAGTGTATTAATAACAGGGGATATCTAAGGTGAAAGATGTTTGTGTAATGCTAAACATAAGTGTAGCGCGTGTGGTTTTAGCAAAGGTACCATTGCTGTATTTTATCAAGTGCCAGAAATTGCATAATGAATGTCTTTCAGATTTTTTAAAAAAAGAGAAACACATAAATGCAAAAATGCCACCCAGCTAGTAGAGATCTTCCTAATTTTACCTGATTGTATTTCTGAAGAAATATGGCAAGACCGTCATAAATTTTCAACATGAACTGCATTTTTGTTGCCAATTTCCATATCCTTTTAAAAGTGCTGAAGCGTGCATTTGCTATTTATGTTTGCAGTAGACTGAGTACACTTTTACTATTTGTGGTTTTAGAAATTGGAAACAACCAAACAGTGGTGCTATGGTCTAAAAAAATAAATTTTAAACAGCTGTGAGGCAGTATTTTTAGAATGGTGTGAGTCCCTATAAAGACAGAGTGGTAGCCATACCTATAGTAGTGTTATCCAGTTAGTTCTGACTAGAAGAATTGAGAAACTCCTTCTCCTCAAATCTGTGCTCCTTTCCTTAGAATGAATTTTGCCCCACGGAAGACAGCAGCACTGGAGATGAAGCTAGGTGCATGAATGCCTTTGTGTCAGAACCTTTTGCTCCCTCTCTTTTTCCCCTGTATCGTTGTAAGAGAAACCAGATTCTTCAGGGCAAAGAATTTTTGCTTCAAAGCAACATTTGTACTGTGCCAATGAAAGTTGTGCAAATAACTTCTCATGCTGTTTAGAACTCTGCTTAGTTAGTTAAAAACATCCACAAATATAGAAATTATTTTATGTTTTTATTCACTTATTCCACTGTGATGCCCTAATATTTTGCTCATCATATCTTTAGGCATTAAATAAATATCTATGTGAGATAGATAATGGATGGATCATTTTACAGATATGTTCAGTTTTTATTTTGGTAAACCGAAGGAGATAATACTTTGCTTGAAAAAAGCATTCAGTTTAAGAAGAATCAGGTTTTCTGGATTAAATCCAAATGATGTTAATCTGATTTATTCAATAAATAAATATCCTGACTTTCACCAGTGGCTTCAAGGACCATTTAATTTCCTGAAATTAAAACAGAAAGATGAAAGTTTAAAAAATGCAGAATAATGTCATCAGTATTGTAACATGTGGAAGCCACAAACACTTCTGCCAAAAGCTTGGGAGAGTATGAAAACTCCCACCTTTCATAAAGGAGAGTTCAATCAGCACCAGATGAAAGAATGTTTAGGATTTGCCATAATGAGACCATCATAACAAAAAATGAAAGGCACAATCTATGCTTGTTGCCCCCCCCCTCCCGCCCCGCCCAGACGTAGAGGCATGCAGGGCTGGAGCTCACAATTTCAGTTTTTGGACAAGTATATTTTTGGACCAGCTGTTTAGGGCTTTATAAGTCAAAACCAGCATTTCAAATATTATCCAGAAACCAACCAGCCAAAGATAGGGTTGAAATATGACCTACATAGTGAGCCTAGTTAATAGCCTAGCCACGCTACCCTGAGGTTTCCGAACTGTGTTTCAGAGCTTGACAGTAATTAGGAAGAATAATTTTAGTTTATTGTAGTATTAACTGTAGCTTTTACTTCTAGAGTAACTGAAATGTGGCCTTATTTAATGTAGTGGAGGGATATTCCATGTTTCAGATACTGTTTCATGATTTCTGGCAGGTGCTGAGGTGACGAGGGGGAGAGATGAGGGGAAGCTTTATACCACTGACCAGAGATTGTATAATTAATACCTATTTTTAAAAAGCAACTAAAGTGACTGTTTCAATTTATCTTGAGAAGCACAAAAGTAAAGTTCATTCATAAACTGCAGCAGTCAAGGCAGCTGATATATGAGTAAGGTGTACTATGGGCAAGAGAGAAATCTCCCGAACCAGTGGTTCCCAATATTAGGGCCCCAGATGCTCTTGACTAACCAAGAAGCCTTCACCACTAGCTTGTGCAAGTTAGGGTCTCTTGGAGCTGTAGACCAATAACATCTTGAGGACCCACAGTAGGAAACCTCTCTTTTCTAAACTGAAAAGGACGTGCTGTTTGCAAGCAGAGGTTTTTTTAATGGAAGGAAGGCATAGTGTCACTCCATCATGTGAAATACTGACATCAGTCAGACCTATAATAGTTACCTTTGAACTGCAGAGCTGGAAGGGATATAAGAACATAAGAAGAGCCGTGCTGGATCAGGCCAAGGGCTCATCTAGTCCAGCTTCCTGTATCTCACAATGGCCCCATCAGAAATCGGGGCACCACTGAAGTCAACTGTTACATATATAACCAAATCTGACTGCAAAGGGATACTTTCATGGAGGTTGGCTGCTGATATCCTGGAAATGTCTTGGAAGTAATGCTCTGGCCATGGTGACAGATGCCCTCGTCACATCTTGGCTGAATTACTGTACCGTGCTGTACATGGGGCTGCTTTTGGAAAGTGTTCAGAAACTTCACAGGGTCCAAAATGCCGCACCCAGATTGTTAACTAAGGCTGGTTACAGGGTACCTATAACTTCCCTGTTGCAGCAGCAATACTGGCTGCCAATCCATTTCTGGGCACAATGCAAAGTGGTGTTTTAACCTATAAAGCCCTAAACAGCTTGGGTCCATGCCATCTAAAAGGCTGCATCTCCCTCTATGAGACTGCCTGGGCTTTAAGACCATCACGGAAGGACTGTTTCTCGTTCTGGCATTTGGAACTGGTCCAACTGTCTGGAACAAATTCAGCCACTCCCTTACCTTGCGTTGTGCTTGTGCGGGGCTAAAGTCCAATGAGGAATAAGCCTCTGACATCATTGTTCCTTCTCCCTGGTGCTGGCCTGTCAGGAGCTCTGCAGGGAAATGCATCATCCCGCCTCACTGTCTGATTGGCGAGCACCAGGGAAAAGGAACAATGATGTGTGAGGCTTCTTCCTCATTGGAGTTTAGCCCTGCGTGAGCCTAACACAAGGTAAGGGATTGACTTAATTTGTTCCAGAGGGTTGAACACCAGCTGAGCTCCTACATTTCGTTTCGGAACCGGACCACTTTTGAAACGAAATGCCCATGCCTACTATTCACTAACCAATACCTCTTTCATTACTGGTTTGTCTCATGTGATGAAGTAAATTCTGTTTAAAATAATGAGTCCAGCAGTGTAAATGAACTACTTTCCAGATCAATGGCTTGTGCTAACAATGGATTGTGATATGAGGCTGTCAGATCAGAAAGGAGATCTTGGAGAGGGATTGCTTTACGAAAACATGAATCTACTGTATAATGGCTGTGAAAGGCAAAATCTATGGAGGAGATAATTAGGGAAGGAGCTTTAAAAAAGAGATGCGCCAGTAGCATACTGCCTTTACATGCAAACACATAGCATGATTTCACTTGGGATACTGCATGCCTGATAAAGGAAAGGTGCAGGAAAGGACAAGCAAAGTGTTCAAGGGACGTATGTAGGTTTTTAAAGGTTGGGGCAGAAAACTAATGTGTATGTAGGGCATGTAAAAAAGGGTATAGATACATGCCTGGTGTAGAGGAAGTGGATCAAGAGAAAATCCTCCTCCTCTTTTATAACTCTGAGAACCAGGGTTGCCGACAGAAACAGTATGCAAGGAGATTCCAAGCTGATAAAAAGAAGTACTTCTCCCAACAGCACATTTTTCATGTACGAACTTGCCACTGCAAAATGTGAGACCAATTCATAGAAATAAGCCTGTCAATGACTATTACTCATATTGGATATTTTGTTCCTTTTGTTCTCATATGGAGGCAATATGCTTCTTAAGAGTTGCTGAAGAACACAATCAGAGGGTTGCTGTTCACTTCTGCCATGCTTGGGTCTTTTCCTAGGCATCCTGGTGGCCGTGTGCAAGGAAAATGCTTAGTTAGAAAGGCCTGCTCCAGAGCAGGTAAATGTATTTTCTCCAAAGAAAAGTTCTGCGCACATAAAGGGTTTTATGTCCTTTTCATTTTTCAGCTTCCCACTCCCACATACCTGAAACCCAGCACAATGCTTGTGATCTGAAAATCCCTGCAACTGCTGCTGCAGTGGGTACACTTTGGGCCAGAAGTGGTGGTTCAACCACCAGCCATTTATGGAAACTTATGAATACCACCCTTATATTGTCCTCCTCTTCTCTCCTACATTCCATTTCGGTGAAGAAAGAACATCTAAGTATGACTTATCCAGGATTGAATGGTGTTGGTTCTAAGCTTTAGCCCTAATATTGCTTCTTAGCCTCTAAGTGTCCTTTTTCTTTATTGGTCAATTCTTGTTGCAGTAGAATGGAGGCTTCACAGTTTCCCTTCAAATGGTAACTACCTTTTGTTAGAAGTGTAATGGATCTGTGAAGATTCTCAGTCATCCAGGTGAGTTTATCTGGAAGTTGACTCATGGCAATTGAACTTCTTTTTCCTTGAGAGATTGAAACGTTTTGTTGCTTATCCAAACAGCTTCATCAGTCTGAATAAACCTAGTTGCAAGTCCTCCAGTTTATAGTTCACTTTGACCTCTTGTCAAAGTGTAATGGAAGATTCCTTGCGATTCTTTACTCATCCTAAATAAAGGGGAAAATGTTTTTTTTTAAAAGGAACTAACATCCAACCAAAATATGTTCAACAAATGATTCTGTATTAAAGCAAATTTTGTTTGCTTATACTGTAGCCCCGCTATATATTTGCAATATTTTGAAAAGGCAGAGGTGTTAGGTTTGTTTAGTTTGGGTGATACGTTTGGGTGGTGTATTTGGCAGTCAGTTAAACATAATTGTGAGATACTGGTAATTAATAGAGGGGCTTGCATTATGTATAATTGTTTTACTGCATACTAGTTATTTCTAGGAGATCCATAGCTCTGTTATCACTCCAATAGCAAGGCCCAGTGTTCATTTGTCAGGAGAAGTTATGCTCCTTGATAATCAGTGAAGAAGGATCGCTCTAAGAAGGATTTGAGCTTTTAAGAAGTTTAGTTAGATTTGTCCCACAAATAAGTTTCTCCTGGAGAAGGTGTTGTTTTCTTTGGTCCACAGGACTTCCTTTTGGAATTTCTGAGCTTTGACCAGTTAAAATGTCTTTGTGTGGTCTACTGCAGTCTTCAGGATTTGAAAGGGGCACCTCAGTCTTGCATTTTTTTTTCTTGAGAAAGAGCAACACCAGATTTCCTTTTAAAAAGAAAAGGAAAGGAAAAAAAAACCCTTTCCTTCTGAGACTTAACCAAAACTTGGAACCAAGTGTGCTTTAATTTATGCTTGTAGACCATTTTTAATGGGCTATTCTCCCTATTTTGAATCCTAGCCTGATAATTCTGAACTAGTCCAAAGATGCCTCTCTCCTTCCCGCCCCCTCCTTCAAAAGGCTTTTCAGAAGGGTTCGTTGCGTTTTATTAATACAATTATTAATCCTTTATCCATACATAATGGGTAGATAATGTATTCCTCTATGTAAAATATATTCAATAGTACAGTGGACTCTCATATAACAAGTGGTTTGTATAACATAAAATCTGCACAACTTAAAAAGTTCCTTGCTTAACAGAATCATGTATGGGGCAAATCCGTACACATAAAAATGGTCGCGATTAGGGATTACTCCATTTTCAATGCATTCCTATGGGAAATTTGTATAAAGGAAAATTTGCTTAACATAATTTCATTTGGAACGAATTAATTCCTTTATACAAGGTACCACTGTATATCATATGTATATAATGTAAAGCAGTGTTTAAATGGATTCCAGTGGCTATATATCAACACAGGGAAATATTTTCAAATTATTGTAATCTATCCAACTCCCACTAATAATATTTCAGAAAATTTAGAACATGTTTGTTACGTACTGGTAAGTTGGAATTGCCTTATAGTGCCCCTAATAGAGCTTTCAATGTAAGTGAGACATTTAAGGAGTGGTTTTACCAGTGCTATCACCTCCATTCCCTCCTTTGCATTTCCATGGCAGAGTAGGGACCCAGATTGCCTGATGCTTAGCCGATGGGTCAGTCCGCTACACCACATTGGGCACCTCAGTGGGATGCAGATATTTCAGGAAATGTAGCATTGACCTTTCTCACTATGTTGTCCCAAGGGCAAGGCCACAATGGGCTTCAGTTACCCTTTGTTGTTAATTTCAGAACCCATGTCTTCAGCTATCAGGAGCAGTCAGCAATTTTAAGGGAATAAGAACAAATAAACTTAAAATATCTATGTATGCTGCTGATGTGCTTTCCATCAAACAACCACAGATCTCAGTGACTCATTTGTGGCAGATAATTGATTTTATGGTCTAACTATCAGGTTACAAGGTGAATAAGGAGAGGTTATATTTCTTAAATTCATCCGAACAAATGTAAGCTCAGATCAATTCTTCATCTGACTTAATATAGTCAGTTGACCCTATTTACGTATCTGTGCAAAAAACAGTCAAGCACATTAAATTATTTTCTGTACATCTAATTAGAAGCGCTAGTGTACTCCTGATAAAAAATATTTCAGATTGAAAGTTCTCTGTTTCTCCAGATGAGAGGAGATGTGGATAAATTATATATGGATGGTCTCTCTCTCTCTCTCTCTCTCTCTCTCTCTCTCTCTCTCTCTCTCTCTCTCTCTCTCTCTCTCTCTCTCTCTCTCTCTCTCTGTGTGTGTGTGTGTGTATTTATCTGGGGGATCTTAAAGCAGACTAGGGAACTGGTGGTCCTTCACATAGCATTGGGCTGCCATGCCCATCATCCTTCACTATTGCCTGTCCTAGCTAAGAATGGTGCCATCTACAGATCAGAAATGTGTGGAGTGGCAGGCCACATGTTGTCCATCCGGACAGTGTAAGGCTTCTCCTTTGAAAGGAAGTCTTATGTTTCTTATAATCATATAACCACATGGCCATGTGAATCAAGGTCATGGCATTTATTTATTTATTTATTTATTTATTTATTTATTTATTTATTTATTTATTTATTTATTTCTATACCACCCGTCTTCCGATGGAACTCCAGGCGGTTCACAACAAACAAAATGAAACATTTTGTCAGATGGCACAGTTTAGGGAGAGCATTCTATTATATTGATCATTTGAAAGATGCTCAGTGTAAATTGATGCTTCACTCTGTGCAGTGGAAATTTCTAAATCCCTTGAGGTGCTTGTCCCCTTCTATTTGACACTGGTTAGGCCTCACCTTGAGTATTGTGTCCAGTTCTGGACACTGCCCTTCAAGAAACATGCTGACAAGTTGGAACACGTTTAGAGGAGGGCGACAAGGATGATCAGGGATGATCAGCCCTATGACGAAAGGCTGAAAGAATTGGGTATGTTTAGCCTAGAAAACACTGAGGGGGTAATATGATAACACTTTTCAAATATTTGGAGGGCTGTTATACAGAGGAAGAGCAGGATCTGTTTTCTCAATCATCCAACAGTGCAGGATGTACAACCGTGGGCTCAAGCCAACGGAACCCAGCCTTTGGCTGAATATCAGGAAAAACTTCCTAACTGTTAGGGCAGAACAACAGTAGAAGCAGCTACCTCAGGAGGTGGTGAGAGCTCCACTCCTGGTGGCATTCAAGAGTAGAGATGGGCACGAAACGAAAAAAAAATTCGTTCTGTTATTCATTATTCATTTCGTTACGTAACAAAACGAATAACGAAAATTGTGATGAAATTGGAACAAACCGAACAGAACCACGAATATTAGGTTTGTTACGTTTTGTTTTCATTAATGTTGACGCGCAATGAAATGAGCTGTTTTTAAATGTTAAAAAACATCCTGAATATCCTTAAAAACCCAACGATAATTATTTATTCTGCCTGATAATACCTACCAGGGGGGTTGGGGTAATTAAAACGTGCATTTATGTCTTTTCTCAGCTCGCTGTATTTTTTTTCCTTTAAGGGGAGTTAGGGGACATCGACCCAAAATGGCTCCCAGATGCCTAATATTGATTTCTTGGGTATTAAAATGCCCTGGACCTCCGTAAAAATGCAGTGATAATTATTTGAAATTATTAACTAACAGGGGGTTGGGGTTCTTAAAATGTTTGTTTTTGTCTTTCTCCCATCGCGATGTATTTTTTCTTTTCCCTTTAAGGATGACACAAAATGGATTCCAGCCACAAGATGGATGCAAGCCATGTGATGGGATCATGTAAATTCTTGGACAATTTCAAACAATAGCCTGCCCATGTTGCAGACTGGGTAGGTGTGGCAGCCACAGAGGGCATAAAAAGCTTTTGCAGCCCCCGTCCTCCTTGCAGTCTGTGGTGGGAGTTAGGGTGGAAAAAAACCAAAACGTCATTTTTTTTATTCGTGCCCATCTCTATTCAAGAGAAATATGCACAACTACCTGGCAGATATGCTTGGTTTGTATTCCTGCATGGAGCAGGGGGTTGGACCAGATGGCCTTACAGGCCCCTTCCAACTTCATTATTCTGTGATTCTGCGCAAAGTCTGTAACACTGAACCATAACTGTAAAAGTATAGTGTGGTTACATGTTGGGAAGTACCATAGTGGTGTGGCACAGGATTTTTCATATGCAGTGATCTCATGTACAGTATATGTCAAATATGCTTTTTTTTTGCTGGGCAGGTTGTAATAAATCCGTACTTGTTCAGACTATATAATACTTAGACTGAATGTGGCTAGAAGCTTGTTCCATTTACCAGCTTTTTTACATGCTGTTTGTTCAGCTTATGGTCATACAACCACTTTACATTATGCAGATCCCTTTACTAATAGCCAATCACATAATGTCTAAACATTTTTTTTAGAATTATCCCTGATAATACACTAATCCATGGTAGTTCAACTTTCGTGCATGCTATATGCTGCAGCCTTGGGAACAGCTCTGAAACAGCTGGCCTGAATTTAAACATAAACCTGTGTATCTTAAGCCCCTGTGGTGGAAGGCAGTCAAAATCAATAATGATAAAAACGGGCATGACAGGTTTGGGAAATCCATATTTGAAAGAACTTGGAATATCCAAAATGAGATGGGAAGGCTTTGCTTACTATCCAAAGGATAACTACTATCAGAAGACCTCGGCTTTCTGAACTAAAATTATATTTTCTCCTGTGGTTTGGGCATCTTTTACTTTTTGTATCGTTGCAAGATATCTGCCTATCATATATTAGAAGATGTCACATCCAATCACATAGCCATAGTAGAAAACATTAGTGAGCATGTAATCCATCTCTACAGAATATTATATTCCACCAGAAAAAGAAGTAATTAACCATATAATTCTGAGGATGTTTAAGAGTTGGACAAGCAAACTGAATTTTGTAAGCAATTTGTTTCATATTAAAACTAGCCCTACAAAATTTACAGTTGTGATATAGTGACCAGGAGAATGAAATGATGTAAGAACATAAAGCAACTTGTCATAGATCCTCCACAAGGTGGCTTCAAAAAGAAAAATATTTGTATACTTGAATTTCCTCATATGTTGGCGTGTGGAAAGAAATACTGATTTTAATGGTGTGTGTGTGTGTGTGTGTGTGTGTGTGTGTGTGTGTGTGTGTGTGTGTGTAGATAGATAGATAGATAGATAGATAGATAGATAGATAGATAGATAGATAGATATGGTTTATGAATGTAGTATATTATGCTTCTCTACCCATGATTCAGAATGCCAGGAAGTATCTGATAATTGCCATCTTTTATGCCCGTATTGTCAGTAGAAAAAAAACCTGCTAAATTTTACATAGTAAAGAGTAATCTGAATGTTCATAACACCAATGTCTTTTGTGTAAACTGCACAGAGTTTCCTTTTGGGAAATCAGTGTGGTATACAAATATAAAAATAAATAAATAAATAAATGTCAGCAGTCAGGATCGTCTCATTCCCCAATTTCCTGGTTTTTAATGTATCTTCTTAAAAGTAGGAGCAAGGGACAAAATAGTAATTATCTTGGAGTATCTCCCTCCCCATGGCACAACAACTTCTCTACCTCAGCTTACTGAACTGATAACAGGGTTGATGTTGGAATCCCCTTGGCTCATCGTTCTGGGGGACATTAACATTGATGCTGAGGCAGCTCTGTCAGGGGTGTCCAAAGACTTCATGTCCTCCATGTCAACAATGGGTCTGGCCCAACCCACCCTGCAGGTCACACCTTAGACCTGGTCTTCTGCCCTGCTGTGGACAGTGGGGGCACTGGGGTAAAGGAAATTTCTGTAGTCCCATTGTCCTGGACATACCACTATATGGTGTGCATTAGGCTCGCGGAAACTCAGAGCCTGGGCAGGGGTGGGGGTGGGTACTCAGACAAAAGCAATACATCCCAGAAGGTTGATGAATTCAGATGATTTTTTAAACCACCCTTGGTGAGTGTCCTGATGAGTGATTTTATTGAATCATTGGTTGATCTCTGGAATGGGCAAATGAGCAAAGCCATTGACCGAATAGCTCCTAGACATCTCCTTCCCCAAAATAGACCCAAATTGGTGGCTTGGTATAATGGGGAGTTGGCAAAGTTGAACCAGGTGGCCCGTAGAGCTGAACGGTATTGATGGAAAGCCCAGATTGAAACAGACAAATAAACAGTGAAGGGCCTTTAGAAGGCTTCTTCCAAGGCAGTGGAGGCAGCAAATAAATCATTTTTCTCTACTACCCCATTGATTCGGCACAAAATCACCCAGTGGAGCTTTTCTGGATAGTTAAAAGTTTGCTACACACTGACCTATGGGTGGATAGCACAGATCACTCTGTATCTCGCTGTGAAGAATTTGCACAACACTTTGTGTTGTGCAACACTGTTCAAGCAAAATTAAACAGATCTGGGATAGCTTGGATTCTGCTATTGATCCAGAGGCTCTAAATAAAATGCCCCACTCTGCTTGTCCTTTATTAATGCATGACTTTCAGTTCCTACAGCCAGATGATATGGTCAGTACCCTTGGGGAGGTGAGAGTCACCATATGTGTGTTGGATCCTTGCCCTTAATGGATCATAAAAGCTGCCAGAGAAGGTATGGCAGACTGGTTAGGAAGAGTAGTGAATGCCTTCTTACAACAGTGCAGGATTCCGGCATGCTTAAAGAAGACAATAGTAAAACCACTGTTACAAATACTGAACAATTAGTGACCAGCATCAAATATCCCATTCTTGGGGAAAGTACAAGAGCGGGTTGTGGCATCGCAGCTCCAGAGGTTTCTGGATGAGATAAACTACCAGGATTTGCTTCAGTCTAGTTTCAGGCCTGGCTATGGGACTGAGATGACCCTGGTTGCATTGGTAGATGACTTATGCAGGGAAGTGTCCCCTTTGGTTTTACTAGACCTCTCAGCTGCTTTTGACATTATCAGCCACAGCATCCTCCTGACCCATCTCTCTGAAATGGGATGGGGCACTGTCTTATAGTGGCTTCAGTACTTCTTGAAGGAGAGAGTGCAGAAGCTGGTGTTAGGGGACTCATGTTCAACACCATGGCCACTGACCTGTGGAGTTCCCCAGGGTTCTATGCTGTCTTCTATGTTATTTAACATTTATATGAAACCACTGGGGGGAATTATCAATGTTTTGGTGTATGCCAATGACACTCAACTCTACCTCTCATCTCCGGATTCCAAGGAAGCTATTTAGACTTTAGAACGGTAATGAACTGGATGAGGAAGAACAAACAGAAACTAAACCCAGACAAGACAGAGGTGCTTCTGGTCAGTAAAAAACCAGATCAAGGGATAGGGATACAGCCCGTACTGGATGGGATTACCTCCCAATTGAAAAAAGAGTTGCATAATTTGGGGGTGCTGCTGGACTCATCCTTGAGCCTAGATGCCCAAGTCACAGCTGTGCCCAGGAGTGCATTTGCAAAATTAAAACTAGTACACCAGTTATGCCTGTTTCTTGAGAAGCCTGCTCTGGCCACTGTGCTCTCTGTAGCTTTAATATTACATTTTAATGTTCTAACGTGCCTCTCCTAATTCCCTGTTGTTAATTTGAATATGTCTTAAATATGATGTGCTGCATATTGTCCCTCTTTATTGTAAGACACCTTGGGTCCTTTTCCAAGGAGAAGGGTAGGGTAAAAATATTCAAAATAATAAATAAATAAATAAATAAATAATGTTGTCCCTCAATTCCCTGTTCAAAAACTTGAATATGTCTTAGTTGTACTGGACTGTGTACTGTCCCTCATTACTGAAAGCCGCCTTTGGTCCTTTTCCAAGGAGGGGTAAAATACTCTCAATAAACAAGCAAATAAACAAAAAATCTCTTTATGCACAGTACTGTCTACAAAGGGACACCAAGCAGGGGGACATCCCAAGACCTGATTCTTTTTTCCATCAGTTAACTATCTCTCACCCAAACACAAAGCAATTACAGTGATGCTTTGAATTACAAAATTAATCTGTTCCAACAGATCCTTCATAATTCAAATTTTTCGTTCAAAACCTGGTGTCCCATAGGAATACACTGAAAACTGAGCTATCAAAATCAGTTGGATGGCGGAGGTGAGGGCGGCAGTGGCTTTACTCCAGCTGCTGGATCTTGCTTCAGGCAACAGGCTGCAGTGAGATCTGTCCACTGGAGTGAAGCTGCACCCCTCACCACCAGCCACTGGATCTCAAAGCCCATTACTCTCAGACAGGCAAGGGTTGGGCACCTGACCACCTGATCTTTGCCTGGCTGAGAAGGAGCTGTCAAAATCAGCTGTGTGGTGGTGTTGATTGGGGGCAACACTTCACGCCTGCGTTCTGGTCTGGCTTCAGCCAAATGGCTGCAGCGAGACCTGGCGGCAGGAGTATAGTGGCTGGCCGATGCTTGCGTCCGCCACACAGCTGATTCTGACAACTGTTTGAGGGAGTTTCCCAGTAATCCAGGAAAGCAGGGTGAACTCTTCCCCTACTTTTCTCAGTCAGGACACACTTCCCCTACAAATGCCTTGAAAAACGATTACTTGAATTTTTTTTATTTATCAAAAATGTCCACCTTTTTCATAATTTAACATTACCCTATACAGGCTGATTTCCTTTCATAATTCAAGTTTTTTGTAATTCAAGGCATCACTGTATCAGCCCTGCTGTTCAGCAACAAAGGTATATTTTGCTTTGTGGCACAAAATGATCAAAGTGTCTAGAGGAAATGTGTCTTCCAGCTTGAATGTGCACACTCGGTACATGTCTTTGCAGCAGGAAGGTAGTAGATTTTTAGGAATTCATATGAATTAGGGAGAGCTCCTGCCTGTACAACCTTGTGCACAGCATACCCATCCATCTGTATTGGGAAAGAAGTCTCAACCATGTTCTTCCAGGGCTGATGTTCTTTTATGCTTAAGAAGGGAGCACAACACACCCATATTTTGAGAGATTGTTAAAGGAAAGCTATGGATATTGGTTGAAAAGTACATATTAAATCACTCAGGAGTGTGCGGTGTGGGTTTTTGTGTGTAAAATGATGCTTCCTAGGATTTACCTGAACCTGGTTTTAATTAGGGAATCAAACTGGCTGTGCTTTTTGGATTGAAAAATTCATGTTTAATCAAGTTCAACCCCCCCCCCACCTTTCTGTATTTGCTGATTTGCTGTTCTAGAAATATTTTTTCAATTTTTCTGTTAACCTCTTCCTTAGTAGCAGCATGTACAGGGCTGTAACTGGGGTGAGGGGTGGGGGTGGGGCACATGCTCCAGGTCTTTATGCCAGGGTGTTTGTGCCAAAATGACCTCCAGCAAGGGAGAAAATAAAAGCAGAGGAGAAGAAAGGGTGGAAACCCCAGTCCACCACCCCACTGCACTCTTCGCCCTGGCACTAGTGGTGTAGCCAGCTGGCCAGCTTCATTCCAATGAGTGGAAACTCGTCGGAGGGAGAGCCGACATGAAAATAAGGAGAAATTTCCTGACAGTGAGAGCCATTAAACAGTGGAACAGCTTTCCTCCTAATGTCAGTGCCCCATCGCTGGAGATTTTCAAGAAAAGATTGGACATCCACCTGTCTGGGATGGTATGAGGTCTCCTGCTTTGGGCAGGGAGTTGGACTAGAAGCCCTCCAAGGTCCCTTCCAACCGTATGATGATTCTATGATTTTACGATTCCTTCAGTCTCTCCCTGCCATATGTGTAGCTTCCTTTGATGGTGGCAGGGGCTTCAGGTAAGAAAAGGAGAGCAGGCAAGGCTGGCTTTTTCTCAGCCGAGCATGGTAGCGGCAGCCTGGATAGTATGAGTGGCTGAAGCAGCAAGCCTAGGGAGACCCAGGAGCGCAGTAGGGATATCGATGTCTCCCAAAGGGGGGAGGGGAAGGGGGAGAATGGAGGGGGGAGAAACAACAGATGGAGGATGGAGGGGGTCTGCCCTGTTGCTTTCTTAAGGCGCTGTGGTAAAGCTTAGGAAGTAGGGAGATGACAGTGAATGCACAAAGATTGTGGGTGGGGTACAGGGAGGAGGAGGAGGAGGTTCCTTGCAAGTTGCAAGGTTCTGAAGAATCACAGTGCTTGATGGTCCTGTATATTTTCCAAGCAATGGATAGTTAGAGGATGTGTTGAAAAGTAGCCCTGACAATTGCTTTAAAACTGAGTGAGCAGTGATTAACAGATGAAGAAAGGAGTCAGGTTTGGGGATTTTCCCCTGCTTGTCCCTTTGTGAATTGTACTGCATCCAAGCGGGTATCCTGTAGATCATCTTGACTGGTGACATGGATGCTGCCAGAATTCAGGCTGTCTTTTGATGTGTAACGTTTGGTACATATTCGAGCACAATATCCCTTCCTAAACTGAATGTTTTTGTTGAACTGAATTTCCAGGCGTTTCATAACTAGAGATGTGAAGGCATGCCATTAAAGGTTTTGATTTGATTTGAGATGTGAAAGCCTGGGGAAAAACGGAAAAATTCAGAAGAAAAATATTTTTTCCATTTTTTCCTGAAGCTTTTTTTTTTGTTTGTCCCCCCCCCACCTAAAAAATTGGAAAAATTGAAAAAAAAAGAAGAAAAAATGATTATGGAATGTTTTATTTTAACATGATGAATAAAATATTTTAAGACAGGGTGTTCAAATATTTTCCAAATCATTTCTAAAAAACTTGCATAGTTTCAGATTATTCTAATTAATGTGCACTGAGGTCAAGCAAGTCCTAAGTTACAAACTGAACTCTCCAAAGCAAGAACAAGATGCATTTCGGAGGTATTGCTGTTGTCACAAGAAAAAGAAAAAGGTTTTACTGTAGTTTTTGCATGTGGGTGAGTATGTTTGGTTCTGTTCTATCCTCTTCACTAGGCCTCCAAGTACTGGAAGAAAATACAGAGCAACAAAAATGATTCTGATTAAATTTCATGCCCATTCATTGAAATGTAGTCCCATTCCCTTCTATATATCCCCCTTCAATTCTTTTTATGAGAATGAGGTTTTTATTTTATTTTTATTAAAACTGTGGAGAGAAAATATGAGTAATTGTTAATTCTGGATTTTTAAACATTGTTTGTAGAGGGTTTTATTTTTCCTTCCACATAAACTAGTAAACAGTTCAGGAGAGCTAGTAAAGAAGTTTTCCAAGATCTGTCTTCTAGGTCTTAAAGTTGTATTTCAAATAAACTATGATTGATGCTGTAATAACGAGAATCCTTAAGGTGCTACAATATACATTATATCATGCTTTCTGCAGTTTGCTAACACTTCATAATATACAGAAAAGGAGAGAAATGAATACTGGCATTTCCCCTAGCATTTCATCTCAGCCAAAGAGGAAACTCAGCTGTTGACCTCAAAATACATTAGAATTCAGAGTTGCAATATACAGTCCATTAACATGGCTGCTTATGGCAGTTTATAATAAAGAGAAAGCAGGGGTTTCAGTGTTCTTGTAAGGGCCACAGCATATGACTGGCGACCTGTGTGCCAGATTGTGTGCAGGGATGACAGAGGTTGCAAGTCCTTTTACAGCTTTACACAATTTTAATGATAATTCTGCCTTTTCTGAGGCTGAGCAAAATACTGTAGTTTAATCCCATTGTCTCCAATTCCTGTGAGAAAAAAATACACATGTATACACAGACACATATACAGACACACATTATGAATCCTTTGGAAAATAAAAATTATGGTAATTGGGAAAAGCTACCATAATCCACTTGCATGTGCAAAAATGTTGTTTTCACAAGCTATGGCAATATTTTTCATTTCTAGTTCTGCTTACATTTGCACATTCATCTTAATGGAAAGCTGCATTTAGAATCTCATGCCTGGGAATTCTTTGTATAAACTAAATTCAGACAGCCTTTATTGCAAAAGTGTGTGGGTGTCGTTTTGTAAAAATCCTCATGATCAAAATAGGAATTATTTCCTCATTTGGGAAAGAATAACCTTCAAATGGGTAATTTCTCTGAGACCAATTTTCTCACTCTCTCAGAAATCAAGTACAGTAGTACCTCATAAGACGAATGCCCCTTGATGCGGAAAACTTGTAAGACGAATGCAATTTCCGGGAATAGGAAAACGTCGTAAGATGAATTTTTCCTATGGAATGGCTCGCAAGACGAATTCAATGCATTCCTATTGGAACCACGTTAAACCACGTTTCGTAGGCTGAATTTTGCATAAAACGAATTGACTCGTAGAACGAATTAAATTCGTCTTAAGAGGCACCACTGTACATTATTATGGAAGCTTATTCAACCAACTTCAGGGACTATTGTTCCATTCATTAAACAGAAATGAAAACAAAAGTTGTGGCACCTTAAAATAAAAAATTATTTCAGCCTGAGGACCTGCTGAAGGTTAAGAAGGTCTAGCATAGAACCATTGCAAGGGAGAGGGCAAGAAACAAATCCAGAATGAGTTAGCCACACTTACTGTTGATTTCTACTTTCCTTTTATTGGCCACTCTGCCAAACCATTACTAATGACCAGTGATCACTGGGGCTTGGGTTGCCCATTATCATGGATCTCCAGGCCTAGGTAAAGCGTATTCTTTCTCATTGTGTTTAGGTATGCTAGTATGAAGAAATGTTCAGTGTATGCCATCCTGTAAGTGGAGCTCCCTAGAAGTCCCTTCCTTGAGGGCTCCTTCGGTCCTTAAAACTTCATTGAGCTGGTAAACGAGTGTGTTTCAGTTGGTAGCTTGCAATTTACTGTGTTGGAGGGTGCTGTGAGGCAAGTTACAAGTTTGTTTCAGAGATTGAAAATAACAAGCAGACTAACACAGTACTATCAAATCTACAGGTTCCTTCGTCAAACAGAAGAAAAACTATTATCTAACACATAATGCCTTTAAAAGTACTGTAGGTACATTAGCTAACACATTAAAATAAACCTTGTAAAAAGGGGATATATTTTCTGTGTGTCAAAATAATTGATTTTGCTATATTTCTGTGCTTTTTCTCCCTGGGAAAGCTAACCTGATACAAAGGATTCTTAACCTGTAGCTCCAAAACACAAGCAGTCCCACAGTTAAGAACACAAATGATAGATGCCCTTAAGCACATCCGATCTCGCCTGATTTTGGAAGCTAAGCAGGGTCCTGCTAAAGAGGGTGCCTTTGAAATTAGCCAAGAATTACTGGCTCACCAACTCCCCACTGATGAAATTGGCCTACTCTAGTGCAACTTACTGTGCATTAAACATTAAACATTACAATGCATTAAACATTTTTGGATGTAAACCTCATCACACGTTTAGTTCCCCATTTCTGTCATTTAACACCAATAAACTAATTTTCATGTTCTAAAATCTAGTTCTTTTGATTGTACGTTAGCCAATTCAGATGTGCATGCCAATTCTTCATGCAGCTGTTTTTAATGGTGAGGATCAGCTTTTGTTTGAAAGTTGCTTTGAGTTCCTGAAATGGGGAAAAGGCAGGATAGAAATGAAATGAAATGTCCTGCCTTAGGTCAAATAATGTTCAAGGATGCTAGTGGTACTGATCCTAGACAGCAGGGACTGATCTTTTTTACTGCAGTTTCATAGTCTATGGTTCCCTAAGGTAATCTTTGTCCAAACCATATTTCTTTAAGCTGTGTATGAACATTCAGATTATTGTAAAATCCTCATGCTAAATAAATGCCTGTTATTGGCTTAAAGATAGGCATATTAGAGTTCTACCAGAACTTCTAAGCACAGGATTCTCTTCAGTTGGCTCACACTTGTGGATTCACGTGAAGTGATACAGTCTGAGCATAGGTTTATTGCATCCATTCTTACAGTACTATTGCACAAATTGTGAGGAGCCCACTCTGCAGTGTTTCAAAGTGTGCTGCTTTGCAATCAGCTGATAACACTGAGTGCATTAAGAGTCTAGACATTACTAAAGCATTGGTCATTTGCTTACTGGCAGGTTGAAATAACAGGAATCAAGAATCTAAAGACGTTACTAAATTTTAAAAGCATGATATAACAGCAGATGTCATGTGTTATTTAACTAGACATTTAAAAACTATCTATCCTATGTAATGTTATCTGTAATTCTTGAGGGCTCAGTGTGTGTTCCACAAAACATACCACAACACAGTCTTGAATCCCATGACTAGGAAATTTACTTTCAATTTTTTCTGACTGGAGAGATCAGTTTTCTGATGATTTAGTATTGGTACAATATTATAGTGCTGAAAAGAAATAAGAATCAGCAAATTGGGTTAACAGGACAACTAAAACAACTTACAGTTTTTTTAAAAAATGGAGTTAAATTTTAATGTTAAAGTTATATTGATTTGGTACCAGTATTCAGTGATATCAGTATTAACACACAATGAAGTAATGATAAATTCAAATAATGTTTTGAGAAATTAGCACTATGAAAAATCAACTTATTCAAATGTTTTGTTTTTAATCTGTTTCCTGTCAGCTTAGTGAAAGCAGCAGACAAGAAATAATAATGTGAGAAATCACTTATAAAACTTAGTGTTTATAGTAATAGTCAGTAGATCTAGTTGTTCTTACTGTAAAAAAGTTTGGAGCTGTGTTGCAGAGGCAAAGCAGAAGGTGGCAAAATGTTTGTCTTCTGTTTATTGCAGAAGGCACAAAAATCGATAAGACATTGATTTAGCTGACCTACCCCTACACTGCACTGCACTGTGTATTCCTTCAAGTGTTTAACATGAATGGACTGCATCCTTTTGAAGAATGTTCAGTGTTCCCTAAAGCTTATGTCATCAACAAATGGTGTAATATACTATGAGGTCCTTGCTTTTAAGGGCAGAGTATAAAATTTATGTCCCTCATGACAGTCCATGATATGATAGGTCAAATTGTGCAGCCTAACTTTTTTTAAAAAGTATTTATTCATTCCATAAGAACCTAGATAAAACTTCAGGGACTTGAGAAGCCCCATTTGGCTGCTGCTTGTACCTGAGGCCAAATTTTCCTTTGTTAAATGATCAAATTTTTATATGCCATGCATTTGAGGAAGAAGATCATAATGAATGGAAGAATAGTCCCTGAAGTTGGTTGAATAAGCTTCCATAATAATGTACAGTGGGTACATTCCAGAAAACCTTGATCAACCTCTTCCCAATCTTCAAAGAGTCAAGACAAGAGGAACTGGGATTTTTGCCTCCTCAAATGATATATATGTCTGGCCCTCTTTCTTCCAGCCTGGAAAGAAATTACTTCAGACCGCTGGGTTCTTTCCACCATAGCCCACGGCTACCATATAGAACTCTGTTCCATACCTCCTCTCAGAAATTTTATTTCAACAGAACAATCTCCTTGTCTTTGCCTAGAGGTTTCTTCATTGTTTCAAAAGGGTGCCATTCAACCAATTTCCCTGACCATTCAAAATCTCTTTCACTTCTCAAGATACTTCAGAGTTCCAAAGAAGGACAAAGGCCTTCGGCCCATTCTGGACTTACGTCATCTAAGCAAACACATCATTCAAACAAAATTCAGAACAGTGAGAAGATCATTCCTCTGCTCCAGAATGGAAATTGGTTCGGGGTCATAGACCTCAAGGACACTTATTTTCACATCTCCATACATCCGTCCTACAGAAGATACCTTTGTTTTGAATTGGACAACAAGTTTACCAGTATCAAGCTCTTCCTTTCGGGTTGGCATCTGCACCCAGAGTCGTGCTCTCTCAGGACAATGGCAAAATTCTTCATCCCAACCTGACCCGCTTACATCTGATGGCATGGAGGAGTGCAAGGTGAATGATACCATCATTTCAGCTGCCCACAAGCTATCCGCTCTGTGGTTATATGCATACAAATGAAAAAGGGTTACGTCTTATGCAATTGATAAAGGTTTTTCTCCACTTTGCCTTTCTCTACTTAATGTTCTACTGTATTTGCTTTATCTTAAGCTGGACTTACACTGTCTTTTTTAAAGGTACACCTATCAGCTATAGTGGCAAATCAGCCAGAAGGCTCTCTTGCTGCTACCTTCTTTCATCATCCTAGAGTCAAGAAATTCCTGATAAGGCCTTCAGAATTTTTTTCCTGATAGGAGGCCGATTCCCCCTCAGTAGTCCCTGTCACTAGTCCTGCAACATTTAGTGCATCCACCCTTTGAACCTATGGCTACTTGCGATCTACTTTTGCTGACTTTTAAAACGACCTTTCTAGTAGCTATTACTTCTGCAAAAATGGCTAGTGGACTTTGTGCACTCAGGTGTGACCCAGCATACCTTTAATTTTACAAGGATAAAGTTGTGGTTTACCCTGACATTTATTTTTTGCTTGAAATTGTTTCAGCATTCCATACAACCTTTCTGTTGTCTCATCCTCTTACCCTGCCAACTTTCTTCCCAAATCCTTCAACTACTGTTGAAAAGGAACTCCACAAGCTGGATGTTTGTGGAACCTTCATCTTTTATACTTCTCACACAAGTTCTCTCCGCTCTACACAGCGCTTGTTCATTTGTTATGACCCTAGTTCTAAAGGGCCCCCCAGTTTCTTCCCAGAGATTTTCTGGCTGGGTGATTTCTACTATTGAGTTATGTTATAAGCTCCGTAAAAAGGACTTACCTTTGCCTGTCCGTGCCCACTTCACAAGAGCAATTTCTTCTTCCGTGCCTTTTTGAGAGTTTTTCCCATTAGAAGACATCTGTATTTCTGCTTCCTGGACTCAGCCACTTACCTTTGTGAAGCACTACAGGATGGATGTCTGCACGAAGTCTTCCACGTATTTTGGCAGAACTGTATTGTCATTTGTGACGGTGTGACTGCCCAACATCCTGTGAGTATTGCTTGTAATCACCCATCTATGTGGCTTCCTGAAGGCCACGATGGAGAAGAACCAGTTACTTGCCTGTAAAGGTGGTTCTTCGAGTGGACCTTTGTGAAGCCACACAGCACCCACTCCCCTCCCCTCCACTCGTCATGCTGTGTCTTGGAGGGAACTGAGGCATTTGAGTGGGAAGCCTCCTACTTATGCACAGTAGGCAGCTGGGGGTAGGGAGACTAACAACCTTTCTGTTGCTAGGAAGGTCTGGAGCCTTGCACATGTGTGTCAAAGAACCCATGTGTGTGACTTCACAAAGGTCCACTCGACGAACCACCTTCATAGGTAAGTAACTGATTATTACTTAGCCTCTACAATGAATGATTGAATATTGCTGAGATACCAAAATATGGAGGAAGGCTCATGTGACAGGCAAGCCACCAGAACACCCCAAAAGCTAGAGACCCATACCCCTTCTCAGCCGCTACAAGGTATTTAATTCTGAACTGACTGACTGCAATAGAACATCTGCTTATTTCACAGCCAGCTGGTTCGTATCTGGCAAATACTGTACAGCCCAAATTTTGAATTTAACACAACAGATGGAGGTTTTGAGTTGAAGGAAATATCAGGCGTAATAGATCTCACCATGACTTATGATACTGTTAACTGTGTATCCCTGCTGAAGAATGTCCAGCACATTACAAATGATTTCAAATTTACAAAAACCATAGGTTGCCATATATTCTATGTTTCCTTCCAGGGACAACACAATGAATGGATGGAGAAGCCAAAGACCTTAATGTTAAGCATATGAAGGTCCTGTTGGCTTCCAAGTGTAGTGAGATCACAGGGGAAGGAGGTATAACATGCACACCACCTATTTAGCACTGGGTGGTTTAAGACATAATGGTTGAATAAGGGATCATGTATACAGAGTGGTGTAGCACAGGTTGCAAGCACTAGAGGCAAGGAAGAACACCATAACTAAAACAATAATAAAAATCGAAGGTAAATAAGATAAGCAAATAGTGGATGAGATTAGATCACTAAATCAATAAGCCTACATAACAGTTAATAACCAGGAAAAGCAGATTGAAATAACCAAGTCTTCAATCTTTTCTTGAAGATCAACAACGAGGGGCCCAGGAAGATCTCCGAGGGAAGTTGGTTCCAAAATCTAGGAGCCACCACCAAGAAGGCCCGGTTCCCTGTTGTTGACTTGCCTCCCTCGGTGTTGGCACCCTCAGATGACCTGCCCTCTGGGGTAGGAGCCACTCTGACAGATAGGAAGGTCCCAATCCATTTAGGACTTTATATGTCTACATTAAGACCTTGAAGTCAATGCGGTAACGGATTGGCAACCAGTGCAGTGCGATCAGAGTTAGGATAATATGACGGAATCTTTTAGTACCCAATACTAGTCTGGCTACAGTATTCTGCACCAGCTGGAGCCTCCGCATTAACTTCCAAGGCAGCCCCACGCAGAGAGCACTGCAGTAGTCTAATCTCAAGACTACCAGTGCATGGACCTACGTAGTGAGAGTGCCTGGGTCCAGGAAGGTGCACTTAACAACAGGGTGATGGGTTAGTGGAGGATACAGCAGGCCCTTGGCTTCTGGAAGGAAAGCCTGGCCTCCTGCTTCAGAGGTGACTGCTGGCCTCCCAGGAGCCACAGCAAAGGCTTGGACCCCTTCCCCCCTACCAACCGCCCCTGTGGGCCCTCCACGTATGTACAAAATTAAGTAAGCTCAGCACAGCCTTATCTTATATATCTTGAACTGTCATGCCTGATCATACAGCTCAACCTGCCCCATCCCAGAGCTCCTCAGATACTACGCTACAGGTTATTCGATTTTCAAATAAACAGATGCTCATTTTGCGAAGTAGGATAGGTGTTAAATCCTATTAAATTTCTATCTTAAAATGAGAAGAGGGGAGATGCTGTTGTAGTGTCCAGTCATTGTTTTTATTATTAGAGAAGTGGGCTGTCAAATGGCCTATGGAGTTGTGGCATTTAGCAGCTCATGGAAATAGATCCATCGAAAGATATTCCAGTTTTGCTAGTTAAAAACCTCTAGAGTTCAAGATGTCTATTAGACATTAGCAACTTTGAAAAGCTATTGTCATCTCATATGAACATCAAGTCCAGGTGTCTGCAGTTTGTGGCTTCGGATGTGGGTTTTTTCCTTCAGGCTTGGTTGCTCCAGATGCTAGGGAAACACATTGAGTATGCAAAACAAGCAGTGATAGATATTCTGGGTATGGCAATTAACAGTGATGCCTTTATTTATCATAACAGCAAAGTTTCATTTTGCACCTTGTATTAGTCCCTTTCTGTGTGTTTGTTCAGGTTTTTAGTGCATTGCTACAGAAATCCCTGGTTGTGTTATTATTTTAAATTACCTCCAAGCCAGAAAATGGCTGGATATCTTAAAAGAATGGGTATCTGACTACAGAAGCAGAATTGCCTTGAAAGCACACAATTATTATTATTTTAAACCAAAAGTATTACACAGGTATTATATGAGCCTGGGGCCATATGCATAACCAGATTTTTTCAGAGTGAGCCGTCTCAATACAAGGTAACTCAATGACCTCCTTAGTAACCTTCTTACTACTAACCTCCTTACTAACAACCTTAGTAACCCATCCTTCCACACACCAAAGAGGAGATCCTCTATGTCACCTGAACTCCAATATTAGCATGAAATTAATCAAGATGCACCAATGCCGTGTGCCTGAACTTGTTTTTGCTACATTGAAAAATTTTGGAAGTCCTTCTTTCTCCAAGTCATTCGGCTTTTTGGCAGGTGGGAGCTGGAAAAAAAATCTTCTTTGTGACCTCTGGTTGTGTAGGAACCTCGGGGAGATTTGTTTTGAACTGTCAGATACCTTTTTATTTAACTTCTTAACATCTCTTTTGAGGAGGGTGGCTGGATTTGTGTTTATGATGTTGAGATTCATCCATGCAAAACCAGAGCATCATCATCAACAGTATCCGTTTTGATTTAAGTCTTTTAATATATTTGCTTGTTCCTGATGTTTTTTATGTTCGTTTGTTTGATGTTATTATTTTATAATTAAATTGGTTTTACTTTGTGTTTTTTTCTTTTACGAAATTTTGTTGGTTGCCTTGACTGCTGTTTTAAGTAGAAAATTTGAGTACACATATAAAGAAATAATAAGAAGAGCTACAGTATTTCAATATAATATATAGTATTAGGTTCACTCATATGGAGGGAATGAAACCTTGAGACTGGGGAATGAAACGTCCAAGAGCAATAAGACACAATTTGATTTGTAACACCTGTCATTTAGACTCCATCAAACAACAGCATTGGTTGTTTAAACTGCTCTTTTATTGTGATTTCTGGTTTCAGCTGCTCAGTCCAATGCCTCCTTGAATAATCTTCTGTGACAATTTGGCTCATTTATGACAATTTGGCTCAAATCTTTCTGGTGCTAGCCTTCCTGCATGGTTCTCTCACACATTTTCAGTGGTAGTTTTTTTTTAAAGTTATGATTCTAAATACAGTCATTCATTAAGTTGAAACTGCTTCTCCATTAGCATTGTTCAGCTAGTCCAGTTACTTGCTTTGTCTTATTTTATTTGTTACGTGTTTTGTACATTTGCGTATGTTTTTTTTGCCTCAGAGACTGGGATATGTGCATTGTGTTGCCAACGCAGTGTCTTGTTGTACTGATATTCTACAGATAACTTTGTTTTTGTGAATAACCAATTTTTTGTGTGGAGGTTCTCAGTCATCCAGGTGAGGTTATCTGGGAGTTGAGTCTTGACAACTCAGACTGAGGAAGCTACTTGGATGAATACCGAAACTTTTTGATTGCTCAAAAAAGAAATCCAGTTGCCATACTCAACTCTCAGATAACTTATTCTGTTGTTTATGTCTTCATTCTTTGAACTGGTGAGGTGCTCTGAACGTCAATAGAATACAGAGCAGGATTAAAAATATAGTGTTTTCCTCCTCCTGGAAATATGGGGCCAGTACTTTGTGTAGAGTGTTGTGAATCAGTTGTGCAAGAAGTTACACAACCTGTTAGACAAGACACTGTGCTAGTTCTGGTTACTTTGCTAGCAGTTTTGCAGCTCTTAGTGGAAGAAGGCAAATGCTTGCTATTTTTTCTCACAGTTTTTCTCATAGTTAAATACAGTGGTACCTAGCAAGATGAGTGGCCCATAAGACAAATTTTACATAAGATGAATGAAATTTCCAGGGATAGACCTTTTTCACAAGACGACAGTTTGCCTACCTGATGTCTTCCGAAAAATTAATCTTACGGGGCAGGTGTTTGAATTTTGCAGCCGCTTCTGAGGTTCGGCTCGCTTCCATCACCTGGGCTGTTTCCGAGAGAAGTGGCGGCGGCAGGGCTGGGCGAGGATCACCAGGTTGTTGGGCAAAGCAGAGACAAATCTGGAGGAAATGTCTTATGAGGAACGGCTTAGGGAACTGTGAATGTTTAGCCTTTCAAAAAGAAGACTGAGAGGGGATATGATAGCTATGTTTAAATATTTGAAAGGATTGAAGAGGGAACAGGTTTGTTTTCCATGGCTTCAGAGACTAGGACTCGGGGCAATGGTTTCAAACTACAGGAAAAGAGATTCCATTTGAACATTAGGAAGAACTTCAGGACAGTTAGAGCTATTCGGCAGTGGAGTATGCTGCCGCGGAGGGTGGTTGAGTCTCCTTTTTTGGAGGTTTTTAAGCAGAGGCTGGATGGCCATCTGTCGGAAATATTGTGATGGGGGTTCCTGCATGGCAGGGGGTTGGACTAGATGGCCCTTGAGGTCTCTTCCAACTCTATGATTCTATGATTCTGTGATTCTATGACATAGGGATCCTCACCCAGCCGGGGCTGTTTGTAAGGAAAGTGGCAGCAGCAGGGCTGGGTGGGGATCACTGCTGAAACCGCTGGGGAAAAGACACACCAAGCTGCTTTGGGGTGCTCAGAGTGTCTTTCTCCAGTCTTCCCCCTCTTCCTTTCAACTTTCCGGTGCCTGAAAAGGAGGAGGGGACAGGGAGCTGCAGCCAGCAAAAGGAGGGAAGCTTTGCCCCTGCCCCAGCCCAGCAAAGGGGAAAGCTTCCCATCTTTGCTGGGTTGGGGATAAACCCCTTCAATCATTGGGGGCTGAAGGCTGCTCCACACAGCCGCGAAAGTCAGCTAGGAGCTGTCAGAATCAGCTGTCTGTCAGCTGCAGAGGGAGTAGCCTTTGGCTGTCTGTTGATTAAGGGGGTTTGGGACAGCCTTCTCATAGGAATGAATTGAAAATCTATTAATCTCTTCCCCCTGGTACAGATTAATTTATTTTCAATGCATTCCTATGGGAAATGGCACTTCGCAAGATGATTTTTTTTCATAGAACCAATTGCCCCGTGAAACGAATTAAATTCGTCTTACGAGGTACCACTGTATTAGTAAATCCTAATTGTAACTACATAAAAACATGCAACAGAACCAATAACATGAAATATAATATAGACATACTAAATATACTTAGCCGTGCCTGTCTCTCTTTATATGTCCTTCAGTTGTTTCTTTTGTGCTGCACTGAGCAGGCTCAGTCGTCTTTGGGTTAATTGGTTTAATTCTAAATGTGCTTTACATTTCTGTGAACTTTGAGGTTCCCATGAACAATCTGAGTAATCCGTGGTGTGTTCTAACTATGGTTTTAGGTAGATCTTAGTTGAAACTCACCTGCATCAATACTCGAGAAGACATTGTTTGGTGCAGCCTGCCCCTCCACATGTTTCGTACATGTACAAGCACACAACACATGCACACACATGAAATCACATATGTTGGGTCTATTTCTCATAACTTTCTTAAGAGATTACAAGAAAAAGAGATATATGCTCATTAACTATGATATCATTCACATGCCCAGAAGTTTTGATAAACATTTGGAAGATAGAAAATAAACATTTTAGAAGCTCAATCAACATTCAAGTAGACGGGACATTCTGACTATTAGGATTAGCTGTTCTATATCTTTCTTACTGTCTGACAACAGTGTTGTTTCGTCTAGCCAAAGTAATTACATTTAAATTACATTTAAATCATAGTTACCAAATCATGTAATTGCATTTAAATCATAGCTAACAAGTATACTTACTTTTTTCATGAAAATTAGGTGTGTGGTTGAAGCAGCCCTTACCATATGTTTTCTTGCTTTGACCTTAACTTGTACTTAGTGTAAGTACTGAAAATGGTTATGTGAAGATCAATGTTCATTAATCTTCACACTAAAAGAATTTTCAGTTTTCAATGTTAAATATGTGTAAATGTGAAAACGTTTCATCTGAATAACCAGCAGAGTTTTAATTTGTTTCCATCTGGACATCCCTTACCAAGAAGTTATTGGTTTTATTTGGAAGAAGAGAAGCCTGTAGGAACCACATGTCAATTCTACCATTAATTGATTAATTAATTAATTTTACAAACTGTCTTGTGCATATTAACGACTTAACAGATAAGCCACGTTACCGTATGTGATATTATAGAAGATAGTGTTTTTAAATATTTAGTGACTTGTGGCTCAGCATCTTTTAACAGAGTCAGTGTGTTCTGACAACACTACTGCTTTTAACTTTTCTGGATTACAGGAAGTGAACTGAGTGGATACACTGTATAAGTTAACATGATACAGCTCCTACTATTGTACAGGAAATATTTTGAATATCATTTGTTTTAAGAAAAATAAGGGGCATTTCCTGAGCAAAATCCTCAGGGAATAAATAAGCCACAGTCGGGAAAGTAACTAAAAATTTGTTAAGAAGTGGTAAGAGATAGGAACAGGGTAGGTTTGATTTAAATCAAATTGATTTAAGTCACAATTTAAAAAAATAACAGGCTTTTTAAAAATTAGATCATTATTTGAATCAGTTTGATTTTTAAAAAATCATTTATTTTTTTATATCCTGGCTAGAAGCTAGGACTTGGCCATAATACTAGTCTGCTTGCTGTTCCTGACAAATTACTTTGTGTGTGTTGTGTCGTTACAGTCATGACTGACTCTTCGTGACTCCATGTCCATGGAGTTTTCTTGGCAGGAATACTGGAGTGGTTTGCCAGTTCCTACTCCAGGCGCCTACAGCCCCTGTTATTCCCTGGTGGTCTCCCATCCAAGTACTAACCAGGGCCGACCCTGCTTAGCTTCCGAAATCAGGCGAGATCGAATATGATTCGGGCATCTAGGCAGCTCTGAGGGCATCTAGGCAGCTCGTCAAATTTCTTTAGTTCCTCCTAATTATAGGAAAACCTGGGTGGGATTATCCCTGCACTATTGCAGGTTATTGTTAAGGCAGGATTCTCAGCAAGTCTGGCTTTAGCATTCTGTATGAACACACCGTGACAATCAAGTAAGCTTTCTCTATGTTTCTTATATTAGTAATTCAAAGCATTATCTGAATATTATGTTATTATCTTGTGCTCAGGGTTTTCATGTCAGGTCACTGGCAGATGTGACTAAAAACATTCTGCCTTTGTGAAAATATATCTGAGAATTAAAAGTAAAACAAGAACCTTCAACATAGTGTTTGGAAGCAAACCATTCTTACAAAGTGCCCTTACTATGTGTTAAAAAACATTTAGATGCTATAATGTTCAGCTTAATCATTAAAATAAGCATAACTGGACTCACTGAATCTTGCCTAGTTTAATAATGAACTTTCCACCACAAAGCTCCATAGTTAATTCAGGAGCAAAAAAATGCAGTTAATGCTTATAGATATAGCAAAAAAAAAATCTTATGTTTTTACAGCAAATATTGCAAAACTCAAGTGATTTAAAAACATTGATTATTTTCAAAATTCTTCTTTAGTTGTTCCAAAAATCTTGCCAAAATGTACTTAAATTAAGTATCTGAAGAAGCATGTTTGAGTTCTTAACTATAAATATGTTTTTGTGGTTTTGAGATGAATTGAGGTATTTATAATAGACTGAACCAGAACTTCACTGTTCTATTATCTCGAGAATGTTTGCCATAAAGTGATTCCAGACAACATCCCTGTCTTCTCTCCATTGCAGCCTGCAGTAGATTATAGGTTGTAACATTTCTAAACATTAAGACATACTGTTTGAAAGCTGAATAAGGAATTGCAAAGTATTATGAACTTTCTTCCATGTAACATTTCAGTTAAGAAAAGCCTTTCAAATACATAAAACTTTTAGGCAGTAGCAGACTGCACCTTGGAGAATGACTTCAGCCGACAAGTACTTGCCCAGAACTATATGTCAGGAATGACATAATGAACTGTCATGGGAATGAGTTGTGCACTGATGCATGGTCCTAGTTTGCTCTCTCTTTTAGACAAGCCATTCTGTTCAAACAAGGAAAGTGATAGCCTTGTGTGATGCCGGCAACTGGGATTATGGTTAAATCATACCGTGTTCCACCACCCGTTCATGGTTCAAATACTGCGTTCCCAATGTATCACGGGAGCACAGTATATGAACCCCCCCCCCGGGGTAAGGGGTAAGGCCTGTTTCAGGCCTCCCATACTTACCCCCAGCCTGGCGCTTCCCCGAACGGGCCTGTGAGGGCCTTCCTGGGCCTTCTAGAGGCCCAAAAATGGATTCCCTATGAACTGGAAGTCACTTCTGGTTTGCTGAAAGGCCTTTTTGGGGCCTCCAGGAGGCTCAGGAAGGCCTTCACAGGCCCGTTTGGGGCAGTGCCAGGCTGGGAATAAGTACAGGGCCCCCCAGCTAGGCCCTCCAGACCTGAACCAACCTGCATCCGCATATCACGGATTTTCAATTATCGCGGGCCGGGCCAGATCCCTAACTATTTCCACTGATATACTTAACTATAACTCCATATTACATGAACCTATTAATGGTGTGTTCACCCAGATGCATCCTCTATTATGCAATTATTTCTTCTTAGCACTGTATGCAAATGCAACCATTTTGTGATAAAGTTTAGAATCTTTTTGCAAAGATTAATTGAACTCCTGCAAATAAAAGCTAAACTTAAATTATCGGTATATAGTTTGAAAGAAACATTCCTGGACTGCATAGCAAAACAAATGGCATAGTGTAATCCCACTTACCCAACCGATGAGTAAAATAATCAGATAAGGATTGTAATGGCAATAATCTTTTCTGAAATCTCAGTGGAGAAGACTGGGGGGGGATCTCTGTTACCATGATAAGACATCTCAGCTGCTCTGAAGTAGATGCCACTTGGAGTGACCTGGACACCTGGTGTCATATTAACAACAGTTAATGGGTGGTGGTGAGGATCAGATACAATATTAAAATATGTTTGGTTTACTTCAGCTCTGACTTGATTTCTATTTCCAAACCAGTCTTAGAAAGTCAAAATTCTATAGCTTCATTCTGGCTTGCAAGTCTCTCTTTCTGTGGCTTGCCACGATTAATTTTTTGGGGCTAATTAATTGTGTCACACCACTCTAGCTGACTCTGACTTGTATAGGGAGGTGACGGATGAGCAGGCTCAACATAATCTGCTCCCCTTCAGAGACTGTAATTGATAGGTTTCCCAGATCTCTACACCCCCTCTTCATTCTGTCTGGCAACAGGTGCCCTTTCCTTGTTCATCCTCTCACTGACAAACTCTCTTCTCCATCCCAACTCCCTAATTCTGTAGCAGAAAGGTAAGAAGTAAAGGATTAATGAAGAGAAGCCTTAGGACTATTTATTATTCATTAGTTTAATTCCCAAAAGAGAAGTGTTTGTATTCACAGGGATGCCTATCCCATTTCCTTAGATTCAGAGCCAAAACCTGATACAGAGCAGGAAGCTCCTGTGATGTCATAGGAGGGAGCCCTCATGATGTCACAAAGTCAATGTAGGCTGTGGTTGGGCAGAAGGCTAGAACTGGGCCAGCTGGTTGTGAAAACACTCATGGGTGGAATTTAGGTAAGTGGGTCCAAAATCCACTTAAAACAGGGTAATAGGGCAATATGGCTTGACTGGATGAAAAATACGGTAACCACCCCCATTTATTGTGGGGGTTAGGGACCTGACCCAACCTGCAATAAAGGAAAATCTGTGATATGTGGATGCTGGGTTGGGTTGAACTGACCTCCGATAGGCTTCCTGAGCCTGTTGGAGGCCCCAGAAGGTTTCAGGCAATCCTGAAGGCACTTCTGGTATTTTTTTTATTTTTTATTTTTTTGGAAATCATTTCTGGTTCACAGGAAACCATTTCTGGGGGCTCCAACAGGCCCAGGAAGCCTGCTAGATGCTCCATAAGTAATTTCGGGCAATCCAGAAGGCACTTCCATTTTTTTGGAAGTCACTTCCGGTTCACCAGAAACCACTTCGTCAGAGGCCCACTCGGGGCAGTTACTGGCCTGGGGTAAGTGCAGGTGGCCTCATATACTGTGGTCCCACAACATTCTAGGAGCACAGTATATGAACTGTGAACTGCCAGGGGACGACTGTATGTCCAAAAGCTACAGGGTGCTTTCCTTTCCCACCAGGTGTTGCATCCATATTGGCTCACATCTAGTATGCATGCGTGGCACGTTTTAACCAGCTACTCCACTGTCCCTAGACCTTTTGGAAGGCTTACCTAGAGTGCTGACACTGAGTAAAAAGTGGGAAAAATACATACTGCTTATTGACTGCCCCATAGCACTTGAAGCACTCTCTGGCCTACACATTGCCCCCACCGTCCAGAAAACAGGGTACTCATTTAACTAATAGATGGAAAGGCTTGTCAGCCTTAAGCCAGTTGCCTGGTATTGAACCCTGGATTTTGAGCTGAATTTGGCAGCAGTTTATAGAGTTACAGCCTTTCAACCACTGTACCACAAGGCAACATACACAGAGTTTCACGCTGAGCCAATTGGCCCTGTCACCAGAAGGAATTTGTGCTTGGGTTTTCATGTGACCTCACTCCGAAATATCAACCTGGCTTCTCTTCTAGTGTTTCTTGTCTGGAGTGTTCTTGCTGCACCTGAAGACCCAAGAAGCATAGTAACTTCCTGGGACTTCAGCTGGAGCTGAATGTAGGAGGTGATAATCCGTATTCCTTCCAGAACTGTTAGCAACTATGTATTCTGTCGGGCAATTGGTGGACCACCAAATTTAGGGAATCTTGATTTCTCCATACTGCTTTTATCTGGACATCAGTTTAAAATGTAGCTGTTATCTCTTCAGGTGGAAATTGATCAGAAATACCTCTTTTATGGTTATTTTATTGTACTGCTCTTGACTTGTGATGCTGTTTTTTGTTTTTTTTTTGCTTTTGATATTGTTGTGTTTACACTGGGCTTTTAAACAGGCTTAAAACCAGTGTACTTCAAGGGCCAGATGCAGGGGAGTGGTATCAGGAGACAGATACCTAGTTTCGTGCACTCCCAGAGGCATCTGGTGGGGCCACTGTGAGATAGAGGAAGCTGGACTAGATGGGCCTTTGGCCTGCTCCAGCATGGCTCATCTTATGTTCTTATGTTATTAAGAAAAATAAGAAGAAACAAAAATGACAGAGGAAGGAAGCAACTTAAATGTCAGCATTTTGGTTAAGTTCCTCTGTTTCATAAAGCTTATTTTGTTAGTGGGTAGAAATCCAAAGAAGATGTTTTAAAATGACTATAAAATCCATTCAAACACTCATGTTGACAGTTCCTAAATGCGTGTGTTTTGCTATATGAGCTTTTAGTTTACAACACGGTTGCAGTTTAAATTTAAACTGACAATAGCCAAGGCTTTCTACATTTAGTTAACACTTAACGTATATATACATTGGGATTATGTTTTGACTTCCTTTTCTCTTTATCTCTTTTTCATCCTATTCCCTTGAGAGAAACATTTGAATAGTTATCTTTTCTAGGCTGTACTAAATTCTTTTATCATTGGAGAGTATTGTTGAGACTGAGGCAAACTTGTTCCTTATTTCACTGAAATGATTGATCGCAGTCCAGTCTGCTAACTCTAGAAAGACTATTGTCTCATTTCTTTCTTGATACAGACTGAAGCGCTGTGTGCCACATGGAACGAATTAGATTCTACAACTGGATTGAATTATATTTTTGTGTCAGTCAAAAGATTTATACAGTTCACTTATGCCGAAAGCAGTTAACTTGAATTATAACATTTTGGGGATTGACGAAGGTAATGTTTGCTCCTGTTTTGTTGTATAAATCAAATAGTAAATTGAGTTGCCTTTTCACATGTACACAACAAAATTTTGTGTGATGATGGCAGTTAGTATAAGATTCTCCAGATATCCAGGAAATGTAGAGAATCTGCTTAAGGTACAGAAGGACAGACTTCAGGCTTACATAATCTGCATTTTTCACTAGAATTCCAAGGTGAATGATCTGGAGCCAGATGGAAAATAATTGCCCAGGTGGCAAAATCTTACTGCCTGTTGAACTGCTAAAATGAGATAACTTGCATGTTATAATAAAAATCTATGCCCATGGTCATATTGTGAATTTGTTTCACAGTAAGTAAAGACCATGAATCATGACGGTGAGCTGCTGTTAATTGACAAGTTGCTGCTTGCTCTCTTGGTCACATGTCAGTCATGCAACTTGACACATAATGAAGAATGCGGGTATCAACATTAATTAATTGAAATTCCCTGCCACAGTTTGTGATATACTTAGTGCCACCATATATAAATAAATAGGATTCTGGCCATCATCTTGATTACTTAAACTCAAGAATTCTAAGATTCTAAAGTACTGTAGATGTAGAATTTCTGTTATTAAACATTTAGGACCCGGAGACACTAGTACAAACTACCCACGTATTCGCCTTAATTTCTCTTTTGTCTATGCGAAATATTAAAGAACAAGGAGGTTATGCTGTTAGGCTTGTTCAACACAAGATATGCTGCAGGAACCCTGACTGATGGCTGCCCAACGTCTGTAATGTATTTTTCAGGCATTCTATTCCACAGTTCAGTGCTGTTATGCTTCCCCCCCCCCTCATGTTTTCCTGAAATTTCTGTTGGTCCTTATCCTGATTTCGGGAACATCAGAAAATAAATTGCTTCTGTCTTCTGTGTGATACCTCTATCACATCCAGAAAGAGCCACCTATCGTATTTGAGAGTTAGTATGGTGTAATGGAGCAAGTAAGTCTAGATCAGAGGTGGTGTACCTTCAGCACTCCAGATTATTTGGACCACAACTCCCAGAATTCCAAGCCTGTATTACCAATGACAAAGGACGGTGGGAGTTGTGGTCCAAAACATCTGGAGTGCTGAAGGTTTGCCACCACTGGTCTAGATGTTGAGATCTGGATGCACATCCCTATGCAATGTTTATGTTAATGACACTTTAAAATATTGTAGTCAAAACCGTGTTGCATAGTTGTTTTATTTATTTGATTTATAAACTGCAAAAACCATCTGACCCAAAGACCACTCTGGATGGTATACAGAAAGGAAGAAATACAATTTGTTATGCAAAAAAGTATAACCTGTGGTAAATTGCTATAAATTAAAAAATCTCCATAGGCTTTATCTCTTTTATATTGAGTCATGTGATTCAGTGTACAACACATAATGCCAATAGAGATATCATAATTTGAAGTAACTTACAGCTAAAACCTTTTATGCAAGTGTGCAACATGTTTTGGCCTATATATTTATTAAATGATGGCTTTTTAGAGGATGATTTTTGACATTGAGAAAATATTTCCATGGGAAATGCAATACTTATGTGATTTTTTGCCTTTTTATTTATTGTCATATTGATTAACACGTCAGTAAATGACTCACTGTGTAATTAGTAAATATCACAACTAGAGATTTATTTTATTTATTATTTATTTTGAATATTTTACCTCACCTATCTCCTTGAAAAGGACCCAAGGTGACTTACAATAATGAGGGACAATATACAGTCCAGAACATTTAAGACATATTGAAGTTAAGAACAGGGAGTTTGAAGAGGCACCTTAAAACATTAAAAGATAACATTAGAGGAGTGAAAGGAGAGGGGCACAGACTTCCATTTCAGCAGTTTATGCTGGTTTCTTCATCAGATGAACAAGTATTTGGCGCTCCCCAGCTCCCCCTTCTCTCCAGCTGGTGTCCACTCAGAGGTAGTGTCCTGGCTTCCATGCTCTGCCTCCTCTGGGTGCTGCCTCTGATTGGGCGTCTGCTGGAGAAAGCAGGTCAGAGAAGTGGCAAACACCTCACTTTTTCATCCGAGGGACGAACCAGGATGAACTGCTGAAGTGCCCATCTCTAGATCTCATGATAAACTGGTGGTTTGGATGGACATCACTTTACTACTTCTGTCTACATGAAGAAAGATAATTGAAGAGCAACTTTATCACAGATTAGAATGCATTGCTCAGTCTACTTGGAGTTGTGTGGAGACATAAACATGGATATGCAATGTAATTCATCAGACTAGGTTCCAGTTTATCTAGTGGTCTTTTTATGGTGATGGAAGAAGTATTGTATAATTTTTCCCCCACAAGCACAAATAAGGTTAAAAAAACTGATAAAAGTTAAGTGAATTTATGGCTCTTTGTAGGAAAATGGAGTACACCATGATACATGTTAATATTTCTGATTGTTCAAGGAAACTTGTTATTTCATCGTACTATGGTTACATTTGGTTACAAGAAAACCACTCTATTCTCTTAGGAGAGTTATTTTCCCAAGCTGGGAAAAGGAGGAGGCAGATCCATTCTGGGAACAGAAATAGATACAGATTTAATTTTAAGAAAAGAGCCTAGTCATATCCTGGTGTAGCAGAAGGGTATGTTCTGGGTTTATGCATTGCACACTTGCACAGTTAAGAGAAAGAAGACATTCAAATTTTGATTTACATAGACTGTGAATAGATTAGAGAGGCAATGTGGTTAAAAAAAGAAGAGTAAAATTATGTAAAAGATTATGTAAATGCAAGACTTCAAAAGTGATATGACACAAGGAAATCTAGTGGGATAGTGCTAAATGCCTGTTGAATAATTAGGGATAATTGAGATAATTGAAGAGAAATGTAGCAATAGCAACATAACTTGAATGGCTTTGAGAGCAGAATGGATGAAAGTCAATTTAAAAAATATAAAAATAAAAATGTATAGAATAGGATTTTTGAAATTAAAAATAGATTTAAAAACTTTTTTTCCTTTGGACCTCTGTTGATTTGTGTGTGTGTGGGGGGGGGTGTCCATGAATTTATGTATAGATTATCTTGGTTATCGTTTTTGTATCCCCTACTACCGAGTCTTGTAGATACAAAATATGGACAGACGCTTCTGCTGTTTACACTGTCTATTCCAGTGTAGATAAAATTTGGTCATTTTTTTTAAATGATTTAAGCCATAATTGAATTTTTTTTAAAAAAAGTGGTTCTTAATTTAAGTAATCAAAAATATGTTTTTAATACATTCAATCATGATTTAAATCAATTTGATTTAAATCAAATCCACCTAGAAGCATATCCTGGCTACTGGAGGGTGCCAGAGAATTGCAGGCAAAAAGTTTTGTGCTTTATAAACTACAGTAAAAACCTTTGACTGTGTGGATGATGAAAGGCTAAGAATTATACTCGAAACAATGGGCATGCCACAAGATTAGATAGTTCTGATATGTAACCTATGCTCTTTTAGGCCAGAATATGTAGAAACAGAATGGTTTCTACATAACATAAACATTAGTGTCAGACAAAGGTGTATTTATTTCCCTCTAAATTCATTCTGCCTGCAGAATATGCCACATAAAATTGGATTAAATTCAGATACAAAGTGGATGGGGGAAAATATCAGTAAGTGGTGACACCATATTGCTGGCAGAAAGCAGCAATGACTTGAAAGACCAGTTGAGGAGGAACTAAAATAAAATCCATAAAGAGTGCAAATGTACCACTGAAAACCAAAACCAAATACATCCATACTATGGTATCTTCAGTCAGTATAAGTGGATTGAAAAGCTGGGCAATGAAAGAAAACTGTCAGTTTTTTTAAAAAAAAAACTTCATTCAAAATGTGAGATGAAGAGAGCTTCATAGTAATTGGCTGCTAATTCAAAAATGAACTTGGAACCCAAGAAGTCATTAATTTGAGGCAGTTGTAGTTTGGGATTATGATGAGAAGGGAAGACTAGTTGAAAAAGATAATAGTTTCGGGAGAACTTAAAAGGCGGCAGGAAGAGAAGACAACTGAATATAAGATTAACTGATTTATCAAAAGATGCTACACCCTTGCTTTTGCTAGACTTGAGGAAGGCTATTAATGACAGGACCTTCTGGAGGTCACCAATTAATAGGGCGGTCATCAGTTAGAAGGGACTTGATGAGTCATAACAAAAACAGACTTTTTATATGTAGAACAGAGGAAAATACTGGAGTGTGATATTTTTCCAAATGGAAAAAAAAGACAGTTAAATTGTTCTAGTTTCATATCACAGATGCAGAGGAAACACTTTCTTTGTATCTGCAATAGTTCCATGTGGAAGCATTTTAGTACTAAAGGACTATAACCCAAATATTTTGATTAAATACAAAAAACCCAAAATGCCTGTGGATCCTTTTGTATACAGAAGGAAAAAACAAAAACACCACGAAATAAAGTGATGACATTACACAAGTAGCTACCTCCAGTCAGAAGGAGAGAGGGTTTCTTAAGTTGGTCACTCCATTTCAGCTTCTAACACCAAATTCCTGAAGGAGACTCTGACCTGAAATGCACTTTACCATATCTGTTGCTTTCACGGGGGCTGAGTTATAATGAATGCTGTTTTCCAGCTAACATTTATCTGTGCTATCACCCTTTCCCTTCTAGATGAGTTTCTGATGATGGTTTACTGTTGGTTTAATCTCTTTGAAACATGGTTTCTTAATTTTTGTGGAGGGGGTGTCAATGTTTTAAGACAGTATTGCTAGTCACTTCTGGCCTGTTGATAAGGTTTTTGGTCAGGCTTTTAAAAATACCTTGGATTGTTAGAGCCCAGTCTCTTCAAACCATTTCAAAGTAGCTTCATCTGTATTACTAAACAGTATCTTCTTTACATGTCACTTGAAAACATATGGGAACTAAACCCAGATGGATTTGCAGACTACGAAGCAGCGGCAGCCACAGCAGCCACCAGATTTTTAATTAAACTGACATTTTCATAGCATAGTTCCTAAAATGGAATGTTTCTGTGTGATTCAGGACCTCCTGTACTTCATTTCGATTATTCTGTTGACAGGCAGAATAAGTGTTTCAAGAGATTTCATTGTTTTGTCTCAGTTTCTGCTTTATTTTGATCTCCACCAAGTGATTTTATTAGTGTCATTTGTATTATTCCATGAATATTAAATATTCATAGAATCATAGACTCATGATGTTGGAAGAGGCCTAGAAGGCCATTGATCCTACCGCCCCTGCTCAAGGCAGGAATACAAATCAAAGGATATCCAAATCTCTCTTGAATGCCTCCAGTGTTGGAGCACTCACCACCTCTTGAGGTTCCACTGTCATACTGTTCTAACAGTTATGAAATGTTTCATGCTTTTCAACCAAAATCTGGCTTTCTGTACCATGAGGCCATAGTTGCATGTCCTGCACACTGGGTTGATAATGAACAAAGCCTGCCCCTCCTCTGTAAGCTGTTCCAATATTTCTCATAGATTTCTCATAGAATCATAGAGTTGGAAGAGACCTCAAGGGCCATCTAGACCAACCCCCTGCCATGCAGGAACCCCCATCACAATATTTCCGACAGATGGCCATCCAGCCTCTGCTTAAAAACCTCCAAAAAAGGAGACTCAACCACCCTCCGCGGCAGCATATTCCACTGCCGAATAGCTCTAACTGTCCTGAAGTTCTTCCTAATGTTCAAATGGAATCTCTTTTCCTGTAGTTTGAAACCATTGCCCCAAGTCCTAGTCTCTGAAGCCATGGAAAACAAACCTGTTCCCTCTTCAATATGACAGCCTTTCAAATATTTAAACATAGCTATCATATCCCCCTCTCAGTCTTCTTTTAGAGAGGCTAAACATTCCCAGTTCCCTAAGCCGTTCCTCATAAGACATTTCCTCCAGACCCTCAACCATCCTGGTAGCCCTCCTCTGCACCCGCTCGAGGTTGTCAACATCCTTTTTAAATTGAGGCGCACAGAACTGGACACAGTACTCCAGGAGGGTTGTGACAAGAGCAGAATAGAGTGGTACTATCACTTCCCTTGATCTAGACACTATGGTTCTGTTGATACAACCAAGAATCGAATTGGCTTTCCTGGCCGCCGCATCACACTGCTGACTCATGTTCAATTTGTGGTCCACCAAGACTCCCAGATCCCTTTCATGGGTACTATCCTCCAGCCAAGTATTCCCCATTTTATATTTGCGCAATTCATTTTTTTTTACCTAAATGTAGTACCCTACATTTTCCTCTGTTGAAATCCATTTCGTTAGCTTTGGCCCAGCACTCTAGTCTGTCAAGGTCTTTTTGGATTTTCATCCTATCCTCTAGGGAATTTGCAGTCCCTCCCAATTTGGTATCATCTGCAAATTTAATTAGCATACTCTCTATTCCTTCCTCCAAGTCATTAATAAAGATATTGAACAGCACTGGACCCAGAACAGAACCCTGGGGCACCCCACTGGTCACGTCTCTCCAAGCTGAAGAGAGGCCATTCATGGTCACCCTTTAGGTGCGATTAGTCAACCAATTACAAATCCACCTAACAGTAGCACTATCTATCCCACTTTCTACTAACTTCCTAGCAAGAATACCATGGGGAACCTTATCAAAGGCCTTACTAAAGTCCAGATAAACAATATCCACAGCATTCCCCTCATCCTTTTAGAATTTTTTGAAAAGGTCAACAGGCACGTGGATTTGGGTGAACCGGTGGATATAGTCTATCTGGATTTTCAAAAGGCTTTTGACACAGTCCCTCACCAAGGGCTGCTGAGAAAATTGCATAGTCAGGGGATAAGAGGGCAGGTCCTCTTATGGATTGAGAACTGGTTGAGATCCCGGAAACAAAGAGTAGGTGTCAATGGGAAATTTTCACAATGGAGAGAAGTGAAAAGCGGTGTGCCCCAGGGCTCGGTCCTGGGACCGGTGCTTTTCAATCTGTTCATAAATGACCTGGAGACAGGGATAAACAGTGAGGTGGCCAAGTTTGCAGATGACACAAAACTTTTCCATGTGGTAAAAACCAGAGAAGATTGTGAAGAGCTCCAGAAGGATCTCTCCAAACTGGGGGAGTGGGCTGAGAAATGGCAAATGCGTTTTAAATGTAACCAAATGTAAAGTAATGCATATTGGGGCAAAAAATCCAAACTTCATCTATCAACTCATGGGCTCTGAGTTATCCGTGACGGATCAGGAAAGAGATCTTGGTGTGTTGGTGGACAGCTCCATGAAGGTGTCTCCCCAATGTGTGGCAGCAGTGAAGAAGGCCAATTCCATGCTAGGGATTATCAAAAAGGGGATTGAAAATAAAACAGCCAACATTATAATGCCGTTATATAAAACAATAGTAAGGCCCCACCTGGAGTATTGTGTACAATTCTGGTCACCGCATCTCAAGAAAGACATAGTGGAACTGGAAAAGGTGCAGAAGAGAGCGACTAAAATGATTACTGGGCTGGGGCACCTCCCTTATGAAGAAAGGCTAAAACAATTGGGCCTCTTTAGTCTGGAAAAAAGGCGCTTGAGGGGGGATATGATTGAGACATACAGAATAATGCAGGGTATGAGTAAAGTGGATAGAGGGAAGCTCTTCTCCCTCTCTCAAAATACCAGAACTAGGGGACATACACTCAAATTGAGTGCTGGGAGAGTAAGAACTGACAAAAGAAAATATTTTTTCACCCAGCGTGTTGTAAGTCTATGGAACTCCCTGCCACAGGATGTGGTGATGGCATCTGGCCTGGATGCCTTCAAAAGGGGATTGGACAGATTCCTAGAGGAAAAGTCCATCACGGGTTACAAACCATGATGGAGATGTGTAATCTCTAGGCTTTAAACCAGGGTACTTCAAGGGCCAGATGCAGGGGAGTGGTATCAGGAGACAGATATCTAGTCTCATGCGCTCCCAAACGCATCTGGTGGGGCCGCTGTGAGATACAGGAAGCTGGACTAGATGGGCCTTTGGCCTGATCCAGCATGGCTCTTCTTATGTTCTTATGTTCTTATGTTCTTATCCACTAGGCCTGTAATTCTATCAAAGAAAGGGATCAAATTAGTCTGGCATGACTTGTTTTTAAGAAACCCGTGTTGACTTCTTGTAATGACAGCATTGTTTGTTAAATATTTGAAAAGGGCTATCATCTCTCCACCCCTCACTCTCCTTTTATTGCAGTGTTCTTGATTATTTGAGAGTGTCAGCAAGCATGTGGATAAGGGAGATAGTTGACATTGTTTATTTGGACTTTCAGAAGGCTTTTGACAAGGCCCCCGGCATCAAAGGCTCTTTAATAAACTTGCCACTTGCCAGTCATGGAATAAAGGGACAGGTCATGTCCTGGATCAGTAACTGGCTAAGGGACAGGAAACAGAGAGTAGCACTAAATGGATACTTCTCCAAATGGAGGGAGATAAAGAGTGGGTTCTCCCAAGGTTAAGTACTGGGACCCCTGCTTTTCAACCTCTTCATAAGTGATCTAGGAGTTAATAGCAAGGTAGTCAAATTCGCCAATGGCACTAAATTATACAGGGTATTAAAACTGAGAGAGATTGAGAGGAGCTCCACAGGGATCTCTTGTCACTGGAGGAGTGGGCAAACCAGTGGCAAATGAGCTTCAACATTAGTAAGTTTAGAGTGATGCATTTTGGGTGTAAAAAAAAAACAATTACATTTATGTCTGAAATCTTTGCAACAAACCAGGAAAAGGACCTTGGTGTCCTGGTGGACAGCTCAATGAAGGTGTCAACCCAGTATGCCACAGCAGTGAAAAAAGCAAACTCAATGCTAGGGTATAGGGAAGGGTATAGAAAATAAGTCAACACGTGTTATTTTGCCTTTTTATAAATCTATGGCGAGGCCCCATCTGGAGTATTGTGTCCAGTTCTGGTCACCATACCTCCAGAAGGATGTTATGGAAATGGAAAAAGTGCAGAGGAGGGCAACCAGGATGATTAGGGGACTGGAGCACCTTCTTTACCATCTGAGGCTGCAACGGCTGGGCCTCTTCATTCTTGAATGACAGTGTCTAAGAGGTGACCTGAATGAAGTTTATAAAATCATACACGGTGTGGACAAAGTAGATAAGGAAAAACTGTAGGGGTACTCCATGAGACTTTTGGGTGCTAGATCTCAAACAAATAAGAGAAAGTACTTTTTCACCCACAGGATCACTGGTCTGTGGAATTCCCTGCCAGAAGAAGTGGTGACATCTCTCAGCCTTGACAGCTTTAAGAAAGGATTAGACAAGTTCATGGAGAACAAGGGTATCAGTTGCTATCATTATGAATGCCTAAGGACAACGTCCGGTTTGGAGAAATAGGCAGGCTATCTCTCAATGCAATTGGCAGGGAATCATAAGCAGGTGAAGACATCTGCTTAGGAATACCGTGAAGCAAATGGTGAGCCACTGTGCGAGACAGAATGCTGGATTGGATGGGCTGTGGCCTGTTCCAGCAAGGCTGTTCTTATGTTCTTATTTAAACTGTCCTGGAGATAATGTAGAAGGGAATATCCATTTAAACCAAGGAGGTTGTTCCTCCAAGTGTACTAAATGAATAGTTCATTCCATTTCCATCGTTATCATATCTAATGTGTTTTTTATATATATATTTACAAGTCCCTTGGCTCATGTTATATATATCTTCTTATTATTTTACCAAATGGTCTTTTTTTCAGAAAATGTTATTATTTTGTTTGTGTTCAAGTTTGCAATATTCTATAACTCTGTATAATTATCTTTTAGGTTTTCCTTAGGAGATGCTCGGAGGCCTCTGCATGAGTCAGCAGTCTTGGTGGAAGATATAGTCCATACCCAGCTGATTAATTTGGTAAGTTTATTTTTAAATCAAGAAATACATAACATTGAAGGTTGACTTATATACGGAAATAAGGGGAGAACAGAATCACGTGGTTGCAAAACTGTAATTGTGGGTTGGAAAAGTGGGAGTCCTCTTATACATGGAGGCATCTTTTAGATGGGGAAATGAGGGGTAAGTGGCGCAGTTTCAGACACAGACCATTATATTGACCACATAGCATCACATGGAGGAAGATTAGGGAGAAAGTTTAATACCTCACTTTCCCTTCAGTTCTTTAAGTAGCCAGTGCTCTGAAAACTCGGTAATACTTGTTTGAGACCATCAATAGAACGTGGTTTTTCAGAGACAGGTGGCTCTCAGAAGAGGGAAATGCAACTCAACTGAGTGGCTCAAAACATAGTGTACGAACATGGTACAGTAAAAAGTTCTTCATATCTGCCAAGACATTTTTTCCTATTCAGTGATCCTATTCAGACACAGTTTGCTTTACTCTGGCTTATTAAGGAAGCTGGAATTTTGCTATTTCTTCTGTCTGATGTTGGTTCCTGTCTCCCTGCCACCTCCTGACTACCCGTTTGCTGCGCTGAGAGTAAACTATGAAGGCTGCGTGTTTTTGCAGATGTGAAACAAAAGGTGATAACAAGATTTCCCTCTTTTGACTCTGAACTCTCAAACCTATGGTGTAATGTTGAAATAATGACTACTGTCACTCTTCAGGGTGACTTCTTAATTGAACCTTTTGGAGTGAAAGAAAAATCCCCCTTCTTCTGCCCCCTTTTTTGTGATACACAAGTAAACTTGTACATCTTAATGGAAATGAACATGGACACCGTGAACTTGTGATAGAGGATGTAATTACATGTTTGGTTATAGATTCTTAGCTAGGAAGGTCCCAATGCTCAATGCATTATCAGAAATCTACTGGTGTTGATCAGCACTACACGAAAAATACTGCCTAGCTATCTTTAGGAAGTTATTTGCAGCTGTCAGTCCCCACCAGACAAATACTAGGAAAACTCTTTGTTTTATGAGATTGTATAAAGAAGTCATAAAGCTTCCTGTGCAGGACATTCATTAAAGGGGTTATCAAAATAGGACAAACTAATATAATTTGTGATTGTATAAAATAAAGGAAGTAGAGATCCCTCGGGGATCTCATGAATCACAGGATGGAAGCAATCTTCTGGCTAACTAAACATTCTGGCTTAGTACAAAGTCTCGGGATGTATATACACAACTCAGCAAACCGGAAAATAGGGTGTGTTTACATGAAGGCATAATGGAGGTCAAACAAAAAATAACCCATCTGGGTGAAATCTCTGGCGTTTTCATTCTGTTTCTACCCTATAGTTAGCTAATCAACGTGTACATTGTACTGCAGACGTACCACACACCTGCCTCAGTGCACGACTAAGTTGGCTAATGCAAAAATCCTATAAAAACTAGTATTTTCATTTGTAAAGATGTCAGAGCAGGAAAGACTGGCAGCTGGTGTTACATTTTTCTAACTAGAAATGATGACATCGTAGAATTGTTTGCTTGTGTCTTGATATCTATCCAATAAAATTTAATGTTGTCGCAGAATGGAGTTGGAAATAGAAAATATGATTCTAAATGCATCATTTTTTAAAAACCTAAGTGGAATTGGAGGCATTGGGTCCAGTATATTTTATAAATAACAGAATGTGTAATAACTAATTCTTTCATTAGGGGGGGTCCTGTAAGGGATTGAAGAAATGTGCAGTTAAGGACCTTCGGGGGGGGGGGTGAATAAGGGGACAGAATCTCAGATTGACAATCACAGCAAAGATCTCTACAACTTTATCTGAACACCAGTAGGATTCTGTCCAAACCAAGCTAATTTGAAAATCATGTGAAGTGAGAAGAGCTTCTTCTATGCAGTTAGTATTCAAGGAATTCCCTGTTTTAATGATTGGTTATCTGGAGCATCTGCTTCTGCCTTGTAATAAGGTACTGAATGATAGATTTTTAAAAAAAATTCAAAGAGCAAACCTTTCCTAATCATGAGAAACATGATGATAAGAAATGTTTTTACCTGTCTTTGGTGTAGTATTATGTATGCAGGGATCATGTAAATGACATGAGAGTCATCTGCAACAAATTACCTACTGTCTTGCAATGTAGTCCACTGACAATCACAAATCAAGACGAACTTTGATCAGTAGTGCGGATCTTGATGAAACTGTCTTCTGCCTTTGTAGAAAGCAGATTCTGTGTTCCTTCTGCTAAGACTCCTTTTTTGTAACTTATATATCCTTCTCTTTTTTTTCCAAGTAAGCAAAATTGGTTTATTCAACATTCCTTTCCACCTGTAGCCATTGCTGTCCCTGTTTTTCCCCTCTGATTCACTTCACTTAATAAAGTGGCCATCTGTCCCTTAATTAGATGTACTGCCAGTGCTGTCAACCTCATAGCCACATCCATGCATTTCTCTACAAAGCCAGCATACTTGGAAGCTGAATGACCACACTGGAGGGGAGTCACAGAGCACCTTGTCCCCCTTTGGTTAACAGAAGGGGTCACTTTGCTGGACTGACATGACCCATATTCTTTCAACTACCTCCCTGCCTTTAATATAATAATTCTAGCCACTTCCCCCATTTGTTTATTTCTTTTACCAAAACTCAGTTTCTTTTTATTCAGAGTTGTATCTCACTGCCTTTAGGTAATTACTACATTTCTGGGGTATCCAAATCTGTTACAATTTGTAGAAGCAGCATCATTAGATCAGAATTTATCTGAGCTGCTTGATGGTCTAGGAAGGCTGTCCTCCAGAACATGGCGAAGAGTCCAGTTCTGGCTGTCAGACCTTGAATAGGAATAGTCAGACTAAACCTCCTGCTGACTAATGGGATGCATGTATGCCTGTGTACACAGCAACAAACAAACAATTTTTTTTGGACTAGATGTGAAAGGAAAGAATTTCTCATAAATCATTAAAAATTGCCCTAAATGGCTTATACCAAAAAAAACATCATACCTGGTTCATTCCCATGCATGGGAGAAAGCCTACCATTTGTGAGCAAGTAGGTCTGTATCCAATTTAGTTTATTGTGTATCAGAATATATTTTAGAATAGGACAAAACCTTTTTTTCTTTATAAAGACAGAAGTCTTTTGTATCTCATTCTTTTCTTTTCTTTTGCTTGTCTATATTTTCTATTCTTAAAACTATTTTGAAAAGAGAGAAAAAAGACTATTAAGAAGTACAGGTAGCAGATTCTCCTGGAGCAGTGTGTGGATACATAATTCTGAAAGAACTGCTTCAATTTCGGATGCCTTGAGTGCCTGGGCTTTGGAGTACAGAGAATAAAGCAGAGCACACAATGTACATGCCTCTCTACTATGATACTAAACATCTGGCTTTTGCTCCTTCAGAAAACCGGAGCTCTTGGCAGGATTCTGTTCGGCTACTGCAGCAGGATGAGTGCTTCAAAGAGCAGGTGATATAGCAACAGCTTCTGGCAGACCCCAGTTCAACTATTTAGGCCAGGGCAGATCACTGCAGCAGAATGGAATGGAAAGAGGAAGAAGAAGGCAGATGAAAGAAGAAAGGAATTTAGAAGACTGGCCCATCATTTTCAGAATAAATTGAGGGAAGAATTCAGTGGGAGAGGATAGAGTAGCTTTGGAATCCTGAAACTTTAAATTCAAGGGCAAATCTGTATGTTATAATAAATACAGTTACTGCTAAAAATGGTAGCCCCATTCCATGGTTTCCTTACTTTACCCTTGCTCTGAAACATTACTCTGAGTAGCTGATCTGTGCCACTTGTAGCCAGGTGGGTTAGGGAGAAACTGATGATAATAATATCAGTACTGGAGGAGGAGGAACAGTTTGAAGTAGAGCTACCATCTTGGAATCACCTGTTTATTTTCTTTGTTGTGCTCAAATGGAGATCTTGTGCTGAGAATAATAGTTTCATCCAAATGTAATCTTTAACCTTTGAACTCCGTTTCAGAGTTGATCGTTTTATTCCTTCCTGTTGTCCATAGAGAATCAATATGGATAGCTCTGCACCATCACGTGTACTAAAAAAAAGCACATATATCTATTTGGGCAACTAAACCAGCAAGATCTGCAAGAGCGGCAGATTCCAAATAAACAACGGTAGCTCAAAGCCCTTGTGCCAGATGACTCGAGCTCAAGATCACTTCTTAGAATTAGAGTTGGTAGAGATAGCGGCCATCTGCACAGAACCTTGACAAGTATTGGCAGAATAAATTAATGCCTAATGCTCTAAGATATTTGATGCATTTTTTGCAACCGCTTTAATAGCATTTAATAGAGTGGAATCACTGTAGCTTCTAATAGCCAACTTATCTGATTTCAAGTGAACCTGATGGTTTGTCTAAAGAGGATTGGCTTGTTAACAGTATTATGCAGTTACAAGCAAATGTGGTCACAGCTGGTTGTTTTTTCTTTTTTAAGCACCTGATTGGAGCCAACACGTTTTTCATATTTTTCCATTTCTTACAGTGACACCTAGTGTTCACTGTTTCTGTGTCTTCTGACACTTAACAGTGCAAAACTATACATCTTTTCAGAAGCAATATCTTGTGGGGTTTGGGGGAAATAATTCTGAAATAGTATAGGATTAATTTTGTCCTTAGTGACTTTCTAGGAAGGCTAAGGAAATACCTTTCTGAAAACACAGAGCTGGTACACTAATGCTATATGGCTTGCTACTTTGCTTGCCCATAACTAAAAGACATGCCACATTTTCTTGCAATCTATACAATGATTAATCAAAATTCCCCCGCAAAATGAAAATTGAAACCAAATTGCAAAAGAAAGCCAATTTGCATAATATAGTAACTGTGGAAAAGAGATGTAACTCCATTATTATGGCCTACATCAATTGAATACTTTGGAGTATGTATTCCAAATTATGGAATAAATATTTAACATCAGGTTCAGATAATATTACAGTGAGAATAGTGTGAGTTTCACAATGTTGAGTGTAATACATCCCTGGTATTATTCCAGATGCTGCAAATGCACTAGTACTTAAAAGAAGCTCCAAAAAGATCCTCTGTCATGTGTTGGGCTTTTACACGACCCCTAAGATCCGCTGGCCACTTAAATTTGGACCAGAGATCTTGGGGGTTTGTCGCTCTTCCTGTGTTCCCACTCCCTTGCTCCTGTCTGCATGAGGGGAGGGAGAAAAGAATGCAGGCTCACCTCCGTCTGCCCGTCGCAGCCCCGGAAGCAAGCATTCCAGTCTCTTAAAGTTTCTTAAAGGGATGGGGGCAAAAAAAAAAAAAAAGCACAAGGCGAGGAGAGCCCGGCACTCACTGCTTTACATCTGCATCAGAAATGTTTCACCTTTGGAGACCAGGTACTTGAAATGTACGCTGGGACGTGCTTAGGTGGGTGTGGTCATACTTATTTTTTTTTAATGTCCGGAGCTGGTGGGAAAACATTTTTAAGCTCCGGATCTGGGAGCCCTTTGCCTCAGATTTTAGGGGTCGTGTAAAAGCACCCATGTGTTTGGATGTACAGCATAAGAACAGATAGACTATACTGATTCTCACTAAGGCTAGAGCAATCCAGAATGAGGGGATGGGAACAGTAAATGGAATTTCGCTTATTAGTTCTGGGAGAGGGGCTACTGCCCCCCGCCCAGCACATAGCTTTTTGTAGGATGTTAGTTGCTTGTGAGGAATGACTGAGTAATTTGGATTGACTCAATTGATCTGGGGTGGGGTGGGGTAGCTCAGCGGACTAAGGCTCCAAAAACTGTTGGCTGCAAAGTCGGCAGCTCAGCGGTTCAAATCCCGGGTGCCATGCAGTGGAGCGAGATCCCGCTGATAACCCCAGCTCCTGCCAACTTAGCAGTTCAAAAGCATGTAAATGCAAGTAGATAAATAGGTACCACTGTAAAAAGCGGGAAGGTAAAACAGTCTTTCCTTGCAGCCATACCAGCCATGTGGCCATGGACTTGCACAACATTGGCTCTTCAGCTTGAATACGGAGATGAGCACTGCCCCTAGAGTTGGACACGACTAGCACGCATGTGTGTGGGGAACCTTTACCTTTTACCATTGATCTGCAACTCTGTGCAAATAATGTGCCCAGTCTTATAATACTTGTGATGCAGTGCAAAGGGACAAGAGGAACATGACAGGGATTTAGCAGAGGTATACACAAAGTACGATCAGAAGAAAGGACAAGAATGTAAGTGAGCCCATCTCTTTAGCATAATAACCTAAGTAATGAAGTACAGTGTTTAAGGACCCATTTCAATTTATCCAGAGGACAAAGAGGCCAGAACAGTTGATTATTCCCTGATCTTGCTAATAAATAATATAGTTCCCAAGCAAATGAACTTCTTGTGAAGAAGGACCTGGAAGATGTAAAGTCAGCAGGGCTCTCACAGCTATCCTGTGAATTGCTGAGTGCTCTGCAGTTATTGTAGCTTTGAGCTCCTGTGTACAGTTCAGTCAGCTGCCACCAAAGTACGTGACATGGAGAAGAGGGCCAGAAAGGTGGATGGGGAAACCATGGGTAATGTGATATCAGAACTCACTGTGGGGACGAGATGGTCTCTTCTGTCACTAAAGCTCTCAGAAATGACCAATCATTTTAAAAAGAGCTGGAGGTTGCCAAATATGCTCTCACATGAATGTCTTCCCTCTAAACATGGGCATTTCATTTCGGAAGGGGTCTGGTTTGAAACGAAACACGGTAGAACAGTTGCTGTTCAGTACTGTGATCCACCTTCCAGAACGAAATCAACCTGTCTCTTACCTTGTTTTGGGAAGTGCAGGGCTAAACTCCAACAAGGAAGCAGTCTCAGGACCATCATCTTTCACTCTCCCTAGCACTGGCCAATCAGACAGGGAGGTGGGATGATGCCTGTCCCTGCACAGATCCTGATTGGCCAGTGCCAGGGAGAGTGAAAGATGATGTGTCCGAGGCTGCTTCTTCGTTGGAATTTAGCGCCGTGCTAAATCTGGAAGGTGGATCCCAGTACTGAATGGCAGCTGTTCTGCCATGTTTCATTTCGGACTCCTTCCGAAACAAAATGCCCATGTCTATTTTCCTTTAAGGGACAGGTCCTCCTGGAAGTGAATGACTCACTCATTAGCAAACTAGGCAAGAGGTTTTCTGATGGAGATGCATGTCCTGTAGCCTACATGGTCCCGTTTCTGATGCAATGATAGGGTAGGGGCTCTTCCGTTGAGTCCCTGTGGTTTTTTTTTTTAAAAAAGTGGATCCCATGGGAACCCAGAAGATTACAGGGCACGGAATGTGACATCAGCTCTTGATAATTTAGTAGAAAGTATTATTAAAGATAAAATTGGTTCAGTCACCTGATAATTAAGGGCACATGCCACTGAAGAGGAATTGGCGTGGCTTTTGCAATGTTAGTTATCACTAATATTTATATGGTTCCTGGAGATAAATCCATGACAGCTTGTCAAATATTTTGTAGTATATAGTACTGGACTTGAAGATATTTTCCTTCAGCGCAGTTTGCAAGACACTATTTTCTCTCCTGGTATGAACTGTGTAATAAATCATTTTTTTCAGTTTAATATGCTTCAAGTTTATAGAAAACCAGAATTCTTGCAAAAATGTAGAAACATTAGAATTTTGTTAATGGAATTTATTTTTAGTTTCCAAACATACAAGCAAACAAAAAAAGAATATAATGTGAAAAGGAGAAAAAATGGAAAGATTCTAGTCTTCTGAAACAAAATTTGCAATAAGATCTATAATAACATATATATTGTTATCTATATATAGATAATAATATCTATATATATCTTTGATTATTAACAAGCCCAAACAAAGTTTGGGATGCAGGCAAGGCCTATTTTCGAAGGTTGGCTATAAAATGTTCCGCTTATAGACCACCCCATATCACTTCAAGTAGTCTCTGGACGGTTTACAGTTTTAAATACAGTTTTAAATACAGTTTTAATTACAGTAATGCAGGCTATACATTGCTCCCCCCCAGCAAGCTGGGTACTTATTTTACTGAACTCGGAAGGATGGAAGGCTGAGTCAACCATGAGCCGGCTACCTAGGATTGAACCCTAGGTCATGAGCACAGATTTACCTGCAGGTACAGGCATTTAACCACTGCTCCATGGGGCTCATAAGCTACAATGCAAAGAAAAATAAGGAAAGAAAACAAAAATATATAGACATCTTGAATGAATGATAAAGGAGAAAGGTAATTCCAAGAAAATCCTACAAAGACAAATCTACAAAACCAGATTAAGATATTACAACATTGGCACAACCAGTTAGCCTTACATCTGTCCCAGGGAAGATGGTGGAAAGCCTCATCCAAGAGAAAATCTTAAAACACATAGAAGAACAAACCTTGCTGAGAGAAAATCAGCATGGCTTCTGCAAGGGTAAGTCTTGTCTGACAAATCTTTTAGAATTTTTTGAAAAGGTCAACAGGCATGTAGATTTGGGTGAACCAGTGGATATAGTCTATCTGGATTTTCAAAAGGCTTTTGACACAGTCCCTCACCAAAGGCTTCTGAGAAAATTGCACAGTCAGGGGATAAGAGGGCAGGTCCTCTTATGGATTGAGAACTGGTTGAGATCCAGGAAACAAAGAGTAGGTGTCAATGGGAAATTTTCACAATGGAGAGAGGTGAAAAGCGGTGTGCCCCAGGGCTCTGTCCTGGGACCAGTGCTTTTCAATCTGTTCATAAATGACCTGGAGACAGGGATAAGCAGTGAGGTGGCCAAGTTTGCAGATGACACAAAACTTTTCCAGGTGGTAAACACCAGAGAAGATTGTGAAGAGCTTCAGAAGGATCTCTCCAAACTGGGGGAATGGGCTACGAAATGGCAAATGCGTTTTAATGTAGCCAAATGTAAAGTAATGCATATTGGGGCAAAAAATCCAAACTTTATCTATCAACTCATGGGCTCTGAGTTATCTGTGACGGATCAGGAAAGAGAGATCTTGGTGTGTTGGTGGACAACTCCATGAAGGTGTCTCCCCAATGTGTGGCAGCGGTGAAGAAGGCCAATTCCATGCTAGGGATTATCAAAAAGGGGATTGAAAATAAAACAGCCAACATTATAATGCCATTATACAAAGCAATAGTAAGGCCCCACCTGGAGTATTGTGTACAATTCTGGTCACCGCATCTCAAGAAAGACATAGTGGAACTGGAAAACGTGCAAAAGAGAGCTACTAAAATGATTACTGGGCTGGGGCACCTCCCTTATGAGGAAAGGCTAAAACATTTGGGGCTCTTTAGTCTGGAGAAAAGGTACCTGAGGGGGATATGATTGAGACGTACAAAATAATGCAGGGCATAAGTAAAGTGGATAGAGGGAAGCTCTTCTCCCTTTCACAAAATACCAGAACTAGGGGACATACACTCAAATTGAGGGCTGGGAGAGTAAGAGACAAAAGAAATATTTTTTCACCCAGCACGTTGTTAGTCTATGGAACTCCCTGCCACAGGATGTGGTGATGGCATCTGGCCTGGATGCCTTCAAAAGGGGATTGGACAGATTCCTGGAGGAAAAGTCCATCACAGGTTACAAACCATGATGGAGATGTGTAATCTCCAGGCTAAAAACCAGGGTACTTCAAGGGCCTGATGCAGGGGAGTGGTATCAGGAGACAGAGATCTAGTCTCATGCGCTCCCAAACACATCTGGTGGGGCCACTGTGAGATACAGGAAGCTGGACTAGATGGGCCTTTGGCCTGATCCAGCATGGCTCTTCTTATGTTCTTATGTTCTTATATTGATCTCTCAAGAAATTGCCTTCAAAATCAAGATAACGAGACAAAAATATTTTGAACACACGAATAAACCTGGGAAATGGCTGGCAAATAAATTATGGACACAAAGACAGAGAAATATTATAACAACCCTTAAAGTTAGACATGGAAATAATTGTATCACCATAGATAAGATGAAAACAATAGCTGAAGATTTCTTCCAAAATCTATGTTCTAAGGAAGAAACAACAAGAAATGAAATATTAGAATATTTAGAAAGTCAAGACCTTCCTAAAATAACACCAGAACAGAAGGAAAAATTAAGCAACTCGGTTTCAATGATGGAAATAACAGAAGCAATCAAAAAACAGAAAAATGAAAAAAAATCACTAGGCCCAGATGGTCCTACACCAAAATTCTTTAAACAATTTGAAGGAATTTTTGAAATGCCCTTAAAAGAAGTGATAATGGAAATAATGGAACAAGGAATAATGCCAAAATCATGGCAAGAAGCAACAGTCACCCTTATACCAAAAGAAGGGAAATATCCAGAGTTAATAAAAAAAACTACAGACCAATCTCTTTATTAAATGTCGATTAAAAAATCTTTGCATCAATCTTGGCAGATAGATTGAAAAATGTCTTATCTAATTTTAAGATCAAAATGGTTTCTCTGGTAGTTGACAAACCTGCTTAATGGATCTTTTTGGATGCAGAAAAAGCATTTGATAATGTATCTTGGGTGTTTCTACAAGAACAACTTAGAATAATGGACTTTGGGGAAACATATGGAAGAGTAATCTCAGCTATATATCAACATCAAAGTATGAAAGTAAATCTCAATGGGGACCTAACTAAAACAATAAAGATATCAAAAGGTATGAGGCAAGGTTGCCCACTTTCCCCATTATTATTTATTTTGATTTTGGAAGTTTTTATGTGAAACATCAGAAAGAATCCTGAAATCATTGGAATTGAGATTAAGAAACACCAATTTAAAATGCAAGCCTTTGCTGATGATTTGATGATAATATTAGAAAACCCAATAAATACAACCTCAAATTTGATGGACTCTCTAATATGGAAGAGTAGCAGGTCTGAAAATAAATAAAAATAAAGAAAAGACTCAAATCTGACAAAGACAGAATTTAGAAACAGTAGAATTTGACACTATTGTAGATTCCACTGAAACTTTTTTAACATTCCAGAGGTTTCAATTACTAGCTTTGTGGACTGTAGTTTTTCTAGAATATTTTACTCCTGGGATTGATAAAACAGTATACCAGAAATTGCTTTTAAAATAACTGACTGCTGCAGCACAGCAGTTCTATCAAGCTTTTGCACCTAAAGTTTAAAAGGAGAAAAGAAAGTACTAGCAAATTAAACTTCCATTCACTTGCCACACACCAGGTTCAGTGTGATGTCTTTGTTTTGTTGTTTGAGGGTTTTTAATTGGAATAGACAACTAATCTAAGCTTAGGAGCCAATCAATTTGTAAACTGTAAGAAAGCAATAAAATCAGATACTGAAATTTTTTTCTTAACAGACTAAGGAGATTTAAAAAGTTATGTGAACTGTTAACCCACTTTCTTTTTTCTTTAGGAGAGTCATTTGAAAATTCAAGGGAAATTGACTGACAGAATTGAAAGGGGCTCATTTAACAACAACAACAACAATATTTGGGAGCAGGACTTAGCATAAGACATATCCTGGCAGGTCCTGCAGTTTTGTTTTTTTTAATTTGTCTTAGTATCTTCTTTCTTTTTGCTATTAAAACCATTATACATTTTTACTTTCAGAGTTAGAGGAGACTGTCAGTATAAAACAATCGAACACAGTTTCAGGTGAACAACATTTTCTTGTTTCTCTTCTTGAGATATGCCTCAGAAAGGATAGGTTTTTTTTTTAAATTTCTCTAATATTTGTAAGTTACTATACGAGCCCTTCTACCTGAACTGAAGGGTAAACATACTTTACACAGACAAATAAACAAACATGTGCTTTTTGTTTGTCGGCAGCCGCTTTGACAAAAGAAGGAGCCTGACTAAGGACTTTTGATATTGTTCTCAGTGCTCAAGCAGTTTTATGTGATATCTTATTTCACCAGCAGATACATTTCTGTCCACCCTTTTCTACATCATGAAATTGAAGCCAGCTTAAGTTATATTATAGATCTTTTGTTAATATAATGCATATTGTAAATATACTGACAGAATAATGATACCATTTAAAACCATAATTTCATCTCAGCTCCCTTTCTTTGTTATTATGTATTATCAGTCCCTGGTGACTAAACATTTCTAAGAGCCTGGCTACATTAGTGATAGGCAGTGATCCAACCTGGGCTGCTTTCAAAGGGTTTGAAATAGCGGGGCTTGATTAGATCACTCCTTCAGTTCACATGGAAATTGCTCCTTCAGACCCTGTAGTTATGATGTAGTCAGCCACATGTTGACATTAGACTGCTCTATTTTGGTCTGTTTGGTCACAGTGTACTCCCTCCCCCCACCCCCAGTTGTCACGTCCTTTGCAATAGCGATCAGCTGGTCGGGCAACCCCCTGCTTCCATTTGCTTAGGGTTGGGTTTTAATGCTGTGTTTTAATACACATAAAGAGGACGACGGATTGCCATGTTTCAGCCCCACATTTCAACCCTGTGTTTTGCCTTCTCTCCTCCCCCAACTCCAATAATTTTGGTAAATTGCATAGCCCTTAAGGAATGCAATACTTTTTTTAAAAAAATGTTGTAAAAACAAAACACCCTCTTTTACTTAAAAATAGGATGGAGGACGCCATCCGCAGTCATGGCCAGACCAGACCCATCTCTACATATTACCACTGACGTGTAGAAAGAACACGCACACACCACAATCCCACACTGCTGAACAATCTTCTAGGCAATCATGTACCACAAAAATTGTCTTTGTTCGGAGTGATCCAAATAGTTTCAGATAAACAGTAGGCTCTAGCCCTGTTGCAGATTGGTCCCATTAGGGATGGGTTAGTATGCTCTAACAAGAATATTGTATATTCACTGTTTTCTAGAGCGATCCCAGTTGTTCCAGCTGTGGGCTATATAAATGCCAAACTTCAGAAATCAGCCTTTATGGCTTCTGTACTTTTCTGAAAAAAACCTCCGGATCTTGGTCTGCAATTAATTTATTTATATCCAGTACCTTCAAATATAATTTTATTTATTTATTTATTTATTTTCATTTATATTGCCGCTCCATCTTCATAATGGAACGTCTAGGTGGTTTACAAAATAAAAAATAGGTTACTTTTTATTTATTTACATTTGTGGGGATGGGGTGCTGGCTTTCATAAAGAGTTTGATTTACAAGATATAGAACAGCCCTGGTGGTGTAGACATTCATTCCATAGTTTAGATTTTTTTATTGCCATTTTGAATGGCCTTCGTCATATTTTAAGTATTAAGCAGATGTGTGCATGTTTACATACAGTATTTTAATAACAATACATGCCTGCACAGTTATCACAATATCAGTGTATTTCCAATATTAAGAGCCGGAGATTTGTCATGTATTCTTGGAATATGTTATGTACCCTTATATAAAACAGGATGGGGAAAAAAGAAATAAGACAAATTAGACAATCACAATAAACCAACATGTATTCTTCAGAAACAAACAAACAAAACATGTTCTCAGTAATATGCTTAGTCGTTGAAGGTAATCTAACTTTTCCTATGAAGGGAATTCTGAAAACATAACTGGCTTGTATCCTGTTAGTCTGGTCTCCAGAATATACCGTATGTTGTTGGAGAGCAACATATCTGCCAGAATTCTGGATAAATGATGGCATTCATGTGGCTGAATGAATGAACTCCCAACGATATTTTAGCGTTATGTCTGTGAGGCCATTTTGGGGTTCATAGATAATGAGACAGTTTCTTGCAGTACATCCGGGGGGGGGGGGGAGGTGGAAATGAAAACAAGTTTTGTTCCTTCTTAGCAGTCCCTGATGCACCTTCCTTCCTTCCTTCCTTCCTCTCTCTTCCCCACCCCCCAAAAATGTGGCGGCCATGGAAGAAGGCCCAGGCACACTGCCGGAAAACCCAAACGGGCCACCGCCGTTGGAGAGGGCAAGTGAGTGTGTGTGGGGGGGAAATTCCCCCCAACACAGGGACCTGGCAGGTGACTCCTGAAGACGCTGCGGGCGACTGGTTGCCCGCGGGTGATGCCTTGGGCAGGCCTGCTATACATGTTTGCATTGACTTATTTCATAAGAACACCAGTGTTTTCCATGTTAGTTTCCACCCCTCATAATGGATTTCTCTTTTCTTTTTGCATGCACTTTGTAGCTAGAATGTTACCTTTTAATGTTCTAAGATGCCTCTTCTAATTCCCTGTTCTTAACTTGAATATGTCTTAAATGTTCTGGGCTGTATATTGTCCCTCATTATTGTAAGCTACCTTGGGTCCTTTTCCAAGGAGAAAGACAGGGTAAAAATATTCAAAAAATAAATAAATAAATAAATAAATAAATAAATAAATAAATAAATATCCCATGGAACTTGTTGCAGCAATGAGATAAAGCCCATAAATGCTTGGATTGCATTGCTTGCAAAGTAGATACAGTGTTACCTTGACTTAAGGTTACTTGTGCAGTTGAGAGCAGTGTTTGCTACCCATCGCCACCACCTCCTCCTCCTTGGTTGCTTCCATCTCTGCAAAAGAGATTGAAGGGACCAAGAAGGAGGAGGAGGTGGTCATCGCGCCTCCCTTCCAACCCGCCTGGGCTTGCTGAAGTTGCATCATTCCCAGGGAACGATGCGGGCAGCCTGGGCACCTTGCAAGGAAAGTGCTTACCACCCCAGATCACAGGGACCATGGATCTTCAGCCAGCCTGGGTGCCTTGCAAGGCAAGTGGCGGCGGTGGATCATCACCACTGCTTCCCCGCTAGCCTCCCAGGCTGGGTGAAGATTAGTGGGTCCGTGCTCTGCCCACCAATTTGGTGAACAGAGCACGGACCTGTTGATCTTCGCGCAGCCGTAGAGACTTGCGAGGGAAGCAGCAGTGGCGATCCACGGCTGCCGCTTATCTTCCAAATTGCCTGGGCTGGGTGAACATGCATCCACCCCAGGAGATACCTGGGATGGATGAACCTTCTGCAGCCCAGGCGCCTTGGAAGGGAAGCGCTTACTTTCCAAGGCGCCCTGGCTTCTTCCTCAATCAACGGCAGCCTTTGGCTGCTTTCCAGGTCATCAGTCTGGTGGGAAAGCAGAAAGAAGCCTTCAGCTACTATTGATTGAAGGAGAAGCCCAGGCTACTACTTTGGAAGGGAAGCGCTTCCCTCTGGATAAGCACTTACGCTTACCTCCGGGTAAGCACTTACCCAGAGGTAAGTGCTTCCCTTGCAAGGTGCCCAGGCTTCCCCCTCAATCAAGGGCAGCTGAAGGCTGCTCTCCACAACCCACCAGCTGATTTTGACAGGTTGGACATATCGAGGTAAGCTGTCTGGTGGGAAAGCAGAAAGCAGCCTTGAGCTTCCCTTGATTGAGGGGAGTTTGGACAGCCTTCCCATAGGAATGCATTGAAAATCTATTAATCTGTTCCCTTAATTTATTTTCACTGCATTCCTATGGGAAACCGCTGTTCGACGTACGACTTCATCGATGGATTAATGTCGTGGTACCACTGTATTACTATTGTAAACAGTTCTTTACTAATGAAGCAGAATAAAAGTGTATTTAGGAAGATAGCATTTACTGGTGCAGACTAATTGCATAAAGTGCCACTAGAAAATTTATTTGCTGTACAGATGAGGAGTTCTGCATAGCTTCAGTAGACACATCTATCTGGGAAGGAGCTGGATAAGTCAACAGCTAAGTCTACACCAAGGTTCTTGTTTCACAGTATATTCCTTATGATATTGAGCATGATGTTCAATAAGAGCATCCCATCTGGATGCCATTACCTGTAGGATATGCAGCTTGTATATGTCTTCTGGAGGTTATTTCTAATGTTAAACAAAGGAAGCTGATTAAAACCAGCTGTAAAACAATTTTCATACTTCATATTTTTTACAGTGAATATTGAATTACCTTGCATACAACTGCGTGCCTGAACAAAAAAATAAAGTAAATCTTTCCTCTCTTATTAAAATGGGTATAATATTGATTTTTTTTTAAAAAAAAGATTGAACTAAATGTAGCTGTTTCCTAACTTGGCACTGGAATTTAATACTACTGACATCAGTATATGCTTTATATGCCACTAGGAAATATTTGCTCATTCTTGCAATGTGCTGTAATAAGCATATTTTGGTGCAAACCAAAAATATGAACATCATAATAAAAAAAACTTCCCTTTTTGATACTTTAGATACAAAGTAGCTACATTCAGCAGCAAAGACTTTCCAAACAAACGTGTCATGTTATGAATCATAAATGTAGCTAGGAATAACTTCACAAACTGTCACATAGTTAGAACAATTCCTGTTTAAATATTTGCTTTTGGTTCCTTTTAGAGACTCTCAGTGACATTCCCCCATTACATCTACTTTTAGTAATTCTAAGTGATTTCAATTAAATGCTTTTTTATGTCTGAGTCATTAAACTGTTCTGCCGAATTTTTTTCGTACTCAGACAACCTAAAGCTGTCAAGGGTTTTTCCCCTGTTCTACTGGCTGACATTGTTTTAACTGAAAATGTGAGGAATGAAATGGTGAATCATGTCTTCTTCATAGTTTCAATTGTTCCATTAATTTTTAGGAGAGAGAAATTTGTGCCTCCCCCCCCCCCCCGTTACTACAATATTTAAGTTCACTCTTAGCAGTTCTCATCCTTCCATAATTCACTTATAAGATTAATATAGGTCAGCTGATCCCATCCTCGGGTTTCCAAATGCTCTTGGGCTACCAAAAATCCCGGCCTGCACAGTGAAGGCTTCTGGGAATTCTAGTCCAAGAACATCTGGGGACCTAAGTTTGGGAACCACTATTTTTAGTGATGGTAGGTAGGACATGAAGTGATGAATGAAGGGAAGCTGGAAGGTGTGACGGGGTGTGTGTGTGTGTTTGTGATAGATCGTCATACTTAGAGCTAGGTACTAAAATACTGTAGCTATTTATGCAGTGCAAATTATATCACAGGGAATGTGTCTGATAATAACAAGGCCTTCAAGATTGTAAATGTTGACATTTTTAGGATTTAAAAACAACAAATGACATGAAACAGAATCCACAAAAGGCCTATAATCACTCAAATGCACATTTACTAAAAGAGAAAGTGACAAACATGATTCTCTGAGGAAAATATTTTGAAATTCAGAAAAGGCTTTGAGAATGATTTGTTTACTGCAAATGTTTTCTCAGGAAAACCAAATCTTGCTCATGAATACCACACAAGGCAAATGGCCAAGGTCATTTCTCATCTCTAATATACACATTTCAACTTTATCTGCAAAATTGCTTCTTATTTGCTGTATTTTTTTCTCCCACTCTGTTTTGTAATATCAGCCTGTTAAAGGTAAAAGGGAATCTTTTTCACTAGATATTATGATATATTTGAATAAAAAGATAAAATTCATAATATAAATGTCATTTCAGTATTCATCATATAGTACAAGAATATATTTTATAATTCTTGGCCAACTATATGACAACTAAAAACCTCACCCCAGTTAGTAGCCTGTTTGCAGACAGGCTCTGTCTCTTATCTGACAGAGGAAGCCCTCTGGTTAAACTGCACTACTGAAATCAACCCTCTGCTCACAAACCGAGTTTGATCCCAACAGGTTCTGGTAGCCAGCTCAAGTGTGACTTAACAACAAGAACAACAACAACAACAAAAGCAGCAGCAGCAACAACAACAACAAAAACAAACACACACTTCGCTTAGACCCAAGAGCAAAGAAACCATATTGTTCTGTAAAGGTAAAATATGAACAATATATAATGGGATGTTTTAAGGGATTGTATTTATGATAATCAGTTTCATTAGTTTACACACTAAGTTTGTGAAAGTGATATCACAAGTCACAATTTCTAATGTTGAGAAGTTAATCTACAAATGAGGCCATACACAAGGCAGATGATACCTTTATTCGACCACTTTTATTAAAAAAAATAGCTAGCTTTTGACATATACTAGTCTTGATCAGGCTGTGCACCCATGTGTTGTGGATAGTGCAGAAAAAAAATCGAAAGCCCTCTCCAAATCATAGCAGATGTTTGTGCCAGATCTATTTCTTAAAAATTTCAGGAATGTAGGTTTTGAATTCTACCCCTGGTGGACATACGCTCTCGGCCCTAAGCACAGAAATCTATCTATCTATCTATCTATCTATCTATCTATCTATCTATCTATCTATCTATCTATCTATCTATCTATCTATCATCATTTCCCTGTTCTGTTTTCATGGTCAAGAAAAAAGAGGTTGTCCTCGTTCCTCCTCTCTACAGTATTTTGTATAGGGCAGTGATGGCGAACCTTTTAGAGACCGAGAGCCCAAACTGCAATTCAAAACCCACTTTTTTTTTTTTTTGCAAAGTGCCAATACAGTAAATTAACCTGAATGCAGGTGTCTGTGAAGGGGCGACATCGGGTGCCCACAGAAAGGGCTCCGAGTGCCACCTTTGGCACCCGTGCCAGAACATTGTTATTCCTCCCCCCTCTGTGTGTGTGTGTGTGTGTGTGTGTGTGTGTGTGTGTGTGTGTGTGTGTGTGTGTGTTTAAAGTAATCTAATGGGATTTCTTCTAACTAGAGATGGGCACGGAACGAACATTTTTTCGTTTCTGTTACCGTTTGTCGTTTCCATTACACAACGAAATGACAAACGAAAATTGTGATGAAAATGCAACGAAACGAACAGAACCACGAAAATTGTGGTCGTTCCGTTTCGTTTCCGTTAATGGCGACGCGCAATGAAATGAGCTGTTTTAAATGTTAAAAAACGCCCTGGACATCCATAAAAACGCAGCGATAATTATTTATATTGTCTGATAATACCTACCGGGGGGTTGGGGTCTTTAAAATGTTTGTTTTTGTCTTCTCCCATTGCGATGTATTATTCTTTTCCCTTGAAAATGGATGTCGCCACCAGCCACAAAATGGAGGCAAGCCATGTGATGGGATCATGTTCAACCAATAGCATGCCCAGGTTGCAGACTGGGCGGGCAGGTCTGGCAGCCACAGAGGGCATAAAAAGCTCTGGCAGCCCCTGTCCTCCTTGCAGTCTCTGGTGGGAGTTAGGGTGGGATTGCTGTCTCTGCTGCACCTCTAGCTTCAGTCCTGCAGCCTCCCTGTGTGTGTGCGTGCTGCGTACCTCTTGGTGAGTACCCTCCCTTGCCCCACAGTGCAGTCACTCTGTGGCTGCCTTGCACCCTGGGCAACGCCTGCCGCTGCCTTTGCAGCCTCCCTACATACCTAGTCTATACTGTGTCTGCCAGCATTCATTTTTTTAGTGTTTTCCCCCTGGTCTGGGGCGTTGGGGAAATGCCTGCACACGGAAATGCTTTAAAAATCGCGCAAAAAGTGGGTAGAAACGACAAACAAAAAAACAAAAAACGGTAACGAAATTTTTCAAAAATTTCACGACAAACGGAAACGAACCGAAACAGACCTCTCAACGACAAACAAAAAACCAAAATGCCATTTTTCTGTTTCATGCCCATCTCTACTTCTAACCTAATGGAGAAAGAGAGAAGTCTGGCTGTCAGGTAGTTGGCCAGCTCCCAGAAACCTAAGCATGATTGAAGAAGAGCTTTAGTGCACCCTCAGTGTTCACTCCATGTAGAAGGTAAAGAAGCAGCTCTAACAGCCTCCATCTTGCCATCATTCCACAGTGTAGCTGAAGTACACCGGAGGAATTAGTGGGCCTTAAAGACTAAGCAGCCCGAGAGAAAGCACAAGAGCAATGCTATCTCTAGAGCCGGTGTTTTGCCTTTTTGCATTTAATTTGGTAAATCAGTAAGCAGTTTCCTTATGTAAACAATCAAAGGATGCAGGTTTTGAATAAATGGCACTCTCTACAGCAACGAAGGAAGTGTTTCCATAAATTTATAATATAGCATGTAATCGCCACCTAGCATGAGTTGTTGCCAACAAAAGAAGATTTTACTCACTGTCTCAAAATGATGCAAATTTTTGCCTGTGTGTGTCCTTCAAATATGTTTTAAAATATCAGAAAGAGAATAGGAAATTGCATAAATCAAGGCTTTGAAGACCCGCAAACAAGGCTCTATAAATATGGCCAATATTAACCCTGCATTTGGGATGAACCGTTATTGTGTTAAGCTGTGCACCTGAGCTCTGCTTTCTCTTTGCGAACACGTTGTGTATGTGTTTGTCCAAAATTTCATATGTGTAATTTAGCAAATGGGGATAGTGTATGTTCCATGTGCTATCATTGTCTCTATTTATCTAGAAAGGTCTAAGATTCCTGATTTACTTTAATTTGGCTCTTGTCCCTGATATACTAGTGTATCATTGTTTCTGATTTTTGCCTAATAGGCTGGCTCTTTAATACTGCGTTTGGAGTTCCAGCTGTCACACCTTGGAAGCCGAGGTAGTGTGTATGATTGCCAGGTCAAAATCCCCATGCATAACAACCAAACTATCATTAGGGCATAGCAGTTATACTTTGAATAGATTCAGTATATTTTCAGTCATTAATAGTAGATCAGGGCTGTTCAACTTTGAACAGGCCCAGGTCTACTTTTTCCGGATGAAATAGCATGAGGGCTACTACAGTAAAACCTCTACTTATGAATTTTATTTGTTCCGAGCATATGCTGCTAAGTATAAAATGTTGTAAGTAGAGCAACGGTTTCCCATAGGAACGCATTGAAAATCAATTAATCCTTTCTGGAGGGAACATATTTCAATGCATTCCTATGGTAAGGCTGACCATGCACATGCTTTCCTTACACCCGCTCGAGCTGGTGTGGACGGGTGCAAAGGTGGTGTGTGCATTTTTGCGCAGATCGCCCCTTCTGCTTGCCCGGGCTGCTGGAAGACTTTTAAAAAGGTGCACTTTCCTTACCAACCCACCTGGGGCCTGACTTGACTCTTCTTCTCCTCCTGTTTTCCCCCTTCTCCCTTCCAGCCCCCTCGCTGCCACTGCTGCTGCCGCCCATAGCTCTCATTCACTTCTGCCATGTTTTCTGTGCAGCTGGGATGGGCCAAGCCAGCAGTGGGGCAATCACATTCCCACGGCAGCGCAAGGAGGAGGGAATGGCTGAGAAGGGGAGCAGGAGGAGCGGCAGGTCACAGTCTCTGTGAGGCAACTGTGGGGGTGGGAGGAGGAGGATGGAAGGGTGGGAGGAAGGAATTCTCCAGGGGGGGAGAGGAGGGGCATGTCACCATGCAAAGCTGGGCATGCCCATGACCCCGCCCCTCGCTGTCCCCTCCACTCCCCTTCCTCTGCTCTGCACCAACAACTCAATTGGTCACGAGACAGTGGCACACCGATCTGGCCAGTAGGGAGAGCAGGGGACTGCGCCATGGCCCTTGAACTGCCCCGCTCAGCTGAGACAGTGGGCTGGCAGACCCAGAGCTTTGCTGGGGCAGTGGTGGTCCTTGGGGTGGAGGAGGTAGAGGTGGAGAACTTATTCCCTCACATTTTTTATTGATGGCTGGCGGGCTACTTTTGAACCCTTCATGGGCTACTGGTAGCCCCCGGTCTACCTGTTGGGCAGGCCTGTAGTATATCATAGGATGGTGATGCTTTTCTAATACTATATATGCTTCACTGTCTTATTGCCTTCAGCAATGTGTAATTATGCTTGTGAGGAAAATAAGGCATGGCTTTCTGGAAGGGTTTGTTTCAGTCTTGCAACATTTGCTAATGGGAGAGGTTCCTAGGACAACTACTGTAGGGTTTTTTTAAAATCACAAAACACCTGTTGTATAGGCCCATTCTAACCAAGTTATCATATTTTTTTTCTCTTTTAAGTGTATCCTGACAATGCCTACTATATCCTGACATTTTGCTACTATATGTCTGAAGAAGTGGACATGTCCACGAAAGCTTACATTAAAATTTAAAAGTCTGTAAGCTGCTGCATGTTTTTATCTTTCATTTTGTTTTGATTTTTGCGTGGGGTTCTTGCACAGACTAACACGGCTCTTCTCTCACAAATCTGACATTGCCTGTTCGTTAAAAGCCAGACAGCAAATGCTAATACCAAGGAACAGGGACACTAAGGCTATCTGGGCAGGATTGATAAGGTCATCCTGTAAATCAAGGTCATTTTCCATAAAACCGATCCTGTGGATGAGAACAGGTTTCAGTGACTCTTAAGTAGAGATGGGCATGAAATGAACTTTCGTTATTTGTTATTCATTTTGTTACATAACAAAATACCCGATCTGGTGCACGGGCCCGGTACTGGCCCTTGAGCACTGGACCCAGCCCGTGGCCGGCAAAAGAAAAAAAAAAGCCGACCAGCTGTAGTGCCGGCCATGTGGTCAGCAGTAAAATAAAATAAAATAAAATAAAAAAGGAGCACCGACCCAGCCCTAGGGATGGCTGGGTTGGTGCCCTAAAATGAAGAAAAAATATAAAAAATAAAACCAGCGCTGACCCAGCCGCAGGAGCTGTGCGGTTGCAGCCTGTGAGGACCAGACTCGGCTCGTGGAACCGGCCCATGGCTGGCCAAAAAGAAAAGAAAAAGCCAACTGGCCCGCACTATAACTGTAGTGCAGGCCATGTGGTCGGCAATAAAAAAAATACAATAAAAATATTTTTTTTAAAAAAAGGAGTGCCGATCCCAGTCTTAGGGGCCACGCGGTCAGCGCTTGAAAAAAATAAAAAAATTAAAAAGGAGCTCCAACCCAGTTCCAGGGGTGGCTGTGTTGGTGCCCTAAAATACAGAAAAAAATATAAAAAATAAAACCAGCGCCAACCTGGTCCCAGGGGCCACGCAGTCAGCGCTTGAAAAATTAAAAGAAAGAAAGAAAGAAAGAAAGAAAGAAAGAAAGAAAGAAAGAAAGAAAGAAAGAAAGAAAGAAAGGGGGGAGAGGCGCTGGCCCCAAGCCGTGCCTCAAAAAGCCCCTGCCACAGGGGTCAGGATTGCCCTGCCTCTGCTGCCACCGCCCGGTAAGGATGATGTGTTGACGATTGAAGATGATGATGATGTGGATAATGAGGATGAGGATGCTGCCGGTCGAATTTGTGCAGTTGTTGTCAACGTCTGTGTTTTTGAATGTGTTTTTTTTAATGTTTTTCCCCACCTGCATTCTCTCAAATGGATTAAATAATGCAAAGCGGGAAAAATGAATAACGAACAAAACGAACCAATGAAACAAATATTTGGGAAAAATTCATTAAAAATGAAACGAACCAAACCCTAAAACAAAATGAACCAAATCCAATCACCATTTTTTCGGTTCGTGCCCATCTCTACTCTTAAGTGTTTACCTCAGTGCTCAGTGAAACCCACAGGTTCCTTGAGACCAAAAGAGCTTCCCATTGCATAATATCTATATCTGTTTTTATTGCTGTAAGCCGCCCAGAGTTCCCTTGGGGAAGATGGGCGGGATACAAGTTTAATAAATAAATAATAATAAATAAATAAATAATCCCCAGGCCATAGCACAGTGCTGTACCTAAAAATCAATGATATCCTGATGTGTGCTGAAACTACAGTAAGGGTGTGATCAAATAGATCGTTGGATTGTTTTCTTTGCCTCCTTTTTATATTGATATATTTGTATGTATAGTCACATGGTGTATGTATCGCTGGGCCCATTTGTATGGCTGTCAGTTCAGTAGGTACATTGCTCGCTATTTGTACTGGTTCTCTCCACTTCATGTGCTGCCGTCTCATATAACCTAATCCACTTTCTGTCCTGTTCCTGGGACCCTGCTGTCCTAATATTTAATTATTTATTTCATTTGTATCCCACCCATCTGGCCTATAAGGTTCTAAATCTACATACAAATCTTTCAAATCCTAGTTCTCTCTTACCCTATATTAATACTACTCGTCTCAATTCACTCTCATTCTCTATTATAGTCTACCTTCCCCTCCCTCCCTGGACTGTGGAAAACAGCTAACAAAAATATGCTCTTTTGTCATAAGGGCCCTAGGAGTGCAGGATCTGACAATGTTGACCACACTATCTAAGGAAGCATAATAAATGGAACATTACTCAGGTACGAGAGCATTTTTAACTAGTGGAGACCGGAGAGGTGCTTCCTTTTTGTCTTCTGCTGACATACCAAAGATCAAGCTAGTATGGCTACAGAAGGCTTTTATTTGTCTCCAAAGGATCAAAGAGTGGTAGTTTGAGGGGGGTTCCTGCATGTCAGGGGGTTGGACTGGATAGCCCTTGAGGTCTCTTCTAACTCTGTGAATCTATGGTTCCCTATTATTGTTGCCTGGGATGGTCCCACCTTCAGTTTCTCTGTGACTGGGCAGGGAGTAGCACAATGCCCCCATAGAAAACAACAGAGGGTGGCCAAGATCACAGCCCACTCATCTCTGCTGCTCCTCCCTGCTGCAAACATGACCCAGTGTAAATCTGAGGCCCAAGGATAGGATGAAAACAACCTGTGACAATATGAAAATGTTATAATAAAATCCAAAATTATCAATTTGTAAAATTTTGAATACTATATTTCAATTACATTTATTTAAAACATGTATTCTCTTTGGCATCTACTTTTACACATCTAAATTTATTTTACATTTTTATATTATTAAGGGATTAGAAAGATTTTCTTCATTCCCAAATCTTTGATTTATTATTATATGCCCTGTATTTGCTAGTTTAATCTTTCTAGGTTTCCATAGCCTGGGGGCAGCTCCTGAGAAGGCCCTGTGCCTACAAGCTATCCCTCACCTCCTTGAGGGATGTCTCTTTCAAAAGGGGCCCCTGGCTCAATCTTAATTGCTGGGTAGGTTCATATGGATGGAGCTGGTCCTTCAGGTATCTAAGTCCTAAGCCATTTAGGGCTTTATATATCAAAACAAGCACCTTGAATTGGACTCGGGCAGCAACTGGTAACCAATGACGGTTATACAAAATTGGTGTGATGTGTTCCTTGGCGGCCCTGCCACTCACCAGACATGCATTTTGAACCAGTTGCAATTGCCAGACCGTCTTCAAAGGCAGCCCCATGTAGAGCACATTGCAGTAATCAATACAGGATGTTACCAGTGCATGTGTAACTGTCATGAGGCTCCGCTCATCCAGCTAGGGCCGCAGCTGGTATATTTTCCGCAGCTGAAGAAAAGCACCTGGGCTTCCAGAGTTAGACAGGGTCTGGGAGCACTCCCAAGCTGCAGACCCTGTCCCGTAGGGGGAGTGCAACCCCATCCAGAACAGGAAGATGACCCTCTAGCTGTCCAGTGAAGCACTCACCAATAGCACTTCCATCTTGTCTGGATTGAGTTTCAATTTTTTATTAACCCTCATCCAGTTCATTATCTGGCCCAGACACGAGTTCAGCACAGAAACCGTCTCACCTGACTTGGTGGAGAAGGAGAGGTAGAGCTGAGTATCATAAGCATATTGCTGACTCCTCATCCCAAACCTCATGATGACCTCTCCCAGCAGTTCCATGCAGATGTAAGACAGCATGGGAGATAGTATTGAGTAGACATGGGCACGACCAGAAAAAATGACGTTTCGAGTTTTTGCTTGTCGGAACGGGTCTGTTTCGGGTTGTTTCCGTTTGTCACGAAATTTTTCAAAAATTTGTCATTTCTGTTTGTCGTTTCCACCGCGATTTAGCGTGATTTGACTTCCCAGAGCATAGGGGCGTCCCGCAATCAGGGCCGGGGCTAGGTGTTTTTGCGCCCTAGGCAGCGGGCGGAGTGGGCAGGCAGCGGCGCAGGCCGCAGGCGGGTGGCGGCGCGGGCAGACGGGCGAGTGGGCAGTTAGGATATCACTTAGGATAGAGGTTCTGTTCTTGGCTTGCACCCCAAATGTGTGTGTGTGCGAGCAAATTGAAGTTGGGAAAATAGAAAATAAATGGTAGTATATAATATATTTTAAAAATAAATCCACACCTCCCACTCCCAGTCAAACCTCCCCCTTTATCCAATATCAGAAAAAAATCCTCACAAACAGCCAGAGAAGAAATAAAGAATAAACTTCTATTCCCTTCAGCAGACAAAGCTGCAGGGAATCAAAGAAATTATTTTCTAAATTCAATTCCCTCCCTGCCTGCCTAACTTAAATCCTAAAGCCTCCAGCCTCCCTCCTCAGTCTCAATCGGTTCACACCAGCACCAGCAGCCAGCCCTCCTCCCTCAACCACATCCATACACCCGACTGCGATTTCTGGAAGGTGCCTCAGCTTTTTATGTCTGAGACATCCAGAAGTGTCAGTCAAAAACCTGGCGATGCCATTGGTGGAATGGTTCAAAAAATGCATGGTCCCATCCCATGCCCAGCCCAAATGGGCAGGTGTAAAAAAATAATAAAATAAAATAAAATAAAATAAAATCAATACGACGTTTTATTGCCATAAAAAAACCCTCTGCTGCTACTATTAAAATTCAGGCATTTAAAATAAATTTCACATGTTTCTGTGGTGATTTGGTGTTTTTTTTTTACCACAATTTCAAAAGAAAAATTGCGGTCGCCATTTTGGACCCCCCCCCACCGCATGGCATGGCGAGACGACGAGGATGACCCCCCCCCTGTCTGGTGCAAGCAGCCCAGGACAGGAGAAGAGGGGGGGGAGGCCGGGGACCCCCCAGAAACCACCCCTCTGGTAGGTGGCAAAGCCTCAGGCAGGCATATTTTCGCTTGCTTTTTTGGCCGGGAGTCGGGTTTTTTTAAAAAAAAACTTTAAAAAACTTTTTCTGTGCTTCGCATTGCGCGATCGCCGCAATGCCACAAACGGAAACGAAAAACCCGACCAAATTTTTCTTTTTTCGGTTCGAGTTTGAGTTCTGATGGCTTAATTATCGTTACCATTTCCGTTACGTAACGGAAACGATAACCGAAAACGGAAACGACAATTTCACCAAGTCGTGCCCATGTCTAGTATTGAGCCTTGTGGAACCCTTTGACATAAATGCCACGGGGTAGAGCTACTATCTCCCAGCACCAGCTTCTGAACACAGTCAGCCAGGAAGGAGTGGAACCACTGCAAAACAATGCCTCCAACTCCCAACATGGCCAGCCTATCCAGAAGGACACCATGATTGATGGTATCAAAAGCTGCTGAGAGGTCCAGGATTATCAACAGAGTCTCACTCCCCCCCCTCTCTCCCAGCAAAGGTCATCATACAGGGCAACCAAGGCCTGAAACCCGATTGAAATGGTTCCAGAAAATATATTTTTTCTCTAGTTTTTTTAAAAAAGTCTTTAGTTTTATGCTCACCTAATCTGATCTTGATCTTGTCCCATTGAGGTAACTGGGCAGAGCAAATCTATCATTTTTTTAGCGTTAGTAGACACCCTATGGATACAATCAGAGATAGAGCTGTAGTGTAGTCATAGGCAAATCCAAGACATTACTGGGTTGTGGCCAAAGCATGTAAAAATCCAGTCTAGTGGAACTTACATTGCACTTATTTTATGCAATCAGCATATTTAATGCTAGTTTTCTAAATGCTTATTAGATATACTTAAAAATGCATGCTCTTCCAAATTACACCAGTGGGGTATTCATTCTATTCTTTGCATTATAATTTCCCCCAGCTTTTCTATATTTTTTGCTGGAAATTCAAGTATCTTGTATATCCTTAAACTAATCAGAAGTAGAAGCCATTTTCCTGTGCCAAAGTAGTAGGACTATCATTTTTCACATTTTATACTTTCCACTTCAGTTTTAAGTGAGATTATGTTACTGTGACTTCTGAATTCCTAAAAGTTCCCCTTTCTTTGTAGCTGCAAAGTCAATTCTAAGCTTTTCAAAGGAAAAAATATAAAGCTTTTCATGCAGTATGTTTTGTGTTGTTCATACCAGATACAGTTCCTTCTGTGTGTGCATGATTAGAGTTGGGAGAAAAAAAATTAATTCAGTCCAGTATTATGATTTATTGACTGAATCTTTTTCCTGCTGAAATCTTGCCAAAAGTGAAAGCTTCCCCCACCCCACCCCCAGCATATTAAAAACAGCTACTGTTTTTTGTTGTTGATCTTTTAAACTCCTGAATAGGCCTATTTCTAGTCATACCAGCATGAGATCTCAGATTAATAATATAGTAGTTCACCCAATGCTAAAATTGTTGCTGTTAGTATAGTACGCAATGGCTAGAATTTCTTTACATTATTTTCAGGTGTCTTTGTGAACGGTGAGTGAGAAGGACTTGGAATGTTTTTTAAACATAAAAATATCTGCTTAATATTATCACTTTAGCAGTGAATTCTAATGTAGCTTAGTTCCATTGATTCACTTGATGTACTCTAGTTGTAACTTACTGCTGGACTTCAGACATTGTATCTCACATGGGGAGCAATTAATGAGGGATCGGTCTGCCCACCTACCCCAAAGATGGCGGTTTTGATTCACCAGACGCACAACAAATCACTGTGCCTGCTCCGGTTGCAACTTCTTCCTATGTTCATGGACTGTCATTTTTTTTATAAACATCCCAGTGTCTTCCTGAATACATAAAACTAATGCCTACTCTGTGACTCTGGTTCCCTAAATTCTTCTTATCCAAGTCTTTTCAATACCGATTGCTGTCTGCTCAACACCTTTGAAGTGTGCACTGCAAATATGTATGTGGGGAAATAAATACACATTGAAGCTTACAACCTTACACACACACACACACACACACACACACACACACACACACACACACACACACACACACACACACACACACAGAGGTGTGTTAGTTGAAGCCGCCAGATCCTTACCTTATTCTAAAGTTTTTTAAAAATGAGAAACCCTCAGTGAGCTAAGGAAAGGATCTTGAATTGCAGCATTTTTCGTCCTCCATTTTTTGCAGCACTGATTGAAGCAGCCTGGAGGAGATATACCAGTGATATTAGCCTTGAGTTGCAGCACTGTATTTGGAAGATGAAAGAAGTGTCTTCCTTAGCAAGAATTGTAGGCTGTTTTATTTGTTTCTAAAGGAAATTTCACAGGGTGCAGAATCTTGCAAAGACTGTGTGGCTTTTCTAGGCAGAAAAAAAGCCAAAGGTAAAATGCTTTTTCAGTAGGCACTCTTGAAACAAAAAATAAACAAAACAGAAAATCCACTACTAGTTAGTCTAAGTGTACCTTTTAATTTTACTTGTCTTTTATCTCCTAAACCTCTGCATTCGGCCTGGAATTTTTATGGCCCGGTGGGTCTGTGGTCTGTGGCTAGAGCCCAGTCCTACAAAAGTCAGCATTGCCACCATCCCACTCACCTTGCCCCCTTTTGCTTCCAGTTGCAGCAAGCCTCTGAAGTCTCTCAGATGAGAGGAGCAAGAGTCATCTCTGCGGAAGATCTTATCTTTTTGATGCGCAAGGACAAGGTACAATGATTAGACTTACCTGTTGGTACAAAGCATAGAGTTGATGTACTGTATGTGCCTGCCTTTAAAACGAAGGATGCATAGTCAGAACGGCCTCACTATAACTAGTTCTTTGTCTTTCTTTCCTGTGCCTTGTTTTATTATTTTCGTCACCTTTTTACTTCAGATAGGTGTGAGGTTGGATTCCTTACCTCGAACCTGAATGGAATTTAACTCTTTCTTTGCAGAAAGGGGAGGGAATCAAGTGCACAGAAACGGACATTTGGAGTTTTGTTCACTTCTAATATGCACAGTGTTAGGAATTTTCTGGGCATCCCAGAGTCTTTCCTTCACAATATTTATAGACCCCAAGTAATTTAAATGTTACAAAGTGGACATGGACAGAGGTGTCCTGTGATGTGCCCATTGAGAAATGACTGTGTTTTGTATGAAGGGTTTACTCAAATCTTTGGTACAGATTGGTACAGAGCAGGTTTGATCTGAATGGTCTACCTCATTCCTTAACTATGTAGCTAAAATGTGTGCAGTGCTTTGCATTGAGGCACATATAGAACCCAGTATAATTTAAAATATGGCAGATGGATGCCTGGCAGTTCCAGGCAAATGCCAGATAGTAAAAACAAGAGAAAAACTACCTATAGGGGTGAACCTGCTACTTGGTCGATGCACAATAGATTGATATAGAAATGTATTTTGTATTTTGTGTGGTCAGTGACCAAAATAAAGACCTACTTGTTTTTCTTTGTTTTCAAACTTCCTAGGGAGATTTTTTTAAATTCAGATCACTTAGATTGGCATAGGAAGGATTGCTTTCCCCCTTTCTTTGTATCTTCTTTTCTTTTTTAATTGAAGGCCTTCCAAATATCCTGTTTAGCATCATGCATAGTCTACCACTTTGTCAAGGGGGCACTGGTTGATGATTTTTGCACTTTTGCTGCTATTGCTGTTTGTAAAATGTGATGATTTGGGTTCAGAAGGGGGTGGGGGACATGGGCAGGTCCATTCAATATTTCCCCAACATATTGAAATCTTCTGACTTAATATAGTAAGTCACAGTAGGATCATTTGAATCAACTAGGGTTTGGTGAATCAACTCTGCGAATTCCATTGATTCAAATGGGCTTTTTAAAGTTGTGACTTACTATGTTAAGTGACAAGATATCAGCTAAAGTAATTTGCACAGACAGTTGGTTCCTTAAGAGCACAGATGGTAAATTAAATAAACACTAAATGTTCTTTAGGTGGTGCCTAAAGATTAATGGAAGGTGTTGTTCAGTTTTTGGGAAGAAGTAAAATTTGGTTAACCCCAAAACTTTTTGGCTGCCTTGTCTGCACATCTTTGGGGCGGTTGAAGAAACTAAAGAACTGTCATGTTGAGGTCTTGACTAGACATGGGTGCTTCACATTCGTACCCCAACCACTCCGGCGAGAAGGTGGGATGAAAAGTTCTTTTCAGCTGTTGAATGGTTAGGTATTGTCTAGGCTACTTCCACTATTATAGCATGGGCACATGCACTATGTGCCAACTGGTGAATGGAGTGGCTGGTTCTAGGGGAGGGGAACAGGCATCCTGGCACCTCTGGTGCTGCACTTCATATTCACAACCTCAGGGATACAAATATGAAGAAGAGCCCATGTCTAGTCCTGATTGGACTCGAATCTCACAGTATGAACCGACTCGGGTGTTAAGGTCATCAGGAGAGGCCTTTCTCTCAATCCCACCACCCCCACAGGTACGTCATGTGGGAACGCATGAAAGGATCTTTTCGGCTGCTACGCCCAGACTCCAGAACTCCTTCCCATTAGAGGCTAGGACTGCCTCAACTCTATTGTCCTTCTGGAAACAGGCAAAGGTCTCTCTCTTCAGGCAAGCTTTCCCTGAATGATGGACTACCATTTATGAGTCTTTTATATGCACCTATAGGTTCACATAGACTTTGTGTGTATAATTACTTATAATCTTGTAGCTTTAATTTAATGTTGTCTATTAATGCTGTAAGATGTCCCTCGATTCCTTGTTCTCAATACTTGAACATGTCTTAATTGTATTGGACTGTATATTATCCCTCATTACTGTAAGCCACATTGGCTCCTTTTCCAAGGAGAAAGGCGGGGTAAAAATACTCTAAAGAAAAAAAATGGCTTACTTGGTACTTTCTGCTTGTGCATCTGGCAAAGCAGGCAATAGCTGAAAACTGCAGACAGGGAACTCAGGGCGGTTAACAAAAAATGCATTTGGCAATATAGAAACAATAAACGGAAATAATAATAATAATAATAACTATACTATACTATACTATACTATACTATACTATACTATACTATACTATACTATACTATACTATACTATACTATACTATACTATCAGGGTAGAATTAAGAGTTATTTGTAACAAACAGATCTGATTTTATATTCAGTATAAATTTATGTTGAATTGTGAATTTCGTGTGTGTGTGTGTGTGTGTGTGTGTGCGCGCGCGCTTGCGCGTGTGCGTACACACACACACACACACAAATACAAGCAATACATTTTGTATTTGAACTTTAAGTTTGAATGCCTCTGAACCGCATCCTATCATGTGATATGCTTTGTACCTGAGTTTACATACAACTTTCTAATATTCCATCTTTCACAAAATTGGTTTCTTGTTTGATTCTTACTTGGGTAAGCATTGTGATTACAGTATTAAAATGTAATTAGTGCCTGTCCTGTTTTCTTTTGATTCTTAGAAAAAGCTTAGAAGGCTGCTTAAATATATGTTTTTCCGTGACTACAAATCTAAAATTGTCAAAGGCATTGAAGAGGATGATCTTCTTGAAGGTACGAAAACATCTGGGGGAACATAAAACATATGCACTTTATGCTTCAGATAGAAAATACACTATATATACTCGAATATAAGCCTAGTTTTTCAGCCCTAATTTTGGGCTGAAAAAAGGGGCCCTCGGCTTATATTCGGGTCAATAATTTTAGCCACTGAGAAAAGTCAACTGTGGCTAAAAGTCATTTTAAACATTGCATGCCGCTTCTCATGACCCCCCTCTGGATCACAGGGGAGTGGCACACAGTGTTTAAAATGACTTTTAGCCACTGGCCCAAGCACTTGCATCAGTGGCTAAGTTTAAACATCACACACCACTCCCCCAGCTCACAAAGGAAGAGCTGCCCGGCCCTGCTGCATTTCCCAACCTAGATTTATACTCGAGTCAATACGTTTCCCCAGTTTTGGGGGGTTAAATTAGGGGCCTCGACTTATACTCAGGTCGACTTATACTCGAGTATATACGGTACTTCATATAAATAGTTTTGACCTCCAAAAATATTTGCTGAATTGGGAATTCCACTTAACTGTATGCTTTTCTGTTTGGATTATTTATAAAAGTACAGTGTACTGATCTCTAAGCCAAAAGATGACTAAAGCTGTTATCATTAATTAGTTAGTTTTTTATTTTTATTAGTGACCTATAAAGGTATCGCCTGTAATCTATTTTTGCAATTGTGTGTTAATTCCAATAATGTTGCTGAACTCTGGAATAGGTGCTGATTAAAAGGCATAATTGATTTTAATTTCGGTAATTTACATTTATAGTTCCACAAATGGTGGGAGAAGTTGAAAACTCAAAAATTATTTGAAAATGCCATTTATTAATCTAATATCAGTGAATCCAGTAGACATTATGGCGTAGCCATGATCTAAAATCATTTAATTTGAGCAGATGGCTAGGAGATATTTTAGATTTTATGTAGCCATTCTATGGGAATACCACTTTTCTTTTACCTTTCTATGAGGTAGTTGTAGGACATTCAATCTTTGGACTGGCCCCCAGTAAATATAAGCCTGTAGCACAATCTCATAACATTTCTAGTTAACCATGTTGTAACCTTGTTGTTTACTATTTTGTTTGAAATTATCTTCAGAGTTTCATTCCCTTCCTGTTGAAGAAAGAAGTGGGAATCTGTCTTATCAGGTGGTGCTTGCCATCTGCATATTCTATAAATACATTTGTTAAGCTTAGCACATTTTTTAAAAAAATATGCTTCCTTCCAAGGAATCTTTTCAGTTTATTCAGATTATTATACTTTTTCAGTATACATTTATTCAATGTATTAATTTAGCAAATACTTCTATAGGAGAGCTATACCTCTGTTTCTCCCTCAGCCACTTTGTGTTACATTTTGCTTCCACTGCCAAAAAGGAAAGCACCAGCCTTTAGTTTGCCAAGAACTGAATAGGGCTGTTAATGACTATTTGAAGCTCATGAATTCCCAGGGTCACCATAAAAAATAATGATTATCTACAGCAGGCATGTCCAAAGTCCGGCCCGGGGGCCAAATATGGCCTGATTTAAAATTCTGAGTGGCCCTCAGCCTGTTCTCCCTGCTGGCTCAGCCTGTCACTCATCCCACCGGCCATCCCTTCCCTGTGCTGGCTAGAGACATCAGCTTGCAGTTTTATGGTTGGCTGTCCTCCATGCCTCTGTCCATCCCCTCAGCCACCCGCCCTGCCTACCCCCTCCTGGCTCCATTGCTGCAGCATCTTCCACACCTCCTTGCGAGGGAGGGCAGTATATGCGAGCAGTGGTGCATCTTGGGTGTGCGTGGGCTGATTCCCGGGCCATGCAACAGCCGCTGGGCCCTTGGGCACCTTGAAACTGGAGCATTTGTGGTTGTTGCAGATGTGCACAGACCACACCCTTCCCCCCCTTCAGGCTGAATGGTTGGCCCACACACACTTTCACCTCACCAAATCTGGCCCTCCTTGCAAAAAGTTTGGACACCCCTGATACAGCAAGAGATGGATTTCAGATAGGTGGGAGTTTTTTAAAGCCAAATAGTCAAGTGTGTGGTTGCATATTTATTTATTTATTTATTTATTTATTTATTTATTTATTTATTTACCAGCCATCTAGCCCAGGGGCCATTCTGGTGACCCTGTGAGAACAACAACAAATACAAATTATAAAACAATTGAATAAGAAATAACAAAGATACAGTATTATAACATTAACAAAGATAAATAACAAGAACAACAAAACCAGAAAACAATAATCAACATAGATAATAATAAACCCAAATAGATAATAAAACAATTGAAAGAAAGTACCCAAGCAGATTTGAATAGAACATTGTCAAGCGCCTTAATTGCCTATGTACGTTTATGCACGTGGGTGTACGCATGAGAGAGGGGTGTGTTCAGATCTGATAAATGGTAGTTGTGTTCCATAATGTGTGTGTTGCATGTGGTTCAGAGGGAGTTGATACTGTTGAACCTAGGGTGACATCCTGCAAAAAGACTGGTAATTGTGACAGCCAAAAAAACAGCACTTTGTGCATGTTGTACAAGGGAAATATTTTTTTTTCAAAAATACAACTGTGATTTGTTCTGCTGCAGTGCTATCCAATGTCCTATACATTTTCCATTATAATTAAGCTCTGCTATATCTAAAGAAGTGCCCTCTTCTGTCCTTTGGTAAATGTATAGAGACCACACATTTAGGGGGATATGCAAGCCTAGCCCCCTCCCTCTCTCGTTGCTTTCAGAACAGAAGAGTGGTGGTCTGGAGAAGGGCGGCTCTATCCAGGTAGCTTCTCTATATCAGCCAAAACCTCAATTTTGAGATTCCTACTTCTTTCTGTTAAAGTTGCAGTAATCTAATGTAAGCTTAAACAACAATGTAACATTAATTTAGCTATTAAAAATTGCCCCTCCAATTTAACTTTAGCTTAATTGGGCTTCTGAACTTAACCGACACTTAACTAAAATGTAAACCATTTTCTGCAAACTTTTTCATCTCTGAACATATGCAGGATAAGCAGTGCTAGAAGCAGTGCTATACTGCTGTCAAAATTATTGAAACTCATGAATTCCCAGGGTCTATACTGCTGTCAAAATTATTGTCTTATCACATAGCCTATTAGACAGTATCTCATTTTAAGCCAGCATGTAGTCGAGGGAGCTAGATATTTATCTGCTATATAAGGGGTCGTTTATAAATCAGTGCCTGGGTGTTCTTTTTATTTGTGTGTTTTTATGTGTTTGTTAGGCTTTTTGGTACTACCAGCTGCACTGAAAATGAGATTTTGAGAGTCATATTTAAGAAACAGTGTGATTTTTGTTATCTTCTGACATCTGAGCCTGCAATATTACATAAAGTGTTTTGCTTATATACCACCCTCAAAGCACTTCAAGCACTCCCTGGGTGGTTTACTATTTAATGATGCGGGCTACACATTCCCCCCCCCCCCGGCAAGCTGGGTACTCATTTTACCGACCTCAGAAGGATGGAAGGCTGAGTGAACCTTGAGAGCCAGCTACCTGGGATTGAACCCCAGACAGTGAGCACATTTTTAGCTGCAGCACAGGCATTTAACCACTGCTCCACTAGGCTCATGGCCTGGTGTTTCAGAAGGCACTCCAACTGTTAGCATATAATGCTGCTCAAGAAAACAAGAGTCCATAAAAATAGTTGAGTCCCTTGCAGCATGATTATCCACTGGCCTGGAAGTCTCCCGTGAACGAAAGGAGCCCTTCTGTCTGCAGGAGACATATAGTAAAGGGGACACTACATCCTTTTTCCTCGTTAGACTGGCCTGACACAAATCACTTTGGCCTTATCTGTCACATATCTGTGACATACTGAGTGTCCTCAAATGGTGCATCATTTGTGAAGCTGTGCAAGACGATTTTGGCCTACGGTATGTAGGTTTTTCAGCATTTGCACTAAAATAACACTGTCTTTCTCTTCAATCCCTTTTAGACAAACTCAGTAGCAGCACCAACAAACGTCAGAAAATTGCTCAAGACTTTCTTGTCTCTATTGATCAAACTGGGGAACTCTTAGCCCTGTTTGAAGATGATGAGATTGATGATGTAAAACAAGAAAGAATGGAGGTAGGTTCTCCTTTTTTCCCCTTTTAACAAAGTAGAGACAGAATTAACTGAATGTCATTTATGTCCAGTTCCTTCCTCTTTAGCAGTGTCCTTCCCTGTCCCCCCCCCCCCCCCCGTTTGCAATGGCTACTAACTCCCATAAGTGATTATGAAATAATCTTTATTAAATGATAGGGTAGATCCCATGGAAAAGGTACCTCAGCCAACCCAAGAGATAGCAGCAGGTTCCTAAAATTGGGGGGGGGGGAGTGTGGGAGCTCTCGGCAGCCCCAGCCAGTGTCACCTGTCATTAGGAATGCTAGGAGCTTCTGTCCAGCCACATCTTGAGGGGGAATATGACTGAGATGTACAAAATAATGCAGGGCATGAGAAAAGTGGATAGAGGGAGGCTCTTCTCCCTCTCACAAAATGCAAGAACTAGGGGACATCCACTCAAATTGAGGGTTGGGAGACTGAGAACAGACAAAAGAAAATATTTTTTCACCCAGCGTGTTGTTGGTCTGTGGAACTCCCTGCCACAGGATATGGTGATGGCATCTGGCCTGGATATCTTCAAAAGGGGATTGGACAGATTCCTGGAGGAAAAGTCCATCACAGGTTACAAACCATGATGGAGATGTGTAATCTCCAGGCTTAAAACCAGGGTGCTTCAAGGGCCAGATGCAGGGAGTGGTATCAGGAGACAGAAATCTAGTCTCGTGCGCTCCCAGAGGCATTTGGTGGGGCCATTGTGAGATACAGGATGGTGGACTAGATGGGTCTTTGGCCTGATCCAGCATGGCACTTCTTATGTTCTTATGTTCTTATCTTTGAAGGACGTACTTTGTTCTCTCAGTCTCATAATTGGACTGTCAAAACTTCCCACCAGGTGACAGTTCTTTAGCTTATACTACAGTTTTTATTTTTTGTAATTATTGACATCATTACCAATTGTTTAAAAGCAGCAGTTTAGATCCACAAGAAGCTTGTCGGAACCTGTAGAGCCGCAGTGCATATGTATCCGCCATAGCATTCACTATAAATGAGCAGACAGTGAAACAACTGCCAGGAGTCCCACTTGTGTTAGGACTGTTGAGATGAAGTAGTTTGTTATGGGCCAGTCTTTTAAAGAATGTGGAATGTTTCTGTAATGTATTTTATCTGAAGTTGAAAATGTAGATGTGATATACTGCTCCTTGGATAAGGCTGAATAGCCACATCTGGAGAAAAAACCTTATACCATAGCAAGCAAACCATACATTTAATCTTAATTCCTACTGCTTTCCTTTCCCTTAGGCTAATTTGTGTGCGTGCCAATTTTCCTCTCTACTTTTGGGAGTGCTAGCTAAGATCTCCATAACATAACATTTCCTTTCTATCCTTTTCTCATGTAACTTCAGACATCCCAACACAGACATCTCTGTTCATTCTTCTGGACATGAAGGGGACACTTTACCTCTATTCAGAATCTACTGATTCTTAATTTTTCCTCCCAAAATTAAAACAATAGCTTTAGACTTTTATATAGCAACTGTGTGACATGAACTGTGATACACATGATCATGGAAACTCACATGGCCATGGGAATTCATTGTGGGCGAGGAACTGCAAAAACTACTCTTTACATTTCTCAGCTTACCTTGAAAGGCTTTTTAGAATTGGCATCAGCTAGTTTCGATGTGACAACACAGAACACACGCCCGCCCGCCTGCGCGCACACACAGATGTACGTTCCATTCTTGGAAGTAGTTGTTAAGTCAGATGAGAAGTGGTTGAACAGATTTGGTTTAAAGAGCATGAATATCTCTTTCCATCTGAAAGTTGAATACTGGATATTTTTTACTAAAGTCCTTGCCTCCTAGACTGCACAGACCTTAATTTGAGGATCTCAAGCTTAGAATCTGTGTATGATTTTGATGCACAGTAACGGTTCCGGGTTCCATGGGAAGCTTAAATGCATAGAGTTCTTTAGAATGAGTCACAGCTACTCATGAATCTCTGGATGTTGGCCTTGGAGCCAATCCGCATTGGATCCTCTCTATGCTTAATACCTACTCACAGGCAAAGAGGGGCAGGTTCTGGACATAAAGGACTTGTCTGGAATAACTGAGAAAGTTTGAATACCTACAGTATATCATTTTACAGTAAACAGGTAACAGAAAAAGTAATAAGAGTAAGAACAGATTTGACTTAGTGAAAACCTCCCTCAATGTACTACCATGAAGAAAGAAAGAAAGAAAGAAAGAAAGAAAGAAAGAAAGAAAGAAAGAAAGAAAGAAAGAAAGAAAGAAAGAAAGAAAGAAAGAAAGAAAGAAAGAAAGAAAGAAAGAAAGAAGGAAGGAAGGAAAAGTAGTCCTGACTGCAGCTGAAGATCATATATACAACTTTCTATGACTTTTCAGTAGGCTAACTCAAATCTCAACCCCAAATTTCCCTGATACATGATTTAGAGTTACTTCTCTATTAGTGCAAATGCATATTTGTATTGATGAAGATATAGCACTGAACCCTATTCATACTAATGTTAGAATGTTAGAAGGATACGTTATTTGCACTAAAAAAAGGTTTATTAAAACAAACCTGTTTGGGTAAACTTAGGAAACATAAAAAGATATTCTACTTTCTCAAAACTGATTTGTCAAGAAAATAGTTCATTATTGTGAACTGTTTTAAAAGGTTGTGTTGTAAAATATTGGAGTCCGTTTAAAACAACATGTGTGCATACATTTACACACAAACATAGTCATACACATTTGTCTTGTTTAGTATCATAGGGTTTCTGCATGCTTAGTTTTGGAGGAAGTCCAGTGTGCTCTTTAAAACTTTTAACAACCTTCTTTAAAGATTTAGTGTACTTAAATCATGAACTGTGATCTAAAGGCTATGCTCTTTTTAGGTATCAATTACTTCAGAAATATGTGGTTATCTTGGTCTAGTCAACTGCAAATGGTTTCAGTTCTACTTTGCCCTGGGCCAAAAAGCATGCTAAGTTGTCCAAAGCAGATGATAAACATGTATTTCTGATGTCAATAGGGTCCAAACAGGATATGATTGTTTAGTGGTATGGTTTCACTTATGAAGAGTTATACAGAAAGAAAATATTGTTTATACTGTATTTCTTTAAAGCTTCGTTCATTAAATTACTTTGAAAAATTATACTTCAAAATTAATGATGTGTCTTTTTTCCAGGTACCATCATTTAATTGCATCACTGATGCAGAGAAAAATACTAATTCAATTTTAAAATATTAACAAAATGGAATAATTTATTTTGAATGAAAAGATCATAGATAGGTAGGTAGGTAGGTAGGTAGGTAGGTAGGTAGGTAGGTAGGTAGGTAGGTAGGTAGGTAGGTAGGTAGGTAGGTAGGTAGAAATCTTAAATTTACTCGAGTAGTAGCTTTCAGTTTGTGGCTATCCCACCAATTTACATTTTATATATTAATAATAAGTGACACTGAAGAGAAGCATGTAACAATGAAAGGTGTGTTAATAGTTAACAAACTCCTGTGCCATTAAAATGGAGGACTCACAACTAGCTTTCCTCAGACTGACAAAGCTGTTTGGATGAGCAGCAAAACGATTCAATCTCTCAAGAAAAGAAGTCCAGTTGCTATGACTGAACTTCCAGATAAACTTACCTGGATGACTGAGAATCCTGACAGACATATCCAAGGTGTCAGATACCTGTCATAAAATATATTTACTATATGTGTGCCCAAGGCTACACAGGCTGGCTGTATTCGCAGGAGGCACAGTGGGGAATCAAACTCCCAACCTCTGACTCTGCAGTCAGATACCTAAACCACTGAGTTGTCCAGTCCACTAACCTGCTTCGACCATCTCATGAATTCAGATATTAATTTTGTAGCCTCTTCTTTGGGGGAAAATGGAGGTTGGCAGCAAAACATTGTGCAAGAGATCTCTATGTGAGATCCCCACTCCCAGAAGCTGTGTGGAATGTCATGGAAAGGGCAGAAGAAGCTCATGTTGCACAAGACGAATGCAGTACAGAATAGAATGTTTCCCACACAAGATGCACCAGAAATGGCACTGAGCTGTGCAGAATATGGTAACTGGTTTGCAGAACACAGGCAAAACATAGGGTGAGAAGGTGGAGGAACAAGACTGTGGTATCTTTTGGTCAGGAAGTTGAAATGTCTTGCTAGTACAGGTGGTAGCTTTGGCCAAGAGTCTTGGTCTTACTTCAGAAATCATGGAGAATGATATTTTTGTTCAGTGCTTATAGAATCATAGATTATGAGGTTAGAAGGAGCCTATAAGACCATCAAATCAGAGGGAGTTTGCCTCTGCCACAAGCTGTTATCTGTTTGTTTTTTAGATTTTCTTTTGTTGCTTTTTGTTTTTCACTTTTGCTTTTTTATTTCTATCTTTAGTTTTCTGTGACGGTCTTATGCCTTTGCTGGCTCTGGTGGGGATATGGGCTATTTTCTTTCCCTCCCTGGTTTTCTACCTTGTTAGTCACCCCCCCACACACACACACACCTTGGCGCTCCATTTGATCTTGCTCAGCCCTTTGTTGTTCTTTCTTTACCTGGTGGAGTTGGTTCCGGCTTGGGTGCCTGGACTGTCGGTGCCTTGGGGGCCTAGTCCGGTGCTTCGACGGTGGCGGTTTGTGGCAGTGGTGGAGAGGGCTCATTCACGTCATGGAGGAGCAGTAGTGCCGGGGGTGCTCATGGCGGTGGCGGCTTCAGCAACTTGGTGGTCTTGGCAGCAAGGCCGATGGCGAGGCCGAGGGCAAGGCAGAGGTGTTGGGTCTGCGGTGGCAGGGCAGTGGTGAGGGCGAGGACGATGGTGGCAAGGGTGGTGAGAGCATTTTTGCCAGTGCTGCGGCAATGTCTGGACTGCCCTGACCATGTGGCATGCCTAGGAAGGTCTTTGGCCCTTTGTACACGACCCCTAAACTCTGCCGCAAATGGCTCCCAGATCCGGAGCTTAAAATTGTTTCCCCACCAGCTCCGGAGTTTACAGATAATTAAGTGCAACCACGCCCACCTAAGCGCGTCCCAGCGCACTTTTCAGGTACCTGCTCTCTGGAGGTGCAAATTCCTGATGCGGATATAACGTAGTGACTGCCCGGCTCTCCTTGCTTCTGTTTGTTCTTTTTTTGCCCCCCGCCCCTTTAAGAGATCTGAATGCTGCCGGGAACAGAGCGAGACCGGCAGAACGGAGGTAAGCCGGCATTCTTTTCTTCCTTTTTTTCTCCCTCCCCTCACACAGCCAGCAGCCAGGGCTGCGGAGGAGGTGGGAACGCAGGAACAGCGACAAACCCCTAAGATCTTTGGTCCGAATTTAAGTGGCCAGCGGATCTTAGGGGTCGTGTGAAAAGGCCCTTTGTCTGGGAGCCGTCTGTTTGACTTCTTGCTCGCGACTTTATTCTGGCAGTCTGAGGTCACCTTGGCTGAGTGTTTGCTTGCAGCCTTGGGCATTATATTAATGCCTGAGTGGCCACGGGGGTCGCCATTTATCACCTTTGCCAGACTAAGACGTTCCATGTACATCATCTGGCTGCCTTATACGAACTGCCATCTCGCTGCATAGACTCGACTCGACTGGACTGGCTGCCTAGATTGGACTACACTTTAGCCCGGGGAGAAGGCAGGGCATACCTTGGACATGTTCCCCCCTCCTCCACATCAGTGGACTATAATCTGAGGGTTGGGGACATTGTTCCCCAACCCGTGTCATGGTCAGATCATCATCTGCTGTCCTTTCCCCTGTCAATCGCTGTGCCACCCCATGGGGAGACCCGGACACTTCTTTGGGCCCACCCTCGAAAGCTTCTGGACCCTGAGCAGTTTCTGGAGTCCCTTGGGGGAGCTTCCTAACAGTCTGGCTGATGATCTGGTGGAAGATCTGATGGATAGGTGGTATGAGGATGCCACCTGGGCTGTTGACTGGATCGCCCCCAAGCGTCTTCTTCTCTGTGGAGCTCGCTCCTCACTGTGGTTTATGGTTGGGTTGAGAGTGACGAAGCAAGAACAAAGAAGGCTTGAGAGCAGATGGGGAAAGGACCAGTCAGATACTAATCAGGTTGCTGTATGTGTACTGACCAGGCGCTAAAATCTTAGGCCTCCATGAGAATTGGTGCGGCCTTGAACTGCCAAGCAGAGTTCTTTGTTGTTTGCTGCATTATGTGATTGATATTTTGTTTGTTTGTTTATTTATTTATTTATTTATTTATTTATTTATTTATTTATTTATTTGCTGTTGTCACCGCCAGGTGACAGGAATGCAGATCAAAAGATATCTGCCCAGTGGCTGTGCAAATTTCTCTCATATGCCTCCAGCGCTGGAGCGCCCACCAGCTCTTGAGGTAATTGGTTCCACTGCCATACGGCTCTCTCTAACAGTTAGGAAGATTTTCCTGATATTTCACCGAAAGCTGGGTTCTGTTAACTTGAGTCCATTGTTGTGCATACTGCACTCTTGGATGATTGAGAGCAGATCCTCCCCTTCCTTTGCATGACAGCCCTTCGAATATTTGAAAAGTGCTATCATATTGCCCCTATCATCTACTTTTCTCCAGGCTAAACATGCCCAGTTATTTCATTCTTTCCTCATAGGGCTTGGTTCCCAGACCCCTCCTCATTTTTGTCACTCTCCTCTGCAAGATGACCTCCTCCAGGGGGCCAACAGGGGTTACTCTACCTTGTTGGTCCTTCTGGATTTGTCAGCAGCCTTTGATACCGTCGACCATGGTATCCTGCTGGACCGGCTCTCCGAGAGAGGTATCGGAGGCAATGTGCTTAATCGGCTCAAATCCTTCCTGGAGGACCGTCCCCAGCGTGTGCAGCTTGGGGGGGAGTTGTCTGCCCCGTGGATACTCCCATGTGGGGTTCCGCAGGGGTCAGCTCTCTCTCCCATGCTGTTCAACATCTATGTGAGGCTGCTGGCCAAGGTTATTAGGAGATTTGGAGTCCGCTGTCATCATTACGTTGATGACATGCAGCTCTATCTCTCCTTTTCCACCTCTGCAGTTGAGGCTGTCCAGACCCTTGACCTGTGCCTGGATGCCGTCCTGGAATGGACCAAGACCAACAGACTCAACCTCAACCTCAGGAAGACCGAGGTTATGTTCTTTGGGGCTCCTCTTTCCAGATATGGAGGCCCTCTCCCTAGTCTGAAGGGTGTTTCCCTCCAGCTGGCAGATAGGGTCCGGAATCTGGGCGTGGTTCTGGACCCGGCTCTCTCCATGAAGGCCCAGGTGGCTGCCGTGTCCAGGACTGCTTTTTTTCCATCTTCGCCAAATTGCCCATATTCGTCCATACCTGGATGGGGACTCCCTGAGAACTGTTGTGCAAGCGCAGGTGATCTCGAGAATAGACTACTGCAACACTCTCTACATGGGGTTGCCCTTGACTGTTATCCGGCGACTTCAGTGGGTGCAAAATGCGGCGGCCGTACTGGTGGTGGGTGTGCGTCGATATGACCATATCACCCCAGTGCTGGCCCACTTGCATTGGCTACCCGTTGAGTTCTGAATAAGATTCAAGGCCCTGGTTTTAGTTTATAAAACCCTCCATGGCCTGGGACCTGAACACCTGACAGAGCGAATCTCTCAGCGATCATCTTCGGTCCGACCAACCAGAATGTCGCGGGTGCACTCACTTCAGGTGGCCACGCCCAGGGAGGCTCGGAAACTGGCTACCCACAACCGAGCCTTCTCTTTGGCTGGTCCTATGCTACGGAATCACCTTCTGAGTGAGTTGCGCCTTGCACAGTCCCTGCCAGCCTTCAAAAGGGTTTTAAAGACCTTGCTTTTTCATGAGGCGTTTGGTGACTGTTAATTTTTCTTTTTTTCTTTTTTTCATCCCGTCCTGCCATCTCGCTACCACTATCTTGCTTCTGATTATTCTGACAGTGATTGTATTTTTTCTCTTTTTTATTGCTTTTATTATTTTGTTGTTGTATTTATTCGTCAATTGTTGTGTTCTTATTTTGTTGTAAACCGCTCAGGAGTTCCTTCGGAAGACGGGCAGTATATAAGCGCCATAAATAAATAAATAAATAAATAAATAAATAAATAAATAAATAAATAAATAAATAAATAAATAAATTGCATCTGTGTATTTGGTTTCTTCTTCCTGGGTGCAGTACTTTGCCTGTATCCCTGTTAAATTTCATACTGTTGGTTTCAGCCTAGTACTCTAGCCTAGCAGGCCTATGCTTGTCATAATCCTGGTTCTGAATAATGAGCAACTGTGATTATTCGTTTGTAATTCAAGTTTGATGCTTCATTGAAAAATTAAATGGGAACTGCAAAGAACAGAAATGCCAAAGGAATTGATTTAAAACAAAAACTCTCCCCAATCAAGTCCTACTCTTGTTTATGATTCCTATAATAGAAATAAGGGCTAGTTTATACATGCGTCAACCTCACCAGATTAATTCACTATAAAAGTAAACTACTTGTTTGAATGAGAACTCAAAGATCAAATTGCTCAGATCAAACTTCCATATTGTCTCATATTACCTATTATACAGTACTCTTCAGTGAAGTCAGTTCACATATTTGGCTGTGAGCGATCACAGATATATATTAAGACTTCAAATGATGCATTCCGTAAGTACATTGATATTAAAGGATTCTACTTTTCGAGCAGGCATGTTTTACTGCAGCAGAAAGCTTGATGCCACCGGCTATATAAGATTAGAAGCAGCTGCCCTCAGTTTTATAGAATATTTTCAGAATCACTCAAATCATCATTTTCGTACCATTGCTTACCCGTTTGGAGATGAAGGTGAACTCTTTTTTTATTAAGTTTGCAGTTTTCATTTAAAGCTAAGCAAGCAGAAAGAGGAGGGCAGAGTAAAGAGGATCGTTCCAATCTTACTCTGTACTTTGAAGGATCAGAAACATGGCATTTGAATGCAGCCAAAATCTTAGTGAATGTCATTGGGATTTCGGCTGTTTATACCCCTGTTTGAAATTCTCCAGCGTGCAATTCGAACATAGTCTTTTAAAAGTATTCTCTATGAAAGGTTCTTTGTCCAGTATAAGCTATATTATGATAAGATAAGAAAAAAAATCTGAAAACTCAGTGGATTATTCATTTTTGAAAGGACATAAAAACTCTTTTAAAAATATGATTTATTGGGGCAAAAGTCCATTTTAGATAAAATTGCTAGCTGTCATTTGTTTTATACTGGGGAATCTTTCCCTCAGCTCCACCAAGTACACAGGAAGAAAAGTCTTTCCCATCAGAAATCTGAACTGGAATGCAAACAATATGGCACTCTGTGAATGCAATGTTTCAGTTGTTATTCCCTGAAGATTAAAAGGAACACTATTCATCTGTCACTCTGAGTTCTAGTTTAGGGATATATTTCCAACTCTTGGGTGTTACATAGCAATAATTCAACAGCACAGGCACCATACTGCCTTCATAGTACATTTCATGTTTGAATAAACAGTGGAAATCCAATAACTTGAACAGAAGAAAATAGTACCTGAAAAACCGGCACCTTGCCAAACCAAATTGATACTAGGAGACAGCTTGCTGACAAAATGTGTGACTTTCTAAAAGATCCTTCAAAATTTACCAAGAGTGATACTAATGAGTAGGTTTTAAACCCCACCTTTCCAAAAATACAGCTTTTGAAGGCTGCTGCTCCATTAACAACAAACAACTTTTGTTTGCTTATTAGACAAGGAAGCTATTGATAGGAACAGAATGATTGTTTTGTCTACTTCAGTGCTTCTGTGTCCGCGTACACTTCAGCCAGACTTCTGAATATGTCGAGCTAACCATAGCAACCATGGACAATGGCCAGACATGGCTCCTTAGGACACGGGCATGTCTCTTTTTCTTTGTGGTTCTGCTAATTAAGTATGCCGAGAATCAGCCAGCATATAATGTTGCATCAAACTTATGATCTTATACCTACGTGTGGCAGAATATAAGCTTTATTTATTTGTTAGAAGTATGAGTTTTAGACCCTGTGATTGTTCAAGTGAGGTAGGAAGGATAAATATGGTGTCAGAACATGCAGAACATTCAGGCTGAACATGCATATGGCATTCATATCACATCTCTAGCATTTCTGTGCATATCTGTATCCATAGATTGTTCTTCCCTGTAGACTCAGTGACGGATGGATCTGTAAATGATGGTGAAGACCCAGTTCATACAAACCAAGGCTGTGTCCACACATCCTTCTGCGAATGGACACGTTGCCTGCAATTTTCTGGCAAGGGTGTAGTAAAAAAGAATGACATGAACATAAGAGGTGTATCTATGAAATCAAGAAAGGATCATGATTTCGTAGGATTTCTGTGGGGGATTCTTGCAAAACCACCAACAAATGATCAACCCCATTGACATCCAGAGGCTATACTGGAGAAATCATGGATCCTTTTGGCACACAAGTCTCTTTGGTGGTATGAAAAGGAAGCAAATGAAACGGAATGAATTTACTGTAATTAGTAACAGTTTCAGAACAGAAATCCAAGAAAATACATACTTTGAATGGAGCAGTTGTAGTTTTATTTTTATTTTTATTTTGCAACATATAAACACTGTGGTCTAAATGGGAATTTTAAAATAGGGTGACCTAGTATAAAACCTCTGATAATATTGTAAAGACATGCCTTTGGAGAAAGTTACTACTTCAGCTAGCATCACAGCAAATGCAGACCACATCTGTGGGTATTTTAATGTGTAGGAGCATAGGTGGTATTTCCCTTATACAAAGCAGCATATAAGCTTGTATGGCATTAATGGATAGTTTCATTCATGATGATGTCATATGATTTTGCTGCTTCTTTACTTGTCCGCTTGTTAGTGAGCAGCAATTACTCATTTGAAATAAGAGAAATATGAAGTAATGCATTTTGCTTTTTTGCATCCTAAGGACTGCATTTTAATTGTCATTGCATTTTTAAGAAATACGTACCAGAAAATAGTGTGCTCAGAAATGGCAAACTGATATCAAGTAAGTAACAAAAGCAATTTCAAATCTACATACGATTAAAATTACTATGTATGCTTTTGCTTATTGGGGCCATAGTAAAAGGGTCAGAGCGGATTTTGCAGGAAGAGGTTGATAATAAAACATTAAAAATATAGTGAGGTAGGTGATAATCTGTCAGTGAATTCTGATATTTTAGGATTTTCTGAGTGGTGTAGATAAGAGAATAAAATAAAATCAACTATTTTTAAACTGCTTCTATCAGAAAAGTCATTCACAAACCCTTGCTGCATTTTCTTCCATTTCTTAATGTGAAGAAAGAAGATGCCATGCTTTCATATATCAAGAATGCTACAGCACAATAAAGTTCTTGTAATTAGTTGCGCAGGTACACCTCTTTGTTTCATACAACTCCTGTAACACTTGCATCATTAAGGCCAAAGTACTCTCTCATTATCCCAAAAGCTAAATTGCCCGTTAGCTGATCATGATAATCAGAATGGAGAATCTATATACTGGATCCGAAGATTTTATTAGATACAATGCTTCAGTTTCCCTTTATATTGTGTAGTTTTTCTGTTGTTTGTAACTTCTTTGCAAACACATAATGCACCATAATATACCTCGATATGGGTAAAAGGGCAAGCACCCTTGTAAATGTGTTCACTAAAAGAGAATTTGCAGAAATTTTTTTATTTCATGTTTTAGGGGAAATTGGTTGTGAACTCAAAGTAAAGCACAGTGGATATCACTATTTCTGAAATCCTGTAAGCATAGTAAGCAACACTAAAATAGGTCCATTGTATCAGTAGACATTTGATGAGTCTGTTCCTTCATAGATTCTGGGTTCCACTGATTCAAAATGGGTTTGCTCTAGTGGTGGTGACTCACTAAGCTAAAATAAGTTGCAACTAGAGTATGCCCATTTGAATCCATGCAATTTACACACTGATTCTGTGCAACTTACTATGCTAAGCCATAGGATTTCATTGTATATATTAAAATAGTACAGAAATACAATGGACTGGTATGTCCGGATGATTTTTCCAATAATTTTGAAATAGCTTCAAAACTACTAAACATGTGCATTTCAAAATTAGTACCTTGCACACAATCTTATCAGCTCATAGGTGGGTGATTTGTGCATTTTTAAGAAATTAGGTAGCCCAAATTATGCAAGAAAAAGAATGTGATAATGAAATGTGGCACATGAAGATTCGGTATATTTAGTTTACCATAATTCAAATTCTTGTTGGTTCTTCTTGCAGGGAATTGTCATCTGCCAATTGTTAGTGCATTTCAGCTATTTCTGACACGGAATGTTGCACTTTTGAAAGGATTTTCTCTTCTTAAATATTTGTCCTTAATGGCTGTTGCAGGAGAGTACATCTTATTCTGAGACAAATAGTATGAGCATGTCTTTAACTGGAAATGTAGTCATGGATGCATTTTTGCAAGGGTGAAATGAAATGGTTGTAACAGAGATTTTCTATCTGTTTGCGTGTTGATGATATTGTTATTTTTCCCCAATGTCCAAACAACAGAAATCTCAAATCAATACCAGTATGAGAAACGGTGACAAAATATCTAGCTTTCTAAAGACCTCTCCCCCAGAATGTGGGGTTAAGTCTGTTAGTTTCATTTTGGGCTCTAATAGAGTTCAGGAAGCACAATCTTCTTATTTCACAAAATTATAGTGCCAGTACAAGTCCACTAAGAAACAAACAAAATTCCTCAGGAGATTTTTTTAAAGGGTTTCTGGAGTTCTCTCAATATTTTCCACAGAACTGCTGTGAAAAACACTACTTTCCAAAGGATCTGAGGAGTAAATGTTTCCTCAAAATGACTTGGACTGGTAATATCCAATGTTCGCATTAATTTCCTAAGCCAAATATGAGCCAAAGGATGCAGTGCAGAGTTTCCTTGGTCTTGATCAAACTTGTGGAAAACAGTTAATTTGCAGAAGAGATGAGAAGTAGAATGTCCTCGCAGTGAAAACATCCTTGCTTGGAGGTTTTCAGTGTTAGTACTAATATCAGCATAGAATTATTTTTTAAAAGGCAAATGTAAGATTTTTAAAATATTTTGATCCATTCCTTAAGAGAATTCTGATGTCTTGAAAAGAAGAAAAGAGACATGGGGTTTTAGAAATGAATCTAAACAGAAACTTTAAAATTCATGCTCTCATTGGGCACCAAGTGGTCCAAGGGCTGAGGGGTGCAAAAGGTCTGTGTACAGTGGTACCTTGGTTTACAAGTACCTTGGATGGCGAGTGTTTTGAGCAAAATATTTAGGGAAATTTTGCCTTCGTTTGTGAGCATGGCTCACCTCAGTGTGTGCCCTGGGCTGCCTGGAACGAGCCTCCAGAGCTCATTCCAGGCTGCATGGTGGGCCAGTGTGGGGCCTCTGGAACTCGTCCCAGCCCTAGCGCTGCCCTTAACGGGCCTGCGGGCCATGCAGTGGGCCTATGCAGAGCTTCCCAGTTATCGGCACGGACCGGAAGTGACTTACAGAGGACCAGAAATGGCCTCTGGGAAACTGGATGTGACTTCCAGCAGACCGGGAGTGGCCTCCAGGGCTCTCTGCAGGTCCGGTGCCACCCAGAATGGGCCTCTGGAGCTCATCTTGGGCCCAGTGCCACTGATCCACAGCCCCCATAGGGTGGCCTGGCACCACCTGGCTGTGGCCTCTGCAGTTCACCCTCAGCAGTGCTGGGCCCAGGGTGAGCTCTTGAGGCCACAGCAGCTCTTGGCCAAAGCAAATTTCTTCATAGGAAATCATGGAAACTGGGACCCCAGAACAGATCAGGTAAATTTCCATTATTTCCTATGGGGAAATTTGCGTTGATATATGAATATTTTGATTTATGAGCATGCTTCCCGAATGGATTATGCTCTGAAACCAAGGTACCACAGTATATGAGTTCTCTGAGGGCATTGGAATCATAAAAACAGCGATAGAAGTACAAATGTTATTACTCATGTCTCTGGCAGCAGTTCCATGTAATCGCCTTTAGGACAAATGTACCATGAGGTTTACAAAAGTCACCTAGTTGTTGGGGGAATTCAGAGGAACTACAGTGGTGGTCCAGAAATCATAAATAAGTGAAGATAGATTGCTTGGAGGAAGCCACATAGCTCCTTTGGGCCCAGAGAAGTCATTGTTCTTCTCTTTATTGAATAAGATTTGTAATAAAGATAAGGAAGGTGTAAAATTGGTAAAGTCATACCTTGGTTTACAAGCATAATTCATTCTGGAAACATGTTTGTAAACCAAAGCGCTTGTATACCAAAGTAAATTTCCCCATAAGAAATACAGTCACCCCCTGCCATTTCGCGGTTCAGGTACTGCGGTCCCACTATATCGCGGGATTGCAGTACCTGCGCCTTGGGGCCACGCGGGGGGATGGCGGGGTGGCGATTGCATCGCCCCGCGCTGTCGCCCTGCGCTCCTCCGCGAAGCCTCGGGGCCGTGCAGGGGGCAGCGGGGGGGGAAAGCGATCGTATTTCCTTTGAAATGTATTGGATCAATGCATTTCAATAGAGAATTTTTTCCCTATTGGAAAGCATTGAGTCAATGTTTTCCAATGGGGAAAATTTCTCCATTGAAATGCATTGAACCAATGAATTTCAATGGAGATGGCCCCAGATGAGAAGTCGCGGGGCGGAGCAGGGTGGGCGGCAGCGGGAGGTCAAATCCCCCTGCTGCCCCTGGCGCGCGCCGGTCCGAGAAGTCTTGGGGCGCTGTGGGTGGGCGGTGGGGGGGGTTATCGCATCAATCAATCAATCAATCAAACTTTATTACGGTCAGTGACCAGCAATAGGATACGGTATATAAATAGTAGTAAAATAGATAAGATATAAAATATAGAATATAAAATATATTATATATAAAATATATAATATAATATAAAAACTGCCCACAAATCCATCCTGACCATCACGAAGCTACACCTTATTAGTATCTGAGGAATTAGTGATGTCAACGAGCCATAGAGGAAGATCAAGATAGATATATACAAAAGACATCAGAGTACATACTGTATATACATACTGTTCCATACACATAAGACATCCCACATTTGTTTGTTAATCAAGAGTTGTTCATACTTAGGAGCTATGTATCGTTAAGTGGTACTTTTAGTTAATTGATTACGCTGGTCATTGTCCTGCGGATTTTGATCGCTGCGGCGCAGAACCTGGCCACACTATATGTTATAGAAAAATTCATATCTGATAGAAGTAATTGAGTATAATAATGACCAGAGCGTCCTGGATATTTATAGATTATTGGAGATATAAGCTTAGGCCGGGTGTCTTTATAAAAGGAACAGTGAAGAAGTACATGTTCTGTTGACTCAATATCGCCAGAGTCACAGGGACATAGCCTCTCCGAATAGGGAGATCTCCGATATTGTCCCTCAAGAACAGCAGAAGGGAGGGCATGACATCGGGCCAAGGTAAAGGCCCTCCGGTGGGTGGGTATCTCAAGCTTGGCTAAGTGTCTCATTGGGAAAGATAGATACCTGCAGGAGTCATTAACAATAAAGGCAGGGGAGCTAGCTAGATCCAGTTGTCGTTCTGAGTCGGTACCCGCTGCTTAATAACTGCTTTGGCCTGATCATACTTCATGGTAAAAAGGATGTCTTGGGACAGACCTAAGGATAGGATTTTAGATATTATAGCCCCTTCCCATTTGGATTTAAAGTCATCTTTTCTAATAAGGGGGGCTAAACCCTTAGGGAAGAAATGCAGTCTAATCCAATAGGTAAGAATAGCCACCCAAGCTCTAGCCTCCACTTTCATGAGGCCTAACTCTAATCGGAGAGTAACATTTGGGACACATTTGGGAACTTGTAAGGTCGATCTTACAAATTTGGATTGTACCCATTCCAGTGGAGCATAATTGGAAAGGGGACCTAATTGGGCACCATATAGAAGTTGGGAAATTGACTTGGCTTGGAATAATTTAAGTGCTGCAGGAATATATTGGCCGCCAGCTGTCTTGAGATATTTAAGAATGGCTAGAGAACTTCTTTGAGCAATGTTGGCAACATAATCTCCATGGGCTTTTCTGCTACCATTAGCCTGAAGAACTACTCCCAAATATTTAAAGGAGGAAACCTGCTCAATTTTGTGCCCATTGATACTCCAAGAGTGAATCTTGGGTCTTTTAGCAAAGGCCACAATTTTAGTTTTCTGATAATTGAGCTTTAATTGCTCTTCCTCACAGAATTGTGATAGTGCATTCAGAGCTCTTCTGAGACCTACAGGTGTTCTAGAGAGGATTGCTGCATCATCGGCATAAAGCAAGACAGAGATATGCCTTCCAGCCAGTTTTGGAGGGTGGAAGGTCCCATGGTCAAGATAGGGCACTATGGAGTTAATATAGAAGTTGAAGAGAAGAGGGGCCAGAATACATCCCTGTTCAACACCTTTATCAGTGGCAACAGGATTGGTGAGTTGACCCTGGGGATTACATCTGATCTTAAGTTTGGTTCCTTCGTGGGGCATGCGTATTAAATGAAATAGACGTCTGTCTATTGTTGAAGCCTCCAGTTTCTCCCATAACCTAGTTCGTGATATTGAATCAAATGCTGCCTTAAAATCTATAAAGGCAGCATAAAGGGAGGAAATATTGTAGGGAGAGTATTTTTCAATAAGATGTTGGAGCACCAAACATTGATCTATAGTCGATCTGCCTTCTGTGAAGCCGGCTTGCTATTCCGCAAGTATGTTTTCTTGTTCCAGCCAGTCTTGCAATTTCCATTGTAGGTGTCTAGCATAAAGTTTGCTGATTGTATTAAGAAGACTGATTGGTCTATAGTTGGCGGGATCGTCCTTTTTGCCTTTCTTATAATAATAGCCAGCCCCCAGTCTTCAGGGATGCGTCCGTATCTATTGATACAGGTAAAAAGTGAAGCTAGTAAGGGACCAAAAGTCCAAGTTGTTTTTGATGACCTCTGCTGGAATTAGGTCTTCTCCTGGAGCTTTCCCTTCTTTCAGTAAGGTAATCAAGCTTTAATTTCTGACTGAGGCACAGGAGGCCACTGTGGGAGTTTACTTAGGTCTTGGATGTAAGATCCCTTTCCAGCAGATGGATCTGAGTATAGCTCTTGGAAGTATGCTTCCCAGATCTCTGAGGAAATGTGACAATCAGGCACAGGCCTATCAAAGCTGCGGATGCAAGAAGTGAGATGCCAAAAGGTAGCGGAATCATTAGTTTTAGCTGCTAGTATTAGCCGTGCCCAATTATTTTGGGGAGCAATCTTTTTCTTATGTGTTAAAAATTGTTTATATTTTTTCTTTTGCAAAAGAAGATCCTGTGCAGCTGATGGAGCTCTACTAGATAGGTAGAGTTGATAAGTAGCAGTTTGAGCCTTTTTAGCATCTACACACTCCTTGTCAAACCAAGGTTTGGAGTGGAAATGATGTCGCTTCCAAGACACAGTTCTGTTAGCTTTAAATTCTTTATTTAATTCTTGAATCAAGATGTTATAATTCTCCAAAGATTCCTCTGGTGTCTTTGCTGATAACAAGTTAAGGCGCAGTCCCAATAGATGATCAGATGCCAACATTTCAGAGATTCTTTGGTTCCAAACAGAGGACCATTTGATACGCTGATAAGTTCTTCCTGAGGAGTTATGTTAGGTTGATAGTGAGTGACAGTGCGCACTTCCTGAGTAAAAGCATTTAGGAGGAGCAAAACGGGGAGATGATCACTGTCGAATTTAGGAAGTACTTGTAAGTTTTTAACGTAGGGAAGAAGATCCATGGAAACACATACATAATCAATAGTGCTCATTTTGGATCCAGATATGTAGGTAAATTCAGCTGGATAGTCACCTGTAGAAGTACCATTTAGGATGAAGAGATTAGATCTATATGTTAGCTGAGCCAAAGAAAGGCCTGCAAAGTTGAATTTCTGATCCTTAAAAAGACGGGGGAGAAGGGAGCCAGTATATTCATGATCGGGGGGAATGCATTTGTAGGCTGTATATAGAGTGTGATCGTCAGGACCCAGCCTCGCATTGAAGTCTCCTCCCAGAACTACTGATGCATTAGGGTTTTGAGTTATAAGATCCCCAACATATGATTCTAGCTCAGCCCAGAGAGTTCTAAGCTAGGCAATCTTCCTAACGGGTGGCATATAAACATTAATTAGAATCAAGGAGTGCTGCTTGAATTGAACTAGTACTGCCATGGCACATGAATTCAATGAGGGGAGAGGCCTTGAAATGGTGTGTAGCGTCGTATTTCCTTTGAAATGTATTGGATCAATGCATTTCAATGGAGAATTTTTTCCCAATTGGAAAGCATTGAGCCAATGTTTTCCAATGGGGAAAATTTCTCCATTGAAATGCATTGAACCAATGAATTTCAATGGAGACGGCCCCGGATGAGAGCAGGGTGGGCGGCGGCGGGAGGTCAGATCCCCCTGCTGCCCCTGGTGCGCGCCAGCCCGAGAAGTCTTGGGGCGCTGTGGGTGGGCGGTGGGTGGGTTATCGCATCACTCCACGCCGCAGCCCCACACTCTTCCGAGAAGTCTCGGGACCGCACGGGGGGGCGGGGGCAATCATATCTCCATTGAAATGTATTGGATCAATGCATTTCAATGGAGAAATTTTTCCCCATTGGAAAGTAGAGATGGGCACGACCAGAAAAAATGACGTTTCGATTTTTCGTTTGTCGGAACGGGTCCGTTTTGTTCCGTTTCCGTTTGTTGCGATTTTTTTGAAAATTTGTCGTTTCGACATTTTGTTCGTCGTTTGTCATTTCTACCGCGATTTAGCGCGATTTGACTTCCCAGAGCATGGGGGCGTCCCACAATGACCCAGAGCAGGCGGAAAACACTTTAAACTGGGTGATGATGATGAATAATATATTTAATAAATATATCATAGCATAAGACTGCATCCTATGCAATAAAGCAAACAAAGTGGGCACAATGCAATATTCTTTTTTTCTCTTGATCAACGCTGACTGAACCGGTCACCCTACTTGGTCTGGCTGCCTGTTATACTTTTTTGTTTTGTTTTGTTTTGAAGCCTTTATCCATCCCATTTCCCGTATACCTCTCAGAGGCAGCAGGAGACACAGTATTGCGTTCCTCCCCGAAATCTGGATGAGGGTCTACTCTACTCCTCTCAATGTCCCCTCCCCATGACACTCCTTGTAAAGCTTTCAAGCAAATGCCACCCTGGTCAACTAGCGGTCAGAGATTCAGATGCTTTCCCCCCGCCCACACACAAACTCATCCGGATGAGTTCCCCTCAATCTCTCGGGGAATCATCGCCAGTTGGAGTGTCCCGAGGAGCCCAGTTCACTCATGGAGCGGAAGTGGTCTCGGTGTTATCTCAGGAGGCCGCGGGCGGAGGCTTCCCTCCCGCTCAGCATGATCCGGACATGTGGGCCCACCTTCAGCTGCTCTTGTCTGCTTACAGAAAAGCCATGAAGCCAGAACGGCGGGGAACAACGGGGAGGGATTCTTTCAGCCCCTACTTTGGAGGCCAGTTTTCATATCCAGGTGACCAGTTCCACCAACCCAGTGGAGACACAGAGTCCACGCATGCACGCGGCAAAGCCACGAAGCCAGAACAGCGGGGAACAACGGGGAGGGATTCTTTCAGCCCCTACTTTGGAGGCCAGTTTTGACTACCCAGGAGACCAGTTCCACCAACCCAGTGGAGACAGAGTCCACACATGCAGCAAAGAAGCCAGAATGGCGGGGAACAACGGGGAGGGATTCTTTCAGTCACCTACTTTGGAGGCCAGTTTTGACTACCCAGGAGACCAGTTCCACCAACCCAGTGGAGACACAGAGTCCACGCACCTTCAGCCACCTACAGGCCAGGTTGCCAGGAGACCAGCCACCAAGCCAGACATGGCGGGGGGGACAACGGGGAGGGATTCTTTCAGCCACCTACTTTGGAGGCCAGTTTTGACTACCCAGGAGACCACTTCCACCAACCCAGTGGAGACACAGAGTCCACGCATGCAGCAAAGAAGCCACGAAGCCAGAATGGCAGGGAACAATGGGGAGGGATTCTTTCAGCCCCTACTTTGGAGGCCAGTTTTGACTACCCAGGAGACCACTTCCACCAACCCAGTGGAGACACAGAGTCCACGCATGCACATGGCAAAGCCACGAAGCCAGAACGGCGGGGAACAACAGGGAGGGATTATTTCAGCCACTTACTTTGGAGGCCAGTTTTCATATCTAAGAGACCACTTCCACCAACCCAGTGGAGACAGAGTCCACGCACGCCGCAAAGAAGCCAGAATGGCGGGGAACAACACGGAAGGATTGTTTCCGGCCTAGTACTTTTCTCTCTCAACAAAGCTTTCATGGAGGAGACCAGTTCCACCAACCCAGTGGAGACACGGAGTCCACGCACGCAGCAAAGAAGCCAGAACAGCAGGGAACAACGTGGAGGGATTCCTTCAGCCCCTACTTTGGAGGCCAGTTTTGACTACCCAGGAGACCACTTCCGCCTACCCAGTGGAGGCACAGAGTCCACGCATGCAGCAAAGAAGCCAGAACAGTGGGGAACAACGGGGAGGTATATTTTCAGACACCTACTTTGGAGGCCACCAAGCCAGAGTTTTGCCTGCCCAGTGGAGACAGAGTCCACCCAGGAAAGCCAGGAAGCCAGAGTGCAAATGTTAGGGAGGGATTGTTTCTTCCGCCTTTGGAAGCCGGAATGCTAGTTGGAAGGAATCTCCCCTCCTTCTGCAAAGGGATTTCCCAACCTGGACTGTAACTGGTGGGAGTGACCCCCCCCCCATGTTGGAGGACAGAGTACCCCAATTCTAAACAAAATAGTTGATGATGACTGTGCCTGTTAAAGTTGGTCTCCTCAAGTAATTTTCCACCTAGAGGCGGGGGCAGCCAGGGTTGCTGCCTGGGGAAGTCGAGGAGAGTGGCCGACAGGGCGCATGTCGGCTTGGAGGCTTGAAGCTGAACTTGAAGAAGCACTGAAGGCCTCCTCCAAGCCAGCTGATAGGCTGTAGGAGAAGCACCTGGAAGGCCTCCTCCAAGCTGGGAGTCCCGGGAGCCTGACAGGCAGGACAGGTAGGTCAGAGGGGCAGGCAGGCAACCAGCCAGGCCCTTCAAGCAGGCAGTCTGGCTTACAGGCAGGAAGGCAGACCTTGCAGGGTACCCCCACCCAGGCTAGGGAAGGCACAAAGCCAAAGTGCCAGAAGGGAGGATTGTTTCTGCCTTTGCCAGGCAGCAGGGAATCTCCACCCCAGGAGACCGGGTTTCGTCAACCCAGGAGACAGAGAGGGTGCAGGAGGGCAAAGGCTATTTCTTTAAGGCTGTAAGGAGAGCTAGGCCCTGTCTTTGAGGTAGGTTGTTGTTGTGAAGTGCAAACAGTACTTGGTTTTGCAAGCATGGAGTCCTTCCAAACAGCCCCCAAGACAAATTGGAGAGACCAAAGGCAGATGAGCTTGCTGCGCGAACGCAGGATATGTTAGGTTGGGACATAGGCATTACAATTGCTTTAGATGGCTCCAAAACCCAGGGAGGGAGGAAAGGGAGGAACCCATCGAGGAAGGCAGCAAACTGGGGTGTACTACACCCAGACCAGCCAGCAAGCCAACGGGGGAAGTTATTTGGGCCAGGACTGACCCTAGAAAAAAATAATCCTGGGCTGCTACAAAGACCAGGGAAGTCCTATAAAAACTGGGCTAATTATGTAGCCCTTATTACATCCATACATGCAGCGGAATTACAGGCATTCAGACAGACAAAGGTGGAAGGCAGGCAGGCAGGCGAAGCATTCAGGCATGGCAGGCAGTCGTATAGACAGAGCAGACAGCCAGGCATAACTGCGTTGCGCTGGTGGAATGTTAGGATGGGAGGCATACAGGCATTGTTTAGATTGGGTTAGGGTTAGGGGGTTAGGGGTAGTTGCACGGCTGCAACCCCAACAGCCTTGTCCGGTTCAAAATTGTCCGGTCCCCTCATCCCAGGAGTCCTTTGGTGCTCCCAGCCCAATGGCATCGCCCACCTCTAGGTGCAGTTTGTGTGCTGCGCACACGATGCCATGTAGTCCCGCCCTATCAACCGCATTGATCATGTTACGGCCTGCGTCAGTAACCATGAATCCGCGATTGACCTCCCCCTCGGGTGCCCACTCTCGCAGTGCCGTCTTGAGGACCTCAGCAATGTGGATGCCTTTGGCACTGTCCTCCATGCTTTGTGCCTGGAGAAGCGCCACCCTGTACCCTCTTGGGGTGCTCGCTTGTGGTTCCCCCTGCAGCTGTTCTTCGGATACCCTGGTGTCAAGGACCTCCAGGGTTGCCACCAATGAGCCGTCAGAGAGAGGTATCCATGGTGCCCACCGGTCCAGAGGTCGGAAGTGAAGTGGATCTTCCTTCCTCTGGCCGCCTGCAGCAGGGCCCGGACCATGTCCCTGACGGACTAAAAAAGGGAGGGAATCACCCGCCTGCTGAAGGTACGACGGGATGGAGGCTCGTACCATGGAGCCACGTGCTTCATCAGGTGCCTGAATCCCGATGAGTCCACAAAGGAGAGGGGCAACCCGTTCATGGCCACCATTTCACCAACCACGCAATTGGTGGTCTCCTGTGCCTTGGCCCTATTTCGTTGGCTGACAAAATTCCCACACAGTGGCACCACTTCCTGCAGAGTGGCCTGCCTCTTCCCACTCGCAGCGGAGCTGTCTCTGGAGTCCTTTCCCATGCCTGCTTCCCCTCTCTTCCTCCCTGAGGAACCAGGGCCTGACACTGCCCCAGGCAGAGTCCCAGGGTGCCTTCGCATGAAGTGGCTACGCAAGGCACTTGAGGAGAGGTGTTTGGGGTCATTCCCCCTGCGCACGACCACCCCACATTTCTTGCACACCGCAAGCCTTGAGTCTTCCGGGCTGTTATCAAAATGCTCCCAGAGAGAGCCGCGAGGCTTATGGAAAGTACTGCCCCCTCTGTTACTGCCTGCCGCTGCTGTGCTGGTGGTGGTGTGGCTTGTACCCTGCTGGGACAATTGACTGCTGCTGTCACTGGTGGTACTCTGGGTGGAAAGAGGGCTGCTCCTTCCATCACTGCCTGAAGCCTGCCTTTCATCTGTTCCTGCAAACAGGTCCTCAGAATCCGGGATATGTAGATGCAAAGAGCCCGTTTCTGATTCCAAGTCCTCGTCTTCCTCCTGATAAACCGGGGGGGGGGGGGGGATGTCCATGTCAAAGCCTGGTGGCGATGGGGCTCGCATGCAGTCATCCATGCTTCCCTCAGTGACAGAAGATGGTACGGTCGTGCTGGTTGTGCAGCTGCTGCTTTGAGAGGGAGTGGCAGCAATATCACTATCTGCACTACTACTTCCTGTGACTTCCTTCAGAAATGTGCCCCTATTTATTTTAGTGGGTGTCCCCCTGCCCTTCCCTCTGGCTCTGCCACCCCTCCTCATTTTTTGTATTTCTCAAAAAATATTAGAAATATATTTTCTTTTTATATTTGTGTTAAGTAACAAACTATTCTAATAAACGTATCCTTTTGACCCACAAGCTTACTCTCACACTGTGTTCTTTTGTACCAGCTTTCAATGTTGCCCTGCTGGCCCTTGGTATAAGTTTCTAATTTCGGAATTCAACTTGGAGGAAAAACTTGGCTAGAAAACAAATGGTAGTATTTGAAATGAAACTAAATCCAGACCGGATGTCCAGAAGAACTGCTCTTCCCTTCCTCAGCACTCAGTCAGCAAAACTGCAGTGCATGCAGGCACATTCAGAGAATAAAATAAAAATAGTTTAATAATTTTCTGAATTCAACTTGATGCACTGAAATGGAATGTGCCTGCCTGTGTGTTCAACTGCACACACAACACAAAAAGTGTATGTATGTAAACAACAAACAAACACTGGAGTAATGAATCAATATAATATTGTAAGGCTGATATCAGCAGCAGCAGCAGCCTCCCAAAAAAGATATTTGGGTGTAAATAAAAACAATATAGTTTAGTAGTAGTTGTTGTAGTCAGGGAATAAACTGAAAATAATTTTCTGAGTTCAACTTGATGCACTGAAATGGAATGTGCCTGCCTGTGTGTTCAACTGCACACACAACACAACAAGTGTATGTATGTAAACAAACAAACACTGGAGTAATGAATCAATATAATATTGTAAGGCTGATATCAGCAGAAGCAGCAGCCTCCCAAAAAAGATATTTGGGTGTAAATAAAAACAATATAGTTTAGTAGTTGTAGTCAGGTAAACTGAAAATAATTCTCTGAATTCTTCTGTCCCACTTAAATGGAATGTGTCTGTGTCTTCAAGGGCACACACACAGCACAACAAGTTTAAAAACAAACAATTAAGAAAGTAATTAGTAAACTAAATAATATTGTGAAATATTCTCCACTTAGGAGGATAGAGGTTCTGTTCTTGGCTTGCACCCCAAATGTGTGTGTGTGTGTGCAAGCAACTTGAAGTTGGGAAAAATAGAAAATAAATGGTAGTATATAATATATTTTAAAATAAATCCACACCTCCCACTCCCAGTCGACCCTCCCCCTTTATCCAATATCAGAAATATCCTCCTCTCCCCACAAACAGCCAGAGAAGAGAACAAATAAAAAACCCTAACTGCTTCCCTTCGCCAGACAAAGCTGCAGGGAATCAAAGAAATTTTTCTAATAAAAAATCAATTCCCTCCCTGCCTGCCTAAAGCCTAAAGCCTCCAGGCCTCCCTCCTCGAATAATCTCCACTAGCACAGCACAGTCCTCCCTCAACCACATCCAAGAGCCGACTGCGACTTCTGGAAGGTGCCTTGGCTTTTTATGCCCTCTGGCACATCCAGAAGTGTCAGTCAAAACCTGGCCATGCCATTGGTGGAATTGTTCAAAACATTTGCATGGTCCCATCCCATGCCCAGCCCAAATGGGCAGGTCTAAAGAAATTAAAAATAAAATAAAATAAAATCAATGCGACGTTTTATTGCTATAAAAAACCCACTGCTGCTACTATTAAAATTCAGGCATTTAAAAGAAATAAATTTCACATGTTTCTGTGGTGATTTGGTGTGTTTTTGGACCACGATTTCAAAAGAAAAATTGCGGTCGCCATTTTTGATCCCCCCCACCGCATGGCATGGCGAGACGACGAGGATGACCCCCCCCCAGCCTGGTGCAAGCAGCCCAGGACAGGAGAGAGGGGGGAAAGGCCTGGGACCCCCCCAGAAACCAACCCTCTGGTAGGTGGCAAAGCCTCAGGCAGGCATATTTTCGCCTGCTTTTTCGGCCGAGAGGGAGTCGGGTTTTGTTTTTTTTACTTTTAAAAACTTTTTCTGTGCTTGCTTGGCATCACGCGATCACAGCGATGCCACAAACGGAAACAAAAAAACCGACCTAATTTTTCTTTTTTCAGTTCGAGTTCGAGTTGTAACGGCTTAATTACCATTACCGTTTCCGTTACCTACGGAACCGAAAAAAACGGTAATGGAAACGAAAATTTCGCCGCTCTGTGCCCATGTCTATTGGAAAGCATTGAGCGAATGTTTTTCAATGGGGAAAATTTCTCCATTGAGCCAATGTTTTCCAATGGGGAAAATTTCTCCATTGAAATGCATTGAGCCAATGCATTTCAATGGAGACGGCCCCGGACGAGAAGTCTCGGGGCGGCGAGGGGCAGGCGGCGGCAGGAGGTCAGATCCCGCTACGCCGCCAGCAGGCACCGCCCCAAGACCTCTCGGACCGGCGCGCGCCGGCAGCGGCAGGGGGATCTGATCGCCCCCCCAGGCCCCAGCCCACCCCGCTTCCGCATATCGCAGATTTTGAGGCATCACGGGTGGGGTGGGTCCCTACTAATGGAAACTCAGATGATTCATTATGGGGCCCCATAGACCACATACTGTACACACAAAATGCCAAAACTCACAAAAGAAGTTGGCTAGAAGTCCACGTCCATACCATGGTTTAGGTGCCTGGCTGCGGAATCTGCTCTGCTTGGAACTGACAATTGGATTTTACTGTGCATGTTTTAATGTGACAAGAATAAGATGTAATTTGTAGCCCTAAACACACTTGATTAGCTGCCCCATGAGTAAAAATTGATTGAAAAATAAGAAAGGATATTGAGAACAAATTAAATATAAATATAAATGTAAATATAAATATAAATAAAATAAAACCCTAACTTGAACGGACCTTTGAAAACCTTCATGACTCTTGCCTCCCTCTGCTTTGGAGGCTTGCCTGAAGTGGAATATTCCAGTCATCCACCATCCAGTAGGGGGGATGAAGTGAGAGCCACCATTGGCTCACTTGTGATCATGTAACCTGTTCCAGTGCTCATATTGCAAGACATCTCTTGTTGACCAAGGCAAAATTTAGAAGAAAATTTTGCACGTCTTGCAGAACACCATAGACCAATGATAGGTGGTGGAGTAGTTCTTTTCTGCAGCCAAAATTTAGCTAGTCTTTTTAGATGTAATTTGGATGAAACTGGGCAGATGTTTTTTGGCAGGGTTTGTGAATTCCATTTAGGGACCCCCTTATGGCTGAGATTATTGTTGGTGGTTCAGGTATCCTGTGAACAGAGGCCCGCCCATAAGAGCTGGAGAATGAAATAAGAGGTAAAAAGCTTTAGGACATAGAAAAATCAGGGTCATAGTTTGATTTTACAAAGGAGGGCTCTTATTTCTTGAGGGTTCACATCACTGGCTAGTGAAGATTAATTGTATGGAACATTTCCCCCTAAATAATGTAATGTCAATGAAAGGCATGTTCAGAAGTTTCCCTTGCATGTTGAATAAATGTGTTGAGAGATGGGGAGGGAGTACTAGCCTCATTCCACACAGCTTCTACACTGTCCATACCATGAATGTCCCTGAACATAGGATAAAATGTCTTGTGTGGAGTTGAGCATCCATACACCTGTACACATCAACGCTTCCCTGTAGTTTGGAGTCCTGTACACAGCTGGTATTCCATATCATGTGGAAGCCTTTATGCAGGCTCCAATGAAGGCTTGCTCTCTATAGACATTTGTGTTGAAGGCACAGATTCAGAAGGGGTTAGTGTTAGTTTTTAAGGCCCTTGTCAACACTACCACATTCACCCAGTGTATAAGAAATGTGGTGTAAACATGTCTATGGATAAGTGGCACAAGCCCAAAACAGTGGCATTTTACATCCAGTAGTAGCAGAAAATGGCATAATTGAAAAGCAGGTGTACGTGGATTGTGGAGGGGATTGCAACCAAGTGGGATCCCATATGCACACTTATTCCTTTAACCTCCTTACACTAAGTGTGCTTGTACCTCAAGTACTCAACATGACCACTACATGGAGTGAAGTGGCCTTAAAGAATTGGAATATTGTTCTTCACAGGAAAATGGAATTTTGAATTACAATTGTAAAAGGAAAGGCAATAACCTCTTATGCAGTATTTAAATGATGTCAAAATATGTTCCCATTAACTATACGAGACAATATTTAAACTAAGGTTTGGGTCTGATCAAAGGAAAGAAGGATGAGCCTCTTTCCCCTCCCCTTCAGTGGCCTGGATTTTATTTCCCAAGGCTAACAACCATTTCCAAAGCTTTGTCAGACTTCACTTTTTCCCCTCTCTCATTGTCAGATGGTATTATTTAAAGTCTGTTCATCCACTTGTGTGGGATTCATGTGCTATAATAGACAGCACCGATGACAAGAGCACTGGGGGTGTTACTCAAAGCTCTTCTGGTTCTCACAGGCTGCAGTCCTCTGTAGGGAAAACATTGTGCTACTCACAAGCATCTGGCAAATGGAGATCCTTATGGAAACCAAATCAAACAACTTTTTTGTAGCTTAGAGTGGATGCATACATGACATCCGCTTTGAAATAATTAAAAGTATTTATATGTGCAGGCCTTATCAGTTTGTATCAAATGCTGATTTGGATGGATTATAATAGTTAGACAGGTTTCCAAATGTTTAACGGCCCACCCATACCTTAAAAAGCCAGATTTTAACAAGGAAAAAAAGTATTTTATTTTGCACCCGAATGTGCTGATGGACTAGAGAACTGGTTTCCATGTTTGACTGAAGCACAGATGGCTCTATTTTTGGTAGGCTGTAAAGGTCATGAAAATTTTAATTAGATGTCGAAAATGTGTCTCCACTAAAAGATTCTCAAAATAAATAAATGATTTGATTTAATACAGAAGAATGGACGGAAGGGTTCGGATCAGCCTTTGAGTCCTCTCAAGGTTCATTTGTTCAGTCCTTGCTGTTGTTCATTCCTCATGGATGCTCTCTGTTGACCCAGCTTCTCGGAAAATGGAGACAGAGAAGTGAGCAGAAAGGAATAGTCACCTTTCTTGGCATTGTGTCCTTCTTCAGAGAGGTGGTATAAACTGAATCTGTGGCCACATGGAACTGACATGCTTAGCAGTGATGATAGTGAGCGGGGGCCTATACCACATTTCTGAGACCTGCTCTGCTTCAGGTTGAACAGAGACCTCGAAGCTTGAAACGAGTTATCAAGAGAATGGGAAATGAGGAGATAATGGTTTCAGTTGCTAGGCCAGAAGAAATTACCAGCTAATTTTTTTTTTTAAGCCTGAGAAGAAATTTCCAAGCTCATAAAACAATCTTGGCAGGACTTTGTTCTGGTACCTAACTAATTTGTGAAAACTTGTTCAACCTGAAAAGAAACCAGGAAGGACTGAGGAGTCAGGGTGATTCAAGAGTGTTGGTAGCGGACTAAAGAAGATTTCTCCCACCCATCAGCACAGTAGGCTTACCCATACCAGGAGAGTCAGGGTGGCCAAACGGTTTGTGAGGGCTTCTCTGACCTGGCTATAATTGTGACACCAGAGAGAGTCAGTACCAAAAGCAATCTCGAAGTAGAAAGAAGCCCAGCTGAGAGAACCATAGCTATGACATAAAAAAGAGCTTATGGCAGTGGACAAATAGGAGTTGTCACAGCAGCTGATTGATCGAAGGCTGCGTCTGTGCGGCTCCCCGATTGAGCCATTTGGGGACCTGATATGCGCTACTGCTGATGGTAGATACATGCCTATGGAGATGCTATGTTAATTGTCCCCTCCAACAGAGAGGTGTTTCCACATTACCCCAGATTCCTAAAAACTCCATCCAAGAAATAAGTTAGCTCCCATTTCCTTGTTTCCAATCTTGCTGTGGTACAGCATTTTGCCTTTTGAAGGAGATAGGTTCCCCCAAATAGTAGGTAGAAAAACAACACTAAATGTTTTTCTTTTTCTTTTATAGTAACATTTTAATAAGATCTGTTAATTTCTTGGAACAAATGTGCAAAGGCAAGTGTACTTTTTGAAAGATTCCAAAGTAATGTGGAGACATTAAGACCCAATTTCGTACTACACGTGCAGTGTTCATCACAAACCAAAAGATAACTGGGGAGAATAGATTCATGCACATGGGCGTCCAATAGATCTCTGAATCTATATAATTCCATATAAAGGAATATTGCAGATATTTCACCCAGATGGAACTTGTTCTCATTATTGCACACTATACTGAAGCTTGATTATAGATATTTTAGGTGAAGATGTGCTATTGCAAATACTTGTGCTTCAGAGTCATAGCACTGGATTTTCCCCCTTCAGAAAGACATTTGGTAGCAAAGCAGTTATTCATATGGCTTTTTGAAACAGTCTCCATGCTTTATTGTGCACATTTTTCTTGTTAGTGGTTCCATCGCTATCAGAGCTGTCAATGTGTCGTATAGTTAATATTTAATGTTTTCTGCATATCTAAACCAGTAGCTGGAGCACATTCATTCACATGTGTGTTTCTTATCTATAGGTTTGAAAAAAATAACATTGGCTCTGGTTTAGTTTATAAGTCAAAGTCAAAGTCACCTTTATTGGCATAAAAAAGTCATTAAAATAGTTACAATAGGCAAACCTCTCAGCGCCTTAATAGCAACCATATTAATCTGGGGTTACCATAAACCAAACTTAAAAGGAAGCAGGGCTACTCTTTTGAGAAACTAGTAATAAATATTTGGCTACTAGCTCTGTCACGCTTTTATCTTTGTCTGCCAAGAGAATAGCAATAATAGTCTCAGGGGTTGTTGAAAATTTGGAAATAATGGAGCCAATTAATTGCCGTCGATTAATATGATGGCCGGTGCATCGAGTCAGAATATGTGCAACAGAATCAGGTTCCAACCTGCAGAATTTACAGAGTCTGCTCTTGTAAGGCATTTTAGAGTATCTTCCTAGAGTGACAGTGGAAGGAAAGATGTTCAGTCTTGCCAACATAAATGCCCGTCTCTCTTGAGGATTCAAGAGATTCTTGAAATAATTTGAACCAAATTCTGGGTTGAGGGTTAGGCCATAATATAAAGGGGAGCAGATTGGATTAACTCTTCCAACAATATTCTGTCTCTCAATGTCCCAAAGTCTTTGACGAATAAAGTTGTATAAGAATTGTTCATTGCAGTTGGATAAATAGTCTAAATCAACTCCAATAGACGCTATCTTTATGCAGATGTTCTGATACCATTTGGATCTATAGGTGTCACTTAGTAGATTGTTTAGCAGGGAATTGGGACGCGTTTGAAAATGGATGCGTAACCAATACTTTATAGTGGCTGTCCACGCTAGTGTTGAGGGCAGGTGAAGCCCAAGTTCACAGCATATTGTTGGTAGGTTGATCGAGTTTGGTACACCCAAGATACGTCGTAAAAAATAGCTGCAATACGATCTACTTCCTGATTGGCAGCCTTAATCCAGATTGGTACTCCATACAGGAGTTGGTTAGTTACTTTAGCCATGAAGACTTGGAGTGCGGCTGGAACATACTGATTCCCAGAGTGAAAATGGAACCTTGAAATTGCCAGGAGATGGTTTTTTGAGGCAGCTATGGTGGCTTTTCGGTGGGATGACCAGTTAAGTCGATGATGGAACAGGAAACCCAGATACCTAAAAGTTGTAACTTGTTCAAGGGGTTTACCTCCGAGTGCCCATGTCTCCTTAGTCCAACTTTTGGAAAAGATTAATACTTTAGATTTTTCAGTATTGATGGTGAGCTTGTTAAGTGCACAATATTCTGAAAAGGCCGACAATAGGTGTTTAAATCCTACCCTAGAAATGGACAAGAGTACAGTATCATCTGCATACAATAACAATGGGACTGGGTGGGAATTCATTCTAGGAGCATGGTTTCCTGCTTTGGCAAGATGTTCTGATACATCTGACATAAATATATTAAAGAGTGATGGTGCAAGGACACATCCCTGCTTAACATCCTTGGTAATTGGGAAGTTCTCGGATAGATGACCATTATGGTGTAAACGCACTTTACCAGTGTTTGCTGAGTATAATTTGCGTATCAGAAATAGCAAACGTGGGTCCATGCCCAGTTTAGTTAGTTTGGTCCATAGGAGAGGTCTATTGATGGAATCAAATGCTCCCCGTAAATCAATAAATGCAGCATACAACTTCCCCTTGAGTTTACAAGAGTATTTCTCAGCTAAAAAATCTAGCACCAGCGCATGGTCAAGGGTAGATGAACCCGGGCAGAAACCAACTTGTTCTTTAGGTGGGAGTTGGTTAACACGCATCCAGTCTGAGAGGCGGGTCAGAAGGTGTTTGGCGTACAATTTCCCTATCACTGGGAGCAAGCTTATTGGCCGATAGTTGGATGGTAATTTAGGATTCCCTTTTTTAAAAATTGGTATTATTATGGAGGTTAACCAGGATTCTGGCAATATCCCAAACTGGTCGATCAGCGTAAATAATTGGGCCAGGGGTTCTGCCCACCAGTGGATATAGTTTTTGATCAAATCAGCTGGGATGCCATCAAAACCTGGTGCTTTCCCAGATTTCAAGGTGTGTATTAGTTCAACTATTTCTTCCTTGGAGACAGGAGACCACAATGGAATTTCCGAAGGAATTTGGATTTGGTTAGGAAGATCAGATGGTGTTGGTGTTGAGAATATATTGGAAAAATAAGCAGTCCATTCTTCTGAAGAGATTAGTGCAGTATCTATAGGGCTAACAGTCTCATAGGCTTTTGAAACGATCGTCCAAAATTCTCTAGCATTCTTGGAGAGTAATGTGTGGATGAGCTGAGTCCAATTCTTATAAAGTTTTGCCAAGCAGAGGACAGAAGTATGGTGAACCTTGCAGAATGGTCTGCCTCTGGAGATGTATACACCTGGACAAATTTTTAATGGCTCTTGGGGAATTTCCAAGTGCAGTTGAAGGTCCAAAATGAAAGCGTGAGACATGTTGATAAATATAAGTACTTTGGAATTTGTTTGAATGAACAGTGGGATCATAGCTATGTAATAAAAGTCAGAACAGAGATGGAGCAGTGCAGCTCAGCTAAGATGAAGAATGTGATATGCAATATAAACTTATAATTCTATGGTGCTACTGTACGGCATGGAACAGTACACTTTAACATAGGCTATTATAAAACAAAGAAGCACTTGAAAATTGAGTTATTGCAGGTTATTAGCAATGTCTCAAATCGAGAGGGTGACCAGAAAGGAAATATAAAGGTACAATGAATACGTACGAAGAGATCAGAAAATCTATAAAATGCAGTTTGCAATATTTTGGCTAGAACGAGAAATGAAACTGAATTATTACAATTGATCATCGAGGGGGAAAGAAATGGGAAAAGAAATGCCGAAAGAAGGAGAGCATCTTTTCTGCTGCCGCTTAAATTATGGCTTTGGTTGCAGCACCACAGAGCTGCCCAGAGTCAGGTTGGTTGTGGTACTGGCCCACCTTGATAGGTGAGGAACAATTTAAAAAAGAGAAGGCTGGTCTGTGGAATAGAGCAGCACAGCCCAGGAACGTGATGCAGCCCAGTTCTTTGTAGTCTCTATGAAATCACATATTCCTTTTTGTGCCATTGGGAATGACCTTGGAATCTTCTGGAGCCTAAGGAAAGTGTTAAAGCACACCTTCTCCGCCATTCATGCTCCCCAGTCTGCATCAAGCCCTCAGTTGCTTTTTTCCTGCTGCTGAGAGAACATCCCAGTAGCTTCCATAGAGAGCCTTCATATTTCTTTGCGGTTCATGTCAAGTTTGCTTACAGTTCTTGCCTTTCTCACTCTCTGGTACTCTCCTAGTTCTTTGACCATAAAGAAAATCAGAGACCTTTCATATATTTGTTACATATCAATTGAATAGTCATCATCCATTAATGTTTTTTTCCTTTTTATGGCTCCAACGCGTATTCAAAAAGTGTGTTAGCTGCAACAAGATCCCTTTTTTGTGATGGTCAAGGTTGTCATCAAAAATCAGCAGTCCCACCTGGAATAATGTAGTATATGAGAGAGGTTCTTAGAAGCAGTCAATGTGATGGCCAGACCTCTGTTCCTATCATTTCCATTTGCAAAGCATCCTTCAAGGAAGCCCATGTGGAGGCACTTCAAATGGGCATGCCTACAGAAGCCCTTGGGGATCCCTCCTCTTTGTTGCCACCTTCCCAACTAGTTGTTGTTGTTGTTCAATCATGTCTGACTCTTTGTGACGCCCATTCACCAGAGCACGCCAGGCCCTTCTGTCTTCCACTGCCTCCCAGAGTTTGGTCAAATCCATGATGGTTGCATCGATAACACCATCCAACCATCTCATTCTCTGCTGCCCCCTTTTCCTTTTGCCTTCAATCTTTCTCAACATCAAGGACTTTTCCTTCTCATGAGGTAGCCAAAGTACTGGAGCCTCAGCTTCAAAACCTGTCCTTCCAATGAACATTCATGGTTTATCAATGGAGGAAGTTACCCCCCTTCTTAATTACCTCTATGGCCCAGTGTCACATTTCTTCCCAGGATCCATCACCCTACTCCCTATACCAACCAGCACAGGGTGACTATAGGCTCATTTTGAGAACTCTGGAAGTTATTATCATTTCATGTCCTACTGCATGGTGATTATGGTGGCAAAGGAGTGTCATTTTTCTGCCAACATTTCCCCTACACCAAGTCAAACAGCAGAGCTATTTGAAGTAATGAATGAGAGGTGTGTTGATGTTCCGTCCCTTAGGAACAAATGAAGGAACTCTTAACTGGCTCGCTGTGATTGATTTTCCTGGCAATGCACAGATAAATTTAATTTTGCCTGTTTTAACCTTGTCTAATCAATGAGGAGACAATCTATGGACATGCCTTTTCCAAATACTTGTCATGTTGTTATGGGTAAATATCAACTTCGGTAGCCTAAGGATATAAACGTAATCTGTTAAAATGTTAGGTAGCTGCCTAGCTCTGATGATCTTCTTTGATTAAAGCAAGAGAAAGACTCCCCGTGCACAAGGATGAGTAAGGAACAGCATATGGTGCCTTAATAGTTCTGTAAATTTTAGAGGACACAATGATAAATGTGCTATCTCTGAATTCCACCATTTACTTATCTTAGCTAGTTTGAAATTAACTGTGAGCCCACCCACACTGAGCAGTAGTTCAGCTTCCTTACACCCATGTTACTAGCAGTAGATTCCTATGTCCACACAACACAAGGCTAAAACTTGTGTCAACCTTAGTCAAATTGGGCAAAAAAAAAGGCATTTTGTTTGTTTGTTTTACATCACTACTGGCTCATGGAGTAATTTTGTTCTTCTTTGCTCCATTTTGCTCCACTGAAGGATCTGCTCGTGTGGACACCAATATTATGTCCATACATGCTGATCCATGCATCTTATGGATGATGGTCATTTGATGACATTTCATAGTGAACATTTGTCTACCCTTCCATATGTGTGGGTCTTCCTGTTGACTTTTATTGAAGTAATCAGCTTTTCCTGTTGCCATTTGGGTTTTGCATTGTTTATTTTAACAAATTCTCTCACTTTCGGCAAAAAAGTGAAAACCTATTTTTTTAAAAAAATAATAATAAGCAAAATCTGCAATTTTGTAACTAATAGGTGGGTAAAACAAGGAATGAAGGGAGAAAAAAGTGAGGTAGATGAGAAGAACGCAGAGAAGATATCTACTGTCCGTATGTTCTGGGTTTTTATTATCCACCTAGCCTGAAAGGGAATACTTTAAAAAATAATAATCAGAAAGCACTGAAATAAAAACATGAGGGTCTGAGAGTGGTGCATGGGTGTAAAACAAGGATGGGAGCCAAGAGTGAAGTATTGAGAGACAGAGAACACAGAAGAGTAAGTCAAAGGGGGGGGGTGGCAGTTCTGTGTTGAGAGCAATTCTGGATGTGTGTGGATAGGTGATATCATTCTGGACCACCTGGCTGGAATGGAACCAGGGCTAAAGTTTAATGCCAATATTTTTATAGACAGCAGAAGTTTTACCCCTTGCTATGACTCCTGACCTTCTGCATGGTTTTCACTGTGTCACAATTATGTTCAATATTTCAATGGTACCCAACTGGCCCATGGTGTTCCACATGGGTTTCCACTTGTCTCTGACACTTTCCTGGGCTAGTGTTATTTTGAGACAAGATGCTTAGCTTTAAGAATAAAATGTATTCTGTCTTTTGTTGTAATATGTTATGACTGAAATCCAACAATATGTCACAACTAGAGTGGGCCCACAGGATTTGGTGAGGCAACTCCATAAGTTCAACTGATTCAATCGGCTGCCTGAAGTTGTCACCTACAACTGGATTTTGTTCAACCTAAAGTATTAAATACAGGTGTATCTCAGTTTACAAACAGCTCTGTTGACATCATTTTCGGTTTAAGAATGAAAATCCCTTGAAATTAATGCCTCTGTTAATGATCCCCCCCGAAATACCTCGGTTTATTAATTTTTTTCAAAGCAAGTTTCCCCAGGATGCATTGCGCCCCCATGCATTTCAGTTTATGAATTTTTCACAATATGAAATGTCCTGGAGAATACATTAAATTTGTAAACCGAGGTGCCACTGTAAGTGATGAGTGCTTGTTTTTAATTTTTAGATTGAGATAAGGACCAGTAACATTTCTATTATTTTTACATCGTGTCTCCCATATGCAATATTCTCTACAAAGTGCAGGAAGAGAAAAGTACAGAAGTACAACATTGGTTTTTAAAAAGCTTGCAATCCAAAATGTGACAGAGGAGAGACAACAAAAGAAGCCAGGGGAAGCAAGTTCAATAAAAAAATATGTAGCTCGGTCAATAACAGTTTCAGTTCAGTTTGACCCATGGTCTGACCTGGAGTGGGTGGGTAGAAAGCTTTACTTTGGCAGCAACAGAACATAGGATCTTTTGGGTTGGTTTGGTGTTATCATGGCTTGTCGCTTTTATGACACCTGAGGATTCTTTTAAAAAGTAGAACTAACTATATTTGAAACGTGAAGAAGGTATTGTGTTATGAAATTTGACCAAATTAGTTACATTGGTGAGTTCAGCTTCCCTTCTCATTGCATGCTCTTATCAAAATTGTTTCTATGGAACGTTCAAAATGGGTGAAATGATAGTTCTAAAATAACGTACGTTGAAACATTTTGTACACTGAGAGGGTGTTTTTATCTTCTGAAAGTAAATGATACATACACTGAAGAAAACAAATGCCAGTGATCTCACCTGAGTTATTGCTTCAGTTTGTGTTTCTTCCTGGAAACCTTTAGACATCTTGACAAAAATGTATCTTCTAATGTGTTGTTTTAAAACAGCATATTACTTAAGCAAATATTTAAATATTAAATTAGGTTTTCTGTATGCTTGATGTGAATACAGTTCAGCCTGCCTGCCAAGTATGTCAAAACCCCAAGGCTACTTTCATTTGCCAGGGTAAATGTTTATTTTGTTTTCCCACATAATGTGCTCTTTAAAGTGTCACCAACATACCAAATCTGATTGCTTTTTAATAGAGACACGGTGGAGGTTGGTGGAGGTTTTTTGCTTTCATTAGGAAACAGGATAAATTATCAGTAAAGCTCATGCTAATGAATCCACACACATTGGAAGGTCTTTGCACTCCTTTTCCTCTTCCATCCCATTGGACTCTCCGCTGCATCCCAGGATAAACATTAATCAGGACCATTGTGTTGTTCTACAAGTCTGGAATTGTAACTTTTAAAAGAAACATATTTAGAATATTAAGAAACAGTACCTTGATCACAAGGACTCAAGACAGCTTTTGCCTGCTTCTTCTAGAATTGTAACTTCAGAAGACAATTTTGGAAATCTTAAGTTATATCAGCAGAAGAATAAGTATGGGGAGAAAGATTGTTCCTCTTCAGTCAGATGAAATTCAGGATAGTAGTACAGTAGGACCCCAGTATCCGCTGGGGATTGACTCCAGGCCTTCCCGTGGATAATGAAAACCATGGATAAGAGAAAACGCCTGCCCACCCACCTCCAAACTGCTGTTTCCTGACAGTAGCTTGCTTTATGACTGCTGTTTTGAGATAGTAGCTTGCTTTATGGCTGCTCTTTGTGGCAGTAGCTTGCTTTACAGCTGCTCTTTGTGACAATACTTGCTTTATGGCTGCTGAATTATTTGATTTTTTTCCTCTGCCAACTGTGGATAACTGAATCAGTGGATAATGAATCAGTGGATATGGGGGTCCTACTGTAACAAATTCTCCCCAAGATACCCACCAGTCAAGGTCACCTGCTACTCTTCTTGATTCACTGTAATGTCAAACATAAGATCATTACATCTGTCTATCTAATAGGAGAAGCCACTCTACTGGGTCCCTGGGGAGTCACCGGCTGTGCTACATAAAGCAGTCAGGCACTTTGCATCCTGAAGTAGTTTATGTCAGACTCCCCCCCCCCACTTGCCTTTACTCCCTTTTGAAAGTGTTCTACTTTGCACTCCTACCTGGCAGTAATCTGTTCTGTCCAAATGTCTTCAGTGAGCAATTGCATCCAACTGGCAGATGCTTTTCAGCATTTCTAGATGGGGACCTTTGACTGGTGCCAAAAGGAAGATGAAAGTGAAACCGTATCTTTCAATTTCTTTATGAAACCACACTTCGAGAAACTTCCTTAATACAATATAATATAATGCCTTCTTGTTAACCATGGTTGAGATTCAACTAGCTCTGTAGTCCCTGTTAGACACCTCTGTCATCTCAGCCTATCCAGATCATGGCTACCTGTAGGAAAGGATACCCTGCCATTTGAGCCTTTCTAGGGATGCTGTGCCCTTTCAAGGATGCCTTTTTCCTGTCTCTCCCACTCACAAAAGGAACCTGCCATACAGTGACACAATAATTTGCCTAAGGCAGATTTTGGCTTTGAAAGGTTTCTGCAACTATTTGTATTTTATGTTGTTTTGCATTGTATACCTTTTGGGGAGGGGGCAAGACAAAGAATAGAAAATATATGGATAGGCCCTCGTCCTTTTATATTTGTTTTAAGGCTTTAAAAACTGGTTCCAGATATTGTCCAGGCATGAGTAGTAGCAGTAGCAAAGTATTGATGCTTGGGCCCAGAAAACCTTCAGAGGAGAAATTCACTTAGGGCCTTTTCACACGACCCCTAAAATCCGCGGCAAATGGCTCCCAGATCCAGAGCCTAAAATTGTTTCCCCACCAGCTCCGGAGTTTACAAAAAATTAAGTGTGACCACGACCACCTAAGTGCGTCCCAGCACACTTTTCAGGTACCTGCTCTCCGGGGGTGAAAAATTCCTGATGCGGATGTAACGTAGTGAGTGCCGGGCTCTCCTCGCTTCTGTTTGTTGTTGTTTTGCCCCCCGCCCCTTTAAGAGATACTAAGAGACTAGAATGCTGCCGGGAGCAGAGCGAGATGGCAGAACGGAGGTGAGCCGGCATTCTTTTCTTCCTTTTTTTCTCCCTCCCCTCACACAGCCAGCAGCCAGGAGTGCGGAGGGGGTGGGAACACAGGAACAGCCACAAACCCCCAAGATCTCTGGTACGAATTTAAGTGGCCAGCGGATCTTAGGGGTCGTGTGAAAAGGCTCTTAGTCTTTATAATTGCCGGTTTGCTGGGATTACACATATTGTTTTATATCAGGTATTTAAATGTGTGAGTCTATGCTAACATCTTTAAAAAGATATGTTCCCACCAAGGAAACTTGACTGGCCCATAGTTCATTAGTATTGTATAGGAATTAAAGATCACAATAACAACCTAAATAAAGCCCAGTTAGATGCATTCTGATAAGGCTCAATGGTTCCCAGTGAGGTTAAATGGCAGACTTACCAATTCTGGGGTTGCACTTCTGGTAAAGGAACATTTTCATAGTTTGGAGATGCTCTGGAATCCCTTCCTACTATTAAGAGTCTGAAGTGATCCCAGTGGCTAGAAATGCCTTGCAGCCTGTTATAACCATTGTTAAATAGGTTAGCCTAACTACCATTTTTGATAGTCTTGGTAAACCCAAGACTAAATGACTACCAATGTGTGGGGTTGCGATGCACAGAATGAACCAGCTAGGTTACTGAAGGGCCTTGCCATGTATGTCTTAGTGCTAAAGAATCTATACAGGTTTTAGCTACTAAGCTACATTTAAGGTGTTAATGTTAATATATGACATCTTATAGCATTAAAATAGAGTAGGGATTGGCAAACCACTCCAGTATTCCTGCCAAGAAAACTCCATGGACATGAGGTCAAGAAGAGTTGGTCACGACTGTAACAACAACAACAACACATACACACAGCATTAAAGACCAGGTTACCTTAAGCAGTGTCTCCACCTGGACTAGCCTTGCAGGCTACTGTGGTCTTTGTCTCAGGCATGTGCGAGGAGGCACCGTGGTCTTTGTTTCAGGTATGGATTTCCACTTGAGGATAATTTGGACGTGGACCTTCTGGGAGATTGAGGTCCCTCTTTAGATGATCCACCCACTGCAAGATTTCAAACCTCACTTCGGGCACACCTTCTAGCATTTCTGAGCCACTCGCGTGCTGCATAAAGGCCTGCTTGAAAAGCTAGGTGTTTGATAGCAGAAGAACAAGAGAGAAGAGGCCAATCAGGCTTCTCAGGGCAGCACACACCAAAGCTTGGAAGCAGCCGCTGAGAAGGTTGCCTCTTATGTCCTTAACAAATGAATTTGGGAAAGTGGTGCAACTGAGAAAAGGGGCTCCCTACAAGTTCTTTAAAGCCTAAAAGGCTCATAACGGGTGATACATTCCTTCAGATAGCCTGGACTCAAGCCCCATAGATAGTAGCCAGCACTTTGGGTTGGGCCTGGAAACAGCCCGTAAAACTATTATAGTAAGGGGGTTTTATATGCTCTCTGTAACCAGTGCCACTCATCAATCTGTCTGCAGCATTTTGAACCAGCTAAAGTTTCCATACACTCTTCAAAGGTAGACACATATAGTGTGTTGCAATAATCAAAATGAGATGTAAATCATAGCCAGATTGGACATGGTTGTTGTTACACCCCATCAAGTCACCTCTGACTTAAAATGGCCCTAATGAAAGAGGGCCAGTCTGTCCTAATGAAAGAGGGCCAGTCTGTCCTCAGCTACCCTGCTCAGTTCATCCAGACTCAAGCTTGTGTCCAATCTGGCTTTTGGGCATACTACGAGCTTTTAGTAATAGCTGGGCATAGACGTTTCCTGAGCTCTTCCATTAAGCTGGTGCAAACTGAATAAGGAAACGGAGGAGAGAAGAGAAAGAGTCCAATGCAAAAGGAAGAATTTGGAGGACAAGATTGTAGAGAGAAGGAACTGGAATGAGGAAAGAAGTCATGGGGTTTTTAACTTGTGCAAAGTCAGGTCAGTTAGCAAGTAAAGTTGGCTGCATGTGATGCCACATTTCATGCATCTGTTGTATGAAACATGTATATTGATACCAGCATGCCTCTGGTAATCCATAATTGATTGATAATTGATTAGAAATTGTATACATAAATAAATATCTCTCAGGTAAACAGTGGAGTTTTTAAAAGCAGATTTCTCTAAATTTGGATAAAACCATAATAGCTACGATCTTGTCTTTTTGCTGTTTTCAGTCATTATTTCAACTTCTTGTAGAATAGTGGTCCTTAAGCTTTGATTCTTCAGATTATTTCAGTCATTTTCCAGAATCACTGACTGTTGGCCATGCTAGATGATGCTTCTAAGAGTTGAAGTCTGAAACAGTTGTGAGCTCTGAGGTTGAGAACCATAGAAGACAGTAGGAACTGCACTGAATTATGGAGGGAAAGGATTAGATGCCCTAAGCACATCCAATCTCACCTGATTTCGGAAGCTAAGCAGGGTCGGCCCTGGTCAGTACTTGGATGGGAGACCACCAGGGAATACCAGGTGCTGAAGGCACCTGGAGTAGGAACTGGCAAACCACTCCAGTATTCCTGCCAAGAAAACTCCATGGACATGGGGTCACGAAGGGTCGGTCACGACTATAACGACACAACACACACACATTCCTGAGGAGAAAGCAAGAAGACCAGATCAAAGCTTTACCATTTGTAGTGCGCCTGGTTGAATAAACCACAGAACTCCCAAACTAGATGGGTTTCTCCTGGGTTACCCAAAGCGACAAAAATCCTGATTTTATATTTTAATATTGTGCTTTTAATTATGTAAACTTCCTTGGGCCCTTTTTATTTATTTTGAATAAATAAACAATAAATTGATAAATAAATACATTTATAGATAACTAATAGAAAGTCCACCTCTTGTAGCAAGTGAAAAGTGAAAGAAGGATTTCTAGGATTATGCAGCCTTTTCTTAGGACCGTTTCATGGTTGAGATCTTATCCTGCATTTGGCATGTAGATGGTTTTCTTCTTAGGTGAGAAGATTCGAGACAGTGTGCCTGTATAACTCAGCTGCATGACATCAAAGACCACTACTTCTTACCTACTCATTCAAAGTAATGAACTGGACAAAAGAACAGTCTGCTTTGTAATGTAAGGTTAAGTGAGATAACAAAGAATTGCCTGTGTATCTGTTCTTTACTGCCAAATCTTCAGTTTTATCACAACATCCATCAATGTGGCATTTAATTTTTTTTGTTAGTTTCTGTTTAAGACCCAAAGTGTGTGTCTAATCTTTGAGATGGCTTCTGCCCTTCTGCCCTTTTTCGTTTCCTTTCCACTTAAGTTAAAAGTAGGCTTAAAGCAGAGCAAGTCGGTGAAATTGTACGATGAAAGTGCTGAGATAAGTCTTAAGGCCCCTAGGATTTACAGTGGGATTCTTCAGCTTTGAGATATTTAATTACTTTATAGTAGCTCTTCTCCCCCACCCCACCCCCATTTTTCAGTTCATTAAAAACAGATATTCCCTCAACTTGGGAGCTGTTGTGAGCTGCAGATTCTTAATGGTCTTTCTTTCTACCGTCTTATTGTGCAGATAGTTCTGGAGCAGCTTTGAGAAGGAGTTTCTTGTAGTTGCCCTGGCTTGCATATTTTTTTTCTCTAGAACACTAGAGATGGGGACAAATTGAAAAACGAATCACATTGTCTGACAAATTTAGCTGATCTGACAAAATGTGTTGGCTTGTATTGTCATAGATAAATTTCCCTGACAAATATGAGTTGATGAATTTTTAGCAGTATTTGAGTCATCAATTCATTGGACCATGCAATGCCCCCCCAAGGCACCTAGAGATACCTCTCACTCTCCTCTGCAATCCCTCTGTGTTTGGTTGAGATAGAGGTTTTGATGTCTGAGTTATGTACCCCCTAATAGCCACAAGAAAAGTACTCCCCAGATACCTAGAGGCTCCAAACTTGCAAAAAAAGATTCCCCTGATTCCCCTGTACAATTACTATGACTTTGATGAAGGTTGGGTTGTTCCCAACCCAATTTTTAAGGGGCACTTCACTTGGGGGCCCCACTTTGTGCGTGTATAAGTCAGATCTCTAAAACCCAATCTTCACTAAACATGGAGAGATCATATAAGTGAGTTGGGAGAAGCTTCTCGACAAGTTTTATTTCTCCAGGTGCCTGGGGGTACTTTTCATGGGAGCTATTTGGGGGTTAATAGCTCAGAGGTTTGAATCCTGATCCTCATCAAACCTTTAGGACTTATAGAGGAGAGTCAGGGAATGATTCGCTCCACATGTGGTATCTCTAGCTGTCTTGAGGGGGGGCATTTTATAGCATTTTAAAGTGGAAACAAATTGATTCATTGAGTAGTCAGTGGAAATTCATCTACTCATCAATTCATTAATTTGAATTGAGACAGCTCATATTAATCACAAATCATGATGAATCACCAGTTCTTACATTCCACCCCATATCTACTTAGCACTCATAAAAATTAGAGTTGGGTTTTCCTGTTCAGTTCCTTATGTTCACCATAAACCCCAGAATAATTAACTGAAATATGAAAAGCCAGATCCACTGTAGAGGAAATTATTTTCCATGGCTTCTCCATATTTGTTTGTGTGTCTCCATTTAATATGTGATAATAAAGATGAGATGAAGAAAGAAGAGATGATAATGGAGCTTTTTTTAAAAAAAATCTATAGCCTACCAAGTAATTCTTGATGCAGTTCACATCACATCAGCTTATATGGGTGACTTGAGTTGATGAATGATGCCAGCAAACTACTGTATACAGTAAAGGAGCCTTCACAACTAGTAAATGATTTTAAATTATGATGTTGTAAGCCAATTCCTTCTTCTTAAACATTGGGCGTTTATACACGACCCCTAAGCTCCACCCCAAATGGCTGCAAGGTCCGGACCTTAAAAATGTTTACCCACCAGCTCCGGACTTTGCAGACAATTAAGTGCGACCCCACCCACTTTAGCGCGACCAAACAGCAGTTTTCTTGTACCTGGTCTTTGATGGTGAGAAATATTTGATCCGGTGTAAGGATAGTGAGTGCGGGGCTCTCCTGGCTTCTGTTTGTTCTTTTTTTGCGCCCCGCCCCTTTAAGAGATCTGAATGCTGCCGGGAACAAAATGGAGGTAAACCGGCAGTCTTTTCTTTCTTTTTTTCTCCCTCCCTCAGGCAGCCAGCAACCAGGAAGTGCGGAGGGGGGTGGGGACAGAGGAAGAGCGACGAACCCCTAAGATCTCTGGTCCGAATTTAAGTGGCCAGCGGATCTTAGGGGTCGTGTAAAAAGGCCCATTGTTGTCTTATAGTATGGGAAAGATGCATAGCTTTGTTCCAAAATGTATAGTAAGCAGTTGTTAAGTGCATCTACTATGGTGACACATACCTTAGTTAAATCCCAACTCGATTACTATAATGCACTCTACACAAGGCTGCCTTTGAAAAGTGTTTGGAAACTTCAGCAGGTCCAAAACACTGCAAGATTGTTAATTGGGGCTGGTTACATGGACCATGTTATAGCACCTCCACTGGCTGCCTATCCAGTTCCGGGTACAATTTAAAGCCCTAGTTTTAACCTATAAAGCCCTAAACAGCTCGAGTTCAAGCTATCTCAAGGATCCTGAGTTTTAAGATCACCAGAGGATGCTTTTGCTCACATTTAGTCCTACTACCTTCACAGGTATGTTTGGTGGGTGTGAGAAGGAGTCTTCGGGTGGGCCGTCCGACATGAAAGAAGATATGGGAGGCCAGGAGGAAATAATGGATCAGAAAGGACCCGGAACAGGGAATGCTGGAAAAGAACAAACTAGGGAGGAAAAGGAAGCTACGGGAAAGAATGTTAAGGATGAGAGAGGCGAGAGGACCGAAAGCTTATGGGTAGATGCAGAGGAGGAGGAGGTGGTAGTTGGCTGAAAGAAGAACCAATGAAAAACTGGGAACTCAAACGGATGAAGTGACAGTTAGGACAGTTAGTGAGGGAGAGAGCTGGGAGTGAATGGTAACGGAAGCCCCGTCATGGAGTGGGGGTATTCCCAGGTCAATGAGGGGAAATATACCTCACCCAGGGTGGAGGGAGCCACCCCGCTGGGCACGACATCCGTGTTGCGGCAGTCCTTGCCACGGGACTGGGAAGGCACTGGAACCGGCTTTCCTTTCACCTCAGGGTAGGAGACCCCATTTCTAGAAACTGTTAATGTTAATGTTGCCTCAGGAGCTAAAATTAAACCTGTTATGCTTGAAATAAGGCAAGTTGAAGTTGAAACGGAAAAGAAGTTGAACCCGTTCACGAATGTTGTACAAAATAAAACTTTATTAGAAAATCATACTCCATCATTGAGTCAATCTGTCAACAATGTGCCGGTTCGCGAGGAAGAAAATAATGAACCCACTCACAGTGGGGACACAGGAGAGGGCCTTCTCTGTAGCTGCACCCAGACTCTGGTGTTCCCTCCCACGGAAGGCCAAGTTGGCCCCATCTTTGCTGGCCTTCCACAAGCAGAGTAAGATCTTTCTCTTTAGGCGACGGAGTGTCTGAGAGAGGCTTTTAAACGAAGTGCCTTGTTGCTTTGAATTTGGTTTTAGCCTTGATTTTGTTTACCATTTTTAGTGTGCCGTTTGTTTGATTCTTTTAAAATTTGGTATACTTGCTGTTTGTAGCTTTTATGTATTGTCTTTGAATGATGTAAGCCCCTTTCGCTCCGGCCTTTTAAAGGAGAAAAATAGGGTAAAATATTTTAAATAAATAAATAATAAATAAATCTCTTCTAAACACGGGATTTAAATAAGCCATACTTGCTCTTTTGTTTGGCATCTAAGAACTGATTGTATCAAGAATAGATTTCTGGTGGAATGCAAGTATTTTTTAGTCCTTGATTTCGTTGTAATTTTCATCATCCTGTACGGAAGTAAAGAGCTGTGTAATCTACCTTTTTCTGAAGGCTAAACATATATTACAAATGTCAGCTTGTCATTTAATACAGTCCAAGGAAAGTGTGCAAAGTATTTTTCCTGTGTATCATGCTCTATGATTCATCAATTGAACTGCTCAGAATGAATGATGATCCCATTAAGCAAACAGATACAGTGCTACTGTTCTTCAGCTAAACAGTTGGCACAATGGCCTAGAGAGTATTAAATGAACTGTATCAAAATGTGATTAAAAGCATTTTCCTACTACAATAGGTCAAATTCTCTGAAAAGGCTTTAGTGTTACTTTGGAATGAATATTTGCCCACATTAAAGTAATTACCATTGCTGCTTGAGGCACCATGTTTATGGGGAGATAGGCCACCATTCCTTCTTGTTGTTACTTTGTTTAAAAATCTACTGTAATGAAAGCCTTTATTAGTTTATTGTTGAAGCTAGCAGTAGCAGATAGGTAGTGGTAGACAGTAGAGATGGGCACGACTTAGTGGAATTCCCGTTTCCGTTTCCGTTACTCGTTTCCGTTACACAACGGAAACGGTAACGGGAATTACTCCGCCAGAACTCGAACTCGAACCGACTAAAGAATAATTGGGTCTGATTTGTCGTGATCGTTCCTGGCATCGCGGCGATCCCACGATGCCAAGCGGCACAGAAAAAAAGTTTTTAAAAGTTAAAAAAAAACCCGATTCCCGGCCCTAAAAGCAGGCGAAAACTGTCTGAGGGCACCTACCAGGCCAGAAGGGTGTTTTATTTGGGGGGGGTTTCCCCGCCCCCCTCTCCTTGGCTAGTGCTACTGCTGCGCTGCTGGTACCAGGCGGGGGGCATCGTCTCGTCTGCATTTGCCATGCGGTGTGCGGGCGTGGGGATCCAAAATGGCGACCGCAATATTTTTTTTGAAATTGTGGTCCAAAAACCCACCAAAGCACCACAGAAACATGCGAAAATTAGCTATTTTAAATGCTTGAATTTTTACAGTAGCAGCAGTGAGTTTGTCTTGCCAAAATACGTCTCCGTTGATTTTATTTTATTTTATTTTATTTTATTTTATTTTATTTTTTTACACCTGCACATTCGCAATGATGGACCATGCAAATTTTCCACCAATCACATGGCCACTTGGCCAGGTTGACCACAGAGACTTCTGGGATGTGCCAATCAGGCATAAACAGCCCACTAACCGTAGCCCGAACCCAAACCCTAACCCTAAGCCTAACCCATACGCCAGTACACTGTCCTTCTAAGTGGGTCAGAGAGGCACCCAGAGGTGCACCCCAATACTCACCCGTAACTAGCCTAACCCTAGCCCTTGCGCTAACCCGTCTTAACCCTAAGCCAGATCTACTTGCATTGCACTACACGCAGTACATTTCCCTTGGAGCGGGTGCAAAGAGTCTGCCAGTCCGTCACTTGTGGCTCTGGCTGACTCCTGCAGCAGCATTTGTGTGCCATGCAAACCATGCCTGCAAGTGCTGCCTGACTGTGTCTCACCGACTGTTGCAGGGAAGGCACCCCAAAGAGGGGTGCCTCTGCCAGTCTGCTGCATCTGCAATATGCATATCCATAGCATATGGCTATGCATGCCCTTTTGTAGCAGCGCTGGTGGGTGAGGATAGGAGGCACCCACCACAGAGAGGTGCCTCCAGGAGCCCACTACCCCCCCCAAAAAAAACCCAGTACTAACAACAAATGAAAAACGAAACGACAAATTTTTGCGAAATTTCGCGAAAAACGGAAACGAGCCGAAACGGGCTGCCTCCGACACACAACAACTCGAAAACGTCATTTTCCCTAGTCGTGCCCATCTCTAGTAGACAGTACTAGATATGGAAAAGTACTCCATAATTCTGAGAAACTTATTTGGTAAATCACTGGGGTTTTCCTCGCAATTGGGGCACCATTTAAATAACATTGAGACAAAGAATCTGTCTTGTATGTTAAATAAATAAGAATGGAACTAATATGGAGCTTATGGAAGTATTAGAAATCAGTATAGTGAAACAGAAGAGACATATTGTGTGGTTACTATGAAAAATTTTCTGCCCTTCTATATTTCTCAGGAAACAAACAGAAAAAAACAATAACTTTGTAATGACAATTATGTACTCGAAATTACAGTAGAATTAAGGTGACCATGCTAAAATATGTGGTTTAACATACGTTTTGTAATGATATAGATCTATTCAATAAACTATTGTTTATTTTGTTTTTCAGAGAGCAGAAAGACAGGCAAGAATGATGGACTCAGCACAATATGCAGAATTCTGTGAAAGTCGTCAACTAAGCTTTGGTAAATGTTGTGTCAACTTCCTCAAGCAGTTCCCTTGATTACTACACTGTATCTGTTTAGAATTTTAGATAACCCACTCACCTGAAGGTACGTGAAGGTACAATATATTGTGGTTGCAAAGAGATCGGGTATAGAGCATCCCATACACACCCTGGTCTCCACTTGTAATGGTAATATGCAAAGGATATGGAAAAATACAGTGGACCCTCGTATAACGGAGGGTCTGTACAACGAAAAACCCGTACAACGAAAAAAATCCGCCCCCCTCCCCCCCGCCACCTCCATCCACCACCTGCGGCCGCCCGGGAAGAGGACGGGGGCGGTCGGGGAAAGAGGGGAGGGGAGGGGATCGGGCGGCAGACACGGAGGGGGGCGAGCCAGGGAGGGGTGCCCTTACCTGGCACCTGCGCAGGGATCCTCCGCTTGCCGCCGCCGCGGATGCTGAGGTTCCTTCTGGCGGCAGCGGCGGCGGCTCCCGGGACGGCCCCGCGAGGCCGGTGACGGGAGCGGCTCCCGGGACGGCCCCGCGAGGCCGGTGACGGGGGCCGCCACCGCCGCCCGCGGAGCCGCAACAACCCGAGATCCCCGCGCCGGCGGAGAAGGAAGATGAGTGGCCGCGGGGCCACGACATCCAAAGGAGCAGGCCACACCGCGGCCATGCCGGGAGCAGTAAAAAAGACGGAAGGGAAGTCTGAGTTCGAGGGAAAGGGGGGCAGATTAAATCTGTTTTCAATGCATTCCTATGGGAAATTTCAATTTGTATAACGTAATTTATTTTGGAATGAATTAATTACGTTATACAAGGTACTACTGTAAACTGAAGCTTAATTCCAATTAGGCAAAATGCTCCTGCTAAATGACAAGGAGATCAGGAAGTGGGTAGTGATCCTGTTCTAGATGCCCACCACCACCACAAAAAAAGCAAAGCCTGATGCTTATATTTCAATTTACCTCAGACCCTGGATGCTCAGACACATGAAAAATGCCATGAGTGCATTTGCACAACTGAGCCTTATGCGCCAGAGCTGCCCTTTTCTTCAGATGTCTTATCTAACTACAACCCCCCAGTTACCATATTTTTCTGTCTATAAGATTCTCGCATATATTATATCCCCCCCCACACACACACACTTTTAAGATGCTAAATTAACAAAATAAATAAGTACTCATTGGTGTCTCTTCCACCCCACTCCATAACATAAGAACATAAGAACATAAGAAAAGCCATGCTAGATCAGGCCAAAGGCCCATCTAGTCCAGCTTCCTGTATCTCACAGTGGCCCCACCAGATGTGTTTGGGAGCGTATGAGACTAGATCTCTGTCTCCTGATACCACTCCCCTGCATCTGGCCCTTGAAGTACCCCGGTTTTAAGCCTGGCGATTACACATCTCCATCATGGTTTGTAACCTGTGATGGACTTTTCCTCCAGGAATCTGTCCAATCCCCTTTTGAAGGCATCCAGGCCAGATGCCATCACCACCTCTTGGGGCAGGGAGTTCCAGAGACTAACAACGCACTGGGTGAAAAAATATTGTCTTTTGTCTGTTCTTACTCTCCCAGCCCTCAGTTTGAGTGGATGTCCCCTAGTTCTGGTATTTTGTGAGAGGGAGAAGAGCTTCCCTCTATCCACTTTACTCATGCCCTGCATTATTTTGTACGTCTCAATCATATCATAAGAACATAAGAAGAGCCATGCTGGATCAGGCCACTGTTTCCTCTCCTTTCCACATTCTCAAGACTCCTTCTCCTTCAATGGTCTGCTTTGCTTTTGCTAGAGGAAGGCAATCAAGCCAGAAAGAAAATAAAACGGGGGGGGGGGGTGAAAAGAACTCAAACTGAGTTTCAGTTTCTCTCCGGCAGCGCTTGCTTTGCTTTTCAGCATGGAAAGGCACTTGCTAAACCTTCAAGCCTTTCCCCGCTGAAAAGACCCCGCCAATTCGGAAAAAAAAACAGACCATGGAGAGTAAACAAAGGCTGCTGAAAGGAAGGGAAACAACAAGGTCATTAGGGGTTCTCTTCCACCTGACCCCCACCCCTTTGGAAAGCCTCGTAGTTCTGTGTATGCGACCCCCTCCTTAATTTTTAGTGTTGTGATTTTAGGGGGGGAGTGCCATATACAGAGAAAAATCTGGGACATTTCTTGTCAACTACTGTGACATGTTCTTTGTTGGACAAAGAGTTTGCACCACTTTTCCAAAATTTTGGCCATGAATGTGTGGCTCCATTAAGAAAAGGAGCAGTTGACTCCCTTGGTATGACAGCTTTACTCACTGCCAGCCCGTTTTCAGACATAATTCAAGTTCTGCTGATGATCTGTAAATCCTCATATGGCCTGAATCCAGTCTTTGAAAGACTGTGCTCTCCTGCGCAGGCTTCCCCAGGCTTCATTTACTGTGTGAGAGGCCCTTACCTTGCCCCGTTATCTTAGAAGAGGACATGAGAGACACCTTCCTGGAATTTTAGTCTAGGGAACTAGCTCCCAAGGAACTCTGGGATAGTTCCTTCTCTGTGGTCTTTCTACCACCAGGCAAACTCAGTAACATCAAAAAAGGCTTTTCATCTGTGGGAGTGCTATCCTGGTTCTCTCCCCCTCCCCATCTAAGACACACAGAAAACAGGATATACTTGAGGGCAAAAGAAAAGTTCAGCTGGATTTGCTGTAAGATTATGAAGGTTCCTCATCGCAGTGGCTGAGTTTAGACATTAAAGAAAAACACCATTTACTGTGGAGAAAGAAGTGTTTAAGAGGTATCTGTACAGTTCTTGGCACTGCCTAATTGCCATAGAACCGTGCCTTCTTCTGGCAATAAGTATCCAATGGCCAGCTTTGCTAGGTGCAGCCTGGGAACCTTTTATTATTCAGACAATGGTCTAGTCTTACCCTTGATGACTCAGTACAACATTTCCAGATGTTATGGGTTTTCTCCCCTGCAGACAGTGAAATAAGTGGTATTCACTAGTGATATTACCAAATGTAACAAAGAAATAAATGCCAGAAATAATGACCAGAATTCTATTATTCATTCCCACCAGCTGTGGTTTGCCACAGTTTAAGAAGTCAGCATAGGCATTTACTGTTGCATACTAGTTGTGTGACTCAGCTTATGACAGCTAACACCTAGAGTGATGTATTAACGTGCGGCAATTCATATTGAAGATTATGCTGATGATCTTATATCAGCATACTTTTTCAAATGGATTCTGCCTCTTCATTTATAGGAGAAGGTGGAATTGTGTTACTTTATTCATACTGGTTAGAATGGAAAATATAGAAATAATTTGAAGATGAGTATTGGTCATTTCATTTTGATTTGTCCAGACAAAGATGAGAGATGTTCATTATATCTTGTGAGCAATGCATAATAAGAACATAAGAACATAAGAAGAGCCATGCTGGATCAGGCCAAAGGCCCATCTAGTCCAGCTTCCTGTATCTCACAGTGGCCCCAACAGATGCGTTTGGGAGCGCATGAGACTAGATCTCTGTCTCCTGATACCACTCCCCTGCATCTGGCCCTTGAAGTACCCTGGTTTAAAGCCTGGAGATTACACATCTCCATCATGGTTTGTAACCTGTGATGGACTTTTCCTCCAGGAATCTGTCCAATCCCCTTTTGAAGGCATCCAGGCCAGATGCCATCACCACATCCTGTGGCAGGGAGTTCCATAGACTTACAACGCGCTGGGTGAAAAAATATTTTCTTTTGTCAGTTCTTACTCTTCCAGCCCTCAATTTGAGTGTATGTCCCCTAGTTCTGGCATTTTGGGAGAGAGAGAAGAGCTTCCCTCTATCCACTTTACTCATACCCTGCATTATTTTGTATGTCTCAATCATATCCCCCTCAAGCGCCTTTTTTCCAGACTAAAGAGGCCCAAATGTTTTAGCCTTTCTTCATAAGGGAGGTGCCCCAGGCCAGTAATCCTTTTAGTCGCTCTCTTCTGCACCTTTTCCAGTTCCACTATGTCTTTCTTGAGATGCGGTGACCAGAATTGTACACAATACTCCAGGTGGGGCCTTACTATTGTTTTGTATAAAGGCATTATAATGTTCGCTGTTTTATTTTCAATCCCCTTTTTGATCATCCCTAGCATGGAATTGGCCTTCTTCACCGCTGCCACACATTGGGTAGACACCTTCATGGAGCTGTCCACCAACACACCAAGATCTCTTTCCTGATTTGTCACGGATAACTCAGAGCCCATGAGTCGATAGATGAAGTTTGGGTTTTTTGCCCCAATATGCATTACTTTACATTTAGTTACATTAAAACGCATTTGCCATTTCTCAGCCCATTCCCCCAGTTTGGAGAGATCCTTCTGGAGCTCTTCACAATCTTCTCTGGTTTTTACCACATGGAAAAGTTTTGTGTCATCGGCAAACTTGGCCACCTCGCTGTTTATCCCTGTCTCCAGGTCATTTATGAACAGATTGAAAAGCACCGGTCCCAGGACAGAGCCCTGGGGCACACCGCTTTTCACCTCTCTCCATTGTGAAAATTTCCCATTGACACCTACTCTTTGTTTCCGGGATCTCAACCAGTTCTCAATCCATAAGAGGACCTGCCCTCTTGTCCCCTGACTGTGCAATTTTCTCAGCAGCCTTTGGTGAGGGACTGTGTCAAAAGCCTTTTGAAAATCCAGATAGACTATATCTACTGGTTCACCCAAATCCATGTGCCTGTTGACCTTTTCAAAAAATTCTAAAAGGTTTGTCAGACAAGATTTACCCTTACAGAAGCCATGCTGATTTTCTCTCAGCAAGGTTTGTTCTTTTATGTGTTTTAAGATTTTCTCTTGGATGAGGCTTTCCACCATCTTCCCTGGGACAGATGTAAGGCTAACTGGCCTGTAGTTTCCCGGGTCCCCCCTCCTTCCTTTTTTAAAAATTGGTGTGACATCTGCTATCCTCCAGTCCTCCGGCACTGTGGCCGTTTTAAGAGACAAGTTGCATATAACCGTTAAGAGATCTGCAATTTCGTTTCTCAGTTCCCTAATAACCCTTGGGTGGATGCCATCTGGGCCCGGTGACTTGTTAATCCTCAATTTATCAATTAGTCCTAAAACCTCCTCTCTTTTAACCTGTATTTGATTTAATTCTTTAGTCAAGAGGGGCGGCTCAGGCAGCGGAATCCGCTCAAGGTCCTCTGTCGTGAAGACATACGCAAAGAACTCATTCAATTTCTCTGCAATGTCCAAGTCCTCCTTAACCTCCCCTTTTCCTCCCTCACCATTCAGAGGGCCAACTGGTTCTCTGGCAGGTTTTCTACTTCTAACATATTTAAAGAAGCTTTTATTATTACCCTTTATATTGCTAGCCATGCATTCCTCAAAATCTTTCTTTGCCTCCCTTATCATCTTCTTACATTTCTTTTGCCAGAGTTTGTGTTCCTTTTTATTTTCCTCATTTGGGGAGGATTTCCATTTACAGAAGGACCTCTCCTTGCGCTTTAGAGCCTCTCTAACTCCACTTGTTAACCATGCCGGTGTCCTCTTGGACTTAAATGAGCTCTTCTTTCTTTGTGGTATGCACTTGTGCTGGGCCTCTATTATTGTTGTTTTAAAGAGGCTCCATGCACTCTGAAGAGATTGGATTCTTCTAACCTTCCCCTTCAATTTCTCTCTAACTAGTTTCCTCATCTGAGGGAAGTTTGCCCTTCGAAAATCAAGGGTTTTTATGTCTGATTTGGTTGACACTCTTCCTCCGACACGCATGGCAAAGGAAATTGCAGCATGGTCACTGTTCCCCAGAGGCTCAGTGACATTCACATCCCTGACCAGGTCCTGAGTATCACACAGTATTAGATCCAGAGTTGCCTGTTCTCGGGTGGGCTCCATGACAAGTTGCTCTAAGGCACAGTCATTCAGCAAGTCGAGAAACCCAGTTTCTCTTTCTTGCCCGGAGCTCGCATTGACCCAGTCAATGTGGGGATAATTGAAGTCCCCCATGATTACTATCCTATCCCTCTTAGCCACCTCCATGATTTCTCTCCTCATTTCAAGGTCCCCCTCAAGTTTTTGATCTGGTGGACGATAGAATACTCCAACTATCACATCACTCCTTGGACCTGGTAGTTTAACCCAAAGTGATTCTATGGTGGAGTCAGACCCTCTGTCCATCTCCATTCTGCTGGACTTTACCCCTTCTTTGACATAGATGGCCACTCCTCCTCCAACCCGCCCCTCTCTATCCCTTCTATAGAGTTTATAGCCTGGGATTGCTGTATCCCACTGGTTCTCCTCATTCCACCAGGTTTCTGTTATGGCTATTATATCTATGTTATCCCTAGGTGCCAAATGTTCAAGTTCTCCCATCTTTGCTCGGAGGCTTCGAGCATTGGCGTAGAAGCACCTGTACAGTGGGTCCCGCAACAACAGCTGCTGCTTTGTTCTTTCCCCCCCACAGGTATTATTTTCAGTAGGCAAACTATCACATTCCGTTATTCTCCCAGTGCTAATACCTGCTATGTCTTCTCTATGTGATTCTCTACCCTCTCCAACCTCGTTCCCCGAGGATGAGGTGTTCCAAACCGGATGCCACTCAGCTCCTGTCAGCTTTCCCCCAGTTATCAGTTTAAAAGCTGCTCTGCTGCCTTTTTGAGGTTGAGTGCAAGCAATCTGGTCCCATCATGATTCAAGTGCAACCCATCCCTCCTGAACAGGTTTGGCTTGTCCCAAAATGTTCTCCAGTTCCTGACAAATCTAAAGCCCTCCTCTCAACACCATCGCCTCATCCACGCATTGAGGCTTCTGAGTTCTGCCTGCCTTGCAGGTCCTGCATGAGGAACAGGTAGCACTTCTGAAAATGCTACCTTGGAAGCCCGGGACTTCAATCTTCTACCTAACAACCTGAATTTGGCTTCCAAGACTGACCGCTTGGCCTTCCCAACATCATTGGTACCAACATGTACCATGACCACTGGCTCCTTCCCGGTTCTCTCTAACAAGCTATCTAGATTTCTCGTGATGTCTGCAACCTTTGCACCTGGCAGGCAAGTGACCATATGGTTATCATGCTTGTCACAAATCCATCCCTCTGTATTTCTAATGATAGAATCCCCTAGTACAAGAAGCTTCTCTCCTGCAGCCTGCTCATTTACATGTACCTGATCTTGTATCTCATCAATAGTGATGAGGGAGAGATCCTCCAGTGAAACCAAATCTTCCTCTGTGTGTGCCTCATGAGGTGTGCTGAGGGAAAGAGCCTCAAACTGATTGTGCAATATGAGACTCCCTGAGCGATCCCTTGGCCTTCTACTCCTTTGAGTCACATTCCTCCACCCATCTACCTCCTGAGTTGGGGAAGTGACTTCATCCTCAGAAGTGTGCCCTGTCTCTTCTTGGACCTGGATAGTCCGTTCCGCTCTGTCCAAGAACCGCTCAAGCTCCTTAATATGTTGCTGGTCTGATATGCGAGCCTCTAGCTGCTGGACCTTCTCTTCCAATAGCGCAACCAGCTTGCACTTGCAGCAGATGTAGTTCTGCACACGCTCTGTCAAGATGACAAACACGGCACAAGTACTGCAGGTAACTACAGCTGCTCCCTCCAACTCCATTTTAACGAGTGCAATAAAATGTATTCAAGGTCTCAAAAATGTAAACTTACACTATTTTTTTTAATCTAGTAAGACTCTTTACTTCTTTTGTTGTTTATTCAAAATCTAACAGTGTAGGAGCCGCTAAAGCACCTCTACACCAAGTGCAAGTACGTCAGGAAGTTTCCAGTGCTAACTTGCTAATGTGTGTAGGATCTCCTCAGGAGTATCTTGGCTTGGGAACTCAAATATAGTCAGTTGTTGTTGTTGTTGTTGTTGTTATTGTTGTTGTTGTTTCATTTTTTTAATTTGCACGCACCGTTAGGCGCGTGCTGCTGGGAGCAGCTATTTAAAGATAAAACTCCGCCGCTTACCTCCTGCAAACATAGGAAGCAATCTCTATGCCCTCTGGCCGTGTGCTTCCTCTATAGCCGTGTTCTTCTCCTCACCACCTCCTTCCTCTTTGCTGCTCTGGGTGGGGAAGACACGTACTCCCTTATTGCCAGTTGTCTGGATTCAGTGGTGGCACAACATTTGCAAAGCCAGCAGCTATGGAAGGGGCTGTACATAGTTGGCCCCTGCCATTTTGGAGTTCATATACTGTGGTCCCGGGATATTGTGGTACCGCATTATATGAAATGCAAGCCCTCCTCGGGCAAGCTGCATGGGCATGTTTGAGGCCTCTTGGCTGATGAAAGCACTTCTGGGGCCTCCGACAGGCCCAGGAAGCCCATCAGAGGCCTGTTCGGGGCAGTGCTAGACCTCAGGTTAAGTGTAGGAGGCCCCAGATAGCCCCTCCCCATCCCAAGCCAACACAGCATATGCATATTGCAGATTTTCCATTATCGTGGATTGGGCCGAGCCCCTAACTCCAGCAATAGGTGGGGGATTACTGTACTTCCGTAAAACCTCCTTGTAAAAGCAATTCATAAATAAGTGCCAGAGGACAGGCAGTGCAATGGGCTGATCTGACATTCAAGTTTGGTGCCTGACACTCTCTTCCATGAGTGCAATAATCTGTGACCCGTTCAAATTAAATCGATCCCAGGGTTGTAACTAGACAGTGGAAAAGATCAGAATTGTAGTTTTATCTATTCCCCATCCCATCAAATGTTAATCCAGATCATAGTTCAACAAATCAAGCCTCTGAGGTGTATCGTAAAACTTTTTTTTGTCTGGCATAGTTATGTCCCTTCATTGTGCAAAGTAAAGACAGGGAAGCAGAACAACCAGCCATGCCTGTGTAGTGCTTCCTCCTTCCATATCCAGCATAATTAGGCCAATTGGGTTTTCCACTCTTCTGGTGTTACACTATTAGAAAATCATAGAGTTGGGAAGCTGCTAATAGCCCCCCTCCCCATGGGGGGAGCTTCCTCAAGCTGTTCCCTTAATTTCAGATGATTTTCTCCTGGGGGGGCCCTTTTGGTATTGCATAACTCAGCCCCCTGAACCCCCAAACTCTCCAAGTTTGGGGTGCTTACAGGGAAGAGTCCAAAGAAGCTACCCTGGAATTTTGGAGCCACTAGGACCCAGGAGAACCATTAATGAATCATTTCATTTCGTTCTGAACATTCTTTAAAAATTGTTAGGAATGAAATGAAGTGAAACTACTAAAATGAAATTAAACAAAACACTATGTTTTTATTTCATGCCCATTTCTAGCTAGGACCCTTTTTTGCAGAGAAATGCTTATGGCCCTTCAGTCACTCTGAGGATTACTCTCTGTGATGTAGTGGTGAACAAATGTGTGATATTTTCATAGCAGTTGTGCCACTTCCGATGGCATCTACCTTCTTCCTGGGCCCACTCTCAGTGTAATACGTTCCCACTAGAGATGGGCATATTTACTTTTTTGGACTTCAACTCTTGTAATTTTGAGCACTGAAGTCTAGAAGCACAAGTATGCCCATTTCTAGTCTTTTTAGAGGCAAGACCCAGGGAATAAAAAGTTCTGGCAGGTTTCATCCAGAAACTGACAGTGTAGGACATCACTTGGCTAACTGCCATGATAACATTTTAAAAATCTCTTGGCTGGAACAGTTTTGCGGGTTTTAAGGACACATATCTAGAAACAGTGGTTTAAATCACAAAGGGCTTACTGTTCAGCCTGTATTCCCCTTAGGATTCCAAGCAAGGAGATTAAAAGAGAGTTCCTGGGTAACTTCAGGCAGTGGTGCTCCAGGCTTGCAAGAACAGGTTCGTCCCCTGCAACCATAAAATTTACGAAACAATGTAGGAAAGAGGATGAAGTGGATCTTTGGATGAGATAGTCAGGGTACAGGAAGTCAGGTCAACCGCATGCTTGATTCCAGACATGAAAAAACACCTGGGTGTGTGTGAATAGATCTCTGAATAACAATATGTTCCTCATTTCCAAGGCCCGGGAAAGTTCAATTGTGAGTGATAAGTAAAGTTCATTAATTATTAAAGTTCACTAATCCTTAATTATTCAGCCATTCATAACTGGAAAAATAGGTTACAGGCGATACCTTCATAGGCCACTATTAAAAATAAAAAAGGAACATTGCAAGGTTTCGAGTGCATGCAATCACCCTTCTTCAAAGCAGGTCCCAGAAGTCCAGTCATGGTGAAAGATGTTCTTCACCAGGAGGTTACTTTTAAAGTTCTTAGTTAGATGATGTTCTTAAAATCCATGGCTAGGTGATGTTTTAGCCAGGACAGGAGTCTTGTTGGAGGCAAGAAGGGTAGTTGTAAAAGGCTGTTTCTTATGTCACACCCCCGTTCTTCAAACAAAGGAACATGGGTCATATACCACCACCCCTCCCTTACCCAGCCCCATTTGGCACTATTAGACATACAAATCTCTTTTGGCCTGGGCGGGGGGGGGGTTGCCTTCATCTATTCATGTTAGCAAATGTTAACAAATTTCACTTAATTTCTATTTCTACCAAACATGTTTTCTGAATTAATATCTGTAACTTCCATGGGGCTTATTTTAAATTATAGGAAACATTAGTGCATGCTGCCATTATCCCAAATTACATAATGAAAACATTGTCCCACTGTCACTGAAAAATGGCACATTAGTTTTATTTGTCAGCCACAATTACTGTTCGTTCTCAATAAATGGTCTTCATCATATAACAACAGATCACTCCAGAAGCAGTTAGATGGGCCTTAAGGGGTTAAACATCAAAAACAGAGTACAGTGGAAGCTTGTAAAAAGCATGGGATAGCAATAGCACATGACACAATAATAAACAGGGAGAAATTGCATCTTAAAATAAAAGGCACTTATCTTGTTTTCCATAACAAGTATTTGATTTGGGGGAGTGACTAATTCATTCACAGATCACAATGTAAAAAAATAAGTGACACATCCACAGTTGTGTCTTCTGTAAATGTCAAACAGTAGGGAAGCTTGTTTTTCTAGTGGTGTTTTTGCTATTTCAGTGGGGGGTGGAAGCTGCATTTAGAACATTGCATGACATCTGCAAATGGTTAGGCAGAGGATTCTTCAGATTAAATTTGTTTCAGTATCTCAAAGGCTTGAAATGAATTCACATTTTGCACCCAATAATTATAATCAAGGCTATAGTAACATGAATCTTCGACTTCATATGCTCTGGGCAGCTTTTGAACTGGAGAAAGCTTTTAAAAATGAATGCATGACAATATTATCCTGACACCATGAGACTGCTTAGTAGTAGACATCAGCAGGGCCGGCGCTAGTGTTTTTCGCACCCTAGGAGAGGTGCGGGGGGTGGGGCGGCGGCGGGGTGGGTGGGGCGGCGGCAGCAGGGCGGTCGGGCAGCGGCGGGGGGTCGGGCAGCGGCGGGGGGGGGGGGGGGGGGGTTGGTTGGCGGTGGCGGGGGGGGCAGCCGGCTAGGCAGCGCCCCCTGTCCATTTTGGCGCCCTAGGCAACTGCCTAGTTCGCCTTAATGGACATGCCAGCCCTGGACATCAGTCACTGTGAGGCAGAGTGAGGCAAAGCACATGATCTTTGCAAGGGGGGGTTGTTCCCCTGAACTCACCACCTTTCCTTTGTGTTGTTGGACAGTGGAGTGGTAGACACAGCCTGCCCTGAGCTTCATAATCTAGCTGTTGTCTGTCTCCACTGTGATGGAAGGTGATATCGATGAAGGGAGAGTCAGTTTCTAGTCCAAAGAACTCCTTCTGTACATGGGTTGGAGAGGGACCACAGTCCCTTTGCTTCGTGTCATGAAATGACTTGGATTACCCAAGCCCACAAGTAAAGACAAGGCTGAAAGGCACTTTTCAAGGCTAGGTTATGTATCTGGAAGGGAGAGACACCTGTTGATTGTGGTAGTCTAACTAGAAAGTTTCTCCCCATGGAGGTATGACTGGTGTTCACAATACAGTTGTTCGGTTGCCAATTGAAAGCCATTGCTTCCACAGGAAATTCTGTCTTAATGTATCTGCTGGTTTTCTTTTCTTTTACTATGATGGCACATGGAGGGGTTGTTTTAATTATATTTGTGCAGCGCTGCAACAGTAATAAAGAAATAAAGGAAATGAAATACTTTCCCTTCATCCTGTGGCTCCCAACAGCATCATGATGAGAAGGGTTTCATAAAAGCACTGGGACTTTCACGAGGGATCCGAATTTTTTAGTTCTGAAGAATTGCCCTGGTTAATGACATCATCTACCTTACACAACATAGCTGCATAAACAGGATTTCAGCCATAGTTTGCTTGACTAGCTAACGGATGTCTGCAAGAGAAGCTTGCTGGAGACTACTAACCGTGCTCACTTGATGTCCAAACTCTCGTTATGGATTCTAGGATAATAGCTTATCTGTTCAGTATCTAAAATCTGATTTCTGACTAGAGATGGGCATGAACCAGTTCAGCTCACTTAATAAGGGCAGCACCACCACTGCTGCTGCTGCTCTCCCCCTCGCCTCCTTTGCCAATCTTGCCACTCGCATGGCCCAGTTTCTGGCAGCGTCTCAACTGATTTCTCCACCCCACTGGCTGCAACCCAGGCTTCTCTGCCCCACTCTTTTGTCTAAGTGGGCCATCAGCCAAGAGGGCATTTGAGAGAATCCTGAGCTGTTGTCGAGACTGGAAAATCAGTTGAGAAGCTGCCAGAAGCTATTTTAGTGGCTATTTTAGGCTGAGGGGGTGGTGGCAGGGAGCAGCAGCATCTTCCCAAACCAAAATGAACCAGTTCATGGCCATGGCTAGTTCTAACATTATACACTAGAGATGGGCATTTCATTTCAGAAGAGGTCCGGTTCTGAAAACAAATGAAATCAGCCACTGACTTAGCTTCCTTTGATTTGTGTGGGGCAAAACTCCAATCAGGAAGCACCCCCCAACACAGCATCTTTCCTTCTCCCTCTCGCTGGCCAATCAGGAGCTATGCAAGGACATGCATCATCCCGCCACCCTGTCTGATTGGCCGGTGCCAGAGAGAAAGAAAGATGATGCATCAGAACCTGCTTTCTGACTGGAGTTTTGCCATGCAGGACCAAAGGAAGCTAAGTTAGTGGCTGATTTCATTCTGGAGGCTGGTTCCTGGTTCCAAACCGCAGCTGTGCTGCCGTGTTTCATTTTCAGAACCAGACCCCTACTGAAATGAAACACCCATCTCTATTACACAGTATTAGATTCTTAATCATCATTTGCTATTTTAAAATAAAGATAGTGTGTTATTATATGTAGTAAACAGAACATTAGCATAACTCTTGTTTGTTTTATCTGTACAGCCAAGAAAGCATCCAAATTCCGGGATTGGTTGGACTGTAGTAGCATGGAAATAAAACCCAATGCAGTTGCCATGGAAATTTTGGCTTACTTAGCCTACGAGACTGTGGCACAGGTAAATATGTATACTGTATGGATCATGTTGTTCCAAGAAATAATTTATCTTATACCATCTCAAAATAAACTCATCTGTTGCTTTACATAAGACCAAAGCTTAACTATACTGTGTACTTCAGCTTTTCTTAGATATGTATTACAGTGTGAAGTAATATACTATGGTCAAATGGAGAATAATATGCAAATATTTTAGATTCATCCATTTTTATATGTGCCATAACTGGGAACTTAGAAACAGAGTCTAAGATCTGTTCTAGTGTGTTATGTGTTATAACTCTTATATATTCCAAGACTAAAATAAAAGTTAAAAATTAAACAGGGATTGGGGACCTAAGGCCTTCAAAGACACCTGATTGTTGACTACTTGGGGTTCAAGTCTAATGGTATCTGAAGGGCCATGGATTCTCTACCTCTGCTTTCACAGATGATACCTCTTACAGAGAACATTTGTTGATTGAATAGCTAAGCAAATGACAAACTCTTTCTGTTTAAACCTGTGTCCTTGTTAAACATTCTTTCCTTAGTTGGTGGACCTAGCCCTTTTGGTCAAGCAGGACATGACTAGCAAAGCTGGGGATCCTTTTAGCCATGCAATATCGGCAACTTTCATTCAGTATCCCAGTTCAGCTGAGGTAAATCCATACGTAGCCTTTTCAATACTGTGTATTACTTTTGTAGTAACAATGGGGGGAAGTATTACATGTACTGTATATCTTTGTTAGTGTGCTTTATGTATTCATGGCTGAAATCCTGTTGCATAAATTTTGATGGCACAACAAGGTGAGATTTTCGTTAATAAGAGTAACATGCCATCTTAATCCCTTATTTGGAATGCTTAGCTTCTGAATATAGATGATCACAAAAACTACCTGTTGGGCATCTCCCCCCCCTCCTGTGCTATCAGATCAATTTTGACTTACGGCAACTGTTTTCAGGATAGAGATTACTCAGAATTGTTTACCATTTCCTGTTTATGGGGGCATCCTGGGACTGCATCCTTCCCGAGATGGAACAGGCTGACTTTTCTGGGATGCACAGTAGTGAAATGAACTCCAGCTTCTGGCTATGCAATCAAGATACCTAACTCACCGAGCTGTGCAGCTAGGTTCAATGTATATTCTTATAAATAATATGCTTACAACGTTGTATTGTCGTTTGTTGTTTTTAGATGCACATTTTAGGGCAGACTGCAGGTATAAAGAACAGCCCAGAATCTCCTGAAAATACACCACCGGCAACACCTAACCCTCCATCATCAGGCCCACAGCATCTTGGGAAAATTCCACCCGGAACCATAGGAAATGGCAGCATTGCACAAGATTCCTCCAAAATGAAACAACGAAAGAGGAAAAAAGTAGGTTTAAGATGCCAATGTAGACAGCAGATCTTTCAACAAAATCGGATTTCATGGAGTACTAAGATACACTCCCTTTTTTAAGGTTTGGGGATTATGTGATATATAAATTTAAGAAAGAGAAGAACAGCGGAAAACTGATTTTTTGTTACTAGTGTTGTAGTACTAATAAGCACTCCTTGTTTCCTTACAGACCCATTTGAAATATTATAGCCTTGCTAATATATGATTATTGGACAATGCAAGGTCGGCCATAAAATAAGATTTAATTACAATCCAGAAATCTTTGCAAACGTAGCTTCAAGAGTAAGCTAGAAATGAAAGTTGTTTTGTGTATGTTCAGTATTAGAGGGAAGAGTACTCTGCATAAAGAATGCCATCATAACAAATACCCTTCTTGAATTGATTGCAAAGTAGACCTCTGGGGCATGTCACATCAGCTGGACATCCTCCAGAAATTACCATCAAGACTGAAATAGTTTATAAGGAAGTATGTCATATTCCAAATGATCAGTTCTACATTTTCAGTCTGTTTTTTTAAGCTAACATAAAAGCTTAAGCCAGGTCTGAGGACAAGTAGGCAACTGGGACAACGCCTTCTGCAAAGACACGGTGTACATCTAGAATATATATATTCTCACTGAGAAGCCTGCACAAATAATTCTGCACTAACCACATTTGTTAGGAAAGCCTTTCCCCAATGGGATATTTGCAACCAGGCACTAAGTTATAAAAAAACTATTAGATTTGAAGTATGCTAATTTAGGAATGGCTGTACATTACCTTTATCTCCAGGCAGCAGTCACCATTCCCCCACATAAAGAGACAGTCATCACACTGATGGGACAAGTGGAGCTTAGGTGCCACAAGCAGTCCCCCAGGCCACCCCCAAGTTTCCCAGTGTCCACTTGTTAAAACCACCAACCAAAAAAAAAGATGCTTACTTTTGCTTCTAGAGGTCTCCAAACTCTCCCTCAAAATCCAATCTAGAAAATAGAAACGTGTTCCCTCCCCCCAATTCCCCAATGCTACTTCCAGACCTGATGCAGTGTGTGATAGATGTAGGGGTAAACATTTGTCCCCCAGGCCCACCAAAGTTTATCATCTCTGCCCTAAACCCACCCAGCTACATGCATTTGTTGGGCATAATTGGCCACTGAAAGTAAGGATCAAGAAAATATGTGGCCAGATACATTTGTCTGTGTCCTCCGGACTTTTTTCCCATGGCCCATGGCTGCATCCATTAAAACTTGACACAGACACACACTCCCCAAAAATATCTGGACACAGCACTGAGAACCTCAGCTAGGACTTTCCCCAATAGCATGTTCAAGATCATGTTGGAAACAATAATATCCTCCATGTTTTGCAAAGAAATTACAACAGGCTTCTGAAAAACCCTGGCCTCCATTTGCCAGAGTAGTTTTAATAATCCCCAGATAACTCTAAAGGAGTTCACAGGGAAGCTAATTAAAGAAGCAATGGGAGAAAGAAAATAAGCATTTTACACTGGCCTTGCTGCTGTGTGATAGGAAAAGCTATGTGCTCTAATGTTTTTTCACAGTTTCATAGCAAAAAAGAAAAAAAAAAGACAGTCGTGTCATCTGCATTCCAGACATAGTATTGGGTTCCTTCATTCCTTACTGTCCCTAAAATACAGAGAAACCAAGCAGGTGCCAAAAACAGGAACACTTGAATCGAACAGGCACTTGTGAAAGTACTAAGTCCATTACATTTCTATCCCTTCAAACCTCACAGTTTCAAAGTGAGACATTCCATCAGAAGATCCCTAAAGCAATTGAAAATTTATCCCATTAGTCCCTGGAGATAAACTGTCCAGATTGTTCCCTTAGGCTATACGGAGAAAATGGTGTCAGGAGTCCAAACTGCATCAGACCATCTGCCCAAGATGTTGCAGTTGTGTATACACACACACACACACACACACACACACACACACACACACACACACACACACACACACACACGTTAGCTGGGACAGTTAGGCAACTCATCAGAAGAATAGATGGTACATGAACATTTGATGGCATCTGGCCTGGATGCCTTCAAAAGCATAGAGAAGAAAACCTCTCCCTTTCTCAAGCACCTTGCTTATACCAATGAAACATCCTTTCATTGCCAAGGAAATGCTGAACATCTATCAAGTTCTTTGTTTTGAACTGGGTCTGATAAAAGCTTTGCCTTATTCTTAGAGGCAGTGAAGAGGCAGACCTTACAATCCATGCCTATGCTGCACCCATCCAGTCCTCCTCTTTTGCTGACCGATGCCTCTAACGGGAATATAGAGCCCAACTGGCTTCTGCTGTATAGGAGCCTTATGCATTATGAATAGCATTCTTCACTGACCATCTGAACTGTCTTGACACCTTGATTATGCATAGTTTATGTCAGTATAAACTGAATCTGCAGCAGTAGTTGGAAGAGCAGTTAAGGAAAATTATATTGCCATTCATTTTTAAAGCACTGAGACTAAGCAGTACACATATGAAAAAGTAGTAAAATGGAAGCTGAACTTAAACAGAAGCAGAATAAATACTGCATATGCCCACCTTTCCCAACCCAAAATTACAGTTCGGCAACCATGAAATTGTAATTTCTATCCTCTTCTTACCTTCATGTATAAGACGATATTCAATGTTTAGTCATATGTTTATGTTTAATATATAGTCTTATACACAGAAAAATACTGTAGTTCACATCAGTGTATTTTTTTTTCAAATACAAGCCAAAAAGAAATAGACACCACAGCCTCAACACTCTTGCCCTCAACTATATCCGAGAGTAACGAGGTTTAGAGAGGAAGTATTTCTTTTACTCTAAAGATTTATCTGGCTCTCATGATACTCTTTGGTAGACATGACACAGATTTATTTTATTTTACTAATTAGTAAAGATGCTTTGAAAACGAGAAGGTACAGGCTGTTCATTTTACCTTAGGTAAAGATAATAATCAGAAGACTGGTTGGCATGGTGTTAAATTCACCAGCAAAGATTTCTGACATCCAGTTGCTTCTCAGTAGTAGCAACAAAATGTGGTCCCGGTTCCCTTCCCTTTCTCCGCTGATCCCCCTAGATGTGCTTCTAAAATGGAGGACATTGGGAATAACTGGTGCGTTTTGCTTGGAATGTCTGGGAGCCCTGTTCAGTTATGAGACTCAAAACAAATTGCTGGGCTCATAAATTCTTCAATCCCAAGTGTCTCCACCAAGCATAGGTCATTGGGTGCTGGACTCTAGGAAGGGAGAAATGAAGTAGCTTCCAGAGTTCTGGGGGTCTTCCTCTCCTTTTTGTAGTACAGGGGTGGGGAACCTTCATCCCTCCAGATGTTTTGGACCACAAGTCCCACAGTCCTTTGTCATTGGCAATAAAGGTTCGGGATTCTGGGAGTTACCGCCCTAAACAGGACGGTTTCCTCACCCCTCTTGTAGCATAAGGATGTAAAAAAATACTTACTTATTTCTTCCCTCTTGTTGATTTAGACTGTATTGACTCAACAAGACTCCTTGCAAAGATATTTTCAAGCCTCTGACAAATTCCTCGCCTCCTAGGAAAAGTCAGCAAGAGAGAATGCTATTTTCCTTGGCAGCATTTCTGCAATTTGTTCAATCTCTCTGTCTGCAAAACTAGTGCCGTTTCACTTTGATAAGCATATTATACAACATAGAGAATATAGAAAATGACTGGCTGATTGAAGCAAACAATTCTTCGGATGTTCCTCTTCTGTAAATGTTCCTGCAACAAAACGCCAATCTTGATCATTTTTTTGCAACTTGAAATGTGATACTTCTTTGTATTGAGTAGGCATGGGCACGACTTGGCGAAATTCTCATTTCCGTTTCCGTTCCTCGTTTCTGTTACGCAACGGAAACGGTAACGACAATTACTCCGCCAGAACTCGAACTCGAACCAAAAAAAGAAAAATTGGGTCTCATTTGTCGTTGTCGTTCCTGGCATCGCAGCGATCGCGCAATGCCAAGCGGCACAGAAAAAAAGTTTTAAAAATAAAAAAAACCCAATTCCCGGCCAAAAAAGCAGGCGAAAATATGCCTGCCTGAGTGAGGGCACCTACCAGAGGGGTGGTTTCTGGGGGGGGTCCCCGGCCTCCCCCCCTCTCCTGTCCTGGGCTGCTCTGGTGGGGGGCATCCTCGTCGTCTCGCCAACTCGCTCGCCATGCCATGCGGTGCGGGCAGGGGATCCAAAATGGGGCGACCGCAATGTTTATTTTAAAATCGTGGTCCAAAAACACACCAAAGCACCACAGAAACATGCGAAAATAGCTATTTTAAAACTGCCTGAATTTTTACAGTAGCAGCAGTGGGTTTTTCTTGCAACAAAACGTCTCCATTTATTTTATTTTATTTTATTTTATTTTTATTTTTTTACACCTGCGCAATGATGGTCTGGCCATGGGAGTGGACCATGCAAATTTTTGGAGCCATTCCACCAATTGCATGGCCACTTGGCCAGGTTTTGACCAAGACTTCTGGGATGTGCCAGTCGGGCATAAAAAGCCCACTAACCCTAGCCCGAACCCGAACCCTAACCCTAACCCTAACCCATATGCCAGTACACTGTCCTTCTTAGTGGGTCAGAGAGGCACCCAGAGGTGCACCCCAGTAACTCACCCTAACCTTACCCATAACCCTAAGCCTAGCCCTTGCGCTAACCCTAACCCTAAGCCAGATCTGTGTACTCGCATTGCACTACAGCGCAAGTACACTTCCCTTCTTAGTGAGCCAGAGGGCGCCCATAGGGGTCCTCTCTCACTTTGTTCCTCCCCATCTCCAGCCCAAGTGCACGGTATGCCAGTGAGTCACAGTAGAGGCACCCGAAAGAGAGGTGCCTCTGCCTGCCACTGCAACTTGGTAAGCATATCCAATTGGCTATGCGTACCCTTTTGTAGCGGGCCAGAGGAGGCTCCCACCCCAGAGAGGTGGCTCCAGGAGCCCGCTTTCCCTTCATAGCGGGCCAGAGCAGGCACCCACCCCAGAGAGGTGCCTCCAGGAGCCCACTTTCCCTTCATAGCGGGCCAGAGGAGGCACCGACCCCAGAGGGGTGCCTCCAGGAGCCCGCTTTCCCTTCATAGCGGGCCAGAGGAGGCACCCACCCCAGAGGGGTGCCTCCAGGAGCCCGCTTTCCCTTCATAGCAGGCCAAAGGAGGCACCCACCCCAGAGAGGTGCCTCCAGGAGCCCGCTACCCCCCACAAACCAGTACTAACGACAGATGAAAAAACGACAAACAAAACAACAAATTTTTGAGAAATTTCGCGACAAACGGAAACGGGCTGGCTCCAACACACGACAACTCGAAACGCCATTTTTCCTGGTCGTGCCCATCTCTAGTATTGAGCATCATTTGCTCAGTTGTGCTTAATTTGCATAGAGGAATTGTTTTCCTTCTCTTTGTTTTTCAAAAGCATCACAGAATACCTCATCTTCATGGAGGGAAAGGAAACAGTGTGTTGTATGTAAGGATGAGAAAACTGAGGTCGTCTCTCCCTGTTGTAGTGATGGAAAAAACATTTGCTAAATTCCTCCTATCTTGACAGAATAAGAAGAATCTTGAAGTTGCTAGATCCCTCATGTCCAGCTAAGAGCAAGACAAAAAGCTCTTTTTCCCCTTATGGTCTCTGTAATTTAAATAAAAGGTCCCCAATGTCCTTTAACTTTGATAAGCAAAGAGCGACAGAAAAAAACTGGCTGATTGTTAAGGAAGTTGCAAACTAGCATTGCAGATTGTTAAATAAAGCAGCAGGCAGCCAGTTGTTTTGTTAAGGGCCATCAAGTGGGATCTCGGTTATTCTGACCTTTGAATTGGTAACCTCCCAAATGTCCCCTGTCATTAACAGCATTGCTCAACACAACAACTTTATGTAATCAATCCGTCCCATTTCATCTTCCTCTTTCCCTGCTGCTGCCAACATTTCCTAGCACTGCGGTCTTTTCCAGTGAGTCGTCTCATAATATTTATAAAGTATGAGCCTCAGTGTCATAATTCAGTAGCCTAACTTTGTGCAATTTTGGATGCAAGCATTTTTAAACTAATGTGTGAATTCTGTTGAGATTGTCAGGAAATTCCTCCTCCGCCTCTAGGGAGAAAGAGAAGGTAGCAATTCCTCATCCTTGCACGCAAGAGCGAGATGAATAAAGATGTGCATCCCAGTACATAGTATTTTACAACATGTTTCTTAAAAACTGGTGCCAAGCCTTGCTGGGGCCTTCCTATCTTCTGGGAGCTGGTCAAATGCCTGTATCATGGGCACATGGCCCTTCTCTTTCCTGGGCCTAGTCTTACATGCAGGTTTTATTTCCTGGGACATAGAACACAACATATAACTATTATGTTGTATAACAATGCATGAGAGGGTTGAAATGAGATATTTTAGGTTGCAGCAGTAATATAAAAACACTATCGTTATTGGAAAAAGTAGTGGTGAGTAACTAGCAGCTTGTAACTAGAGATGGGCATGGAACAAACTTTTAGTTCATTTCGTTATTCCTTATTTGTTTCCTTACCGAAAAAAATGGTTCAGTTCGGTTTGGTTTGTTAATGGCGGCGCCAGAGATGTCTCCTACCTGTTGCTGGTCTTCCTGGTCCAGTCTTGCTGGCTGCGGGGAGGAGCAACCGGGGGGGGGGGAGCCGACCGACCTGCGCTACAGCTATAGCGCAGGCCACGGGGTCAGAAGTAAAAAAATTAAAATTAAAATAAAATAAAGGAGCACCAACCTGGCCCCAGGGGTGGCCGGGTCGACAACCTACATTAAAGGAAAAAATATTTAAAATAAAAGAACTGCCGACCCAGCCCCAGGGGCCGCGCGGTCCCGGCCTGCAAGCACTGGAGCTGGGCCATGGGCCACGGAACTGTCTTGCTGCCGGCCAAAAAAAAAAAATAAAAAAAAAATTAAATAAAAAAATAAAAAAATAAAAAGGAGCGCCAATACGACCCCTGGGGTGGCCGGGGTGGCGCCCTAAAATAAAGGAAAAATATAAAAAAAATAAAACCAGCGCTGACCTGGCCCCAAGGGCCGCGTGGTCAGCACTTGAAAAAAATAAAATTTAAATTTAAATTTTAAAAAGGAGTGCTGACAGGCTCCAGGGGTGGCCGGGTCGGTGATCTAAAATCAAGAAAGTAATAATAAAAAAGAAGCGCTCACCTGGCCCCACGGGCCGTGCAGAGGGCGCTTGAAAACAAGCAAGCAAAAAAAAGAGCCACTGCCCCTATGCCAGTGCCTCCAAAAGCCTCTCCCGCAGGGGCCAGGATACACTACCACCACCACCACTGAGCCACCACCGCTGCAGGTAAGAGCCCGAACCGGTTCGGATTGGTTCAGGTTCGTACAATTTTTTTAAAAAAAATTCATATGAAGCTGAACCTGAACCGAACCAAGAATGGCCCCGAACCAGATGAACCCAAACCATGGGTTTTCTGGTTTGTGCTCACCTCTATTGATCATTTTCTCATTTTACAAATACAGTTTGAAGTGCTCTAGGAACTGTTATGTACTGATATGTTTCCTCGGCTACCTAAAAGTACTGCATAACGTGTGTTTCCTGAGAATTTCACTCAGAAAATATATGAGCAAATGTGAGGTAGAGGAGACCTACACGCACAAACAAAAGCTCAAGGAAAGTTTATAGATTTTTGTTCAGGTTGAGGCACCAAGGAAAAGGACTCAGTCCTGACAAAGGGAAGAGTAGCTTTGCATTATTTGAGACAGAAAGGCCTTTTATCACATACTATATAGAGATCAAACTGCTGAATTCATCAGCTTGTCTTCCAAATGAGCTGTCACTGACAGTGGAATAAACAGAGCGAAAAGGGTTGGGTGGAACCAATTATAACTCTTTGTACATCTTGCAGTGGTGATTCTGCAGTTTCTTATAACGCTTCAAGAATTGCTGCTAATTTTTACTTTTTGGCTGCAGTAAAAATTAGGTAGCTTCCAGGTGGCCCCTTGATAGTTAAGAATTTCTCATCTGCACTAAAATCCTAAGTGGAAATTTACAGGAAAATGTGATCTTTTATGAAGGGGCCCTTTGATAGGTTGGCAGTCTTTGGTTTATGTTTTAATGAGTACATGACAACAGATACACCCTCAGAACAAAAAAAAAAGAAAAGAAGAAATCAGTCCATTTTGTAAAAGGCTGTTTCCTTAATTAACGCACTGTGTGTGCTAATGTGTTTTTGATTTAGTCACAATGTATGTGTTCTTTTGCTTCAGAGTACTGCAGCTTGTGGTACAGAGGCCCAGAGCGATGCCATCCAGCCTGCCCACATCAGAGAGGCCATTCGACGCTATGGCAACAAGATTGGGCCCCTTTCGCCATTCTCAGTATGTAATAACAGTTTTAAGAAGCTCTATTTATAATCTTAAGTAACTTTGATTTTCAAGTGGGTAAATGAAGAAGCTTTGGAGTTGTTGAGAGCAATTTGTGGGAACTATAATTTATCTTTATAAAATGGCATAATTTTTCAGAGAAATAAAACTATGTTTTCTACCTTCTTTCCCTCACCCTTGTTTCAGAAAGGTGATTTTCCCCTTTTAAATATCATTTCCTTTTAATTTTAAATTAGTCATTTTGTTTATTTGCAATATGCATGATTTCTATGACTTTTAAGTGTATAGTTACTTTAAATTATAGGTATTGCAATATTATGAAGAGTGAATCCTTTAAAATTAGCTGGCTGTTAAATCTTACTTCTATCAAATGTTTAATTCTGAAGTGAAAAGTTTAAAAGTACAGAAATACTGGTTTTCATGGAGCCTTTGCTTTTTATTAAAGTGTAATATAGTATGTAACGGTGTGGTGGCTCAGCAGACTAGAGCACTGAAACTGTCTGCTGCAAAGTCAGTAGCTCAGCGGTTCGAATTCTGTGTGCCATGGAACAGAGTAAGCTCCTGCTGTTAACCCCAGCTCCTGCCAACCTGGAAGTTCAAAAGCATGTAAATGCAAGTAGATAAATAGGTACCGCTGTAAAAAATGGGAAGGTAAAAAGTGTTTCATGCAGCCATGCTGGCCACATGGCCACGGACTTGCACAACACTGGCTCTTTGGCTAAAAAAAAAAGATGAGCACCGTCCCTAGATTCAAACATAAAGAGCACACATGTGTGGAGGGGTCCTTTACCTTTTTACCTTTAATATAGTAAGTAGTGCAGGATCAAACCACTGTGGACTTTGTGGTTTATCACTGACTCTTCTTTTGCAGAAACATGAAAGATTTAAAATTAATCAAATCACACACACACACACACACACACACACACACACACACACACACACACACATACAGTAATCCCCCATTTATTGCTGGGGTTAGGGATCCAACCCAACCCACAATAAAGGGAAATGCTGATGCTAGGTCACGTTGGGGCTTGTGGGGGGGGGACGACTGTTTGGGGCCTCTTGCACTTAATCTAGGCCTGGCACTACCCCAAGCAGACCTCTGACGGGCTTGTTGGGGTCTCCAGAAACTGGGACCTCTGTCAGACCCGGGAAGCCTGTCAGAGGCCCACTCGAGGCAGCTCCAGGTCTGGGGTAAGTGCAGGAGGCCCCAAAACAGGCCTGTGCAGCTTGCTCCAAGAGCCCTTGCTCTCATATACTGTGGTCCCACAGTATATCAGGACCGCAGTATATGAACCACAATATAGTGGGGAACCGCTGTATAATTCTTCAGTAAAAAGTTGACTTCTTAAGACTTAAATGGTCAGAAAACCTCTGTGCCATGTGTCCATATTCTTTGTCTGTATGTCAGAGTGGCCTCGTTGCTAGATGGTGCAGTATATAAATCCAATAAATAATAAAAATAAATAATGTGAAATGCTGAATATTGCTTTAATAGCCTGTTGAAATGCTGTTCCTTGATTCTTCTTTTGCTGCTATTACTATTTAACATATTAGATGAAAATAGGTCTCACATTCATGGGCTGGATCAGGGCGCTGCATCTTGAGGTTCCATAAACCTACTCAGGTTCACAGAATTTGCTTTTCATGAAATTAATAAATATTAGATTTGCTAATCCCCCCCTTGTCATCTGCCCGCCCAATTGGGTGCTCCAGACAATTACAGGGGCTATAGAAACGTGACAGCAGTGATTTTCAGACATGCAAGACTTCATCCACCACCCAACTCCCCCAAAGTCTTCTCCAGGCAAAAGGAATCCTATGGAAAATAAGGAATCTTTGTGAGAGATGACAGGAAACTTTTAATTACCAAAATACTATATGCACTAACTTTATGTTACTGGATTTTGAACCTTATTCTAAAAAGAAGTAAAGTGTTACAAGTGTTGCTGGTAATGCAGCTTTTCAAGTGCTGGATGAGAAAAACTTAAGTAATGTATTAGTGTTAAATATAGTAAGTAATATATTAGTACAATTTCATAGTAAATAGGACATGATTTCCAGGTAATTAAATGACTGGATCTTAATTCAATACACGATTTAAATATAATTCTAAATAGATTGCATTAAGTATTTCTAGTCATAAAGTGCATTTTCACTTGTATTTTGTGCAATGACATTAAATACAACATTACACTAAATCTGTAGGATCATAAATAACTTGACCAGACATTCCTAAAGGATGTGCTGGAGATGATGTGGGAAGTGTATGTAGAAATAGGAGAATAATTTACCTTTCTGGTCTATATCCTGAGAGAAATTAAATGCTTTTCATGTACAGTATTTTGAATAGGATCACAAGCCGTTGAAGTACTAAAGGCAATTTGAAGGCTACCTGGGACTTTTGAACATTCTCCAGCCATTTTGATTTGTCACTGGGTCTGTCTTACATTACAAAATGCTATATCCTTTATTCCAAAATTTGATGAGGAAGAAAATATTAATTAATTGATTCCAAGCTGCGTTTGTATTGTGCTTTTATTTGGAACCTGCCAGAAAGTGCCTACTTGTCTAAGGATATAATAATAATAATAATAATAATAATAATAATAATAATAATAATAATAATAATAATAATAATAATAATAATAATAATAATAATAATAATAATAAAGAAGAAGAAGAAGAAGAAGAAGAAGAACCATTTGAAATGTGGATAATTGTTTTCTTCAAATAATGAAAAAGGTGGTCATAAAACAAGTAATTAGTGGCCTGTTTTGAAGTACAGTATTAAATTACTGTTTCCCAATCCATCTTCATTTTAAGTGCATGACTACCTGATTTGCAGTGCCAATATTTTGTCTAGTTCTCTCTCATATTTGTTGCTAGTTTAAAATTAATCCACTTGTGCTGACAATATAGTCATTCAAAAAAAAAAACCAAAACACCAAAAAAACACACACCCAACAATGTTGTTTTATGCTGAAGCATAAAATTTTGACAGGCCATGAGTTTCTGAGAGATTACTAAGCACCTCAGGTGAAGCTGTTCTGGCAGCAGGCCAAAAAAGGTCTCTAACTAAATGAAAAATAATCTTCTAAATGAAAAATAAGTTGGCATTCTCTGCTGGGAATAACTTGATGCTAAGGGATAGAAATGGTTTTAAAAGAAATATATAGACTTCTAAATGTGAAAACTATTTGCCTTCTTGGCCCTTTGCCTGAGTTTAAGTTTCATATCAATTTAATACAGGATGTAACACAGAATAGGAACGCTAAGGGTCATTGCACATGATATGACCATCTCATGGCAACTGTATCAAGTTGTATGCTGTGTCCTCTGTCTCCAAGTGAAGCTGTTTGTGTACACTCATTGGGCTGTTTTCTCCCAGAGATACGGGATTTAAAAAAAAATGAAATAGGTGTGCTAGTGCATGCAAATACCTTTCCATATGGAGAGCACCACTGTAGACAGTCATTTTAAAGCAGAATTCACATTCCTGCAATCAAATCCATATAAAATGGATAGCTAGTCCCTTGGTGCCAATTCAAGGAACAGAATTCACTTTCCAGCTATTTTCATAGATGCCAGAACAAACACAATGTTGGTGTTGATTCATAAGTATGAAATATTTTGTTCCTAACAATTCCATTACTGTTTTAGAACAAAATTACAGAGAGCAATCCAGCAAGGAAAGTGGCTCACATATAGAAAGTATGCATTGCAAATGTAGCCTGTTTTGTTTTGTTTTGTTTTGTTTTGTCATAGCAATGGTAAACCAAAGGCGGAAACTGCTCTTTAAACTTTGTGGATTTAAACAACCAGTTTACATTGTCATGGTATTTATTTTATGAAGGACCGGTGCTCATGAAGCACTGTAAGCCACAGTTGATCATTTTTACATCGGGAATTGTCTTCTGCAGCATCAGATCCCTGATCTTATTACTCCAGTATTGTTGACACTGACGGGGGGGTTAAAGTAGCTCTCTGTTTTAAACAGAGTTATTCTTTTCTGCCTTACCTAGAGATACCAACGAGTGAACCTGAAACCTCCGTGCTGAGCCACTGAGCTGTGGCCTTTCCTTCCATAATATATGTTTATAGACCAAAAGCATATAGATAAGAATTTAAATAGAGTATTTCAGCCATAAATATTATAACTCCAAAGTTCCCTGGTGCATCTTTTTTTAATACTTCAGGCTTTGCCATTTAAATTTAGAGTACACATTGGTATGGTAAAGCACTGTAATATACAGTAATTTGACATGGCCACTATTTTATCCCAAATGTTGAATTAAATGTTTCCAATAGAACCTGCAAACTGAAAGTGCTGTCTACCCTGTTGATATTTCCCAGCTTTCTCTCAACCCATTCCTTTTACCCTAATTGTGGTAAATGAACCCCTGTTCCTCACATTGTTAGACATTTGGTGAATCTGTGGTCCTCCCATCAGCATTTTCTCTTCTGTTGGTTAATTTCGATGCCCTTCTTCCCTGAAAATCCACCCGCACAAGCTCCAAGCTACAGCCGCTGTTTGCAGTTGTTACAGCTGAATATTCTATAGGCTGTGTGCCACCTCCTTATTTTATTGCTTCTCTTCCCCCCCCCCCAATAAGTCCCTGATTTTTTGCAGCCACATCAAAATAGATACAAAATGTATGCAAGAGAACAGGAAAAGCGCCTCTGCCTTCTGTTTCCTGTTGCTTTGGGGGAATCTTAGTAGAGACATGGCACTTGTGCTGAACATTCCCTTAGAATAAATACTTTGTTATTTTTAGGTCATATAATCTATTAGTTGGCTATGTTGCAATAGGTGAGCTTGGCTGGTAGTGATAGATGCAATGTGAATGAATCATGAAAGTTCCAGTCTTGGGTTAGGGCTGAAATTATGCTGAATATTGTATAGATTTTTTAAAAAAATATTTTTAAATGCTCCATTATTTTCTCTTAAGGCTTTAATACCTTGAATTGTGGATATCACTGTTTTGTGCCTACCGAAGTGAAGCAAATCTAGAAAGCTCCAAGGTAGAGTTAGAATTTTATTAGACATTTGGAGGCTAGCTGAGGCTGAAGAGTGGTGAAGAAATGGCAGGTGCCTAACAGAAAAGCATGAGGTGGTGCAATTGAGAAAAGAGCATTTCCAAGGGGGAAAACGTGAACTAAGTGCCAGAAAAACACAATAACTAATACAGTGGAACCTTGACTTACGTCATTAATCCGTTCCATTGGTCTAGACTTAAGTCAAACATGACTTAAGTCAAACGAACTTTTCCCATAGAAAGTAATGGGAAAGTGGATTAATCCGTTCCAGATGATGAAAAAGACCCCCGAAAACAGCAATTTAACACAAATTTGACTGGGATAGGAGATTCCTTCCGGGAATGTAAATGAAATGTCTCTTCAAAGAGTGGGGGAGGCAGTGGAATTATAGTCCACAAGTTATACGCCTCCACTTTTTAATGTTCATAGCAACAATGTCTAACATTTAAGTTTTACTGATTTTTAACCTGACATTCCAAGTTCTGAACAACTCTATGCTTACCATTAGAGTCCCACAACTTTACAGCTCCCCAACTAAAATGCTTCCATTTGTGGACCAGACTTCTGCAGCCAGATTTTTTACAAGACTGAGCTGACTGTCTAACCAGCGAGGCCAGCCCCGAGCTCCCGGCCCTTCTTCTCCTCCAGCAGCAGTGGCGGCTTCGGTGAGGCCGAGGACCAGCTCCAGGTGCTCAGAGCTGGCCTCGCCGAAGCCGCCGCTGCCGGAGGCGGGGAAGAAGGCAGGAGCAGTTTGGAGGCGGCAGCCGCGATGCTGGGTCATGGCTGCCTCCGAGCTGTAAGTCAAAGCCTGCGACTCAAGTCAAACAAGCCCCTTCTTGCTGAAAATCAAATACTGTATGCTGCAAGTCAAGCAGCATGTAAGTCAAGGTTCCACTGTATAAAGTAATATTAGCATGTGGACGTGTTGAATGCTAGTACAGCCAAGTAGGTCAAGAGGAAAAAAGTAAGTACAACAGGCATGTGATAACAGGCAATCACAGATACTATTTTGTTTAGCAGATTTATGACTTTAGAAGTCAGCTTTCTTAATTTGAAACTGAGCATTAAAGTTGAGGGTTTCATATCTAGTGAAAGAAATTTAAGCACTGCAGTGTAAAATGGGTAATATTTGTCCAGCAGCCTGTGCCATCAAATGTTTTTTTGGATCAAATGCTGGAAAATGTGAGCCTTTGTATATAATTTGCATAATTCATTAATTGCTTGCCAAACATACAAGAGATTTATAGTATATAAATAGGTGGAGAAAATACCACATAATTTTCTTTGAGAGCAACATTCTTGCCCGTATACTGTAGAACATCGGTAAGAACTACGTTTGAAGTCAGTGGGGCCACATCAGTTCTAAGTGATTTCTAAAATACCCCTTAGTACCCGTTTTGCTATGAAAACATGAGTATCATAAAATGTACCAAATTAGTGCTGTCTCTCAGGATGTTGTATTCTTGGTCCTTACACTTTGTATTTGGAAAAAATGACCAGTTCTGTAAAAGCAGTAGGAAGTCAGGACTCAGTATGGAGCCCTTGTTTTCCTCTCTCCTTTACCCAAGGTTCCTCCCTTCAAATTTATGAAAGAAAACATTTCTTTCTGTGAAAGGTTTTTGTACACCAGCATCTGGAAGTGTTTATTTCAGTGGCGTGTAATCTATCTGTGGATTTAGTTAGCACCAGACCCCCTTTTGTGTATTTCCGACTTAAAATTTTATAAATGATCTTGTTGAATTTGTGCCAGTGTGCACATGGTTTGGCTGATTGCTGCATATATCCTTTACCTGCCAGTCACCTTTGATTTATATTCCTTCCCTTCTGCTTTTGCCTTCCAAAACTGGTGCCATTGAACTGTCCCCTAAATCATCTTATGGGATAAATTACTCCAACAGGAGATGGTACATTTTCGCTGCCTGTGGATAAAGACACATTCCTACTGTTGGTCTTCACCAGTTTAGTTCTGAACTGCTTAGGAAGGGGTATTATTTAATGATCAGAACCAACCTATCCCTTGCTTTCGTTCAAATGCAACGCTGAATCCATGGAGAAAGTTATGCACAAATGGACTTGCAGAAAAAATAACTCCAGATACTTGTTTAATTTATAGGCATTTTTATTAATCTTCGGTAGCAGTATTCCTTTCTGAAAGGGCCTTATTGTATCTAAAATATGTGGGTATTAGATGCTGAAATTGTTAATATTAAAAGGCAGGATTGGCAAAGTGCAATTGAGATGTGGGGAACTGTTTCATAAACAGATTGAAAAGTCTGTGTTGCTTGCCTGATTGTTTAAAAATATAAAACATTTGAATGTTAATGTTAACTATTTGTTAATTTTAATGAATTGTTCTAAAACATTTAGGTAAGATTTTTGTTTGCAAAGTAATTAACCTTCCCTAAATTCATGATTTTAGGGGGATATGTGAATATGGATTGTAGAATGCAGGGCATGTCTCTTTTAGAGATGTACAATTTCCAGAAATTTTGAAGCTCAGAACACCCTCAACTATTTTCCCCAGAAAAAAACAGGAATTTTTGGAAAAATTGAAAAAAAATGCTACATTAGCACTCCCCCCTTTTTACAGCTTGAAAGTCATTCTGTTACTTAGGAACATAAAATATGGCTATGGACAATTTGACTTGGCAAATCTGTTTCTCTGTATTTTCTTCCAGTGCTTTGAGGCCTAGAACAAAATCAAACATACCCACCCACATGCAAAAACAAAAGTGAAACCTTTTCTTTTTCTTGTGACAATAGCAGTGCCTCCTAAAGGAAAAAAAATGCATCTTGTTCTTACATTGGAGAGTTATTTGTAACCGAGGACTTGCTTGTCCTCGGTGCACAGAAATAAGAATAATCTTATACTATGCATATTTTTTAGAAATGGTTTGGAAAATATTTTATTCATCGTGTTAAAATAAAACATTCCATGATCATTTTTCATTTTCTTTTTTCAATTTTTCAAATTTTGGGGGGGGGGGGGGGGGCAAAGGCTTTAGGAATTTTTTTTTTACTTTTTCCATTTATTTTTCTGCGCCTTCACATCTCTAGTCCCTTTCTTTAAAAGAGAGCTTATATGGAAGTCCCCTCTCCATTGTCAGTGAATGTGATTTCATTAAAGATCTGAAATGTTTGAAAAGTTGGTGAGTTGAAGGCACATTGTTGCTTTGCTCATGGGACTAACCTTGCTTGCTTTATTTATTTAGAGGTTTTAAAAAATGTTCTTGTCTTAAGTCAGTATCTTTTCCCTAACACTGATGTGTTACTATATTTAAAAACCAGGAAATTTTCACCCCAGAAAACTTGACAGCATAATCCCTATCTTAGCCCCTAGACACCACATCAATAGACCTGGGCTGCAGGGGGAGATGGAAGAGCTGAATGTCCTGTCCTCTTTTGATCACAGTCTATAACTTTTTCATTTAAACTCAAGTTACCCACCTCCACTTTTGGAGAATTTAATAGTTATTTCAAGCAAATATATTTACAACTAAACAGTAATGTAAACTCACAAAAATGTAGACTAGTGTTTTTCTTAGATGAAGAATGTGGCCGTACAGATATTTACTCAGGAGAAGTTAATTCACTTCATTTCAGGTTACTCAGCAGTACCAAAGAAATACAACAAATACCAACAGAAAAAGATAAACAAAAAAAACTTTAGTGTGCTCTTTACTGAAGAAAGGTATTGCAGAATCAAACGCAGTGGTACTTTGAGTTATGAAATTAATTCGTTCCTTGGGACACTTCATATTGTGAAAATTTTAATAACACGGAACTGAACGGGGCACAATGCACCCTGGGAATTTAAGTCTTCTGTGAAATTTTTGTATCTCGAGTTTTCCATAGTGAATTTTTGTAACTCAATTTTTTGCAGAAGTTTTTTTTTTTTTTACAGAAGTCCATTTTTTACAGACAGACGTCCGAACGGACTTCCTTTGTAACTCGATATTTTTGTTACTCGAGGTGATCGTATCTCGTGGAACCACTGTATATTTCACCAAAAGCTAGTCCTAATCCAAAAGCCAGTGGGTAGGAAATTTTTTCAGCGTAATCACCCTTGTACATCATCCATTTAGGTGCAAGTAATAAGCAAAAACACAAACATTTTTGCATGGTGGCAGGTTTGAAAGGTAAAGTTATATCACTAGTAATTAGAAACTTGACAAGAATGTTGAAAATGCACAGTCTGCACCATTCATTTCTGTGAGAAAGCTAACATAGAAACATTTTATCTCCTATGAGAAATTTATGGATTGGGACAAGAGTGATCTTCATCCCAAAATTTCAAGGGAGTCACAAGCCAACACTGTCATGAACCATGTCCCTAGGATGGTTAGAGTATCTTCTTAAAAATGCAGAGAACTGAACAACAGCAAAAAGCTAATATCTAGAAGGAAGAAACTAGGATTTACAAATACAAGTACCTCTTAAGGCGAATTTAATTTGTTCTACAAGTCAATTTGTTTTACAAAAAAATTTCTTGTAAAACATGGCTTCCCATAGGAATGCATTGGAAACTGATTAATTCCATGAAAGCCTAGGAAAAAAGAAACACCTTTTTATAAGGTGCACTTTAAAGACATGAGCACTGCGCAAGGACATTGTTAACCAAGAATTAACATTCCAAACATCACATATTAAATATTCAAACATGCTACAGTACAGTACCGTACAGTACACTTTAGTGACATTTCAAACATACAGCTGCAAACTTTAAAACATCACACAGCAACTTTTAAAACATGGCAAACTTTAACTGTTTTTCATTTCTACAGTACAGTACAGAGCATAACATTTTTAAAATTTCACAAACAGTTTAAAAAAAAACATTTTAAGGGGGGGGCAACGGGGCAGCACCACCAGAAAGATTGTCCCTTGGCCTTTTCACCAGGAAGCTATCCATTTTCTGTTGCATCTCTCGCCTTTTCAGCGTCCCTTAGAATTGGGACATGATGCAGGTGTCAAACCATGTCCTGGGCTAAAGATGGGTCAGCAGCAACTCTACTAAAGTCTTTACTTTTGCCCACATTTGGCAAACCTCCTTGAGTTCTCTGGCAGAGACAGGTTCCTTTGGTGTTTCTTCCACCTCGGGGGAGACCTGCTCCACCAATGTTGCCGCCTTCTGCAGCTCCACCAGTTCCTCTTTGGAAGTTCAACATCCTCAGCTGCAGGAAGATCTGAACTTGCAGACTTTCCATGTCTCACCACGCTGCAGATACCGGATCTCACCTTGAATGTCTCAAACCAGCCCTTGCTCACCTTGAAATCCTCTGGATCGGCTGACATTCCTGGCTGTTGGACAATGAGGTCCATGTGCAAGACCTTGGCTCAACGTGTCCCCAGCACACTCCTTCTCACAAAGCCACAGCAGGAGCATCTTCTCAACTTTGTCCAGAACAGGTGGCCAATTCTTGGAGAGCCTGGAGACTCCCTTCACTGCATCTCACCCGGTGATCTTCTCCTTGTTAAGGATGGTGCCAATGGTGGGTGGATTCCTGCCGTACTCCTTTGTGATGTCAGTCACCCACATCCCTTCCTCATACTTCCAGATGATCTCCTTCTTCACCTCCAGAAGGAACTTCTTCATCTTCCCAGACTCTGGTGCCTTCTTCAGTGCCAGGAAATTTTAAAAAAAAATATGGTTTGCACATTCACACCCAGACTCTCAGTGCTCCAGTCCAGGAGCCCCCAGGTTTATCCACACAAGCTAATGTAAGCCACAAAAAACAAACAAAAAACAAAACAAAAAGCACAGTCCACATTAGCTGGCATGGAAAACCAACCTCCATGCAGATAAAAAAAATTAAAACATGTAAACAATTCCCAAAACCGATACAGCAAGAACACACATGGATAACCAACCCCTCACCCCACCTGCAAATTAAAAAAAGAGCAGCCAACCAAAGAACTAAGCTCATTCTCCTACCTTACCATGGCTTGATGAAGGCACAAAAACAAGACGAAGAACTCCACAACCAAACCACTGCTAGAACACACAGAGAACACACATGAGCTTGCATGGAATATCACCTCCCCAATACTGTACATGGGACATAGTGAAAACAGAGAACACACAGAACACACATGACCTGGCATGGGAAATCACACACACACACCCACACACACTTGCCTAAAAATAGAGTAGGCCATTAAACGACAAGGCTCATCTTCCTACCTTTCCTGTAAACCCAAAAATGTCCAGAAAATTTTAAAAATATCTGCAAGAGTACACAGAGCACACACAAGCATATGAGCAGGCATGGATTCCCCCACCCCAAAATCCATAGGGCACAGAGAAAACATCCAGAAAATCCAAAACCGCTGCAAGAATACAGTACACAGAACAAACATGAACAGGTGTGGAACGCGCACGTGCACACACACACACACACACACACACGTGTGTGTGTGTCTGTGTCTGTGTCTGTGTGTGTGTAAAAAAAGAGCAGGCATTTAAACAAAAAGGATCATCTTCCTACCTTTCCTGTAGACTGAAAAGTGTCCAAAACTCCACAAACCTCTGCAAGAATACACAGAATACACGTGAGCAGGCATGAAAAACTAGCCCTGCAATTCATAGGATAGATACAGTAAAAAAGCATGCAGAGAAAACACACACACACACACACACACACGTCATGTAAACCCCATGGGGAAAGGCATGCAAATGACTCAGCTGCCTACCTTTCCTCCACAATGCTGTGAAAAAGTCCCGCAGTTTCTTCAAAATTGCTGATAAATTCACTGGAAATTGCTGGAAAAATCACTGCCAACTTCCACACCTCCACACTTGATGCCTTGTGCAAGCCACAAGCCACTGGGTTGCAATGCATCCTGGGAAAATTTTTATTTTTATTTTTATTTAATTTTGTAAAGGTTTTTCATTTTGCAAGGCTCATTATGCAAAGCAACCCTATTCCCAGAATTTTTTTTCATCTTACACGTTTTTCATCCTATGGAACATTTGTCTTAAGACGTATTACTGTATTAGGAACAATTCACAGTGATAGTTATAGTGGCTACTTTGGTTTCCATTATTAACTTGTATACATGAGTTAGATCTACAGTCTGTTGTTATGAACATCACTGTGTAGAGCGTTCATCCAACATTGCAGAGGTACTGGTGCTATTATTTGTGTTTTGAACAAAGCAAATTAAACAAACTTCTTTAATTTTAGGCATGGAAGCATGCATTTTTTAATGTCCTTAGCCTGTTTTCAGGTGTAACTACAATTAAGTTGAAGTTGAATTAGTCAGTAACTACCAAACTTTGCATAATGGAAAACTAAAATAAAAAAGACTCCTGGCAACTTCTTAATATCAATTTTAATATGCTATATTGTTTTTAAATGTCATAAAATGTGTTTTATTACCAATTTTCATGAAAAAAGAATGCACTAACAGAGCTTGTTACCATGTTTTTCTAGGTTTATTTACAAGGATGTTTTATCAAAATGGCTCTATTAAAAGTAATAAAGATATAATATTCTCCTAAATTAGGTCATAAATGTGTAATTTGGAAAACTAATATATTTTATTATTATTCAGGTATGGAATTATGTGTATAAAATATGCAGCTGTAGAGGAGTCTGGATCCAATGTAATGGAAGTATATGATTTACCATATTTGTTTCTGTCTCCACATCTGTTGTATACATACTCTCTAGATGCACAAACAAATAAATTATGAACAAATTTGAGGTTATATAGACCAATAAAACAAGAACAGGTATTAATAAGAAGACCCTGGATTCCAAAACATACATAACAAAGCAGGAGTGATGGGAAATTGAACACTAGAAATGTTTGGTCGCATAATCTTATCTTTTCTACCAGAACTAAGATGTAATCCAAACAGCAGAGAGAACCATGGAGAGCTTCTACAAGTTTCAGGATAAGAACAATCATCAGATTTGTAAGGAAACTGGGAGTGTTACTTCGCTCCTAACTGATATGCTATTCAATTGTAACAAAACAAAAAATCTTTTTGGTTTACCAGTTTGTATTATGTGTTTCTATGTTCCACTAAGCTCCAGAACCAGGGCCACAACCTTAAATGTTATTTAAGGTATGTTATTTATGCAATGTGCATAATGCATGCTGTCATTTATTGCTGTTTGTTTCAGCTTCACTGCCACCTATCCACGAGAACAGATGGAATTCTTGGGTGAAATCCTGTTTGTACAGTAAACCAAATTGTAATTTTCAGGCCATTCCTCTCTGGTGAACAAAACTTTGCTAATACAATTTTGGGGGACAGAAACACATGTTGCCTTGATGTATGCACAGGGGCCCTTGAGGGGTGGTGTGTGTGTGTGTGTGTGTGTGTGTGTGTGTGTGTTACTAGGGAGGAATAAACTGAATTGTATGATTTGGCGTTCATGCCAGTGTTTCCCACTCTGTAGGCGGACCAGGGACACATTCTGATTGGCCAGAATGTTGTGCTAAGCAAATAGCATCTATGGAATTCTCAGAAGTTATTTTTTAAAAGCAGCAATTTTTTAAAAGTTAAATACTAGTAATTAAGCAGTCTGCATTAAACTCATAATTGTTCTAATTGCTGTGGAAGAAGAAGAAAAGGGTTAGAATAAAAGGTTTCCTCCCCAGGTATGCACATTTTCTTGTGTCAACGTTTTCCTTATCTTTTCTAGGAGCTAGAGAAAAAAGTCACCTGACTCTCCCAGGGGGTAAAACAGTGCGGGGTTGGGTGGGTTCCTTTAAATCACAGTTTAAAAACCCTTTGGCCAATTATCACCAAAGATGGCACAGAGCAGGAGCAGACTTTCTGCTACAGCCATGCCAAATTTGGTGCCGATTGGAGGTTGTGTTTCATAGTTATAGGTTTTTGTTTACTTCCCCCACCTTTTGATTTTGCTGCTAGATTCCTATTTAATCTGTGCATAATTTACTAGGACCTCTGAATGCATTGCAAGAATAACAGTGACAAAAATCTCATGCAGTCTTGAGGCACCTTTCGGACTAACAGATTTGTTGCAACGTGAGTTTCATGGAGTACAGTCCATCTCTTCAGACACCTGGGGCACCAGCTGCCCTCTTGGAGATCTTGTGTGAGGACGTATCTAGTACCTTTTCCCATAAGAGTAAACCCTGTTTACAGGTGAAAGATTTTGTGGTTAGTGGTACCAAATAATGTGACTGCCACACTCCCGATAACAGCTAAAACATTAAAGGTTTATTGAACAGCAATCAGAGTTAAAACAGAACACAGATTTACACACAGAGAGATTTGGCCTAGCTTTGTGCTGGCTCCACTCCTTCCTTCATGATCATGCCCGAAGAGTAACGCTGGGTGGGGTTCTGTCGGCTCCTTGGTCCCTCATGTGTGGGGGTTCCTCAGGGGTCGGCATTATCCCCCATGCTATTTAATATCTACATGAGGCCGCTGGCTGAGGTCATTCAGAGTTTTGGAGTCTGCTGTCATCAGTACACTGATGACACACAGTTCTATCTCTCCTTTTCCACCTCTGCAACAGAGGCTGTGTGGACCCTTGATCACTGCCTGAATGCAGTATTGGAATAGACCAGGAAAAACAGGCTCATACTCAACCCCGAAAAGACCAAGGTACTGTTCCTGGGGTGGGGGTGGGGGACCGAATGGATATTGTGATCCCAGTTTGGATGGGATCTCCCTCCAACTGGTTAATAGAGTAAAGAGTTTGGGCATGATCCTGGACCCGGCATTGCCCCTGGAATCCCAAGTGGCAGCTGCGTCCAGACAGCCTTTTTCCATATTAGGCTTCTCGCCCAGATTCACCCATATCTTGACAGTGACCTCCTAAGGACACTTGTGCAAGCGCTGGTTGTCTTGAGGATAAATTACTGTAACATGCTCTAGGGGCTTCCCTTGACCCTTGTTTGGTGACTGCAGTGGGTTCAGAATACTGGCCAGATTGGTGGTTGGTGCGGAAATATATGACTGCATCACCCCCATTCTGGCCCATCTGCACTGGCTGCCCGTTGCCTCCTAAATAAGGTTCAAGGCATTGGTTTGATATACAAAGCCCTCCATGTCTTGGGTCCAGAATATCTGGCAGAGTGGATCATCCCAAGATCCACCTTGGCTCAACCTGCCAGAACATCTCAGGCCCTAATGCTCAGAATTGCCATTCCTAGGGAAGCTTGGAAGACCTCCACTAGGAACCGTGCATTTTCAGTTGCTGGTCCTACCTGGTGGAACCAGCTTCCTAGTGAAATTAGGACCGTGGACCCCTCTCGGCATTTAGAAAATCCTAAAAACATGTCTGTTCAAGGCTGCCTTTGGCAAACTAGGAGGTGGAATGTTTATTAGTTTGTTTGCTTATTCTTACGTCTTATTTTGCCACCATCTTATGCCTTCTATGATATTTTTTGCTTCTTGATTTATTTTTACAGTCTTATGGTTGCTTGTATTAGTTGGATTCACTCTGTTTGTTTGTTTTGCTGTAAACTGCACAGAGTTCCTCATGGAAAATTGGATGGCCTATAAATATAAATATAAATAAATAAATAAAACAGGTGCTTGAAAAATTGTGGATGAAAAGGTCATTAGCACATCTGTGGGCCACTTGCCCAAAGGTGGAGATATTTTGGCATTAGATGATAAAATGGCTAGAAAAAAATAACACAACAAAAATAATTTCCATTATTATCCCTGTTTATCAATGGGAAAGAGAATTTAAGCAATAAAGAGTTGGTGGAGATCCTTACACTTAAGAATATAACAGAAGTGTGAAGAGAGCATTGGAGATAGCCCATTCAGATTTAGTAACAGATTTGGAACTTGAGTAGCACTATTTAGTCTTCAAATATAAGTTCAGCGATATCTCAATGTCAACACTGATGTTATTGTTTGCTTCATTGATTATGTAAAAGCATTTGACTCAGTTAAACATGATAAACTTATTAATATTCTTAAAGAACTGGGTCTGGACAATTGTGATATCAGTTTGATTGGGAATTTATTCTGGAATGAACATGCTGGTGTCCAGATAGGTGATCAGATATCAGAAGGGATGTTAATTACTAAACTTATTTATTTATTTATTTATTTATTTATTTATTTATTTATTTATTTATTTATTTATTTTGCATTTAGCATACGTCTTTATGGTGTTATAACTTGGACGCTTAAATACGCATTATTTAAAAGGCTGGAAGAAATTGTCTTTCTATGTAGAAGGTAGAGGTATGCTATTGGTAGGAGATGGCATGATTGAAAGATGATCATGTAAATGAGCCCATAAAATTGTTGGTTCTGCCACAGTAGATGAGGAGGCGCAGTTGGCAACCAGGTCTACAGCAAAATCTTTTTACCTATCATCCTTGTTGAGTTGTAGCTTGCTGTGTTTGTTTTAGATCAGGAGACTTCCTTCAAGCAGGCAGTCCTGCCATTCAGAGCCCATCAGAGGGAAGCATGGTCTTCCAGAATGGATGTCATTGGCAGCTTAAGGGTGATACTTATGAATGGTGTCAGATGAGGCTGTAGGTAATAAGTAGTATTCTGCCATTTGCTCTTAGGGATCTGTGTTATTGGCCCTTGTTGCTACATACCAACCATGCCTTTGAATTTGTTGTTGTTTCCACATCACTGGATGGGCATGTAAAGATTATGATCAGGAGGATCTCTGGGAATTGTAGTTTGAAGGAGGCAGGGCGGTCTTGGGATATGGAACATCTCCCCTTTTGAAATGTGGGCATCCCTCCCTCCCCCAGATGTTCTTTGCCAGCCAATGGAATACAGTGCTATTCTGGCTAGGTATTGCCTGTGACCTGACCTGTCTAAGAATTGTCTATAGTCCCTCATGCTGTATTTTATTTTGTGACTTTATATTATATTGTGCTTTAAAATGAGAGCCTTTCCATGTGGTGTGTAGACACTAGAAAAATATAAATTTCTATATAAGTGAATACAAGTAATACCAGGATAATGTGTTTTGTTTGTCAGTCATACCATTTATTCAGCACTAATTAAATGCCCATTACTGGCTTAAATTTAACACATTTCTCTGTAGACAAGCTCCATGCTCATAGTTGTGAGTCAGGAGGTAATATCATGTTCATTGCTGTTAAATAACAATTTAATCATTGGTCAGTGTAGCAGTACCAGTAACTAAAGCATTCATCAACATGGCATGATACACATGAAGTGCTTTTTAATTTCACTTACTAGGGCTACCCCTGATGTATACTCTTGCCTCTTTTATTTGCTTTAGTCATTGAGATGTATGAAAAATCCCCCACAACTACCTGATAATAGATTGGGATTTCACTCTGACTCCTCTTTGAGTAGCTTGCCAAATAACCTTGTTTGTTCTGTTCCTCTTGCTGTTGCCTTACTCAGTTTGTTTTTGAGTTTGTGCGGGAAGTCATCATAATGGTAAAATATAGTACAGGCCTTAGAAGCAATTAAACTAAAGCGGAAGGCAAGCTATTGGGCTGCCAGGAAGCATTTGTGTGATGTCAGCCTCTAAAAATGTACAAAGGAGCTTTAAGATGCAGAAGTGGGAAATTAATTGACAATGCATCTGCCTGGTTTTGAAGCACCAAGCCAGGCTTACATGCAGCACAGTGGGGCCACAGTTTTCATCTCATCGCTCTCAAGCCCCCCCAACTCCACTTCTCTTACTATTCTAAAGGATGAGGAACTCTTTGCGGGTGAATGGGGATGTCAGAAAATACTACAACCCTGCCCTCCTTCTCCAGTGAGTTCCGCTGTGAATTGTCCTGTTGTCCCCAGAAGCCAAGTAAGAACTAAACCCCAAAAACACATGGAATGGAATGGCCCTCTTGTGATTGCATGATCCAGATGGTGATTTACATGCTACAATCATCCCTGACATGAACCCCAGTCTCTGACCACATGAATGTAGAGCATCAGGAAGAAGGCTAAGTTAGAACTAGCAATGTGCATGGAATTTGGGTAAATCCTGAGTCAAGGTGAACCTTTAGAGAGTGTCTTGTCTCTCTGAGCTGAAATTAGATTGCCTCTGAAGAGACCTAGAGAACAAGTCCTGGAAGATCATGAAGAAAATCAGCATTTGAATAAACTGTAAAAACAACCCACCCACCCACCACACAAACAAAAAATCAAACTTGCTGAAACCCTGTTCAGCCCAGCAATTAGAGAAGGCCTGTCGAATCACTAGGACATATGGAGGAGATGACCCACCAAATCTCCGGTGAAGTTTTTACCTCCTCTAGTTGCATTGTGCTATACTATGCAACAGGATTTCAGCTGCTATATGAAAAAAATCTGCTATTTCAGTTTCAGATTTTCAGAATACTCCTTGTGACGTGATTTCATGGTTCCTTGTAACAGGAAGGTGATTTTAGGTTTTTGAAGATGTGTGAAGAGACCATAGACTCTGGCTAGCTGGTAAAATAGCAAGTAAATGAAGAGAAGAGGGGTTACTGAAGGGTCTAAATTCTACTTACATATTTGTGCAATCATAATACTGTGCAGAAGTATAGTTCTTATTTTTTTTTTCTTCCTTGCTCCGTTAGCTGTTTTTCTTGCTGTCATAACGTTGTATCTGCTTGCAGGATGAAAAAACCTTGAGCTCCTTCCTTCATATTGCCTTTCCCAGAGAGTAGTGGTTCCCAAACTTGGGTCCTCAGAAGTTATTGGACTACACCTCCCAGAAATCCTGGCCAGCACAGCTAGTGATGAAGGCTTCTGGGCATTTTAGTCCAGGTTGGGAATCGCAGCCAAAGGGGCTTCCACTCCTTACGGCTTCAATCAGTTCCCTCTCACACACCCTTTTCTTATTCACTGAGCAACCTGGATGTATTCTGTAAGCTATCTATTCATGTCCTCAAAGCCCTTCATGGACTTTCCAACACTGATAAACTTTAAGGAATCCCTAGCACACAACTCCCCGTTTCTACTTTTTGTAGCTTGGCAGATTACTTTCTTTAGGGGACCTTTTGGAAGGTCTGCTGTTTTCACAGAAAAAAAAACCATAAAAACCTATCTGAAATTTAATAAACCTCTTGTCCGAGAAAGAATCAACCATGTTTGTAAATTTTATCCCATGTATTATAACTTTAAAACAACGTTGTGACCTGTGATTTTCCAGGGATATGTTGTGGGAGGCATGAAGATCTGGAATTGCCAATCGTACGTCAGATTCTAACCCAAGCGAATGACATCCAAACCACTTCCATGTCAGTCAAGTCTGTTTTCTGGATGAGGACCTGAATTAATATGATTTCCTTTTCCTTGGGTATCAGAGGCAATTATGGGCGACAATTGTAGTTTAAAAGGTGTAGAAGAATTCACTATTTAGCTGTATATACTCTCAAGATGCTTAAATAATATTTGATCAGTTGTATCCAGTACTTGGCTTTTAAGTGGTACTTTTGGTAAGGACAGATTTTTGTACAGTATTGATTAGAATTTTAGCTACACTGCTTATTTAAGGACAAGATTGGAACAACCAAGGTATGAAAAGAACAAAGACTGAAAACATTGACATGTTATTGTGCTATACAGTTAAACATACGAAGGTCTCAGTACTACTGACTTTGAAAGCTTTGACAATTTTAAAATGCAAAGTAACTAAAAAGTTACTCACAATTTTCGGGAAATAATTTACAAATCCATGAGTAACCTTGTGAAAGATAATTCAAACTATGAAGTTAAAGTAATGTTGATAGTAACTGCTGTTTAGACAGTAACTGTTTTCATCCATGAATAGAAAACAAAAACATACTATTCATTTTATCATACTGGAAACTACTGTACCAATACCCAAATTAATGCCAGATCAATCACCAAGAACAATATAGGGGTGCCTGGGCAATTCCACAGGTGTGTGATAAGTCCCATTCCCACATCTAATTGCTGGACAAGGGCAGTTTCTGCTCCATTAGTCTTCAAATGTTTTAGACTCCACTTCTAATCATACCCAGCTGTGGATTACAGAAATTGTTTTCTAGCTCATTTGGGAGCATCTATCTGGAGAAGGCTGAGGTACACAACTCAAGCATATCCTGTATATAAAATCAATAATAATACCTTTATTGTCAATGTACAACATGTGCACAATGAAATTGGCTGAGTCTCCCTTTCCCACCCCCACCCCACCCCCATCCCACTAGCAACCACTCATTTCTGTATATCAGAATATATTTTTATTTGAAGTTCAGCTGGTACAGAAGAATACTCCTTCTGACATGGTCCATGGCTCCTTGTGACATGAATGTGACGCTAGGTTCTAGAAGATGTGTCAAGAGACCATAGGTTCTGGCAGGTCCTGGCTGGCTGGTAAATTTTCACGCACAGCCTCAAGATTTGGCATTTGAAAACTAGCCTAACTAAATATGGAGCAAATTGGCCAAGAAGTCACTAACTGTCCATAGTAATTATGCATGAAGTTGTTGCAGTCCCCGCTAGTGAGTTATACTAACTACAAGTTAAATGTGATCATGTTATTAATACCTACATTCATAAAATTTAAATGTTTTCAATGTATTAAAAGATACAGTATTTGTATAAACTATACGAAGGGAGTTTTGCTTTAATGACAGCACAGGCAAGTATTCTACTGCTAATCTCAGCTGGACAGTGGACTCATTGAGTCAATTGCTGAATTGTAAATCAGCACTTGGGTTAATCTCAGTCGGTCACAGCCACTGCATCTTCTCTAGTTGGGATTAGCAAAGGCATACTGGATTGTACATTTTAAGGAGTAACATGGGGATAAGTAACTCCACCACCACCACCACCCAAAAACCTGAGCTGTAATTACTTAACATTTCAAAATACTAAAGTAGTTATAGTTATAAGTCGCTTTACCAAAATGTAATTAATTACATTTTAAAATATTTTAAGATAGTGATTCATGGTAGTGGTTGCACTTAAATCACAATAAAAATTGTGAAATCAAAATGTTAATTGCTCATCCATGCCCAGTCATAGCAATTTATCAGGCTGTAACATTTTCATGCACAAATTGTTTGATATGCTCTGTGCTATGAACATGATGTACTCTATGTTATGAACTCAAGACTTTTTCTGTACAGCATTACAGACAGTAGTTTTTTGTCATGTGCCATATTTTTGTTTGTTCTGGAATGTGATGTACCATTATATTCACACAAACAGAAACAAGAGCCTAACATGCCTTATGATCAGAGAACAGCCGAGTTGTTAAACTGCCACCTTAATTCATGATTGAGTATTTATCTGGGAATGCCAGTAGTGTATAAAATAATTTTAAATATGTTGGATTGTTTTTCCTTGAAGAAATCTCACAGATATTAGGCTGCTGTTGATGTTTTCTGTTGCTTCTTTATCGTATGATAAGGTAATCTTGCAGCTCTCTCCTTGTTGAGGCCCATTTCTTAAAATAACTTTTGAGACAGAACGTTCATAACAAAAATGTGCATAACAAGAGAAATTATAAACAAGTTTTTCCCTGACTTCAAGGTTACTTTATGGATATATTCTCATGAAAAACCATTTTTAATTTCATCTTATCATTCTGTGTCATTTTTTCCTGCTCCTCTGTTGATTTATTTTGCTGCATTTTATTTTAGTCTATAAACAGAATTCAGCACACATAGTTTAGGATTCATTTACAGGACAATATTTGAACTTTTAGCTAGGCTTTTTAATTTAAATTTTATTTTTTAATTTGAAACTTATTAGAACAGATGGAAATTCTTGCCCTACCTGGAATTTCAGAACTGCTACCTGAAGCAGGATCTGGTTCAGAATCTCGCTGCTTACTGATGACTGTGGAAGCCACATATTAGACACTTATTTGCACACCCATACAAAATCAGTGCTGACACACAAACACCTATGAAGACAGTCATCAAACAAAGCAAACTAATTTGTATATTCCTGGGTTTTAGAAAAGCTCGTGATGTGACACTTAGACGCTTTCATTAGTTAAGTGTTTTCTCTTTTTTCAAATCAGCAGGCTATGTTGGCATATAGATTTCAGAGTGATTAATACGTCTTTGAGAGAAATTGTGATTTCGACTATACTTAAGGGGCAGCAATCACACCATTATTTACAAAACCAAATCCAAATCCTTTGATTCTTGGCAGTCATCCTGCAGTATCTAATGTGCTGTTCTTTTAAAAGTCCTTGCATTTTGCATGATAATTTTATTATCTCTATGCCACTTTTTTTAGGCTGGTTCAGGGATGAAAATAGCTTTGGTCCCAGGTGGATGATCTACATGGGTGGGTGGGGGAAACAGACTGGGATCATGCCAATCCCGGACCTTTCAACGGTTTATATTATTGATTACTGAATTATTTTAAGACACCTGTATGGGACAGGTCTAAGCCTAGGAGGTGGGCACATTGTGTTCCTGGCCTCACAATTTCCTGGAGGAAGTAATATGGTTCTGGCGTACTGTTGTTTTGTGCCATAGGCATTGCCCTTTGGAGTGCCTCAAGGTTCTGTCATGCTCCCCAGCCTTTTTGCCATTTGCACCCAATGGCTTGGTTAATAATTTTATTAACATGCAGATGATGCACATGACTGCACCACCTCTCTTTTCTACACTTAGTCCCAGGAAGGCTGAGGAAACCCTGGTCAGGTGCCTAGAGGCGATTTGGGGGATGGCTAAGTACAAAACAAGCTGAGGCTCAATCCATAATAGAAGTTTAGAGGGTAGAAAAATATGTTGATTTCAGTGGAGGCATGAAATTAGTGTTGGAGGTATCTGTCCCCAAGGTCTCTTTTGCTAATTGCACACTTATTTGCAGAGGATAGTATTGTTATAATCATCTTTGCTATGATTAGCTTCAGATTAGGCTGATGTAGTATGCTCTACATAAAACTCATTTTATAATCTGAAGGTTCCACCTAGAGCAGTATTTTGCCATGCAGATGCTTAGTGTGTGTGTGTGTGTGTGTGTGTGTGTGTGTGTGTGTGTGTGTGTGTGTGTGTGTGTGTGTGTGTGTGTGTGTGTGTGTGTGTGTGTGTGGTGTCATTACAGTTGTGACCGACTCATGCTTATTTTGTGTGTGTGTGTTGTGTCGTTACAGTCGTGACAGGCTCAAATGCTTATTTTGTGTGTGTGTGTTTGTGTGTGTGTGTGTGTGTGTGTGTGTGTGTGTGTGTGTTTGTGTCGTTACAGTAATGAACGACTCTTTTTGACTCCATGTCCATGGAGTTTTCTTGGCAGGAATACTGGAGTGGTTTGCCAGTTCCTACTCCAGGCGCCTATAGCACCTGGTATTCCCTGGTGGTCTCCCATCCAAGTACTAACCAGGGCTGACCCTGCTTAGCATGGTCAGGTGAGATCGGATGTTCCTAGGGCAGGCCTGCCCAAAGTCTGGCCCGGGGGCCAAATCTGGCCCGTCAGGCCATTCTGAGTGGCCCATGGCTGGCTGGCCCGCCCCTCCTTCGCCCCATGTTTTTTTTTTAAAAAAAAATCTTCCGCCAGCAATGACACTGCCGGGAAGCTTGAGGGGCTGGGCAGGCCGGCCGGCTGGTGAGCAGAAGCTTATGGGTCTGGACGGGCCGGCCGGCCAGGCATTGCATGGGCAGCTGCCACTGGCACCGCCGGCAACCATGCAAGGCGGAGCGCGTGCGGGGGAGTGGGATGCGGGAGGGCCACCGCCACCAGCATCACTTGAAACCTTGCGAAGCTAGACACACGCACGGACTGGCGCGCAGGCGGGCCGCTACCACCGGCACCGCTGGGAACCTTGTGAAGCTCGGCGCGCACACGCAGGGGGGTACACAGGTGGTCCGCTGCCACTGGCATAGCCTGGAACGTTGTGAGGTTGGGCGCACAGACGGGGCAGTGATTGGGTGGGCCGCGTCACCGGCCCCGCTGGGAAGCTTGGACGGATGGGCGGTCTGCCGGCACCACAGGGGAAAGTGTGGGGGTGGGCAGGCCAGCAGGCCTCTGCCACCACCAAGGAGCTTTGGGGTGGGCTGGCGGGTGAGCCGTCACCACTGCTGGAGAGCTTGGGGGGGTTTCAAGGTCGCACAAGGGGCGACCTGTGGCCACGGCTCCCTGTGCTTCCTTTGGTCCCCACCTTCCTTCCTTCCTCCCTCCCTTCCTTCCTTCCTCTCTTGGTTTCCACCTTCCTCCCTTCCTCCCTTGGTCCCTGCCTTCCTTCCTGCGGGTGGGGTTGCAAGGCATCAGTGGGTGGGGCTTATGGGTCAGTGGGTGGGGCTTGCAGTGGGGTGGCAGGGTCGGGGAGCAACTGGCCCCTGACACATTCTCAGCCACCAAATCTGGCCCTCCTTACAAAAAGTTTGGGCACCCCTGCCCTAGGGCATGGAAATCAGAACATATAGTATAAATTCTGTACCATCTGCACCTGTTATTAGTGCATTTCTAAGACTAGTTTCAAATGTTTTCCCCCCTCTGGGGTGGAGCTAAGGCAATGGTTCCCAATTTTTTATTTTACTAGCAGCTCCCTTGACTTACTGGCCAGTGGCCATGGCTCACCAGTTGAATAGGACTGCTGCATTCATGGGATCAGTATCTGTGGTTTTACTGATCCACTGTCTAAAATAAAATAAAATAAAATAACATACCCTTCCCAAGGTGTGTTACCAGGACTGGCCACTAGATATACACTATATACAGCATCCTGACTTCTTTGAGGGAAGCAGCTTTTGGAGAAATGGAGAAGCTGTATTTTTTCTGCAGGTAGAGGCTCCCTTGCCAGCAGGACAGCAGGAAACACAGTCCTGGGTTATGTGCCCCTCTCTTTATCAAGCACAGACACCAGGAAAATGGCAAGTAAGTGCTGCATAATACCATGGGTGAGAGAGGGAGAAGGGGGGAATGATTCCGTGGCACCTCTGGGTAGGTTTCCCAGTGCCCATGTCACCATGGCACACAGTTTGGGAAGCACTGAGCTGATGTATTGGATCAGTTGTTCCCAACCTTGGACAATGGTTCCCAATCGGTCTTGGACAGCAACGTTTGGAAACCCTAGGCAGCACGGCTGGGGGTGATGTCTTCTGAAATTGATGCCCAATAACACGTGGGTTACCCAAGGTTGAGAACCTCAGTATTAGACAACTGGCCTGGAGCTAAATTATTAGACACCAGACATGGAAAACTGGGCTTTTCGGTAGCGGTGTCATCCTCAGGGAACATCTTACCCCAAAAGGATACATGACGCACTTCTTGAATGCTTTAAATGAGCCTTAAATATCTGGTTGTTCCAGGCTACATATAGGCCAACCTTCCAAAGGGTTCATGGTTTCATTTAATTTTGCATGCATTGTTCCATCTTTTTGTTCTGTGAACTGTTTTATGGGTGCAGAATTTTTTAATGGGCAAAGTCCTGTTGCCATAGAGCTACATGGCATCACATGACTCTGGGTTCAGGAACAATTAGTTTAAATGAATTGAAAGCTTCTGTCCTCACCTTTCAGCTTCTGGGGTTCCCTGAGGCTCCTTTTTGCCTGATCATAATTGGCTGCTGCAATTGAGGCAATCGAGTAGCACATTTTGACTATCCAAGCCCCCTCCCCCAGCACCCCAAATCACCCAAATATGAGCCCCAAGGAGCCTCAGAAAATGAAATGGGGTGGGGAGAGGAAGCATGACGTTGATTTTAAATGAAATATTTTCCGTGTTGAATTGGGTTTAGGCCATCGTAACTTTACACTGCAGGATTTTGTTGAGTTAATGAGAAGAAAAGCAAACGAAAAAAATTAAAATAGGTTTTGTAGCTGGTATTGATAAAAGATCTTTTAACGTTGGAAAAAACCGGATACATGGGAAAAGTCCATATGCACTCAGACGTATGTCATGTATTTGTAATTGCTGGCATTTAGCTTTTTTTTCCCCCCCAGGGAAATTGATTTCAACTTTGCACAACTAAAAGCCACAGGCTAGAGCTGACGGGAAAAGATATCGGCATATAACATCAGGACACTTGAGTCCATGTTGTGGCGATCTTTGCAACTTCTTATAATGGGGAATTTTCCCACTGCCTGGCTCCAAAAGACCCCATTTGATATGTATTTAAACATGTTGCACAAGAGTGCAGCACTGTAGGATAAGGGGCTTATCTTGAGACTGTCTACTTCATTGAAGGCTTCTGAAAATACTATAAATATTAAAAGTGGCAGCGCCTGGCTGGCTAGAGAGACTGTTGTTTAACCTCTAGTTAAGAGCCCACCATTGTTATGAACCCAGAACCACAGAAATCAAGGACATTTGTAGGAGCTTGATAATGTTGTCTCTTTTGTGGTTGTCGGCGACGTACACCCAACTCTCCCTGCAGAAAATGTTTGTGCGATATCTGTTAAAGAAGACAAGGGCAAAGCATGAATGGCACTCAATAAGCAGCCTGTGTTTGTCTTTTCTTCTGTGCAATTTATATTTTAGCTTTTGTGAGCCACCAAGCAGGCACGATTATGGCTGAGGATTCTGGAAGCTGTAGTCCAACGTGTAGTTTTCCCCCAGTGGTGGCCCCTCTGAGGCCTTGCTGATAAAACTCTTATGATCTGCAGCTGTGGTCACAAAGCTCTGCTATTAGGTTTGTGCTCTCAAGTTGGTAGAATGAATTCTTGATAACACTGAATTCACTAGAAGGAAGGGATAAAGGAAAGCGATTTCCCCTTTTTATTTTTTGTTCTTTGTACAGAACGATGTGCTAATATGAACACTGTATTATTTGGACTGGGATGAATGTATTTTTCATGATAAATCTAGATGTAGCTATTTGGTTTCCATATTTATATGAAGAGGCAGTTGTTGTTGTTGTTGTTGTTGTTGTTGTTGTTGTTTTTGCTAATTTAACTGACCTTCAGCCCTGACTCCTGAGAGATCTGTTGCCATCTATCCAGATATGTATGTTTGCTTCAAGGCTCTTCTAAGGGTCTCATAAGCATTTGCTTTAATATATGTTTGCACCAGTAATTGTGGGATGGTACCCCAAGAGGTGCTGCATATTTTGGTAGGTAAAATGTATTTTTTTAAACAGAGAACCAGTGCTTGGCCATAATTGATTTTAGTTGTTGACCTTGTTGATCTGAAATTTCCATAGGTGATGGTGGGGCACCTGTTGAAAGTAGAGGCGTGCATAGGAGAAATTGCAGGTGCATTCCAAGGGTAGGGGAAGAATCCCCTATTTCCTCCTGCTCTCATTTGCTGGGTTGCTGCGTCCTGCCCATGACAAAACCTCACCTCACCCCATAGCCACTGTGCGCCCTCAATGTCTGCTCTGGGCAAAGAAAACTCACCAAAGCATAATGTTGTGTGGTGCAGAAGGCTGGTGGGATAGGTGGGAAAGGAGGAGGGTAGCTGGTTATGAGCACTCCATAGAGAGGGAAATGACTGCCTGGATTACCTGACAGCCCTTCTTCCATCAGTCAGCTCAGGTACTCAATCCTGGCCACTATCTTTATAGAACTCAGGGCAGTGGTTTCAAACTTCAGGAGAAAAGATTTCATTTGAACATTAGGAAGAACTTCATGACAGTTAGAGCTGTTCAGCAGTGGAATATGCTGCCACAGAGGGTAGTGGAGTCTCCTTCCTTGGAGGTTTTTAAGCAGAGCCTGGATGGCCATCTGTCGGATTCCTGCATGGCAGGGGGGTTGGATTGGATGGCCCTTGAAGTCTCTTCCAACTCTATGATTCTATGATTTTGGCATTATATCAACCCGGTATCTTTCCATGGGTGCTTGTCTTTAGAAGGCCCCAGCATCCCTTTGCTCCCTTTTTGGTTTGAAACAATTAGAAAAAAAACACATTTTGATTATTTGCTTTTCTATATTGGGAACAGTTGGGTTGAATAAATATAAAATCTTTTCAGGTCTCTTAACAAGTCTGCTATTTTAGACTTTAACAGGATAAAGTTAGAACTGTGCAAACCTAAAAATGCCACATCCAAATTAAGTCTGGCAATCTTCCAAAAAGTTTGGAGTTGGCAAATTTAAATCATTTTCAACTCCACACTGTCCCGCCTTCCTTAACTTTATGTCATCGCATATGAGTTAAAACGTGAGGGGGGAATGGTTATGTCAGTTCTACCTACTTCAGTCTCCCACCAAATATATTTTAAATTTTCTCTTTTGTTTTCGACTTTAAAAAGGTTGCCTGATATTGGAATGACTTCAGCTGTCTTAAGATGTTCAGAATGAATTCATTGATTGTCCTTGACAGAGTGGCTTAAATTTAAACACAGTAGTAAACTCTTCCTTTTTACTTCTATCGTGAGACCCCTCGACTCTCCACATAGTCTGCAGACATATATAGGCTTTGTCTAGAGAGGAAGCTGCCCTTTTGAAAGCAGGATCCTACCCATGCCGTTTGCATGTACTGTGTATGCATCACAAGTCCCATTCTCTACCCCACCCCCATGTGTGCATTCACATTACATGTATCAGGTCTTGGTCAAGTTACTTTTCAGACTACTAGTGATGCTGGCTGGAGGATTGTGGATACTTAGGCAACAAAGGTGACCTTTTTAAGGCTGTCATAAACATGCCCTATAATATAGTCTCAAAGGCTTTCACACCTGGGATCTGATGGCTGTCATGAGTTTTTCAGGCTGTTTGGCCGTGTTCTCGAAGTTTTTCTTCCTGAGGTTTCTCCAGTCTCTGTGTCCGGCATCTTCAGAGGGCATGGAGCTCAGGGAACTAGGAGTTCTCTCTGTGCTTTGGGGTATAGAATGAGTGAGATTATAGGTTTTTAAAGTGTGGGAAAGGGGAAACTTGTTCTATTTAGAAGAACAGGTGTTAGTCATTGTATTGTGATGTGGAGTGATTAAGAAGTTTCACTTCACCAGAGGAGGGATGATCCTTCTCTGTGTTTGATGGATGAAAAAACTGAAAATCAACAAAGCCTGGCTTCTAGTATAGAAAACTACAGCCTGCAAAAAAATCAAAGTTCAATGATTTCCACCTAGCCTCAATCACCAATGACCAATTTGCACAATAGAACAACTAACAACACCCATCAAACGCAGAGAAGGATAATCCCCCCTCTGATTGCAGTAAAAGATCTTAATCGCTCCACATCACAATACAATGACTAACACATATTCTCCTGAATAGAACAAGTTTCCCCTTTCCCACATTCATTCTATACCCCAGAGCACAGAGAGAACTTCTAGTTCCCTGAGTTCCTTGCCCTCAGAGCACGTCCAAACAGCCTGAAAAACTCGCAACAAATACCCTCTAATTTTCATACTTGCTATACAGGGCTCTGTTCTATGTGTGTGTGCCTTGTGCAAACATGTGCCACCATTACCCTTGCAGGTTCTGTTGCAACCAGAACAAAACCTGTTGCAACAATGCACAGGGGTGGAAAAGTGCTGTGCAGAGGGCAGCAGAGGCATGCACACCTTAGAGGGAACCTTGATTGCCATAACACAGAATTGACTTCACAGCACACAATTATAATAGTAAAAAATCAAGATTTTTGCACTTTAGCCCGACAATAGCCTATTGTTTGTGGCAGATGTGGATCACTTCTTCCTCTTTCCTCCTTGTGTGTTGGGGGGGGTGTCATTCTCCTGTTCTCCAAATATATTCTCTGAGTAACACTAGGCAACATTGGGAAACTGGGCAACCAGGAATCTCCTGGGTCCGTAACACAGTAGTATATTGACAATATAATTCAATGTTTCTGTTTTACACACCAAAAATGCATGTTATGTGAATTAATAGTGCCTCTTTCCCATATTTTTGTAATGAGAAAGTTTAATGCATTTAAAGTATAGCATAGTTATATCATTTTTATTCACTCTGATTCCCCACCACCACCATACTGGGATTAAATCAACATATTCTGCATCAGGTATAACATTACTGTATATTGAATCCTTTCCCGACTAAAGCCAAAAATAAATTCAGTAAGATGGCTGTTATTTCCTTTTGGATTAGATTCTCTCACCAAAGGCATCCTAAATGGCAAGTGTGCTGTTAATGCAGCTTAATGAATAATGGTTTGGCTGTAATACTTAGAGGTTTAATTTCTGGTTACAGCACTAGTCTTGTGGATAGAATACCAGAGGTCACAAAGGATGATGAAAGAATGCCAGCCAAGATTAGGGTGGTACTCAAAAACGATGTTGACCTTTGCAGCTTTGCATCCCTGCATTAATCCTAAAAGAAAGGGGTAGCTGCATTTGTACCTACTGCAGCCCTTATGTGGTTCCAACTAAAATATTGCCTCTTGGCTTTGTAAACGTAACATGAACTGAAATTCCACTTGTACTTATTTATACGAAGAGTTTGCTATTAGCTCACTTGTAACCTCAGATCCGAATTTATTAGATTTTGCCTGCTTAGCTGTTAAACCAACTGAATCATCATCACCTTGGCCTTAAATTAACATAACAGATAATTAAGGAAATCAGGGTGCTGCTATTTATCCTAGCACATAGTTCCATATGTTACCATATTGTATAGCATTGTTCTGAGATGTTATTTTTTTTTTAAAAAGTACAGTGATTTTTGTCAGTTCCCCCCGTTGTTGATGCTGGGCTGAAATTTTTGTGAACAGCCATGGTTGTCTGCAGCCGTGCTCTCTGAAATTGAATTGAATTGGAAATAATATGGTTCAAGAAGGGAAACACTGAATATTAAGGTGGAAAAAAAACTCAAAGCATTGTGAAATGTCAAGCCACATTTTTGCAGGACTCGTTTTACTATATTGCCATAAATGCTGAGGGAATTATGTTGCATATACTAGAAACTGTTTATTTTCATTTTTGGCTTGATTTTTCAGCATTGAAAAAACCATGTCTAATGATCTTGAGCATACTTGAAGGGGAAAAAAATACCCTTGTATTTTACATAATGGTTTGCATGTGTGAGTTCCCTCTGGCAGAAACACTGTAATTAGCTTGTCATCTTTCTGAGGGGAGACTATCTGTCTTAAATATACAGTGGTTAGCTTTTAAAACTTAGCAATTTTGTTGTTTTCTTAAAATAATGCCTTTTCACTTATTTATTTCATACTGTGATTTTGTTTTTTACGTTTCAACCTATCTCATTCAGTCCCTCCTTTCGTCTTGTCCTACTTCTTGAGCTCAGGCTTGGGGTGCAGAAGGAAAGGACCCACTGGATACAAAACACTCCCTCCTTCCTTCAGCCACCATGGCAAATAAAGATCTTGGCGCCTTGACATCTCCTGAACTTGGAACTGTTTGGGCAGGCTTTCAGAAAGAGAATTACCGGCACCGGCACCCCAAAAGAAATCTAGCTTCTTTGTTCATCTCAGTAATAGATACATCTAAGGATCGTATTCTTAAGGGACTGTCCGCTTATTGCCCTGGAGACTTAAAAAATGTGGAATATAATTTGCTTGCATGGCTTTTATTGTAGCTATTAAACTACAATCATCTAGGACAGGGTGGTGGCTAACAAAGCAGTATGTTTCAGTCTTTTGTGGTCTTGTTACTAAAGGAAAATAAATTTGGCAGAAGTGGTTTCCTGCTTCTGGGAAGCCATATGTACCCTTGATCAAGACTGGGGAACTAAAACAAATTAAGCCACTACAGAGCCAGAAAATACAACTAGTTCACCACTGGCCTGGTTTGGCCTGGGATATGATAACTGTTGGTTGTGTCCCTGCAGCCTGCTTCCCAATGGTAACTTGAAATTATGAAACCCTTCTGGGTTGTTTTATAGAATTTTATAATACAAGTTTTAGCATGCCTAGTAAGCAGCCCACATGGATAAACCATGGCATTATAAGATTTTGTTATGTACCTACAAGAATTATTTATTTGCCAAAAAAAAAATAAACTGCCCCACTATCAAGTGGTCTCTGGGTGGCACAGCTAATGTGTTAGCTGTGATGAGTTAAAGAGAACATCCGAAGCAACCTCTTCAGAGTGATTTTATTATATTAGTAAGAAGAGGGAAGCAGCACCCTAAGAACACAGTACAGTACCACCTTCGTATCCGCTAATTCGCCATCCATGGATTCAGTTATCTGCAGCTGGTGATCGGGAGGCAGGGGGGACGGTGGGGTGTCGGGGGCAAAAGCTGTGCCACTCTGCCTGGGCGGTGGACTGGGTAGCACTTTTGCCCCCAGCAGCCCACCACCCCCACTGGGCAGGTCAGCGGCCCTTTGTGCTGCCCAGCGTTTGGGGCATGTTGGGGGCAAAAGCTTATGACCCCAGCACCCCAGCACCCCTGTTGACACCGTCACTCCCAGATAAGAGCATTCACTGCGTGAGGTGGACTGGAACCAATCATCCATGGATACTGGGCTCCTACTCTATTCACATTAATTACTGAATTAGAAATCTGGTTAAATTTCTATACAAATCTCAAAAGAGGCTTAGGTGGTGAAATCAAGTTTCCATGTTAAAATGGGGGGGGCAGCTCACATCTAAAGAATTGGAAAGTAAACTGACAAAGAACGCAACTAATTAATTGCTTTTGTCTATTGTAGAATTCAAGACAACGAAAACAGAATTCAAAGAAGAATGAAGCTATTTTATTGTTTCTGATCAATATATATATTGGTTCTGGGCAACCTATCTGTCTCAGTTGTTTTGCCATAATATCCTCTATCATTGGCATATGGCATCCCTAGTATTGAATCACAGATATAGAGATGGATTGTCTCCAAAAAAGTAGCCTTTTTTATTGCATCAGACCTTTAGCCAGTGACACCAGACTGGCGAGTGTGGGTATAATTAATAACAATTGCATGTCATCTTGTGAATTCTGATTTACAGCAACACTTTCCAAGGGTTCTAGATAGGGAATGCACATAAAGTAGTTTTCCCTTCCTTCCTTCCTTCTTGGGGTGCCCAGGCTTGGTGCAGCTTGCCCCTGGCCTCACAAGGTTGCTTTTGTTCCACAAGGCATGGGGGCGGGGGGATTGAACTCCCAACCACTGGCTCCACAGCCAGATACCTAAACCAGTCCACTATCCAGCAAGTGGATAGCAGTATGTTATTTGCATATACTGTAGTTGTAGCCATGTTTTGATGGAGTTGTAGATGTTGAGGTCAGTTACGATTCTTCAGTAGATCCTGAGAGAGGCTAAAAGCAGAACAACAACATGTGGACTTTGGGCCTTTTCACACGACCCCTAAGATCCGCTGGTCCCTTAAATTCGGACCAGAGATCTTGGGGGTTCGTTTCTGTTCCTGCGTCCCCACCCCTCAGCACTTCCTGCTCCTGTCGGCGTGAGGGGAGGGAGGGGGAAAAAAGGACAAAAGAAGCCTTTACTAACCTGCTGGTGCCGGTCGAAGTTGCCACGAGCCCCGTTACTTCCTGGTTCCTTCTCAAGGAGCTTTTAAAGGGGCGGGAGGCAAAAAAAACAACAGACAAGCAAGGAGAGCCCGGCACTCTTATCCGCATCAAATATTTTTCACCTCCAGAGAGAAGGTACAAGAAAAGTGTGCTGGGTCGCGCTAAAGTGGGCGGGGTCGCACTTAATTGTCTGCAAACTCCGGAGCTGGTGGGGAAACATTTCTAAGCTCCGGAGCTGGGAGCCATTTGCAGCGCAGCTTAGGGGTCGTGTATAAACGCCCTAAGATTATTTAGATCAGTACCTGTGACTGAAGGAGAGCACTATTTGAGCTTTCCCCCTTCTTTTTACAGTTATTTCAGAGAGATCAGATAGTTAAAAGCTATGCATTTATGATTTCACATTCTGCTATTGTAACTATTTGAAGCAAAAAGTATCTATTTTAATTTTAGAAATATTTAAAATACAGGGGACCTTTGTATAGCAAACAGTTTGTATAGTATAACATAAAATCTGTACAACATAAAATATTCCGGAGATAGAGGAAATTTGCTTAACATAATCGCCTATGGGCCAAATCCATACAACATAAAAATGGGATTACTCCATTTTCAATGCATTCCTATGGGGAATTTGTATAAAGGAAAATTTGCTTAACATAATTTCATTTGGAACGAATTAATTCCTTTATACAAGGTACCACTGTACAACACATTTTGAGAGTGTTTTGTTTTTTTTTTTTGTCAAAATTCATTAAGGCTGTCACTTATTTCGGACCTCATGCTTGAAGGGAAGACTAGAAGAGGAGCCGTGGCAAGTTGTGAAGCTCAGTGTTCGTGAATGCATGCAAAACACAAGAGTATTGCCTATCTACATAGATAAATCATTGTTTCCTTCATCTAAATGTCACACTATTTGGATCTCAACTATCGCCTTAGTATTTACAGTATCTTCAGTCAGTATGAGTTTTGAATTGTTGTTAACAATGAATCTTGCAAAAGGGTTTAAGGAATTGTTTAGAACTTGCCTGTAAGAAAGACAGCACCTTTAAAAACATGCTATTTACACACACACACACACACACACACACACACACACACACACACACACAAATATTTTTTATGTATTAGTATATTAGTATAACTTTGAAAATGATCAACTGCTGCAAAAAGTCCTGTGCTGTCAGTGCAGCCTTTGCAAAACAAAAACAAAAATCCAATGTCAAGCTAGTATTTTTTGAAAGAGCAAACACGAGTTGCATTTCCTAGTTTGCTGTTTAAAATATAAGGTTTTGCACAACAGACAAGATTTTTGAATTTGAAATGCTTCCATGACTTTTTCACAGCATTATGCCACCCCCAAAAGCTGTGCTGCTTATACAATATGCTTTGCTGCTTACAAACATATTCATAATCTCAATTCATGGGGAGAAATAAAAAAAAATGTTTCTCACCTGCTGAAATGTACTATGATTAATTGACCTCCCTAGTTTAGAAAACTAGGGTGAGTTTATTTGTTTGTTTAGACAAGGTTGAATCCTAATAAGCAAGCTGCCCTGTAAATTTCCTACCTTCCCTTCCTAAGGATAATTTGCTTGCTCTTAGCAGTGAGATTGCTATCATCAGTGGAAGGGTTTTTTTTCTCTGGACTTGTCCTACAGGACGAGAACAATGAAGAGTGGGAGACTGCAACATTGTGCTCGACATATGGAAAGCATCTGCTGTTGGCATAGTATCTCCCCATAAATAAATGGCTGCTGTTTTCATAGTCACTTTAAAGTGTGTAATACAGGTCCAATGTATCAACTTGAGTTTGTAGAAATGTTGATTATCACCAGATTCCAAACCCAGGCTGCTCATAGAAATGCCAAAATAATTGTTTCAGCCAGGCAGACGTTAATGCTTTGTGCTGTGCAGGGGCAAGATTTAATGCAAAAGAAACGGGGAGAGTATATGGCAGTTAAAACTTGTCCAAAAGTACAAGGAAACAAAACAATTCCTTAACGTTTTGTTGTGAACCTCTTAACGGCAGCCCACTGAGAGCATCTCAGATTGAAACCAGAAGTGCAACCTGAAAATTAATATCAATTACCGAAAACAAAATGCCACATCAGTAATGTTAAGAGTCTGCTTTAAAACCCACAAACCCAAGGCAATTCAGAGCTACTGTAGGGATAAAAATATGAGCTTGACATACAAGAGTTACCACAAACTGCTTTGCAACTAAGAGCCAACTAGTAAAAAATGGAACTGCAGTTTGGTGGAAGTCAATGACGTTGTAATGGCAATAGCCTGTTCTGTGGTCCGGAATCTATTATTTTTATTTTTATTTTTTTATTTTAGCATATTTTTACCCCGCCTTTCTCTTTGGAAAAGGACCCAAGGCGTTTTACAGTAATCTAATCTACCAGAACTTTGTGTTTTAATTCATGATCACAGAATTCAGAGGAAGTGAGTAGACAGATAGTTTGACTCTTGTAGAAGGGTTGATTGAGAATGACTTGTGTGAAACAATAGGCTGAAACATCCATTACTACACAGGGATATGCTTCAGTCGGGGGTGGGCGGACAGGGATGTTTGGTAGATTCACAGCTTTGGCATATTCCTGCGGCATATTACATGACATCGTCATAGGGCTATATGCAAAAGCTTGTCAAATGTGCAAGTCTTATTTCCTCAGCTCAGCTGTGCAACAATTAAAAATGGACCAGCGCAAGGATTGTTTGGGAAAGAAAAATGTTTGTGTATATGGAGTGGGGGGGGCAGGTGGACAGAGGTAAATATACATGTGCCTCCAAACCGAAATTGCGATGTCATTGTCCATGATAGTTCCTAAAGGAGAGGGGAACGTAGTATATTGAATAAATTAGCAGATTCACAAAACAAAACCACTCTAGGAAGTAGTTTCACACGTTAGAAGCAGCGGAACATCTTAGTGAATGTGTTACTCTGTACTAAATAAATATATTTGTTTATAGACATGTTCTGTATTAGCTTCCACTCTTGCCTAGGACTTTGCCAAGTAAAATCCAGCTAGAAGTAGAATGTTCACACCCAAGTAGGAGTTACTTGGATAAATATTTTTTCTATATTGAGACCCAAACCACGTCTACAAATTTCAAACTTTGATTGAAACAGTATATTCTTTTTGCTTTTTTATTTCTTCTCATCTCCGCCACTGGCGACCATGAATGCATTACCTTAACATCTCTTCTCTCCCACTGCTTTGATGAACAAGAGCCTCAGTAGAAAATGTGCTCATCAGGCAGTCATGAGTCCTGAGCAGTAAGAGAAATGGCCCCACCCAAAGCCTCTGCCAGTGAGAACACCCCTCAGTTTGCAGGACAGCTTTCTCTTGCTTATAAGAAGAAGATTCCTTATTTTCCAAATAAACAAAATAAATCAAATCGAAGATACCATAAGAAGGAACATGTGATAAAGTGAAAGCACATTTTGAAGAACACGTATCAGCCCAGGAATTCTATGTGATGGCTGTAATACGTATGCATATGCAGTGAGAATACGAAGAAGAAAACTGCTGGGCCCAAGTAGCCAGTAGCTGCAACATCCAACGGAAAATATCTATTTTTCTCCATGACCTTTCAATCGCTTGCTTGGAAATTCCACTCCTGTAGCCCAGTAGCTGCCTATTTCAACATCCATTTCAGTACTCCTGGTATTTAGCCATCAGAAACAATGGAGAGAAATGGCCTAATGCAAATAGTAATTATACAACATGCTATATTTTGAAAGCATTAAAACAAACATTCGCCTTGTAATCCATTGAATCACTCTTGGGAAGTAATAGTATCCGTGTTTTAAAGACAGGGAAACTGCAATGCTATAAAAGACCGAACGAACTTTTGGAGGCCACACAGCAAGTAGTTAATATTAAATCCCAGCGTATTCTGGCCCCTGCAGCCTGCCCCCTCCCACCAGGCTGAGCCTTCTGAACCACAAACTTTTTTCTTCCTAGCATATTGCCTTAAAATACTCAGCAGAGTTTGTCAAGAATAACATGATTTCAGAAGCAGAGTATTTGTCTGGCCCTGGTGAAATCAGCAGCCCCAAATAAACGTTTGCATGCTAAATGAAAATTTGAGATTTTCTGTGAAGCAGAGGAAGGACTAATCAAGTCACTGAACCCAGTACTAATAATCCTCACATTTACTCTGTGGGAGGTCTTAATTTTAGGAGAGTGCCTGTCTGAATTTTTATGCTCTGTCCTGATTCTTAAATAAAATCTAACCTTACAATTGTGTTCTCTGTATGTCTCCTTAAGGGAGACATATAGAAGTATGTCTCCCTTAAGGCTTCCAGCCTAACTTGATTTCCAGAAGTCTTCTTACTCAGAAAAACAAAGTCTATTAAAGTTTGTGGCAGTGATGGGAAGAACTTTGCATAAGTATGTTTGTTTTGCAAATACTACTGCCAAGTATTGTTTTATAATTTTGTATGTTTTTTTAGCTTCTCTCTCCATTGTTTACAGTAGCCGCTGAGAAACTTAAACTGTTAGCTTATTCCCTACCAGTTTCCTTCTTTTTCTTTTTTGACAAATAACCATGTGCTATTCCTGCACTTCAAAGTTTTTAGTGGAGCAAATGCCATCATCCTTTTGCCTTGTTTTCTTCCCTCATGATGATATCAGACTAGTCCTGGGAAATGGGAACAGAATTTATTAGATGTGCCTGATTCAATACCAGAAAAAAAGAATAAAGGATCCAACATTATGCTATGTTTTGACTAGAGATGGGGGCAAATTGAAAAATGAACCACGTTTTCTGATGAATTTGGATTATTTGTCAAAATTCATTGATTCATATTCATCCTAATAAACTCCCCTGAGGAATTTGAATAGCTCCCCCAAGAAAAGTTCTCCCCCAGATACCCAGAGACTCCAAACTTTCAGTCTCCTCTACAATCCCTCCAAGTCTGGTGAAGATTGGGTTATCCCCAGCCCAGTTTCAAAACGACACTTTCCGGGGGGAGCACTTTGTGGGTACATAACTCGGGTGCCTGAAACCCAATCTTCACCAAAATTAGAGGGATTGTAGAGGTGATTTGGACGAAGCCTCTCTCTTAGGTGCCTTGGAGGGCATTTCATAGTATTTTAAAATGGAGACAAACTGATTTATTGATTCATCAATTTGTCACTGGAAATTTGTTGATTCATTAGCCCGAACAAAACACATATCATGACAAATCACCATTTGTTGATTTGTCCCCATCTCTATTAGGCAAACTGGCATTTCATACACTTTGACATCAAACAACATGATTTTTCGCCTCCCCAAATACATGCAATAATAATAATAACAGTACCGTTATTGCCAATGTACAACATGTGTACAATGAAAATGGCTGAGCCTCCCCCCCCCCACCCCCAACACCGTGCCACTAACAAAATGGGCTAGTAAAATTTGGTGGCTTCCCATGATGCCCTGCAGTAATTTAAACTATTCCACTGAGCAGTATCCAAAATAGGTGTTAATCTAGATAAGGGCAGTATTGTAGTTGTTGTGTCGTCACAGTCATGACCGACTCTTTGTGACCCCATGTCCATGGAGTTTTCTTGGCAGGAATGAATGCTTTAAAAGCCCCTTTACCCCTTTACCCTTTACACCACTATCAGTAAATTACTACAGATAATAGCAAAATCCTCTTGTATAGCTATGCAAATGGCTAACATTTACAGAGAAAGTGGCCCAAGTTAAGAAACCACTCACATTATCAGTCAAATGCCAGATTAAACAACTTAGTATGCAACAGACTATATTCAATAGTGCATTATAGTGAGGTATCTATGTTAATGTGCAGCAGATGAAATCTACATTCCAGAAGGCAATTCTAAAAATTCTAAATAAATATAGACCAGAAGGTTTTGTAGGGTGCACAAGAGTGTGCGGGGAATGGAAAGGAGTTTCCAATCTTAATAGGAGCAGTGGAATCAAATGGAAAGATGCCCTTGGATTCTTACCATTGAAGATGAAAAATGGCAAAGAGATATTCCTATTCTGGGTTGGAAATATAGAAATATTTAACAGTTTTGATTCACTCTTGCAATCTTGCTCATTCTAACTTTACTGGAACAAGTGATAACTGCTTCTCCATGAGGTGCAGCAGAGAGGCACGCAGTATGGGGTTACCTTTATGTTACTCTCCTTCATTCGACCACTTTTGGGGGGGATGTTTATTTTTTTCACACTCCCCGCATGACCATTCTACATCAACTGCAAATTCCCTCCTTCTCTACAGGGTTCCACATACATGTTTAGAATCTTGTAGGGGACAAAAGTCTGCAGGGGTAATTTTAAGGGCAGAGAAACAAAGAGTGGTAAGAATTTTCAGGGCCCCTCTTTCAACTTCAGTTCCTATTTCAAAGCTCACACTGTTTTATCAGTTGGGCATAGAGCTTTGAGGTAACTATGTATGTCCAAATAACCACTTGATTTTATAATAGTGTGTTTTTCAGTATTAAATATAGTTACTTGGTGTTCTGTTTCATTATAACTTTAAAAATTTATGAAATTATCTTAAGTTACTTTTATTGTTATAGGGTTGTAGCGTCACCAAGTGGTAGAGGAAGACTATCACATAGTGTGACTGCTGCCTTGCATCTGCCCTGTGCTTTTGCCCCCTCTTTTGTTGTGAGTTTTCAGGCAACTTTCGAGTCAAGAAGAACATATATGTCTTAATAAATGTTTGGGGCTGTATATTGTCCCTCATTTTTGTAAGCCACCTTGGGTCTTTTTCCAAGGAGAAAGGTGGGGTAAAATATTCTAAATAAAATAAATAAGTAACAAAATAGATGTGTGTGCGTGTGTGGGGTGTTGTGTGTGTTGTGTCGTACAGTCATGACCGACTCTTCATGACTCCACATCCATGGAGTTTTCTTGGCAGGAATACTGGAGTGGCTTGTCAGTTCCTACTCCAGGCGCCTACAGCACCTGGTATTCCCAGGTGGTCTCCCATCCAAGTACTAACCAGGGCCAACCCTGCTTAGCTTCCAAACTCAAGCAAGATCGGATGTGCTTAGGGCATTTAGGCAGCTGGTGTGGGGTGTTAGCTGTCTAAAAAGTAACTACTTTTATATTCATAGATGAAAAAATGGGTGGTAGTGGTGGTAGCTGTCTAAAAAGTAACTACTTTTATATTCATAGATGAAAAAATGGGTGGTAGTGGTGGTGGTTATAGACCATCAAGTTGCCTTCAATTTATGGTAACTCTATAAATAAGTGACCTGTCATTAAGAGCCCCACTCAGCTCTTGCAAATGTAAGCCTGTTGTTTTCTTTAAAGAGTCAATCTGCCTCATATTAAATCTTCCTCTTTTCTACCAAATAAGGTGTTACTTAAAAAAAAAGAACCTGTGATGGTAGGCTTGTAACTTTAACCAGACCTGATTGATTTTTAAAAGCAACTTTTCAAATTCTGTGATGTAGTAACTTTTATTTAGTTCTTGTCGGTTATGGACTGAAATTAGAGCCCTTTTGTTACTGTGAAGAAAGGAAAGGAAAGGATTGTAATATAATGTAATATAATACAGTACCACTTTAAGTGTTGGGCAAATGTTTTGTTACTGTAACCTGAATCAAATAACATTTTTATTTTGTATCTAAAACCAAATTATATTTACCTTCTCTCTTAACTATTACAGCTTCAGTCTTCCTATTTATTTACACAAAGCTTGATGAAATAAAAATATTTTGAGCACTCTTTATATTGATTAATTTGTTGCTGGATTTCATCAACCATCTTATAAATAATGCAAATAAAGGAATATTAATAAATTCCAGCTAGGTATGGCCCAATTATTTAGCCTTTGAATGACAGTATGTTTTTCTTTCTCAGAAAAAGGTAATGAAAAAATCATATACGTGGTATGGGTGGGTTAAGGGACAAGGCCACGTGCCCAAATGCTGTAAATGGCAGAACTTGGCAGTTTTTAGTGCTTGGCACATTTTATTGCTTGCAGCTAACCGTTGCGCACTATAGTGATTTGTTCAGTGACACTCTGCATTTTTATAGTTTGAAATACCAAAAGTAATGAGGAGATGAAAGGAAAAGTCACTTTTGAAAGCTCATAATTTCTAAACCACTGAAAATGATAATGGTTGAAAAACTTCCAGCAAATTGTGTTAGTCTGTGTTTCCAATGCATTAGATTATTATGGTAGCTGTTTTATAATTTTATAATTTAGAATCATAACTTTCGAAGGGGCCTACAAGGCCACAGAACCCAACCCCTTGTTCAAGGCAGGAATACAAATGAAAGGATATCTGCTAAGTTTCTCTTCAATGCCTCCATTGTTAGAGCACTCACTACCTCTCAAGATAATTAGTTTCATTGCTGTACTACTTTAATGGGTAATTTTTTTCTGATATTCAACTAAAATCTGACTTCCTGTAACTGGAGCGCATCGGTGCGCATCCTGCACTCTGGGCTGATTGAGAACAGATCCTGCCCCTCCTCTGTATGACAGCCTTTCAAGTACTAGAAAAGTGTGATCATATCAGAATCATACCCTCTGAGTATGATTCTGTAGGCAGCTGTGTATCCACCTGACAGTTGTTCTATCAAGACTTTTGATTCTGAAGAGATATTTTGTTCTTGTCTTCTATTTCTTGGCCCTGATAAATATATAGTTCTTTGTGTCTCTATGAAACAGTTTCTGCAAGGTTGTATTTAGGTTCTGACCCACATTCTGTCTCCTCTAACGTTTGCTTCTTGTGCTTAGCAATGCTGACAGTCTTATCTGTCATCCATCTAGGCCAGGCGTGTTCAAACATCGGCCCACCTGATATTTTGGATCACAACTCCCAGAATTCTAAGCTTAGATTGCCAATGACAAAGGACTGTGGGAGTTGTGGTCTAAAACATCTGGAGGGCCAAAGTTTGGACATGCCTGATCTAGGCTTTTGTTTTGACTATAATTGTTTTTTGCATTCTTACTTGGGTGGGTGTGTGGATACCCAATGTCATGTGGTAGGCAGAGTAACTGGCTAGGACTCAGGAAACATGGCTTCCTGCTTAGCCGCGGAAACTCATGGAGATGGTGGTGCAACTTCTTAAATATGTCACTTACCTTGAAAGGCCCTTTGTAGGTTGCTACTAGTTACTTCTGACTTTATGGCACATAACATGAGCAAAACTGATCTACACTGTTAAATATATTAACATAGAATAGAGTATTCCTTGTTGATTTCTGAATTGTTTTGCTTTATTTGATGAGTCAATGTCTTTGTTATGTTTATTGTTTGTTTTGGCGTAAATTGCTGAGTGTTGTGCTCAGCACTAATTCACGCAGTATATACATTTTTGAAGTAAATGCAGTAATAAATAAATATTTTGATGTCCTCTGTGAAACATACAAGCTTGATTCCAAGAAATACGTAAGCTGGTTTTGACTGTGGATGTCCTGAATCAGAGCTGAATGGGTAGGTGTGTTTGCTGCCAAAAGCCATTCCCCAAAAAGTGGAAGATCCAGCTTAATTTGAATCCAGATTTATTCTTAGGGTTATTGATCTCAAAATGGTCTCCACCATAGCATGCAACATTATATTTCTGTTGCCATTTTAAACACGCTAAAATTCCAAGGTCAAGAAGATAAATACATTAATATTTTTAGTTATAAAATGTGAACTGCAATAGGCCTGTGCTGTTGTGACATATTTTGGCCTTGTGGTTGTTGTGGTATATTGGATCTCATATAGGATTCATGTCTGTCCTATGTTTCATTATTTCCTTCTAGGCTATTAATTTATATGACATCTAACTTCCTTGTTATTTTATTATCCAAGTACTCAGTGTGTTCAAATGCCTATAATTTACAGTGTGGCATATAATTAAGTTACAACACGATCCTGTGTGTATTTATTCATGTTTTCAGCCTGCTGTTTGACTAAGCATAGGTAACTGCTCACAAAAATGGCTTCCTATAAATGGAAACAATGAAATAAATGCCCTAAACTCCAAATATGAAATTATTTCCATTTTGCATTTTAAAAAAAACATTTTTTCTCACAAACAGGAAATCCCTCTGTGGGTGGGTGTTTGAATTGCTGACATAGTGTAAACCTCTTCTAATTTTTATTTTGTTTTAGAAATGTCTGTCTGAATCATAGATGTAGATCCTCTGTGGACTTAAGTGTTGGTGGTTTGCTGTTAAAGGGGGAAGTGGATATTCTAGGTTGAACACTAGATTTTGAGAATTCACATATGAACCACTGTGGACCTTAAAAGTGCATGAATCAAGGAATTGTGACATTGAGAACCCCACATTTAGATTTTTCAAAAGCAGGTCAGCAATTGATACTAATGCTGTAAAAGGGAAGTGCATTTTTCTGCACTTGTGCAGAGCTTTGAAACCTTCTAGAGCTGAAGGTTTCTAGCAGTCCTTCCTCAGTTCCGTTTTGCCATTGCTTGGGATACATCTAAGAACATTCTGGAGCCACTACCTGTGGGTAGTTGCCTGATGGCTGTTCATGAGTTTCTCCTTTCCTGATCAAGCAAAAACAAAGAGAGAAGAAAAATCAGAGTTTTAGTTACGCCCTTCTCCCCTTTTTCTTTCCTTGTGGGATTCCCCTCCTCCTCCCAATCCACCTCCTTTATGGCCTCCAAGGGCTATTTCAAAAAGTACCACCACTGCAGCAATAAAGCTCCCTTAACAGACAGACATTCCTTTGCATATTTATTTATTTATTGCCTTGGAGAACCACATGGGCCCCAATCCTGCCACCACTGCCACAGATTTACCAAAGCCACCCTTCGACATGTGGGCGATCTGCCACTGGGAGTACAATGGTGCTGGCTTCCATCCTCTTGTGAAAACCCTCTACCCAGTAACTGATCATGCTACTCACACATTACTGTGTATTCATGGAAGCCATGATGCAGAAGGATCGGTTACTTACCATAAATGTAGTTCTTTGAGTGGATCTCTGTGAATTCACTCATTCCTCCCTTCTCCCCTCCTGTCACTCTGCTTTTTCAGCAGTGGTTTGAGGACCTGAGGGAAGACAATGAGAGGCACCATTAGGCAATGTGGGAGGGTGGGGCCACATAAATGGGTACATTACCCATTAGTGTGAATTCATGGAGATGCACTCAAAGGACCACAGTTACAGTATGTAACATCCTTCTCTTTTCTTATATATCTCGCAATCCCTATCCCTTGGTCTTTGGCATAAATGTGCCATTAAAAATCCTTAATCTGTGCTAGGACAAGGAAAATATGGGCCCTAATTATTGGGCAGCTATGGCACTGACAGCTCATAGGAAGGAAGATTGTCAGTACTATGCTGCTCCCAGTCCTCCGCACAGCACTGAACCTGTTTGTACTGTTTTTAAATTGCTGCCCAGGGTTCACTCTTGAAAGGGGACACCACTGTGACATGAATTAACAAGACTGGATGTGTCCAGCATGTCTGCCTGTGGCTGGACATGTTCAGCTGCGTTCTGAGCAGATTTGATGTCAAGATAAAGCTATGGGCTTTAAAGTGAAATCGGAGGAGGCTAGAGAGCATCTGGAGGCAGGCCCTACGGAAAATAATTTATCAGCCGTCAAGATCGTGTCTTCTATTTATCTAGCTAAGATCAAGGCCACAAGAAGAGCTTATTTCACTACCTAGATAAGCGAAGCACAAAATCATCACGCCAAATTGTTTTGCATAGTGTGTGATCTGTCAGTGGTTGGCCACAGTGAAAGGCCTCCTCCTAGTATCTCCTGTGACCAGTTTGCAGCAATTTTTTAAAGTTAAAGTGGAGGAGAGCAGGGTTCCACTCACCCTCAAGGAGACACTCATTAGGCCCATTCTTTAAAAAACACCTAATGTGGTGGCAGACCAAATTGATAACTATGGGCCTGTCTGTCCTGGAGAGGATAATGTAATGGCAGACCTGCTTAAGGGTCCTCTGGATGGCACAAATGCCCTCAATCCTTTTCAGTTGGGCTTCGGGCCACGCCGTATTATGGAAACGACATTGTTCACGCTGCATGACAACCTTCTGAGAGAGGCCAACAGAGGCAAAACATCCCTGTTGGTCCTCCTCGATCTCTCAGTGGCCTTTGATACCATCTATCACAGTATCCTCCTTGGGATGCTCTCCGAATTGGGGATTGGAGGCACTGCTTTGGCATGGTTCCAGTCCTTCTTGGAGGGCTGCCCCCAGCGAGAGCAACTGGGTGAGATGACCTCTGCCCCTTAGTCCCTCAGTTGTCGGGTGCCACAGGGGTCGGTCATTTCCCCCGTGCTGTTTAACATTTATATGAGACCACTGGGAAGGGTCATAAGGGGGTATGGTACTTCGTGTCACCAATATGCAGATGACACCCAGCTCTATATCTCCTTCCCATTTTCTGCAGTGGATGCTGTTTTGTCCTTTTAAGTGTTGCTTGTTGGCTGTCTTAGACTGGATGGGGGCTAACAGGCTGAGGTTGAACCCGGGCAAAATGGAGATCCTGCACGTGGGGGGCCCTGGGGTCTGCGGTTTGGGGGGTTACATTCTCTCTGCAAAGGATGGGGTCTGCAGTTTGGGTGTTCTGCTGGACCCAGTACGTACCATGGCAACCCAGGTGGCGTCTTTGGTCTGTACCACTCATTATCAACTGCGGAGGATTGCCCAGTTGTGGGCCCTCCTTGATGTCAGGGTGGTTCATGCACTTGTAATCTCGAGAATAGACTACTGTAGTGTTCTCTACATAGGGCTGCCGTTTAGATTAATAAGGAGATTGCAGCTAGTGCAAAATACAGCTGCCAGACTATTAACAAGGCTTAGAAGGCACCATAATATCACCCTGTACTGGCAGCTCTGCACAGGCTGCTGATACACTACTGCATCGCCTTAAAGGTTTTGATGTTAACATTCGGTGCCCTAAATGGTTTGGGACCTCAGTGTTTGACAGAGCGGCTCCTCCCATGAAGATTTGCCCAGATCACTTGTAACCTAGCCAGGCAGAATATTTGGGAGTCCCAACCCTGAGGGAGACCCAGAAAGCTGTGGCAGAGTATGACCTTCTCAGTGGTTGCTCCCTATTTATGGAAACATCTACCACCAGAAATTTGCCTGGCGCTCTCACTTCAGATCTTTAAAAAATTTCCCAGTCCTGCCTCCTCTGGCAGTTGTTCACCCAGAGGCAGCACCCTGTCTTCTCTGCCGTGCCTCCTCTGGACGTTGCCTCTGAGTGAAGGAGGTGGGGCTGGGAGGTGCCAAAGACCTGTTCAGTTGATAAATGAGCTGGCACAAAGTGCCAAACTGGTGGTTCATACCCATCGCTAATTAGCAGCCCTGTTAGCGCATCCTCTACACTGCTGCTTAACAGGCACCTGCCTGAGCTAGAGGAGGTATTATGGACAAGATCTTGAAGACCTCAAAGCTGGGGACCCATTTCCCAGAGAAGCCTGCCAAGTGTCTGTCATTTATTTATTTTTAGTGTTGAGAAGATCTTTCATCATATACCCAACACATAAATTGCTTCAACTAATGTCTTTAAATAACATAAGAACATAAGAAGAGCCATGCTGGATCAGGCCAAAGGCCCATCTAGTCCAGCTTCCTGTATCTCACAGCGGCTCCACCAGATGTATTTGGGAGCGCATGAGACTAGATATCTGTCTCCTGATACCACTCCCCTGCATCTGGCCCTTGAAGTACCCTGGTTTAAAGCCTGGAGATTACACATCTCCATCATGGTTTGTAACCTGTGATGGACTTTTCCTCCAGGAATCTGTCCAATCCCCTTTTGAAGGCATCCAGGCCAGATGCCATCACCACATCCTGTGGCAGGGAGTTCCATAGACTTACAACGCGCTGGGTGAAAAAATATTTTCTTTTGTCAGTTCTTACTCTCCCAGCCCTCAATTTGAGTGTATGTCCCCTAGTTCTGGCATTTTGGGAGAGAGAGAAGAGCTTCCCTCTATCCACTTTACTCATACCCTGCATTATTTTGTATGTCTCAATCATATCCCCCCTCAAGCGCCTTTTTTCCAGACTAAAGAGCCCCAAATGTTTTAGCCTTTCTTCATAAGAGAGGTGCCCCAGGCCAGTAATCATTTTAGTCACTCTCTTCTGCACCTTTTCCAGTTCCACTATGTCTTTCTTGAGATGCGGTGACCAGAATTGTACACAATACTCCAGGTGGGGCCTTACTATTGTTTTGTATAAAGGCATTATAATGTTCGCTGTTTTATTTTCAATCCCCTTTTTGATAATCCCTAGCATGGAATTGTCCTTCTTCAACCGCTGCCACACATTGGGTGGACACCTTCATGGAGCTGTCTACCAACACACCAAGATCTCTTTCCTGATCCGTCACGGATAACTCAGAGCCCATGAGTTGATAGATGAAGTTTGGATTTTTTGCCCCAATATGCATTACTTTACATTTAGTTACATTAAAACGCATTTGCCATTTCTCAGCCCATTCCCCCAGTTTGGAGAGATCCTTCTGGAGCTCTTCACAATCTTCTCTGGTTTTTACCACACGGAAAAGTTTTGTGTCATCGGCAAACTTGGCCACCTCACTGTTTATCCCTGTCTCCAGGTCATTTATGAACAGATTGAAAAGCACCGGTCCCAGGACAGAGCCCTGGGGCACACCGCTTTTCACCTCTCTCCATTGTGAAAATTTCCCATTGACACCTACTCTTTGTTTCCGGGATCTCAACCAGTTCTTAATCCATAAGAGGACCTGCCCTCTTATCCCCTGACTGTGCAATTTTCTCAGCAGCCTTTGGTGAGGGACTGTGTCAAAAGCCTTTTGAAAATCCAGATAGACTATATCCACCGGTTCACCCAAATCCATGTGCCTGTTGACCTTTTCAAAAAATTCTAAAAGGTTTGTCAGACAAGATTTACCCTTACAGAAGCCATGATGATTTTCTCTCAGCAAGGTTTGTTCTTTTATGTGTTTTAAGATTTTCTCTTGGATGAGGCTTTCCACCATCTTCCCTGGGACAGAAGTAAGGCTAACTGGCCTGTAGTTTCCCGGGTCCCCCCTCCTTCCTTTTTTTAAAAATTGGTGTGACATCTGCTATCCTCCAGTCCTCCGGCACTGTGGCCGTTTTAAGAGACAAGTTGCATATAACTGTTAAGAGATCTGCAATTTCGTTTCTCAGTTCCCTAATAACCCTTGGGTGGATGCCATCTGGGCCTGGTGACTTGTTAATCCTCAATTTATCAATTAGTCCTAAAACCTCCTCTCTTTTAACCTGTATTTGATTTAATTCTTTAGTCAAGAGGGGCGGCTCAGGCAGCGGAATCCGCTCAAGGTCCTCTGTCGTGAAGACAGACGCAAAGAACTCATTCAATTTCTCTGCAATGTCCAAGTCCTCCTTAACCTCCCCTTTTCCTCCCTCACCATCCAGAGGGCCAACTGGTTCTCTGGCAGGTTTTCTACTTCTAACATATTTAAAGAAGCTTTTTATTATTACCCTTTATATTGCTAGCCATGCGTTCCTCAAAATCTTTCTTTGCCTCCCTTATCATCTTCTTACATTTCTTTTGCCAGAGTTTGTGTTCCTTTTTATTTTCCTCATTTGGGGAGGATTTCCATTTACAGAAAGACCTCTCCTTGTGCTTTAGAGCCTCTCTAACTCCACTCGTTAACCATGCCGGTGTCCTCTTGGACTTAAATGAGCTCTTCTTTCTTTGTGGTATGCACTTGTGCTGGGCCTCTATTATTGTTGTTTTAAAGAGGCTCCATGCACTCTGAAGAGATTGGATTCTTCTAACCTTCCCCTTCAATTTCTCTCTAACTAATTTCCTCATCTGAGGGAAGTTTGCCCTTCGAAAATCAAGGGTTTTATGTCTGATTTGGTTGACACTCTTCTTCCGACATGCATGGCAAAGGAAATTGCAGCATGGTCACTGTTCCCCAGAGGCTCAGTGACATTCACATCCCTGACCAGGTCCTGAGTATCGCACAGTATTAGATCCAGAGTTGCCTGTTCTCGGGTGGGCTCCATGACAAGTTGCTCTAAGGCACAGTCATTCAGCAAGTCGAGAAACCCAGTTTCTCTTTCTTGCCCGGAGCTCGCATTGACCCAGTCAATGTGGGGATAATTGAAGTCCCCCATGATTACTATCCTATCCCTCTTAGCCACCTCCATGATTTCTCTCCTCATTTCAAGGTCCCCCTCAAGTTTTTGATCTGGTGGACGATAGAATACTCCAACTATCACATCACTCCTTGGACCTGGTAGTTTAACCCAAAGTGATTCTATGGTGGAGTCAGACCCTCTGTCCATCTCCATTCTGCTGGATTTTACCCCTTTTTTGACATAGATGGCCACTCCTCCTCCAACCCGCCCCTCTCTATCCCTTCTATAGAGTTTATAGCCTGGGATTGCTGTATCCCACTGGTTCTCCTCATTCCACCAGGTTTCTGTTATGGCTATTATATCTATGTTATCCCTAGCTGCCAAATGTTCAAGTTCTCCCATCTTTGCTCGGAGGCTTCGAGCATTGGCGTAGAAGCACCTGTACAGTGGGTCCCGCAACAACAGCTGCTGCCTTGTTCTTTTTTCCTGACAGCTTTTATTTTCAGTAGACAAACTGTCACATTCCGTTATTCTCCCAGTGCTAATACCTGCTATGTCTTCTCTATGTGATTCTCTACCCTCTCCAACCTCATTCCCCGAGGATGAGGTGTTCCGAACCGGATGCCACTCAGCTCCTGTCGGCTTTCCCCCAGTTATCAGTTTAAAAGCTGCTCTGCTGCCTTTTTGAGGTTGAGTGCCAGCAATCTGGTCCCATCATGATTCAAGTGCAACCCATCCCTCCTGAACAGGTTTGGCTTGTCCCAAAATGTTCTCCAGTTCCTGACAAATCTAAAGCCCTCCTCTCGACACCATCGCCTCATCCACGCATTGAGGCTTCTGAGTTCTGCCTGCCTTGCAGGTCCTGCATGAGGAACAGGTAGCACTTCTGAAAATGCTACCTTGGAAGCTCGGGACTTCAATCTTCTACCTAACAACCTGAATTTGGCTTCCAAGACTGACCGCTTGGCCTTCCCAACATCATTGGTACCAACGTGTACCATGACCACTGGCTCCTTCCCGGTTCTCTCTAACAAGCTATCTAGATTTCTCGTGATGTCTGCAACCTTTGCACCTGGCAGGCAAGTGACCATACGGTTATCATGCTCGTCACAAATCCATCCCTCTGTATTTCTAATGATAGAATCCCCTAGTACAAGAAGCTTCTCTCCTGCAGCCTGCTCATCTACATGTACCTGATCTTGTATCTCATCAATAGTGATGAGGGAGAGATCCTCCGGTGAAACCAAATCTTCCTCTGTGTGTGCCTCATGAGGTGTGCTGAGGGAAAGAGCCTCAAACTGATTGTGCAATATGAGACTCTCCGAGCGATCCTTTGGCCTTCTACTCCTTTGAGTCACATTCCTCCACCCATCTACCTCCTGAGTTGGGGAAGTGACTTCATCCTCAGAAATGTGCCCTGTCTCTTCTTGGACCTGGATAGTCCGTTCCGCTCTGTCCAAGAACCGCTCAGGCTCCTTAATATGTTGCTGGTCTGATATGCGAGCCTCTAGCTGCTGGACCTTCTCTTCCAATAGCGCAACCAGCTTGCACTTGCAGCAGATGTAGTTCTGCACACGCTCTGTCAAGATGACAAACATGGCACAAGTACTGCAGGTAACTACAGCTGCTCCCTCCAACTCCATTTTAACGAGTGCAATAAAATGTATTCAAGGTCTCAAAAATGTAAACTTACACTAATTTTTTTTAATCTAGTAAGACTCTTTACTTATTTTGTTGTTTATTCAAAATCTAACAGTGTATGGCCGCTAAAGCACCTCTACACCCACTGCAAGCACGTCAGGAAGTTTCCAGTGCTAACTTGCTAATGTGTGTAGGATCTCCTCAGGAATAGCTTCGCTTGGGAACTCAAATATACTCAGTTTTTTTAGTTTTTTTTTAGTTTGCATGCGCCGTTAGGCGCGTGCTGCTGGGAGCAGCTATTTAAAGATAAAACTCCGCCCCTTACCTCCTGCAAAAACAGGAAGCAATCTCTATGCCCTCTGGCCGTGTGCTTCCTCTATAGCCGTGTGCTCCTCACCACCTCCTTCCTCTTTGCTGCTCTGCAAGAAAAGGACTGAGAGGCTGCTGGGATCAGCTATTTAAAGATAAAACTCCGCCCCTTACCTCCTGCAAAAACAGGAAGCAATCTCTATGCCCTCTGGCCGTGTGCTTCCTCTATAGCCGTGTGCTCCTCACCCACCTCCTTCCTCTTTGCTGCTCTGCAAGAAAAGGACTGAGAGGCTGCTGGGAGCAGCTATTTAAAGATAAAACTCCGCCCCTTACCTCCTGCAAAAACAGGAAGCAATCTCTATGCCCTCTGGCCGTGTGCTTCCTCTATAGCCGTGTGCTCCTCACCACCTCCTTCCTCTTTGCTGCTTTGCAAGAATCGTGGCTTGTTGTATTTTCATCATAGTTCATAGTTCAGTTCATGACTATCTATCTTTTGACTGTCATAAGAGAAGATAAATTAATTTGCTGTATAGGTTTTAAAGGGTAAAATTTAGTTGATTTAATGACAAGAGCCTGTTCACAATAGAAAATTCATTAAGTATAGGATAAAATTCTATTTAAAAGAATTTGGAGATATGACAGGGTTTAAAAATTGGCATAAATCACAAATGGTGTTGTTTCAACATGATAAATTTAAAAAAATAATATGTGGGAATGGTTTTAATATTTGCAAGTCTTTTGAATATTTAGGTATAAATATGCCAAGAAATTTAGAGGGAAGCTTAATAAATTGAAATAAGAAACTTAAAATGTTTTAGATAATTTTAGGTAGATATGATTTTCATAGCTTAGTAGAACAGCAATATTTAAAATGAAAATTTTCTTCCAACTCTATGATTCTATGATTCCAGGAATAATGAATTATCAATAATCTCTAAATGAATTCACTCGTTAATCTGATATCCTCCAACCTATCTATTTATAGTTCTAATATTTTATATTTCTCATGCAGAATTTATTTATAAAACACATGTTGTTGTTGGAGTGAATAGCAAAGACCTATCTTTTCAGGCAGGCTTTTAAGTGATAAGCATCTAGGGGCTATTTTTGAAATTAATTTTTTTAATTAAATGCTTTCAAAATTGTTTTTAATCTTTTTAATCTAGAGATTGGTAACAATCTGCCAGTTTGGCTGTTTGTGCCAGTTTGTTTATTGACTGTGCAGATGTTTGGCGCTTCAAAGCTCCACCTATTCTGGTTGCGACCCAATCAGAGGCAGGCAGCCCTTGAGGAGGTGTGTCAGGGAATCTAGGCCACTGTCTTTGAGTGGGCACCTGATGGAGGAGGCAGGGCTTTGAAGAGCTCAACACCTGTTTGATAAACAAAGCAGCACAAATCACCGAAACAGCCCTTTGTGCCCATCTCAACTCTTGCCTAGTGTTTAGATAGATAGATAGATAGATAGATAGATAGATAGATAGATAGATAGATAGATAGATAGATAGATAGATAGATAGATAGATAGATAGATAGATAGATAGATAGATAGATAGAGTGATTGATTGGTTGGTTGGTTGGTTGGTTGGTTGGTTGGTTGGTTGGTTGGTTGGTTGGTTGGTTGGTTGTCAAAGGCTTTCATGGCCAGGATCTGATAGCTGTTGTGAGTTTTTCAGGCTCACAACAGCTATTAGAGAGAGAGAGAGAGAGAGAGAGAGAGAGAGAGAGATTTGTATGGTACATAAAACTTATTATATGATTTTAATAGTTGTGATCCTCCTTGGTTTCCTTATGGGGAGAAAGGTGGCATATCAAATAAATAAATAAATAAATAAATAAATAACTTATATTAAGAATATAACACTGTTATGAGAATAACGTGTAGTTAAATAAAGATTCCTTTATAAAAGGAGTGGATAAAATGTAATCCTCCAGATCTTAGTTGAATTGCTCTCCTTTCCTGCTGATACAGCCAGGGTGAAGAATGCTGGCAGATATAGTCCAACATTTGGAGGGTACACTTTGCCCACTATGCTTTTTTTTAAAGTTATATTTTACTGCAGCTCCTGTCATCCTTCAGCATAGGTAATGTTTCCTTTGGGTTGATAGGAGTTGTAGTCAAATGACACAGGTCCAAGTTATGTTTTCATTTGTAATATTTTTGCTTTTTATTATATTTTTGTATCTGTATTTTGTAATCAGATTGTTTTATGTTATAAACCATCCCGAGTGGCTTTGTGCCAGATGGGTGGTATATGAATCAAATGAATAAATGAATGAATGAATGAATAAATAAGTAAATAAATAAATAAATAAATAATCTCTATGCTAAAAGAAAATATTTTGAGATTCTGGGGGAAAGTCAATTTTAGTGTAAAGTTTACAGTGCACAGATTTCCTGCAAATTAAATGCCCCATACTCCTTTGCTCAGTACCTACACCATAAACGTATTTTATGTCCATGGAATTACTTTGTATTGATAATGAGCTCAGAAGGAACTCCTGAATGGAGCGCCCCTGTGTATCTTGAGCCCCACTGCATAATGTACAATCAAATAAAAAAGCACCAATAATCAGTTACTGTAAGCAGTGAGGCTGATTGATGTTACACTTTTCTCGCATGTTGCGGCAGTGGCTTTTGTCATTTTTCCTTCCACCACACAAGGCAAAAGGCCTAAACTCCAGTAAGCCAGTTAAGTCCATGGGATTTACGTAAGTGTTGATTTGCCATGTCCCCCCCCCCCCCGATCCTTTAGCTCAACTCCAATAACTGGACTTGGGGCAATTTCAGAAAGAACAGTGCTACTGGAGGAGATTCATCTGCCTGATAAAGTGAGTGGTGACTGGATGGGCATTGTCATGAGACTGGATTCTGGTTATATAATTAAAAGAACTGTTCGCCTGTTCCAAGTGCGGAAAAACTATGAGAAAAATATCACAGTACTTAATTATAAAACATCACTGAATCTTCTACAAGGTGAGAAGGGTGGGCGATGGCCAGAGAGATTCAGATAATAGGAGTTTTGACCTCCATTTATATATGTATTAGGTAATTAACAAAATGGGATGCCATATTTTTGCACATGTCCTGAAATAGAAGCTCACTAACCACTGCTGACCACACGGAGTTTTTAATAGAAAAAGTGGTTGCTTAATGCTTCCCCACCAGAAATGTTAAGATTAAGTTTGCTATTAGATTGCAGCCAGAATAGTCTATGGAACAGGAAGAAAGACTTGCTGTGCTCTTTGCCTCTTTTCCTTGTTCAAGCTGATGTGATAATTCATTACAGATTTTCTTTCTTTGACAGAGTGCCTACCGCAGAAACGGGATGACTTTTCTTGCTTGCTAATGTGGATGTGGCTTCGGCAACAGGAAAGACAGTGTTACATTAAGGTGATTTTTTCTCTCTCACTGAGGGGCAAAAATAAATGTTAGAAAACCTCGAGCATCTGCATGTGTACTTCTGAGTAGGCTGGCCTGTTGTGACTCTACCAGCCGGCTGACTGTCTCTTCTTCCAACCCCCTCAGTTGTGAACTCTTGATTTCTAAACAGAACATTTGGGCTAATTAATAGCAGGAAGTTTGGCACATGGTGTAGGTGGCTGAGAACGCAGTCCACATGTTGTTGAAAATCTTAATGTTGTGTCAGCCCACCTTTCTAAACTAAAATGTTTTAAGAGTGTTATTATATTAAATGTTCTTTTTTGTTGTTAATTTTAGTTGATTTCCATATAAACTTTAATAAATGTGGTCAGATAGAAGTCATCGTATTCAAGATTTATTTTCTGTATATGAAACTGCAAGTGATCATGCTTGTTTCATAATCAATAAAAAATTGTAGGGTGATGGTTGATGTGTTTTTTTGTTAAACTTGGCTTGGAAAGTTCACTGCCATTTAGTGTAATTTGAAAACTCACACCCATTCTGGGAGCTTTGACCTATTCTTAATATAAAAGTCTGGCTTAGCTAATTTCACTACCTGTCCTCTGCAATACGGTAGGTAATAAATGTACAGTAGTGGAATCTGTGGCAAATCCTACCAGCCAGAGACTTACTCATTTTTTAATTCCACATTCTGCTCTGGATTACTTTTGGTTTTGGATTCTGTGTGAGCCCATGGTGCTGGAATATTTCTTTCTATATTCCCATTACAGGCCCTCCCTTTGGCTGCTGCTAACTTTTTCACCCCATTCTCCCTGTCTCTTTTAATATTTCTCGAGTGGTTGTCAATTCCTCCTTATGTCAATGAATGACTTATGTTCAGTTTTCCAGCAAGGACACGGTGACAATAGTGGGAAGGGAAGTAAAAGTGGAAAGGTGGATCTACGGAATCTACGGAATCCTGATTTCTTTAGATTTTTATGGGGGAATTTTTGCAAAACCACCAGCAACTTATTGACACCATTAATGCCCACAGGCTACAGAATCAGAGAAGAGAGAATGGTGCAGCTTGAAACACACATACCATCCCCCAGCCCCAGCCCCAATCCCACTGGTCCTGCATCATGATGGGCAATGCAGTGGCCAGATGGCTCCTCACCGTTGATGGCAATGTATCAGGAGAGAAGGCGCCAACACTTAAAATCCGTGTTTGGACAGCATTGACATTTCACTGACAGATCAATGTCTCCATATTATTTTTTTAAAGGGGGGCCAGGGGTGATGGAAAATGATATTTGTGAAATCAGTATTTCGCACAATAAGTGTGTGACCAGAGTGCAGTGGATCATTTCCCATGATACAATGCAAGACTGACCATAAAGATCTGAACTCTTGCCATCCTACAGTATATTGGTCATGTGACACAGTCACGCAGCTTACAATGAAACAGAAAATGAGAAACTGGAGAGACATTTTGGATGTGTGAATATAGCTTTAGTTTCTTATAAATAATGGAAGAGAGTTTGGGCCATTATCAGTTGCAAGAGTGAAGTGTGCATTCATTTTTTAAAAAATATATATTTGTTTATTTATTTATTTTCACATTTATATATCGCGCCTATTTCCCACATAGGGGACTAAGGGCGGTTTACAACAAGGGAAAATAAAACAGGTAAAACAGCTAAAAACAGTAATATCCAAGATTAGATTAGCAAGGCGAGCAGGCGGGCCGTGGCACAGACAAAAAAATGTTTTTGCTTTATGTTTATCATCTTTGATCACATGGGGAGAAATACTAAGTATTGGTTAATATTAATATTTCTGTTGTTTCAGTCTGGCAGGGACGAGGGTTATTCTTCCTTCTTTTCCACAAACTGGAAGAAGGAATGAATCTGGAATGAAGATCCCCCACTGAATGTGTGGAACATCTCATTATCCAGAACCACATGAAATATCCTACATACATACATATTAGGCATTTGGATTCCATGATTCAAATCATATAAGACGTGTTCACAGTTAAATTTAAGACACCCAAGGAAAGACATGCCTTTAAAAAAAACTTAGTCATGACTACATGGAGGCTTCCCTTTTCTTGTGTGTGTTTTCAGTATTTTGTTGAGCTGCGTAATTTGACCATGGCAACTCTTTCCCTCCTGAAGAAGATAGCAGCTGCCTTCACTACCTCCCATCTGTGAAGATTCTCAGTCATCCAGGTTCGTTTAACTAGGAGTTGAGTCATGGCTACTGGACTTCTTTTTTGAGAGATAGAAACGTTTCGCTGTTCATCCAAACAGCTTCAGACCGATGAAGCTGTTTGGATGAACAGCGAAACATTTCTATCTCTCAAAAAAGAAGTCCAGTAGCCATGACTCAACTCCCAGTTACCTCCCATCTGTTTCTCATCTGACCGGTCTTGTGTGTTGCCTTTGTTGCTGCTGTTCAGCTTGTATGATGATTTTTAAATATTAATTTCAAAGAAGCTATTTAGAAATGCTTTACTTGTAACAGAACTACAATATTACAGCACTCCCCCCCACACACACCTCAATCCATATTTGTCCATGAAATGCACCACATCCTTTCTTTCTCCTTCATGAAAATTATAGTAGAGCATACAGCACAAAGTCATTGGTGGGAAATGGGCAGCCAGTGGGGATAAGTTTTTTTCCCTTTGGCTGCCATTTTCAACTGGATCTTATTGACCAGCTTGTTGGCTAGTAGAGGAGAGGTAATGACAAGAGCCAAGGGCTTGGAAGGTCCAAAATAGAGGGCATTCACAAAAAATGTGAATTGCTGAAGGGTTCCACAGGTCCATCCCCTCAGTGAATCAACGTTAAAGCTGAAAATGTGCCTCTTTCCCTACAGAATCATTTGATGGATATATTCAGCATTTTACAGTTGGCAGCATCATAGCTCTAGTTTTAAAATATTTTTGTGTGTCATTTTTCTGGAACTAATCTGCATGTTAAAGAACTAAAAACAATGTGTACAATAAAGAAGAAAAACATTTCTGATGTTCTGTCTGTGCTTACTGAAATGTATGATTAAACCTTTCTTTTTATCATGATTTCTTATTTTTCTTGGCATCCATAATGATGGAAAATTATATGCTTGCTGTAAACATCCAGACTTTTTAAAAGGATACCAGCATTTATTGTATTTGGTTTCGATCTTCAGGCATATAGGCAAAAGAAAACATTTGGGGCCAAGAATGCTGGCATAAAAATTCCTTCTTTAGCTGTATCTTTCCAAGATTTTACATTTGTTTAAAAAATGCATAAGCAGAAAAAGCACTGGCATTTCTTTCTTACTTGGTACACTTACCACCTAAGAGAATAAAAAATCAACATATATTTCTCTTAGAAATATGACAGATTATGTTTTTGTTGGTCTGCTGTATATTTGTCTGTCTTGAGCAGCCTGACAGGCAATTATTTATAAGATCTAGGTTTGTTCAATAAACTCATATAATAACCTTTCTCTTCTGTATGAAGCAAAAATTATAAGGAAGCCAAGAAGCAAAAATTATAAGGGGAAACAAGCTACATTTTGTGTCACTCTCTTGGACCAGCCTGTATTTATTCACAGAATGGCCAAATACAGAGTTCTTTGAGGTTTACAATTTTTATTATATCTACCTCACAATCTTACTCCGTGTATTTATTTATCTATTCGTTCATATATACATGCAGACAGACAAACAGTAGGACACACATATCCATGGGGGATGTTTTAAAAAGAACCCATGGATGCATGAAATTGCGAATAGTAGAGAACCGATTAAACAGAATGCACTGCAGGCTGTGTTGCAGCAGTGGTGGCGAAGGACAGCGAGAAGCAAGGGGAGGCGGAGAGAGTAGGAGGTAAGTGTGTCTATGTACTGCGGGCTGTGTTGCAGAGGAAGTCATTGTATGCATTATCACTGACTGTTGCATCATAAGTCAATGGCACAAAGAAAATAATTTGGCAGGGAAAAATAATTTGAAAATCAATTTCAAAGTAGAAGACAATGTTTAGAAAATTGTGATTGAGGGTCAGGATTATTGTGCTGATACGTTTAATGCAGGCCTGCCCAACGTCCGGCCCGGGGGCCAAATCCAGCCCGTCAGGCCATTCTGAGTGGCCCACGGCTGGCTGGCCCACCCCTCCCCCCTCCTTCGCCCCATGTTTATTAAAACAGGCTCCCTGTGCTTCCTTTGGTCCCCACCTTCCTTCCTTCCTCCCTTCCTTGTTCCCCACCTTCCTTCCTTACTCTCTTGGTTTCTACCTTCCTCCCTCCCTCCCTTGGTCCCCACTTTCCTTCCTGTGGGTGGGGTTGCAAGGGGAAAGTGGGTGGGGCTTATGGGTCAGTGGGTGGGGCTTACAGTGGGGTAGCAGGGTCAGGGAGCAACCGGCCCCTGACACACTCTCAGCCACCAAATCTGGCCCTCCTTACAAAACGTTTGGGCAGCCCTGGTTTAATGAGAGGCCATGGGAGAGTGTGTGCAAATCTTCTCTGCTTCTTGATACAATCACTTCTGCGGCAGCCTGGGGACTTCCCGATCCCATGCTTTTGCTACATCCCTTCCTGCCACCACCAATGTGTCCCAAAGTAGTTCAGCATGCTTGGTGCTGCTGCCTGCAGTGCAAAAGGAAAAGAAGAGGGAAAAGAAAATGAAACTTGTGTGCAAGGTATTGTTAATGTTACTGCAGTTGATGGAGAATTTATCTTGACCTAGGAGACATTCTATAAAATTGCTGCCCCAGTTTCTATCCCCATCAAACAGGCTAAAGAATTACAGAAGGCAATTTGTTCAGAGCTATAACTGTGAGATCCAGAAAAGTAACAGGGATGCATTCCTACTATCTTTTGGGGCAGCTCTGAGGGTGAAAACCTGGGCATTTAGCCCACTGTTGGATCTGCTGCAGGGGTGGCCTGTTTCCCCCCCCTCCTAAATACAGTGTTCAGATGATGGAGTGAACCAGTAACCCAGTCACCCCAAGTGGTCCTATCCATGCTTTCCAGTCCCTTGTTAGGGGCTTGATGAAGATGATGGTGATGTATTGGTAGCTTCAAGGATGAGCAATTGCTGGAAATGAGTCAAAACCCAGTCTTCCTGTTTCAGTTGCCAGTATTGTGAAATGGCTTAAGAGTGCCATGTCAGAATACTGGCAAATTAAACACTTCGTTGGCTCTGTGTTAGCTTAACGATTTAGGTACGTACAGTATTTGGATACAGAGCTAGAGGTTGGGAGCTTGATCTCCCACTGTGCATCCTGTGAATAGAGCCACCCTATGTAACCTTGGGCAAGCTGCACTGTCCCGGGGTTTCCCCGGAAGAATGGTAAACCACCTCTGGGAAAACCACCTGTAAAACCTTAAAACGTTCACTATAAAGATCACCATAAGTCAGCATCTACTTCCCAGCACATGGTTATTCTTTTTATTGGCTCCATAGAATGCCAAAGGGAAGCCCATATCTAGAGATGGGCATGAAATGAATTTTTTATTTGTTTTGTTATTCATTTTTCGTTATGTAACAAAATGAATAACAAACCTAGGAGTAAAATCCAAATGAAACGAACTGGGAAAAATTGGTTTGTTACGTTTTGTTCCGTTAATGGTGGCGCGTAAAGAAATGAGCTGTTTTTAAACACTTTAAATGGATGAGAAACACTTCAAAAATATCGTAAAGTTTTTTATGCTTGATTATAGCTATCAGGTTGATGCCAGTGATTTAAAACATCTAAAATGTGTTTTTAAAGAGATCGTTTTTTTAAAGGGGACAAAATGGCTGGCACATACTTTTGTTAATGGCAGCAAATCTGTGCAGAATGGCATTTTAAGGTATTAAAACATCCTGAATATAATTTAAAAACCAGTGAAAATTATTTTTTTTCTGCCTGATAATACCTATTGGGGGGTGAGGAGTGCTTAAGACGTCTATTTATGTGTTTTCTCTGATAGCTTTTGTTTTTAAAAAAAATTAAAATTGTTTTAAATATTTTCCATCTGGTGTGGGGCATTGGGATGCCTGCGCACGGTCAAATGCATTAAATCGTTCAAAGCGGGTAAAAACGAATAACGAATTAATGAACCAACAATTTTTTAAAAAAAAATTGTTAAAAACAAAATGAAACAAAACAAAGCCTTAAACGAAATAAAATAAGGTGCCATTTTTTTGGGTTCGTGCCCATCTCTACCCATATCCATTGCATCAGGTTGGAAACTCCATCTCAGAAGTGGGTGGAGATAAGAGGGGGGGCAATGAGGGGGATTTTTCTTGGTATTTCTTGACTGGTTCTCTGCCAGACGTGCAAGCGAAAACAAACAAAAATTCCCCTATTGGCTACCTCCCATCTGCTCCTGCTTTCGCTACAAATTTCCCATTGAGTTTTTAATTTTTATAAACTGATGAAGCACAGATGTTATTCCCTAATGCACTTAAACTCTTTTCACTTTCTCAGCCCCCCACCCACCCACCCAGTGGACCCAAATAAATGTTCTCATCCTGACAAATTGACAGTGGCAAGTGTGGACAAAATAGGGTCACTCAAGATCCATGTGCCATTTGGAAGTGACGTTTGACCCTATTGAGCCCAATCCACCCTGGTTCAAAATGAGCATGTATACATACCATTAGACTTTTTTCACCTCGAAACCTGGTCTGCCCCAAGATTGGGATTCAGAAGCTTATTACATTTAGATGTACAGCCTTGGACCCTATTTTCACTCTATGAATATTTGTTTGTTTGTTTGTTTGTTTGTTTGTTTGTTTGTTTTAGAGTATTTTTACCCCACCGTTCTCCTTGGGAAAGGACCCAAGGTAGCTTACAGTAATGAGGGACAATATACAGTTCAGTACAATGAAGACATGTTCAGGTATTGAAAACGGAATTGATGAACATCTTACAGCATTAAAAGACAACATTACATTAAAGCAGGGGTCCTCAAAGTTTTCAAACAGTGGGCCGGTCCACCACACCCCAGACACCACTGGGGGCCGGACCACATTACCCCTGCCAAAAAAGGGGAGAGGGACGGGCAAGTGGGCAGAGCCCCCCACGATTAGCCCATGATCATTGTGTCTCCAGGTGCCAGGACCCTGCCTGTCATAGAACCTGAATGTGAAGGGTTAAATGCTGAAGAACAGCAGGAGGAGCCTTGCAGTTCAACTCAGCAGGCAGCTGAGTCTGAGGACACAGCTGAGGGCACATCTCCTCCTCCTATGAGGGCTAGGAACAGGATCCTGCAAAGAAGAACTAACAGGAGAGCCAGGGAAAGGATCTTTAATGATAGGCGTAGAATTAGATCTGAAGCCCTGAGTTCTAGCAGGAGCCTTGCCAGAGATATGGGTGTGTTCCCTGGTTTAGGATAAAGCTAGCAAGTTTACCCTGAAGCCTCTGTGGGAGCAACGCGTCACTTACCTTGTCACCACTTTCCTGTGTGTATCCAGACTCTGTTTCCTGACCTTGGACCGGCTTTCTGATTACGGCGTTCTCTGTTTCCTGACCTTGGACCGGCTTCCTGACTACGACGTTTCTCTCTGTTTCCCTTGAACTTGGCATTTGGCTCTGTAAGGTATTTTGGCTTTGATTCGGACTGTACTTTGTTCGTTATCTGGATTACAACTAAAGTTCCTGGCAAAGAACTGAACTTGGCTTGCTGTGTATTCTGTGTGCGGGGCTTGACACCAGGGCTCCAGCAATGACACCTGCTCCAGATCACCACCCTGAGGTGACACTGCTGGGATTGCTCTGCTGTGCCTCTTCCTCCTCCTCCTCCATTGGCAGCGGCTGGAGCAGCTCTCCTTCCTTCCCAAAGCCACCTGCATGCCCAAAGCCACCTGCAGCCCGCTCACTGGCTGAGTCCAGCAAGTCTGCGGTGCTCTCTTGGCTCGCCAGCCCGCCCATCACCAACCGGGGACAAATGCAGCCCTGCCAGCCTCCCAGGAAAACCAGGCCCAGGCCACCGTTGGCGTTCTCTTCCCTTCTCTTCTTTCTCCACCACCTCCTCTTCGCTGATCTCTAACTCGGTGATGGTGGTGCAGAAACGGAGCAAGGCAGCAGCTCAGAGGGGGCTGGGTGGGCAGGAAGTAGCTCCGTTAGGAGAACAGTTACCATATGTGTAAGGGACACCACCATACATGTGTAAGGGACACCACTCCCTAAAACAACATGTGGTGTGCAGATTTTCACTAAGGTCTCTTCACTGTCTATGTGTTCATTGAGACCAGAATAGCCTGTGATATTATGAGGCTGATAGCAAAGTAAATTCCCAGCAGCTTAGCTGGCAGAAATACAAAACTTAGTGCATTACTGGTTTTGGCCAGTTGAAGCCAGACACTAGTCTGTAGGCCTTTAAAACAGAACTGTTGTTCAGTGCTGAAATGCAACTCAATGGAAGAATGAAACCTGCTTATGGAAAACAAGCAGCCAATTTTAAAGCAAAAAACACAAACACTTTGAAAACTACAGTACTAAAATCTACCATAAGCAAATAGGCATGCCTTTCCCCGTTTTTAAGTTCCAAAGGATGCAAAAAGGTCTTGAAAATCTCATGAGAAAACAAATTAGTGTGTGTGTCTTAGAATAAGCCAAAAGCGCAGCATTTCTGTAGAAGGTTTGAAACAAAGAACAATTAACAGTACATAGATAGCTAGGCAGAATGCCAGTGAAGGAACAGTGTGAATCCCCTTATCAGAAACCTTGGCATCTTTCCTGGAAAAGCTGTAAAGGAAAGAAATTTGTTAAACCATAGAAAGTTGAATGCAAACTTTCTCTGATCCTTCCCAGAAAAAGCTGCAAAGGAAAAATTTGTTAAGATGACCTGTGAAAAAGGAAATTAAACAGAGGCAATTGTTATAAACAGCCTATCGTCCACAGTCATTGACAGAGACATAAAGGTGAAGGCAGGATGGCAGGATGGCTGTTTAGCTGAAGGCAGGGAAGAGGGGTGTGAAAGTGTTCTGTTGTGTTGGATGGCAAGACAAGCAGTCTCAGTTGACCTTCTGAACGCTGATTCAATGTTTCCTTTGCAACAAGGTAGAGATCCATGGCAGTTTCACTCTGAGGCTGATTTTCCGGCAGCAAAGGAATGGAATGTTTTAGAAAAAAGTGCCTTTTCAGAACAAAGTGTGTTTTCAGGGCTAATTCACAGTTCACAGCTGGTAAGGATAGAACCGTTGATCTCTGGAACTGTTCCACGATCTTCATCCATGTAATGCAGTAATCAGGCCACCACAACGTTCAGTGGATGGAAACAATGAAGGGAGTCGAGGCACGGAATGGCGACTGTATCAGTTGAGACGCCTTTTCGGAACGAAGGAAAGCAGAGCTTTTCCCATGGGGGGTACATAGAAGCAGCTTCACCCGTGGAACAGGAGCCTTGTTTAAGCCTGGATTTCTCCTCCTCGTCATGATTACTGTTCCACATCTCATTAACCCCTTTCATTCCACCGCCACCACCGTCATCTGCCTTATCAGAGTCAGTACTCACAAATCGGCACGCACGCAGAATATCAGCCAGCGAGATAGTTGAACTGCCGGAGAAAGTAGCAACAGCTAGCTTGCAGCCAGCATTAGAGTTCTCAAAGGCCAATTGTTTAATGATGCTTATACAAAGCATCCTGGGAAAGATTATCCACACTTCCGTAGTTCCCACCTGCTCTTCAAACGCCACAATCAAGTGAGACACAAATTCAGCAACCAACTCCTTGGCACCCTGACGAATGGCAGCAAGCCCAGCAACATTAGAGTCAGTTTTGGCAGCCTTAAGAACAATTTCAGCCACACTGGAGAGTGCAGTGTTCTTTGCATAAGCGTCCTCACCCTCTTTCAGTGCTTCAGAGGGAATTGGGGCATTTTTTTTCAGCGTGAGCAGGGGCAGTAGCTTGCAGGACTGGAGAAGCAAGGTGCACAGGCTCGATGGCCAAGGCTGCTGCTGGAACAGCGTCAACAAAGCCAGCACTGAGCAATTTTCCATCATTTGCAATGGATAAGGCTGGAGAGGGCTCAGGCAGTGAATCTGGCAGCTGGCTTGGAAATTCAAGGGCTGGGCACGCTGGTAGTGGAGCTGACGGGGGTGCAGGCAGAGCTGTGCTCACCGGCGGTGGTGCTCTAGGAGCCTCAATTAGCCAAGAGGCTGGTTTGGGAGGCAGGATGATAGGCAATGGTGATGGCAGAGACTTTATTGCCAATAAAGGATTGTCTGGAGTGGGTCCTTGAAGGCACGCACGGACCTGAAACCATGTGTGCCGGACCTTAAAATTAACTTTGGGATGATTCCGAAGGCAGTAGCCAATTTTGTCCCATTTTTGAAGATCTAACATGCCAGCTAGTGGGAACCGAGGACATATTTCAGCAATTTCTTTGGCAAGATCTTCCACCTCCTTTAGAGGAGTTTCGTAGCTATTCTTAGTGAGCAGATAATGCAGTTCCTGGCAGAACTTTTGTTGCGGGGAGGAAACAGCATTCCCGCCCATGTTGAAACAGTATCGGTAGTCTTAAAGTACGGGATCACTCACCAATGGGATCGAAGGTACGTCTTCGATGGTGATTTGAGCGCGCTTGGGATCCTTTTGCCCGGATGAGGATGGTGAGCGATGGTAGTTCGACTCCTGCCTTGGCTCGCCAATATGTGGGAATTACTCCCGTGGGAAGCCCCAATCTGTGAGGCTTGGAAAGTTGCTTGCCAAATGTAGGAATTAAACCCAGGGAAGCCTTAACGTTTAAGGCTTGAGAGTAGATGTGGGAACCCAGCAGGAAAGCTTAACCAGCAAGCCCCCCCAAATGGGTTGGAAAAATAAAGACTCCGACAAGTGTTCTTCTTGGTGCAAAATGGAGCAGCTTCTTCTTCTCTCCTTTATTCTTGATTCCCCTTTATTCTTGATTCCCCCTTGATTCCTCCTTGATTCTTCCTTGATTCCCCCTTGATACTCGATTCCCGATTCCCTTGCCGCACCCCAGCAAGGCTGTTTTATTGAAAACCACATGACTACAAATCCCATATGACTTTGCAGTAATTTCTTAACCAATTACAAACTTACACATCTACGTAATGCCTAAATAAAGTTACTTCTTTGTCTAAATCTTAACACACTGAGCATGAGCAGGAATGCAAACTACTGCGCATGTGTGAAATTAGCCTGGGAACCTGATGAGAAGTGAAACATAGTATCTGAGCATTGATTTAGTACAATATGCCTTTGTTAAACTGTCCTCGCTAGTTACGTGATTTCCAGCTTACATTAAATGGATGCCACAGAGGCACTGTGAGAAAGATTCCCCACAGAGAGTAAAATTCCATGTAAAGTTATGAGTGATTGAAACTAACATTGAGTGTCAGTGCAATCACACAAGGTTATAAGTGGTTATAAACGCAAAGTCTATGTGATCCTATAGATTTATATTTTATTTATTTATTTATTTATTATATTTATACCCCGCCCATCTTCCCGTAGGAACTCTGGGCGGCTTACAATGGTTGAGAGAGCAACAAAACACAATAAGAGATTAGAACAACATAATAAAACAATAAACATAACTATTCTAATGGTTGAAAGATGCATTCTATTATTCAGGGAAAGCTTGCCTGAGGAGAAAGGTCTTTGCCTGTTTCCACAGAGACATCAGAGTTGAGGCAGTCCTGGCCTCTAGTGGGAGGGAGAGAGTTCCAGAGTCTGGGCACCACAGCCAAGAGAGACCTTTCATGTGTTCCACGTGACGTACCTGTGAGGGTGGTGGGATGGAGCGTAACACTGATGACCTAGAGCTGGTTCATACTGTGAGATTCAATCTTCGAGGTAGCTAGGGCCCAATCGTAGAGTGCTTTGTAGGTCAAGGTCAGCACCTTGAATTGTGCCCGATAGCTGATTGGCAGCCAGTGGAGCTGCTTTAATAGGGGTGTAATGTGATCTCTGTATCCCTCCAGTCAGCAATCTGGCTCATTTATGGTAGAGGTAGACAGATGTAGTTGGCCAGCAGTGGCGATAGACATTGCAATCTGACAGCATAGGAGGACCATGGGTGCCATATGCTGATAGAGGATCAGGATGCCATTTATAATAGAAATATAGAATAATGGAATTAGAAGAGGCCTATAAGACCTATAAACCATTTAGGACCAAGTACTGTGTTATAAATTTACAGAGTTGTGTTTACATACTTCTTCATTCGTAGTAATATTGGTTCTTTATTGCAATCATGGAATGAAATGATACTAGATATCTCTACTTGGAACTAAGTACCATTTCGTTTCTGTGTCTAATCTCAGATTCGGGCTGAAAACTGTGTATGAGAAGACTGCTCAGTTTAAAATAAGCACAATGCCCACACATTTAAAGCACCTGGAAGCCTTTGTATATTTATATGAAGCTGTTTTCCTCTGTCTTACTATCTCAGGACTTCAGTCAACCTCAAGAGCTTGAAAAGAAAGCATCTAATATTATTTATGAACAGATCTTTGATTTATTTATTTAAAATGTATTTAATCCACCTTTTACAGCATTGAAATACAATATTGTAAGTTGAAGACAATGAGTATGCAATGGTTATCAACCTTAAATACCATATCTCAAGCTAAAAAGAATGAGTGTGAAGAGGCATCTTACATCATTAAAATACAGAACAAAAACTAAACAAATGCAGAGATAGACTCTGAGGAATAGAAAACACAAAAATGAGGGAAGACGTATCTGAAGAGCAAGGTCTTTGCCTGTTTTAATAATGTGATGTCAAGTATGCGACTCCATGCACTGGGAAAGGGTCACTGTTACCCTTTTCTTTAGTGTAGGGTGCCTTGGGTCAAAGCAGGACCATTGTGGAAAGAATTCTATTCTGGCATACTTCAGATTTAGAAGGGACCACGTTTGCATTAAAACTCTGCCGTCAGCCATGTGCAGTTCTCATAAAATGTTTTATAGCTTCCTGTCTAGCTCATGCGGAATGTTTCATAGTACATAAACACGTCCACAGATAATTTAAGGATAAATAGATAGTGACGTTTGTCACAGGTCTCGGAGCAAGTTGAAGACTATTCTATTACCGTTTATTGGCTAAGTGGGGTCTTCATTTCTTGGGACAGTGGACCAGGTTAGGCTTTTAGAGCTCTGATTCTACATTAGTACCGAAAAGCATAACAGCCAAGGAAATTGGGTGGCATGCATTAAATGACTTTTTCAGAGGGCAACAAGCCAACATTATGCAACAAAACTATCCCTTGAGGAACTAAATGTGCATTTGTTGGCTTAAGTAAGGCCAGATGGCCTTCAAAACCAGTAAAAGAATAGATATTCTAATGTAACTTTTTATGGTCTTTTAAGATAATGACACATTTCTTTTCTTTTTTTAAAAAATCCCATATATATTTACTAGGAGGACATGGCAATAGAAACAGCCCTCTAAAAGGCTGAAGAATCAGATGAAATCTTCATATCTTGTTTCAGGAATTTTATGAATTACACGAGCAAACATCAGTTCTCTCACACAGGGCAATACTTCCCAACTATGAAAATAATAATGGTTCTTGTTGTTTGTTATCGTGTACTTATGGCTACCCTATAGGTGAGCTATCTTCAAAATATCCTGTAAGTCACTTCATCTCCCTTTTGGTCTTCATCTCTTCCTGCTGCCTTCCCTCTTTCCCAGCTTTATTGTGTCTTTCCCCCCGAGAATCCTACCTTCTCCTGATGTGCCCACAGTAAGACAGCCTCAGATGCAATATTTTTTGTCTCCACAGGAGCTTGATTTGATCAAGGACCCACCTTTCCATCTTTCTAGCAGTCCTGGGTATCCTCCAAAGCTCTCCTCCAACATACTTCAAAGAAATCAATTTTCTTCCTGTTTTCTTAACTGTCCAACTTTCACACCCATACATGGTGATCAGAAATTCAAGAGTGTGAATAATCTTGGTCTTGGCCTTCAGTGGCATATCAATATGTGCAGTCAAGGTCAGTTTTGACTTATGGTGACTCTTCTCTGGGTTTTCTACATATAACGTCAGGAGAGGTTTACCATTCCTTTCTTGTCCGGAGGACCTGAGATGCTGAAGGTTGCTCAAGACTATATAGGTTGGGTCTTCTCCCAGGAAAATCTGAACCTCTGGCTCTGCAGCCAGATACCTAATCCACTGAGCAACATGGAAATATGAGAATAAGCTTGTTTCAGCATAGTATCTGGTAATAGCCAATCTCCGTTGATCTTGGAAGCTGTAAGGCTAGGATAGCTGACAATACTGCGCTGAATGATCCTACACTTGAGTTCAAAGGGCGAGACGTGATATGTCCTCATGTGCCTAAAACAGGGAAAACAATAGCTAGTGAATATAGGCAAGGATCTAGCAGTAGGCAACATAAGCGGAAACTTCTTACCTTTCCCCTGCAGCACTCCATTGTAGTACAAACCTGTCCCAGAACAGATTCGAGCCCTTTGGATTAAGCTTTCATAGTTCAGGCGGAGCTGGAGAAAGGAACAGGGATCACCAATTCTAACAGAAACAGTAGGAATGCATAATTTTACCCTGGCCATGCACTTTAAAAAACAACAACCTTTAATACATAAATATGAGCCCAAAGGAACACATCTTGTTTTGTGGTGCCATGAAATCAGGTAGCAAACCATACTGCTAACTACAGCAAAGTGTATTGAATCCAAAATATGGTTCTCAAAAATGATGGGTGGTGGGTTGCAACACTGACATTATAGTTTCCTTCAGTATCAAAATAAATCATTGTAATGGAAAGAGTTCTATTATTTTATATATTTGCTTCTGGACAAATCAGAATCAGAATGCTTTTATTGGCCAAGTGTGGTTGGACACACCCAGAATTTGTTTTGGTAAAATATGCTCTCCATATATAAAAGGAAATAAAAGAATCATATAGTCAACAATAAAAACAGTACAACAATAAAATATAACCTATTATTAAAAAAGGAAGAAAAGTAAAAATTAATTATTCCACAGTTTGATAGCACTTGGAAAGAAACTATATTTATATCTAGTTGTCCTAGAGCTTACAAATATCATACCATGATATACATACTAGTTATAAAGGGGAATTTAAAATCCAAGGAAGAGTTGATAAGCCAGAGGGTGGTAACTTCATGGTGGCCTTTAATACAGATACAATCTAGGTATAAGAAAGATCTGAAAATGTATAGGAACAGATAGTATTTGATAAAATATTGTTATCCTCAGATGATAAGTTGATTAAGAAAATATATAATTTTTTCTTAGAATGGAAAATGGAAGATGAGCATGTGAAAGAAACAATGATACAATGGCCAAAAAATACAATGTGGAACTGGAGAAATGGCAAAAACTTTGGAATAGAAATTATAAATTAACAATGGCGACATTGTATAAAGAAAATCTGTATAAAATGTTTTATAGACGGCATTTTCCACCTGGTAAGTTAGCTAAAATGTTCCCAAATTAGTCTAACAAATGTTGGAAATATGTGCAAGAAATGGGGACTTGCTATCAAGCAAAAAAAAAATGTTGGATTAAAATACATACTTGTCTTATTAGAATGATAAAAATACATGTAGATTTTTGGATAGAACTGTTTTTACTAGACATGTTACCAGAAAATTTAGATAAACAAATCAGGGGCTTGGTGGCTCAGCAGACTAAGGCACCAAAACAGTCAGCTGCAAAGTCGGCAGCTCGGAGATTCAAATCCTGGGTGCCATGCAGCGGAGTGAGCTCCTGCTGTTAACCCCAGCTCCTGACAACCTAGCAGTTCAAAAGCATGTAAATGCAAGTAGATAAATAGGTACTGCTGTAAAAAGTGGGAAGTTAACCAGTGTTCCATGCAGCCATGCCAGCCACTTGGCCACGGACTTGCACAACACTGTCTCTTTGGCTCTTTTTCCTTTTCCTTTTTCCTTTCTTTTTTCCTTTTTTTCTATTCTTTTTTCCCCCTGCTGGCTCCTGTCTTTCTAGTTTCTTGCCAGATATAATTTGCCTTGGCCAGTGATACTATGTTATTTTCCCCGCTATATATATATATTTTCTTTTTAGTATTTGCTAGTAGTTTTTAATGGGACTTGGATGTTTGGTGTGTATTTGTTAGGTTTTGATGTTTATTTTCACTGGGGATTGTTTTGTGATTGTATTGTTTAGTCACCTGGGGTGACATGTTTGTGTAACGTGCAGAGTTCCCTCTGGGAAAATCGGGCGGTTTATATGTCCAAGAATAAATAAATAAATAAATAAATAAATAAATAAATAAATAAATAAATAAATAAATAAATATGGAGATGAACACCACCCCTAGAGTCGGATAAAACTAGCACACATGTGCTGGGGGAACTTTTATCTTTACCTTTAGATAAACAAATTATTTATCCAGTACTGCATTCTGACAGCGATGAGGATAGTTTGGGCACAACATTGGAAAAATGAAGAAACACCAACAGATGAAATGATTGTTAAGAAAATTTTGGAATGTGCAGAGATGGATAGACTGACAGTAAGAATCAAGGAAAAAGAAGACTCACAATGTTACCTGTGGGGATTCCATACCCCAATAGGCTCTGAACCCTGAAATCACCTGGCAGCACTGAGGCAGCCTTAGGCCCTGGACAAACATGTCCAGAGAGCAAGCAGGGAACCCAGTGTGTGGTTAAGCTGACCTGGACCTGGCATAGGTCAGGAGGCCAGGGCAAGAAGATGGCAATCCCAGATACCAGGATATCAGGCACATCTGGTCTGTGACCAGCCCTTATCTACGAGTCCTCAGTAGCCAGCATTTCGTCCTAGATAAGGGTGCATACTCCCCCCACCAATGGAATGCATACGTGACCAAAGACCATCCTTTCTCTGTCTTCCTCTGTCCTAATGTCAATGCTTCTCTCCACCCCTTGTGTACTTGTTTACTGTTTTCAATAAAGAGCCTTGGGTCCCAGGAGCAGCTCAGAGACACTCCCACACACTGACTCTCACACACGCACTCACCCAGACACCCACACACAGAGAGACGCAGCCTGGGACCAGGAGATGATTGTACCCCCAAACTCTGTGTATGCATAATTAATAATGCTATAGTTACCAAGCATGGAATCTGTTTTATCAATGGGTAAGAGTAGCCTGGTTGTAGCATAATAATGACTGAAACCCATCAATGAAAATCTTTCAATCTTAATTTATGTCGCTGTAAGGGTTCAGTCTTTGCCCAGGCGTCCCGCCCTTCCAACTTCAAAGAAGGCATCTCACGTAACAGAGAAACATTACTTTTATTTGGTTCATCAACAGCAAATGGGGTTTTTCTTCTAACAACAGAGTCAGCTTCTTTAACATCAGAAATAAACGGGTTCTTCCCTCCGTAGATCGGGGTCTCTAGAAAGTGATCAAATTCCCCACCACCACCTGTGGGTATTCGGTTCCACCACTGCTCTCCTCCTCTCTCCCCGAAAGCCTCAGCCCTTCCATCTCTGTCCCAGTCTCCCTCATGGAGATTAAGGGGGTCCCTACTTGTATCCCAACTTCCGAAGTGTATCTGGGACCACGTGGTCTCGGCTTGGGCGTACGCATGGGGTAATCTGGCCTCTTGCTCAAGTCCTCCCGGGGGTCCAAGGTCCCGGCTTCGATCTCCTGACGAATCTTTACCAGCCATCTTTCTAACTCCAAGTCCTTACGGATCTCCTTCAGCTTACGGCTGTATTCTCTATATTCTCTCTCACCCCAATAGGAACACTTTTGGCAGTGAGCTCTGCGTCTGTAGCTCTCAGCTTCCTTGTGTGGCATCATCATCTGTTCCCAGTCTCCCGTGTCTGGGTTCTCCATCCACACCCACTCCCATCCTTCTGGAAGCACTCTCTTCCCTCCCTTTTTACAGGCTCCAAACCCCACCTCCAAGGGAGTGGATTGGTTCCCCTTTCCCGCCAATTCTTTATTTTCCTTTTCCGCCACCCTCCGGTTCTCTTCCTTCTCCTTATCCCTGAGGGCATCATAGTAACCCTTTAGTGCCATGAACCTCTCCACAGGTGAAAGGTTCATTAGGTTTTCAGGTTTTTTTGGCTCCACCACCATCTCAGCTGGGCGTGCAGGGGTCCCTCTCTTACCATTGGATACGTTCCCCTCACAGTCGCACTACCACACAAGCTTACTGCTTTTGTTTGGTCACTTATGCCCATTCCTCACACTCTGAACATTGTACGTACCAAGGAAGCTCATGCATTTTGGGGGCAGCAGCAATGCAAGCACCGTATGTGAGCAAATACCAAAAATTGCTGAGATACACAGTAGCTTCTAGCTTCCTCATATGCTTTCAAAGCAGCATTTTCTCCCCCAAATATGTTTGCTGGGGGCACATCAGTGACAGTTCCAAGCTCTCTTGTCAGGGAATAGTTAAACCCCTGCTCCTAGTACCTGCACCCCTGAACCGTAACTGCCTGAAATATGCAGAGAACTTGACACAACCATAACACGTACATCAGTCCTCCAGTGAAGGCAGACCACTCACCCTTTCCCCACCACCCAGTTTGTAGCTGTGGCAACCACTTACCTTGCCACTTAGGGCAAGGGAAAGATAAACACTGCTTACCAGTGGACTCCTGTTCTGTGAGGTGGTGGGAGACACAGTCATCTTTTCCAACTTTCTAACCACACAGCTCCATTTTTTTTGTTTGGGTTTTTAGTGTGAAGTTAGAAAGTTCCACTTTCTCAAAACAGCCTTCTATTATCTCCTCAGGAGTTTCCTCAGACTGTCATATTTCAGAACTGTGCAGTATAATCCTATCTTATTGTAACTTGCTAATGTATTCTTATAACTGCATTCTTCCTGGATATCCCTTCTGCATAGCTGATGTCCATAATGGACATTTCTCTCTCTCTGCCACTTAAAGTGGACATAAAAAGCAAAGGAAAACATAACTCCTCTCTCTCTCTCTCTCTCTCTCTCTCTCTCTCTCTGTAAACATACAGTTATATAGTTAGAGCCCTTTTCTGGTACCCATGTGGCCCACAATGCAGCACTCTTTTTGTCTCATAACACAAATGCACATGCATTGTGATCTTTCTCTAGCACACTACAGGGCACAGTTCCTCCACCAATTCTCCTGGTTTTGGCAGCTGCAAGCAATCCGGTAAACAGGACAGTGAAGCAGCAGCCTTTTGAGGGAGTCAAACCGGCATTTGCTTGTTGTTTAGTTAAATAAATCAACATAATTAACTGCGAGGCTTTAAAAACGTTTGGAAAACACATATATTTTATCCAAACTAGTGGAAGGGAGAACTTTGAAAGATTCCTTAATTTATGATATTTAAGACAGCAGAAGATGAAAGGAAAAATATTTTGGATGGAAGTGTTCTTTTTCTAAATTCTTGGAGTTCAGACTTCATTTAATTTTTCTGAAATTTGGCCACATTATTTTGCATACTAAGCAGATTCTCTGTTATGATGGCTTAACTAACAACAATTATAACAATATAACAAACTGTTTCCCCCTTGATAATGATGGAATACTGAAGAAAGTAACCTGTCTTAGCTACAGTGTTGCTCTGCTTCATGATTTTGAATTAAAATCAACATATCAGGTTAAAAAACCACTGGAGGTTATTTATATTTGTAATAACTTGTACACCAAAGCTTGGGAAGAACAGGACAACTCTGAATTTCACAGGTATGAAATACAAAACCCAAATCCTAGACACACATGCACATAATGTAATAGAAGTAACTGTGACAATGTAGGAGTTTTTCTGTAATAATAAGAAGATACAGTAATTCTAGACATGCTTTTCCAAAGGTCTGGAGATGCCTATAAAATTAGAATGTGCTTTATAGTTCATTAACACTGAATACAAAAATTGGCCCTGGCTTTTCAAAAGCCAAACCTACAATATTGCTTTGGCTCATTCCATTCGGATTACCTTGTACCTACCGGTGCTACCTTAAATCATGATCTAAATGTTTGGGGATCCAACCATATAAACACTCAGTTATTGTTTGAGGCTGGTCAAAAAGTATTATATTTTCTGTCATATAAATTGTTGCCCACTGCCCCCAAAGACTCAAGAAGAGTCTGGAATTAAAAAGTGTTACAAAAAACATGTGTATTTTAAAAGTCAATCCAACACAAATATTTGTAAAGCAAAGATACAGAACAACTTGAAATTATTTTCTGATTTTTACAGTGAGGGCAACAGTATTTTTATGGCACTCATGTTTTTTGCGGGGGGTGGTACGGGTTGTCGGAGCTGAATGCTGAAGAAATACCTCACGGCTTGTTGAAACTCTACTTGGAACTTACTTGAATGTTATGATACATGGATTGTGCACTTGGCTGCCATTGGCTTCCTTTAGACTCCCAAAGGCAAATCCCCCTTTTTTGCTCTCTGGGGCTTCTGTACTGCTTCAGTTCAAAATCTGATTTCATTCTTAACTTTTCTTTCTACTTATCATAAAATATCACCAAGTTTCCTTCTACCTTGTGCTTGATGAACAAAGAAATTTATAGCCACCTTTACATCAGGAAGTCTAGCTTTTTCTGACATTTTATTACTTTGAATATTTGAAACATTTCAATCCCAGACAATAAATATTACATGATTATTGTTTTCATATGGGATAGGCTGCTCGTGCCCTCTACTCCACCCCTTTCTGGTTTTACTATGCAATAGTATATTACCAAGGAAACACACACACAAACACACACACAAATTTATGGACACTTGAAGATTTTGTTCTTAAATTGCTCTCAAAGGGCCCGAAAATGTCTCCAAGAATTTGCTTATACCTTGTGGATAAAATAGTTTAAAGCAAGACACAATCCAACACAAATTTATGAAGATTTAAAATGTATGAAATTCAGTTTATTACTGATTTCTAACAACAAAGCCCTATTCTCCCCTGATGTTTCCAGAGATGGGTGTTTCTAGCTGAAAGAATTGAGCATGTTGAGCCTTGAGAAAAGAGGATGGAGAGGCAATACGATAACACTTTTCAAATATTGGAAGGGCTGTCATACAGAGGAGGGGCAGGATCTGTTCTCGATTATCCCAGAGTGCAGGACAGGCAACAATGGGTTCAAGTTAATGGAACCAGTTACCTCCAGGAGGTGAGTGCTCCAACAATGGAGACATTCCAGAGAAATTTAGGCGGTTACTTAACGTCTGTTTTGTCTCTCTAAGTGTTGTGCTTCAGAGTGGTACATAAAAATCTTACTTCACATCTGTCATGCAACAGCTGAAATTCGTCTCGACCACGCCCCCGGAACGGGTGCTAAGCGAGACAAATCTGTACCTGGCACTGGAGTTGGGTATTTCCTTGTCCTGGTTTCTGTTCCAAGACAAGATACTGTGAGGTAACAACTGTCACGCAACAAAACATTTGTTTCTCTCAGAAAACTGTGTCCCAAGTACTGGGTTGGGTGTTACATTCAAAGTGCCCACCCACCCCAGATGGTCACCATCCCCTTGCCCTGAGTGACTATACTCAGAGAATACTGAGCAATTCTCCATCTTGCAGTTGATGCCCAGGTTAATGGTACCACTGCCCTCCTTTGCTATAAAGGCCTGCCACCACTTAGCCCATCAGCTAGGTTATTTTTCAACTCCTGTGCTTTGGAAAAGTCATCAAGCAGCCATGACACAGCTCCACCAATGCAACACACATTTGCCTACAATCCTAAATGTGTGGCAGCTTTGATGGTCTGTGTGGGGGGGTGGCTAAGTGGTTCACTTGCAGTACTGCTCTCTCTCTCTCTCTCTCTCTCTCTCTCTCTCTCTCTCTCTCTCTCTCTCTCTCTCTGTGTGTGTGTGTGTGTGTGTGTGTGTGTATGCATTACAGGTGTGGTCACAGGTGTGGAGGTCTGCAGCCACCATAGTAGTCCTACTACAAGATACTCATTGTGGAGATGAAACTCAAGTTAAAAACAAATTTAACTTCCAGGGTATTCTCTGGTGGGAGAGATACCTATCATGCAACATACCGCACAGCAGCTATATCAGAAACAATGTCGATGAAGTACAAGACATTTATTTTATTTGTTTATTTTGAATATTTTTACCCCACCTTTCTCCTTGGAAAAGGACCCAAGGCGGCTTACAATAAACATGAAAAGTCACACTGAAATAAAAGTGTCATATGAATAAAAATCTCTAAAATTGAAATGAATCTGTATAAACCACTTGCACTAACATGGGATGACAGTGCTCTGTCTAACTTATAGCACTCTGCAGTAATCATAGGCAATTTTAACAACGATAATACCCATTACATTGCAACAAAAGAGTACTCCCAGATTTTCTTCAAAGCCAGCACAGACCCATGCTGTGAAATGTTGGAGTAGAGATTCAAAGAATTAGACCACCCCCTAAGCCTCATGGAACTTCTAAAAAGCCAAATGGGAATCATTTGCTGCTGAACTTGACCATAACATCCAATGAATTTCTAAGACAGAAAAAATAGTCAAATTGTGGGACTGTTACTATCAGGGGCTAAGAAGCCTATCTCAAGGGCTATAGGAAAAAAAATACATTTCAAGCTGGAGCCAAAAATGCACAGATATATGACTAATATGTGGAAAATCATGAACTAGAACTTGCTGATGAACTCCTCCAGTGTTTAAACTCTGCCGGGAGACAGAAATGGCACACTTTCTGGAACAAATGAGTTTCCAGCATGCCAGTAAAGGGGCTTGGGAAACAGTTCCATGAAACCAACCTGAATTGCCGGCAATGTTGGCTGCAAAGATGTAGCAATTAGAATTTTAAATCTTACAATGAAAACACCAGGGACAAACAAAAAGATTAGTGAAATCAAAAGGAAGGGGGAAGCTAGAGCCAATGAACTAAAGTCTGAAAGGAACATCTCAGATGAATTCTCCACATCCGAAATTGCTGAAGCATTGAACATGACAAAATCAGGGAAAGCAGCTAGCCTGGATGAAGTATTTCCTGGGTTTCTGAAGCACTTTGGAGTGTAGACCACACACCATACTCTGGCTCACACAATTGTGCAATGGCTTCCAACAAAAGGGAGGCTGCCAGCAATTTTTTACAGGAATGAAGATTGCTGCCATTTCAAAACTTGGTAAAGAGGGGAAATCTGCAGAAGACCTATGCCGTTTTTAAGCATGTCTTACAAATTGCTGGAGAGACTTAAAATGAATTACCGTAAACCTCTAGTTGATGAACACACACTAATAGAACAAGCTGGATTTAGACTGGGGGGGAAAGCTCTTGTGACCAGATGCTATCCCAAGCCTCCTACATAGAAAACGGGTTTCAGAGGAGTTGAAGAATATGTCATAGTGTTTATTGATTTATCATCGGCTTATGACATAGTGTGGAGAGAAGGAATGGTCTTAGAATTTCTACATATTGTGCCATTTAGGATGGACTTTCAAATAGATACATCAAAGAGCATGTAGATGGTCTAACCAGTCAGAAGTATCAGTTAAATGGAAGGTTCTGTGCTGTCTCCAATACTCTTTATTTAAACAGATCGGACTTACCAAGCACTGCTGCAAAAAAGTTTATACTGTATATCCTGATGATATTGCATTGATCAAACAATCTAAAGAATTTGAAACAGCCCTCAAAAGTGATTTAAAGGAAATTGATAGAGGTGTTGTTGTTTTTAATATGGAGGCCAAAACCCAACATCAAGGTCTCTTCCTTTCCCTTGAGCAACTGAGAAGCAAACTAGACACAGAAAATGGCGTTTAGGAAAGAGCTGCAGAAGTAAAAACTGTAACCCAGAGTATTCAGGAGTGGCCCCTGACTGGTCCTTAACCTATAGGGAACAGTTAAGAAAAACCTCAGATAAAATGAAAACCAGGAACCAAATTTGACACAAACTCTCTGGATCCTGTTGGGGAGCAAGCACCTGTGCAAGAAATTCTGCAAGGGCTTGGAACTATGATGTGATCCAAGATCAAACCCTTCTTTTCTGCCTTTTTCCTGTGAGTCTTCTATCCTCAATTAAACTGATGAGTAGAGATGGGCACGACTTGAAAAAAAATTTTTTCGAGTTGTCGTTAGTCGGGCCGGTTCCGTTTCGGCTCGTTTCCGTTTTTCGCGAAAATTTGCAAAAATTAGTCAGTTCGTTTTTTCGTTTTTTCGTTGTCGTTAGTACTGGTTTGGGGAGGGGGTAGCGGGCTCCTGGAGGGAGCTGCAGGAGTCAGCCAGAGCCACAAGTGACGGACTGGCAGACTCTTTGCACCCGCTGTGTCTCACGTACTTGCATGTAGTGCAATGCAAGTAGATCTGGCTTAGGGTTAAGACGGCTTAGCGCAACGGCTAGGGTTAGGCTAGTTACGGGTGAGGTTACGGTGGGTATTGGGGTGCATCTGGGTGCCTCTCTGACCCACTTAGAAGGACAGTGTACTGGCGTATGGGTTAGGCTTAGGGTTCGGGTTTGGGCTACGATTAGTGGGCTGTTTATGCCCGATTGGCACATCCCAGAAGTCTCTGTGGTCAACCTGGCCAAGTGGCCATGCGATTGGTGGAAAATTTGCATGGTCTACTCCCATGGGAGAGCCCATCATTGCAAATGTGCAGGTGTAAAAAAATAAAATAAAATAAAATAAAATCAACGGAGACTTTTTTTTGCAAGAAAAACCCACTGCTGCTACTGTAAAAATTCAAGCATTTAAAATAGCTAATTTTCGCATGTTTCTGTGGTGCTTTGGTGGGGTTTTGGGCAACAATTTCAAAAAAAATATTGCAGTCGCCATTTTGGATCCCCCCACCACCACATGGCAAATGGATGCGGCCTCCCAGCCTGGTACAGTCAGCAAAACCTGGCCATGCGATTGGTGAAATGGCTCCAAAACTTTGCATGGTCCACTCCCATGGGCGAGCCCATCATTGCGAATGCGCAGGTGTAAAAAAATAAAATAAAATAAAATAAAATAAAATCAACGGAGACTTTTTTTGCAAGAAAAACCCACTGCTGCTACTGTAAAAATTCAAGCATTTAAAATAGCTAATTTTCGCATGTTTCTGTGGTGCTTTGGTGGGGTTTTGGGCAACGATTTCAAAAAAAATATTGCGGTCGCCATTTTGGATCCCCCACACTGCATGGCAAATGGATGCGCCCTCCCAGCCTGGTACCAGCAGCGCAGCAGTAGCAATAGCCAAGGAGAGGGGGGCGGGGAAACCCCCCCCAAATAAAACACCCTTCTGGCCTGGTAGGTGCCCTCAGACAGTTTTCGCCTACTTTTAGGGCCGGGAATCGGGGTTTTTTTTAACTTTTAAAAACTTTTTTTCTGTGCCGCTTGGCATTGCGCGATGCAAGTAACGAGCACGACAAATCAGACCAAATTGTTCGTTCGTCGGTTCGAGCTCGAAGTCTGGGGCAGTGATTCCCGTTACCGTTTCCGTAGAGTAACGGAAACGGAAACGGGAATACCGCTAAGTCGTGCCCATCTCTACTGATGAGCAACACATATTGCTGGAGAAACTGTGGCTCACTGGCCATCTTGAAGACTCGTAATGTGGTATTTAAGAGGGGATGAATTGTGGAAGCAACATTCCCAAGGACTTGCAAATCAAATAGTGTGGGCAATGGTCCCATCAAAATTAAGCAGAGAATAATAAATATTGTCATTAAGCACAAGCAATTAAGAAACATGTCACATTATATCACATTATAGTGGCCTATAAAGGTATCGCCTGTAACCTATTTTTGCAATGGTGTTTTGTGATGGCCACGCTGCTCACCCATCCTTTTTTGCTTTGATATCACATTCATGCAGTCTTTGAAGTAACTGAGTAGATTTAGGCATCCATTTAGCTGCCCAAACACAGATTATTGGTTTTATTGTATGTTATGTGCCACCATGTTGTATGTGGGTTAAGGCATCACTAATAGTGTTTAAAGATATGTGAGCTATTCAAAGAGTAGTTTTTCTACCTTCCCCACCTCATTTAGCTTCAATGGGTGCCAACAGATTAGAACCCAGTTCCTCTAGTCAATTTCTCTATTCATTACACAGCACTGGCTCTAGAAAGTCATAATTTGTAGAGCTTGCAAGCAGGGCTGGCACTTCCATTAAGGCGAACTAGGCAGTTGCCTAGGGCAGCGTTTTTCAACCACTGTTCCGTGGCACACTAGTGTGCCGCGAGATGTTGCCTGGTGTGCCGTGGGAAAAATTGAAAAATTCTAAAGAAATTCAACCCAGGGCCGGCAGGCGGCCCACAGCTGGGAGGCGCTATAAATAGCGTCCAAGGGCCAGCTTGGCTCCTCCCCCCCCGAGGCCCATGGTGCTGGCGTCACTTCCTCCCCGGCCGGACCTGGCCCCGCTCATTCTCTTAGTGTTTGCCCTGTGCCTGCCGCCGCCGCCGCGACTCGCTCGCTTCCCTCTCCCCCCTCCTTTTTTTACCCTGGACCACCACCACTCCTTTCTTGGGAGCTACCAATGGACTGAGCCGCCCGACAGCCCGCCCGCCAACACTAGCCGGCCTGGCAGCCCCAGCCCAGAACAAACCACCAGGTGAGGGGAAGGGGAGGAGGGGCGCCCGGCTGCCCCACAAGCACCACGGCAGGGCTGCGAGGAGGAGGGAATGGAGGAGGCCTCCGCCGGGCCTGGGCTGAGGAGGCGGGAGGGCGGGGGGGGGCTACTGGCACGGGGAAGAGCCATCTCTGAGGGGCCCCGCGATGGGTTCCTTGAAGTCTTGCCCCTTTCTTTCTGTCTTGGGTCGCCCTCTTCTCTCTCTCTGTCTATTCTTTCTTTTTTCCCCCACCTCTCTCTTTCCATTCATACCCTTTCCCCTCTTCATAGAAACGTGCTCATTTCTAGCCTGCATATGTGTATGTCTAGCAGCCTGCCTACTGTAATTAAAACTGTAAACCGCCCAGAGACTCCTTGAAGTGGTATGGGGCGGTATACAAGCAGAACACTTTCTGCCTTCTTTCCTTCCTGCCGTCCTTCATCCTCCTCCCCTCCTGTCGCTGGACTTGCTGAAGGCATCTGCCTTGGCCACAGTGTGGAGAGCAAGATTGGCTTTTGGGTCTTATTTGTGTTCCTGGAGAGTCAGTGCCCCTTCTCAGGTCTCCACTGGACACAGAAGTCCATGCAGGGCAAAATGTCTTTAAATTAAAAAAACAACACAGGTAAGTGAGAACTGGGTGCTAGAGAGCAGGCTGCCTCAATCTGTGGCCCCTCTGTCCTGCTTCTCCCTACACCAGCAATGGCGAACCTTTTAGAGACTGATATGGGCACAGAGTTAAATTTTTAACATTTTCTAATGGTGGTGTGCCTCGTGATTTTTTTCATGAAACAAGTGTGCCTTTGCCCAAAAAAGGTTGAAAAACACTGGCCTAGGGCACCAAAATGGAGAGAGGGCGCTGGACAGCCTGCTGCCCCCCTGCCGCCCCCCTGCCGCTGGCCACTGCCATCCGTCCCCCACCGCCCGCCAGCTGCCCGTTGCTGTCCGCCTATTGCTGCCCCCCGCCACCCCCCGCCTGCCCCCGCCCATCGCCACCCACCCCCCGCAGCCGTTGCCATTGCCGTCCCCCACCATCCGCCACCGCCCTGCCCCCCCCTGCCGCCCCGCTGCCCCGCCACCGCCCGCCCGGCCACCGCCACCCGCCTGCCCCTACCCTGCCCACCCACTGCCCCACCCCACCCCCTGCCCCGCCCACCCACCACCCACCCCACCCACCGCCCCTCGCTTAGGGCGCAAAAAAACCTAGCACCAGCCCTGCTTGCAAGAGTTACTTTTTATTGTGCTGCTTGGAATCCCATGAATGGCTGGAGATTAGTTGGAACTCCCCTCTCCCCCAAGCAGGTCAATTCCCCATATTTGAGTGCTTTTCACCTCTGTGAGATAATACACAGCAATATAAATAACGGAATGATAACAGTATGGTCGACATCCAGACCAGGAAAAAAGACATCTCCAGTGCCATGATCAAAGGCTATGAAATGTGCAGAGACCTTAATCCCATTAGAATTACTGGTGTCTTGTAGAACTGGATTCCTTGGGCAATGTTGTACACGCGTGCACATGTGCGCCAAACTGAGAATCCCTGTGTGACTTGAAAATGCTCTTTCAAGCCCTGTGGGACAGAAACCACAAGTCCTTTACAGCCCCATTTTAGAAAGTCAGCTGCCTCACTCATGTGGTTCCCCCCTCTCATTTCCCATTAATTTTTCATGACAGCCTACGTATGTCAGAAGTATTACCAACCCTATATTTAATGTAGCTTTAGTTGCAGCTGCCTTTGTGGAAAATTAAATGCTATAGAAAATCTAATGCGGATGTCCTCTATGAGTCACACTTGGGTAAGGTTCCTCGAGTGAAAGAGAGCCAGCAGTGCCACTGCTTTGGGAGAAATGGGAAACAGCTCTCCAGGATGTGAGAGAATGTGTAAGGCAGCCTTATTTTAGCTAGACCAACCCATGTCACTTTTTCGTTGGAGAAGATGACTGCCACCGCTCTCCATAATTTCAGGCCCCAAACACTCTCACTCCTCACTACAAAATGAATGGCCCTGGTAATGATTATTTAAGGGTGGCATACACATTTTTAATTATGTTACTTTGATTTTAAGTGGGAGTTGATGTGTAGTGATAGAATCAGGACTGACACGAGGGTGCCATGAGATGGTTCCCAATCCAAACATATGAAAAGCTCGGATTTCATATTCTACAATCTCCACATGTTGCAGTGCTCCCATCTGCCTTCAAGGACGCTGCTGGCTTCAGACGTGAGTTCTCCGTCCTTGTAAGGACGGTCCACTGCTGTGAACTTTCCATAGGTATGGACTCGCCAAATCCCCAGATTCCATGGGTCCACTCTGGTTGTGATTTATGAAGCCACATTTTCACCAGGACACGTGGAGTGTGGAGAATATTGTATGTGTTTCAGAGGCAACCTAAAAGCACCAAACCAAAAGCCAAAGGTATGTGGCTGACTGTTGCTCTTACACTGAAGCTGTCAAAACAATGAGCATAGCATCTTTTAAGTAACAAAAGCAAAGCCAAGTTCTCCATATCCTGGTTGCATGGGTACTCTGGACGTTCCTTGGAATCAGAGCATTGTTTTGTCTCAGATTGTGGGGAAAAGGTCACCTTAGGCCGCAGTCCTACCAGCGTTTTCTGCGTAGTTTCCCAGCGGTGAACCGCGCAGTAAAAGATCGTGTGCTAACCGTGAAAAGAAGTAAATTCTGGTCCCGGCCGACCACCCCCCTGGAATAGCAGTTTCAGCAAAGTTTCCTAAACTACCACCAGGGGCTGGATTTAGAAACTTCGCTCGAAAATGCTTACTTATTTGCTTCTGTAACCACGACAGGACACTGAAAATACCATGGAGGCTTGGAAACAAAGCTGGAAAGAAGGACAAAATGTGAAGTAGACAGGTAGAGACCGAACCAGAATATGAAAATATGACGCAGAAGAGAGGACACTAACTGCACATTAAACACCATGTGGCCTCCCGAAAAAATATATACAGGGAATTTATATACGAAGAAAACTCTGGTAAGACTGTGGCCTTAGTGAGAATGGAGCACCCAGGAGACACCAAAAAAGATCCTAGTCAGAACAGCAGGTAGAGGCCTGCTTCATGTCCAGTTTTTAACTGTTCAGGTTTGAGGCTGGAGTAAAGCGCTGTCTCCAGGTTAGGTTCCTCCCTGGCAAGTGGAAGATCTGTAGATGCCAGTTATTTTTATTTTCAGGAGGTGGGAGTGAAACTGCTCTGTGCCTGCAAAGGAGGATTTACTGTGGTAAATCAGCAGGATCACCAGCAGTGGCTCTTTTGATTTTGTTTAAAGTCTTAAAATGTATGTGTGCATGCAGTTTGGAGGGGGGGGAGGGCAGGTGAGGCAAGACAAAACACTTCTTAGAATCATAGAATCAGGGAGTCAGAAGGGGCCTGTAAGGCCATCAATTCCAACCCACTGCTCAATGCTCTTGGTAGCTGTCAGCATTCTCCCCTCTCCCGATTGCCAATATAATTTCCTGTCATCCTGTTCCTTCAGTGAACTTCATTTCCTGTAGTGCTATACACCATCGTCTGCTGTTATTCAGCATGTCAGAGAGACAAAGCAGAAGGAAAAGAAGGAAAAAAGTTCTCCTCTTTTGAATCCACCAACTGATGATTTTAAAAAAATAAGATGTATGTATTTGGGTGTGTGGGCTGCCAGGAAGAGCCTTAGGTGCCTGCAAGGAATGCAAAGGCATTATCAATCTTCAAGTTATAATTTTAATTAAGCTTTGTTTCTTGCTTAACAATAAAGTAACAATTTGAAAAAGACCCTCCCATGTCTTATGCATATAAGCTGAGGTGAGTGTAACCTCTGTGGAACGTGGCTGACAATGTGTTTAACTTAGAGGAAGCAGCAGTTTCAAATTTGGGTCCTGCTTATCTACATCTGGAATATAGGAAGAGCAAGATAACAAAAACTGTTTTAGTTGAAACTCACTATAAAATTAAGTAATGAGTTTTATCTAACTGGTGTAAAAAAGGGGGCATTTTCTCTGATCAGGGAAAGAGACATATTTTTGAGTAATAGCTTGGTGTCTTTCTATTCTGCAGGAAAACAACCTTTTAAAAAGTCCCACTTGGTCTCAAATGCTCTTACTCTCTGGGCTCAGGGTGTAAATGGCAGGCCTCCTGTGCTACGCATTATGGGTCTTTCTTTCTTTCTTTCTTTCTTTCTTTCTTTCTTTTTTCTTTCTTTCTTTCTTCCTTCCTTTCTTTCTTTCTTTCTTTCTTCCTTGCTTTGCTTCCTTCCTTCCTTCCTTCCTTCCTTCCTTCCTTCCTTCCTTCCTTCTCCAATGCTCCAAGAACTCTCCAAGCAGAATTTTGGAAATTCCAGTCCACAGATAGACCCCCACATTTCACTTACTTGAAACAAAGCCTGTATTCTATGTTTTCTCTTCTATGCTGACCCACGGGCGGATAACATAGACCACTCTGTATCTTGCTGTGAAGAATTAGCAGAACACTTTACAGGCAAAATTGAACAGATCTGGGCTATCTTGGATGCAGCTATTGATCCAGAGCCTGCAAATAAAACACCCCACCCTCCTTGTCCTGTATTAATGGATGACTTTCAGATCCTACAGCTGGATGATGTGGTCAAGACCCTTGGGGAGGTGAGGGCTACCACATTTGTGATGGATCCTTGCCCCTCATAGATCATAAAAAATTCCAGAGAAAGTATGGCAGACTGGTTAGGAAGAGTAGTGAATGCCTCCTTACTACAGGGCAGGATTCCAGCATGCTTAAAGCAGGCAATAGTAAAACCGCCGTTAAAAAAGCCCTCCTTAGACCCAATCATATTGAACAATTACCGACCAGTATTGAATATCCCATTTTTAGGGAAAGTCCTAGAGTGGGTTGTGGCCTCACAGCTCCAGAGGTTTCTGGACTAGATAAACTACCTGGATCCATTTCAATCTGGCTTCAGACCTGGCTATGGGACTGAGCAGGCACTGGTTGCATTGGTAGATGACTTGCGCAGAGAAATGGATAGGGGATCGGTGTCCCTTTTGGTTTTGCTAGACCTCTCAGCTGCTTTTGACACTATAGGCCAAGGCATCCTCCTGACTCATCTCTCTGAAATGGGAATCAGGGGTGCTGCATTAAAATGGCTCTGGTCCTTCGTTTAGGGTGGAATGCAGAAAGTGGTGTTAGGTGATTCATGTTTGACACCACGGCCACTGACCAGTGGAGTTCCCCAGAGTTCTGTTCTGTCTCCTCTATGTTATTTAACATCTATATGAAAAGGAAAGTGACCAATGGTTTATTGTGAGGCCTAGATATTAGTGGGAGGTGCCCTTGGTAATGGGGAGCGAAACTATACCTCCCACAGAGAGCTAGGGTTCAAGGAAGAACTGGGCCAGTTTCCTTTTCTGTACAGGAAGGAGGCCTAAGGCAGCCTAAAAGAGATGCTCTTTTCCAGAGAGGTGAAATGTTGGTGGGAACCTGCAGAATTCTGCCTTGGAAATCCTGGGAAATTCTGAGAGGTGAAGCCCCCTACCAACCCATCAAAGAAAGAAAGAAAGAAAGAAAGAAAGAAAGAAAGAAAGAAAGAAAGAAAGAAAGAAAGAAAGAAAGAGAGAGAGAGAGAGAGAGAGAGAGAGAGAGAGAGAGAGAGAGAGAGAATAGCTCACCCTTACTGAGTGTTATAAAACCTGGTTCTTTGATAGAAACTTTTGATAGGTAGTAATCAACTCCCATCAGACAACATAAGGCATACAGATATACTTCCAGATACCAGAGTTGTGTGCTGGTGGCAGAAGCCCCAAATATATACCAGTATTTCTGACAATGTATTATGTTGCCATTTTTAAAATATGTAGCAATTTTGGGTTGTACTTTCAGTGAAGCAAAGCAGCATTTGTATTCAAGAAGGTCATCATTCTCAGATAATATTTCATATTTCCTGGAGGATGTATGCAGCTTATCAGGGAGGACATGTAGGATGGAAAGTACTTCAGCAATATCCAAATATACCCTGTCATCAGAATGGGGCTGGGAGAGATAAGGTAGCTCTTAACTCTATGCAGTGAGATAAATAAGACGTGATCTACGAGCCCTTATTCTGGGGTGGGAGAAACTGGACCCACAGGGAGCACCTTTCGGGTGGGAGAAACTGGACTCTTGCCTTTTGCTGACCCACACAATGTTGACCATTGTGTGACTCTTCTCCCTTGAAGTCCACATGTCTAAACTCTGACGACTGAAGAGAAAGTATCCCCCCCACACGTACGTGTGTGTGTGTGTGTGTGTGTGTGTGTGTGTGTGTGTGTGTGTGTGTGTGTCATTTCAGTCGTGACCGACTCTTCCTGACTCCATGTCCATGAAGTTTTCTTGGCCGGAATACTGGAGTGGTTTGCCAGTTCCTATAAAAACCCAGTTTAACACTGGTGAGAACTTTCCTGGATTCTTGTCCACTTCCTCGGACACATATGCGCAGAATGCACAGGGCAGAGGGTGGAATCAAACAATCAGCACAATAGACCTAGAGTTGCCTGTAATGATGCCCTCTTGGGCATTAGCAAATCATACATGTACTAAAGCTAATAAAACCAAAGAAAGTACACGTAACCAAACTGGTACCAAACCTATGCATCCTGGCTTGGAATTAAACCCAACTGAACATAATCAAAAGAGAGAGGGTGTTTGTCTTTCCTTTAAGCCAGCTCAGAGGCACAAAGATGGGTGCTGTGATCACAACAGGGGCTTATCTGTCCTGCCTTGACTGGATCTAGAAAATATCTACAATCATTGAAAGTTGGTTCACTGAGCCAAGTCTTGGGGCTTAGAAAACGGAGGAAAGAGGCCACATCAACTATTTTTTCCTCAATTGAAGTAAAAGTACCCCACTTATTATTATCATTAGTGTGTGTGTGCGCGCACACACACACACACACACACACACACACACACACACACTTCCTTTAAATGTTTATACATTTATCTGCACTGAAATAAAGGAAACTTCTCACTTGAAAAAATTCCCTCCGTGAAAGATTGCAGGGTTGCACAACTACATTTGTGTTTTTAGGATTTTCTGATGGTTTTGTTAGATTCTGCCATTATGGAAAAACTCATCTAACTAGTAGCCATAATAATTCACTTTTATTCTTCATAGGTTTTCACCTGCTCATGCACACGTCTTCAGATGAATGCTGTGGCTATGTCTTTGGGGAGAGTTTCCTCTTCCCAGAAGGCTCTAACTTAGGTTCGTCAAGGATATCTTCATTATTTTGACCCCTGGTGAAGAGGCACTAATGCACGGTTTCATCAAAATTAATTACTTCATTCCAACAAAAATCCTAGCATAGACCATTCCAGGAAACAGGTCAGCTTCCTGGACACCCAAGTTTTGCTTTCTTTTCTGGTCAGATGGCCTCAGATGGTCCTTGATGACTGGTTTCAAAAGCTCTTGAGGACAGTAGGACAGACTAGAGGACTGCTGCCGAAAGTTCAGGGGGACAGCCTTTTTTTATAGAGAAAAACACTTGGAGGGACAAGGGCCTGTGAACTGAGGCTTCCTCTGCGATCATGATGGCCCACCTGGCGCCGACGTTGATAAAATTTCAGTGCCAGGTAAAAACCTTCCTGTTCCAGAAGTTTTTTAACTGATGATTATGAGTCCTGATGGCAATTTTAGTGCTGTGTTTTAATGTATTGTATTTATTGTATTTATATGGTTTATTGTTCTAATTTTATTGTAATTTTGATGTTTTAATTGTTTATTTTGATTGTGAGCCACCCAGAGCTAGATAGAGTGGCAGGAGGATGCTCCGATTCCCTACACAAGAGTAGCAGCTTGCAATTAGATGGGCAGAGTATAATTGAAAACAAGCAAGCATGCCAGCCAGTCAGCATCTGCCCACCCCTGCTCAGTGATATGTGGACAAGTCAGCTTTTCACTGAGTTCAATAATGTCAGGTTTCACTATATAACTCTGATGGTATCATTAGCTGTGGCTGTATTTTGGTAATTTCCAAGCATTTCCTACTATTCCACGCACACACCCAATTTCCTAGGCTCACCTTAGGTTTTGAGGAGGCTTTACGAATAACAGAATGGGAGTGGGAATCTCAAATGTCTGAAAATCACCACCGATGGTCCTGGAGGCCACCACAAGACTGACAATGCCAATATTTAGACATTTAAGACTCCTTCCCCCCCATCCCATGGTGCCCAAAGCTTTCTCAAGGACCCAAGAAGTCCCTGGAATCTTTGGGGAGGTGGTGGATAGGAAACATTTAATTACCAAAAGGTAGCCAAGACTGATTTTGGTCATTGGACTATGGCTGCTTTCACACTACCACTAAAATCCACAGCAAACTTTGATCCAGATCACCCCCTGGAACGCTCACGTGGTTGATGTCGCGGACGTGATGTTCCCAAGGTCATGTTTTGAAAATACACAACTGTTCTGATCCCATGACTGAGAACCACAGCAAACTCGCCATAACAGGGATGAAAAGGTTTTGGTGCGGATTTTCCGTGTTCCCATGGACTCGAGTAACGGTTTAAAATCTGCATCGGAATAGCGACAAGAATTTTACCACCTCAAGACTAGACATGGGCATGGAGCAGCGAAAATCTCGTTTCCGTTTTCGGTTCTCGTTATCGTTACGTAACGGGTAACGGTAACGAGAATTACTCCGCTCCAACTCGAACTCGAACCGAAAAAGAAAAATTGGGTCTGATTTTTCGTCGTCGTTCATGGCATTGTGGCGATCACGCGATGCCAAGCAGCACAGAAAAAAAGTTTAAAAAATTAAAAAAAAAAAAGATTCCCGGCCAAAAAAGCAGGCAAAAATATGCCTGCCTCAGTGAGGGCACCTACCAGAGAGGTGTGGTTTCTGGGGGGGTCCCTGGCCTTCCCCCTCTCTCCTGTCCTGGGCTGCTGGTACCAGGCTGCGGGGGGGCATCCTCGTCGTTTCCATTTGCCATGCGGTGGGGGGGATCCAAAATGGCGACCGCAATATTTATTTTTAAATCGTGGTCTAAAAACCCACCAAAGCACCACAGAAACATTTGAAAATTAGGTATTTTAAATGCCTGATTTTTATAGTAGCAGCAGTGGGTTTTTCTTGCAATAAAGCGTATCCATTGATTTTATTTTATTTTATTTTTATTTTTATTTTTTTATACCTGCACAATGATGGGCTGGCCATGGGATGGGACCATGCACATTTTTGGACCCATTCCACCAATCGCATGGCCAGGTTTTGACTGAGACTTCTGGATGTGCCAGAGGGCATAAAAAGCCCACTAACCCGAACCCTAACCCGAACCCGAACCCGAACCCGAACCCTAACCCATATGCCAGTACACTGTCCTTCTTAGTGGGTCAGAGGCACCCAGAGGTGCAGCCCCCTTACCCACCCTAACCTTAACCGTAACTCTAAGCCTAGCCCTTACCCTAACCCCAACCCTAAGCCAGATCCGTACGCAAGTACACTTTCCTTCTTAGTGGGTTACAGGCACCCAGAGAGGTGCCTCCCACAGCCCACTTACCCCAACCCTAACCCTAACCCCAACCCAAACGACAAACAGAAATGACAAATTTTTGAAAATTATCGCGACAGACGGAAATGAGCCGAAACGGACCCATCCCGACAATCGAAAACTCAACACGTCATTTTTTCTGGTCGTGCCCATCCCTACTCAAGACCAGGTACTTGTAAAATGCTCTGGGTCACGCTTGGTCACAGTTTTTGTTTTGTTTTTTTTAAAGTCCACTGCTCCTCGGAAAATGATTTTATGCTCTGCATCTACAAGCACTTTGCAGCAGATTTTAGTGGTTGTGTGAAAGCAGCCTTTGTGGTGTGATCTTAAAATGACAACGAGGCGCTGTCAAGTCAACTCTGATTTATGATTCCCCCTTCTCATGGTTTTCCAGGTAGATGATATTCAGAAGGGGTTGACCATTTCTTTCTTCTGGGGGCATCCTGGGATCGTGCAACTTGACCCAAGGCCACTCCCTTAAGGCACAATGAGGAATCGAATTCCTAACCACTGTCTCTGAAGCCAGACATCCAGCTCATGGTATTACAGGGTTTACACCCTTGCTTTTGGAACTTGGATGTGGCATTGCTCTGCGAACTGAGCAACAGTGATGGTGGAATTGATGATGGAATAAGCCAGTCAGCAACGTGAGCAGGAAATGTCTTGACATGGGATGTGACACAGTCCCTCAGCTGGCAACATCTTGAAGCGTTTTTAATAAAAAGAATGCAAATTCTGCACACGCCTATTTGTTCTGTTGCAAATGTTGTTTCTCGCTCTGGCACAAAAGGAAATCCAGTGAGACAGGCTAATAGACACAGAAGGCTGCTAATGAAAAGATTAGGTCCCTGAGCTGTCAAACTTGTCTTCCTTAAGCACATGTTTATGCTTCAAGTCAAACAATCCAATGTGGGTGTTTTTTTTTTAAACACACATATATTAATGTGGGGCTATAGCTGACACCACAGACCCATCGTTCCCCATTCATGTTCTATTCAGCAGACACTGCTTTCAAGCTGGGGTGTTGCTGAGAGGGAGGGAGGGAGGGAGGGAGGGAACCAGCAGTGGATGACAAGCCAGTGTGGAGGCTGGTAGAATTTCCATCTGTTAAACATTAGTTCCGAATGCTCATGCAATAAGATAAAGAAAGGCTCGTTTTTCACCCAAACTCTGGCTTTGATTCTGGACGTTCCGTTTCCAGATCTCGGCCTCTCCCCTGGTATTCAGGCTGCATGTAAAGGATACAGTTCTTCTGAGTGCTCTGTGGAAAAGGATGAGCAGTATTTCCTGAATGCCTTTCCCCTGCTTTCATCATTTTCCAAGAGCATCACACTGAGGCATCCTCCAATTCGCTCAGGGTGGCTTCTGTGGGGTTATTCCATTTCACCCTCAAAGCAATCCCAAATAAGGTAGGCTAGGCTAAGAGACAACACCTTGTCCTGTCAGTGTCAGGAAGCCAGAATTGAATCCGGGTCTCTCTCCAGCTGAATTCAGCCTTCCACATTAGACACTACCTGAACTCTTGGCATTCAAACAGAACAATTAATGAATTATTTGCTTTTAAAGAAGGGAGTGCAGTTTACATCCTCTGACCTGTTCCATTTATATCCCACATTTTTGCCACAAAAAAAAGCACACAGGGAGAGCAAGTCACAGGTGGAGCATTAGTTGGGGTCACAGGAGAGGGCCTTCTCTGTTGCTGCTCCCGGGCTCTGGAACTCCCTCCCACAAATCAAGCCAGGCCTCTTTGCTGTCTTCCACACGTAGATGAAGAGCTTTGTCTTCAGAACGTACATGTATGCAGAACATTGTAATTTTGATGTTTTAATTGTCTATTTTGATTGTGAGCCACCCAGAGACCTTTGGGTACTGGGCGGCATACAAGCTAAACAAACAAACAAACAAACAAACAAACAAACAAACAAACAAACACAGAATGCCAGACTAATGGCAAATGAATGAGGAGTGAAAACTGGAGGAAGAAACACCAATAAGATATGCAGGCAACACCATCTTACTGCGAGACGGCAGCAATAACTTAAATCAATTTTTAGAAAAAGTGAAAGAAGAAAGTGCCAAAGCAGAACTGCAGTTGAGCATAAAGAACAAAATCAGCTGCACAGCATTGATTTGGACAAAGACATTGATAAAGTGAAACATTTTGTATACTGTTCCTTTATTCAACCATCAATCCAAACAGAGCCTGCAGCCAAGATATCAGAAGAAGCCTGAGCCTAGGAAGGGCAACAATGAATTAAAAATGCAAAACTAGGCTACAGGTGATACCTTTATAGGCCACAAATAAAAATAAAAAAACACTGCAAGCTTTCAAGTGCAACACACTCTTCTTCAAAGCAGGTCCCAAAAGTTCAAACATGGCAAAATATGTGCTTTGCCAGGAGGTTATTCTTAAAGGAGGGCAGTTGTAAAGGCCGGGCAAGGAGTCTTCTTAGAGCTTTATCACACGTCCTTTAAAATGCTGATTAAATTTCAAGATAAAGGGTTTCCAAAAATCTTGTCCACACGGCCACTGGGCTTAAAATAAAATAAAAAAAACCGGTTATGCCCCCTTTAGCAAGTTTTCCAAGTTAGGAATTTATTGCTCTGGTAAAAAATGCAAGCCAGAAGTCCATGGGAGTTCGCATATGACCTGGTTTTCTGCATCCCCCCCCCTAGCGCTGACCAGGTCATCCTGGGGCTGATCTGCACTTTGTTTTAATTTTTTTTAACATTTCCCCTCCCCCGGCCAGCACTGAAATTATATATATATAATTTTTTCCCTAGCGCCACCTGCTGGTCCTGGGGCTGGTCGGCCCCTTTTTTTTTAATCCTTGTAAATGGGAACAGAGATCCCACATCTTTAGTCAAGAAAGAAGAAAAGCTGGACTTCACAACATCCAGATCTTACCCCAGGTGAGATAGTGGCCTTAGTGGCAGGAAGTCAGAGGGCAGTTGTAAAGGCTGCAAAAGCATTGGGTTTCACACCCCCATTCTTCAAACAAAGGAGCATGGGTCATACACCCCACCCGTTCACTCACCCCTCATCTCCATTTGGCTCTACTGAGAATTAGAGAATTAGAATTAGAATTAGAATTAGAAAAGGTCATAAGTGTAAGACTGTGTATATCACTGGAGACCAAGGGCAAGATTTTCTACACTTTCGTATTTACAGTCACCATGTTTAGGTGTGAAAGCTGGAGAGTTAATAAAGATGGGGGGGGGTGGATTCATTTGCCCTGAGCTATCAGAAAGATGACAGATCAACTCAAACCTGAACTATCTCTGGATGCCAAAATGGGGAAACTGATGCTGTCCTACTTTGGACACATCATAAGGAAATAAGATTCTCTGCAAAATACAGCAAAAGCTGGGCAAGACCGAAGGGAGCAGCAAAAGAGGAAGACAAAATACAAGATGGACTGATTCCCCTAAAGAAAGCCATGGGCTTGAGTTTACAAGAGCTGAGCTGGGTAGTCAAGGACCGGCCATTTTGAGGGTTGCCTATTCTGTATATTGAAGGTGACTTGGGCCATTATTTCACGTCCCTTTCATCCCTCTTTGCTGTCCCGCTTGGGACCGGTACGAAAAAAAAATGTACTTCACGTCCATAGCGTGACAGCGGAAACTCATCTCGAACACGCTCCCCGAACCGGGAACAGAGCGTGCCAAGCTGTACCTGCCCCTGGGCTGGGGAATTGTCTTTTCACGCTTTGTTCCTGGTTCCTGTTCCAAGACAAGGGATGTGAAGTAACGGCAATGGCTGTTTCCCCCTTTCACTCTAGGAATACTCCGACAACTGAGAAAGCCAACTGGAACTTCTGAGCCAGGCCAGGCTCAGCTGCCCGTCTGTCCCTGCAGGAGAAGGTGGCTCTTGAAGGGACAGGTGGAGAGCCACTGTCAGGTGTAGGTCCGTCCTCCTCGGGTCCCGGAGGTGGGGCTGAGCTCTCCTTGCCTGCTCGCCTGCCAGCCTGCAGACTGCTGAGTTCAGGGCGAGGGTGTCTCACCCACCGCCCATGCCGCCGCCGCCGCCGCCACTCGCCTGCAGCAAGTGGTGGGTGCTCGCCCAACTCCTCCTGCCAGGCTTCCCGAGACAGCCTGCATGCTCACAGCGGAGATTCAAAATATTGAAAAATGGAAGCCCGACATTTTTTTAAAAGGCTAAACAAAGCCAGGGAAATCCAGTAGTAGTCACGAAACAAGGACATGAAGCAACAGTTGTCACGATACAAGTAATCATGCCTGTGGGTAAACGAAAACAGGGACTGAACAGGGACAAAACCATGTGACTGCGAACAACGTTGTCATGGAACGAACATAATCGTGGAAGGAGGTAGGACGTGAAGTAACCGCCTTGACAAGACATGATAAATGACCAATGGAGAAAATGCAGGAAAGTCCACCACCTTCATATCTGGAAGACTTTACGGTTAAACAGCTTTTTCCATCAGGAGGTTCTTCCTAAAGTTTATCTGAAATACCCTTCCTTGCACTTCTCAGCCTTCTCTGCATCCAGAGAGAGCATACCCAACTCTTTCAACCTTTCTTCACAAACTTCACTGCCAAACTTTTTGCCATCCTTGTCAGCCTCCTATGGAGACACTCCAGTCTTTCATAATCTGGAAAGGACAAGGAAACGGCTGTGTGGTCCATAAAATTACACAAATGCGAATGTGTGATACCTTTTATTGGACCACTAAAAAAATCAAGCAGATTGCAAGGTTCCATAGAGGGATCCCACTTCTTTAGACTAAGCCCTGCTACTCCATGGATAGTGCAGAGAATTTGCAGACAAAAGTCCAAAAATTGATGGTAGATTATGGTGATTCCAGATGCAGGTTTCAAAATTCCACAGGGGTTGTGGTCCCAAGCACCATACCTTCTGGCATAGTTGGTGTGTTTTTTTAAAACTCCCTTCTCTTAAGGCTGAAATGTCTGTCAGTTAGTCTAAAATTGTTTGGCGGTGTGGGGCTAGGCCAGTGATGGTGAACCTTTTAGAGATCAAGTGACCAAACTGCAATTCAAAACCCACTTATTTTTCACAAAGAGCCAAAACAGCAATTTAACCTGAATACAGTGGTACCCTGGGTTACAAATGCTTCGGGTGCTACCCTTCGGGAAAGCGAGGATCAAAGAGCAGGTTTTTGAATTTCCCTCACAATTTCTCTTTTCCTGGCTCTCTTTACGGAGCCATTTAGGCAGTCTCAAAATGTCTCTATGCAGAGAGCGGGGTGAAGGGGAGGCAGCGGTTTGTGGGCTCCATCATAGCCCCAGTTTACTCTCCAGCCACACTGCTCTGGGCATCCCAAAAGCATCATGGCTGGAAAGTAAAGTGAGGCTACGAACGAGCCCACAACCTGCTGCCTTCCCACAGTGATGTGCTCCGAGCGGAGGGGGAAGTGCCATGGCTCTGATGGAGCGATGTTGAGTACCCATGCCATAGATTCACCAGGGCTGGGCTAAAGGAAAGGCAACTCAGAGACAAAGCAGCCTGTAGCACAAGTTAGGGTTTATTAATTGATTTATTCACCAGCCAGAAGCAGCCCATTGTGACTCCTCCATGTTTTCTAATATTGACCCAGAAATTACTAGGCTGCTAGAACCTTTCTGCAGTATCATTTCATCCTGTGGAAAGGGCCCCAAGTGATTGACAACTGATTCCATATGGCTGAATAAGAAATCCTGAGAAATAATTTGCAGTATCCCCTGCAGTTAGTAGCCATTTCCTGCCAGCAACAAGATTTCCTCAGAGATGCATTGCAGCAGTCAGACTTGCTAAGCTAGCTTCCAACTTCAGAACAAAACAGCCTGCAACATGGTGGCCTGGAACATTATGGACTACATAGAACCAGACGATTGACCACTTCAAGGAGCAAAGAGGAAATGGGAGCAATAGGACATCCCGTTGTTGTTCCCCTATGAAAGAATTTCATTTTGTATGGGAGTTCACTTAATCTTTTTCAGTTTTAGCTCTTATATTAATACCACTAAGAATTTGGTTGGACGTTGAAAATACTAGGAACAGTCCAAAGCTGATAAATTTCAAAAATGTTATAACTTATAATGTTTTATTGAATGAGGAGAATTCACTGGTATCTAAAGAACAATTAGAAGCACAGGGTCTGAAATTGTCTTGGTGGCCCCTATTACAAATAAAATCCACATACTCTCAAGACTTAAGAACTAAGGGATTCCTCTGGACAGAAGAGAAAATACTTCAAAAATTATATAGATGGTTACTAGATAGAGAGATGGAAGAAGAGGAAGTTAAAGAAACGATGATTCGTTGGGCCAAAGATTTTGGATATTTGATTCAGCTAGAACAGTGGCAAAAATTATGGATGTTTAACTACAAATCAACTGCAGCAGTAACCTATAAAGAAAACTTTCTAAAAATGTTCCATAGATGGTACATGGCTCCTGCAAAACTAGCAAAGATAGATCAGAAACTGTCAGTGCTGGAAGTGTAAAAAAAGCAAGGGAACATATTAACACTGTTGGTGGGGCTGTAAAAACGAAAAAATTCTGGATAAAAGTACATGGTTGGATAGAACAAATAGTGAAACAGAAAATCCCCTTGTCTCCAGAGTTGTGTCTTTTAGGGATTCTACCACCAATTAGGAATACTGATGATCGTTATCTTATAATTCACATCTTCACGGCTGCAAGATTAGCTTGGGCTCAATGTTGGAAAGCAACTTGTAGCCCAGGAGACAAAATAGTGATTAATAAAATTCTCAAAGGTGCAGAGTTGGACATCTTAACATATAGATTAAGAAACAAAGAAGAAAGAAAATTTGCCTTGGTTTGGAATAAATGTTATACTTCGATTTATAGCAAAAAAGAGGTATAAAATGTTTTTAATATGATAATCGAACTTGACAATTGAATTGTAGTAGTACCTTAAAGTCAGTAATGTATAACACCCTGAAACTCTGTATCTCAGTTCCTTTGAAACATTATTAGCCAAGTCAGATTTTATTCTGTTTTTGTTGCAAAATTGTTGAATAAAGATTATTTTTTAAAAAATGAAAATACTAGGAACAGAAAGAAAGGGAACACAAAGAGCCTGACAGTCTAACCTGCCTGGTAGTTTCCTTGCCAGATGAAATGAGCACCTTTTGTGGTCAGTATTATACTCCAGGGAGTGCTCAGTATTATGCAACCAGGGTTTACTTTTTAATAACTTGCCAGAGTCTGATGCTTTCCTTAGGCAGTTGTCACCATCATGCCCCTGTAAGTCATTGAATTAGTAGTCCTACTACTAACCTTGCCATTCTAGTAACCACAAACTAACCTAAAGCAAAACTTCCTTGGACTCGATTACATCTGTCTTGCAGCTTTTAGATATTACCTTATGTCACCCCACATCAGTATTAACAATTATTTTCTTGCAGTTATCCATGCAAAGGCAGGAGTAATGCTACTTGGGGATCTCATTGTCATTGGCTATACAGTACCGTGGAACCTTGTGAGACGAATTTAATTCATTTTATGGGGCAATTCGTCTTACCAAAAAAAAAAATAGTCTTGCAAAACAAGGTTTCCCATAGGAATGCTTGGAAAACTAATTAACCCATTCTGGAGGTAATGGATTAATACATTTTCAATGCATTCCTATGGGTCCCAAACCCCCTTAGTCACCAGACAGCAGAAGGCTGTTCCCCCTGCAGCTAACAGACAGCTGATTTTGACAGCTCCAAGCTGTCTGTTAGCTGTGCAGGAGCAGCCTTCTACTGCTGGTGAACCCAGCAAAGGGCAGAAGCTTTTCCTCTTCTTTGCCGGGTTGGGGCGGGGGAGCCATTGCCACAGAAAGTCCCCCCGATGCTGGGGATCAGGTATTGCACACTGCTTGGTCTGCAGCACCCAATCTGCAACAGTACATCATAAGACGAATTTAACCCATAGGGGGAAAATTGTCTTACAAAACATGCCTATTCCCGGAAATTTCATTCATCTTGCAAGTTTTTCGTCTTATGGGTCATTCGTCTTACGAGGTGCCATTGTAATGAGGGCTGGCTCTGCCATCATCCCGACTGAGGACAACTGCAGCTACTTTACATTCTGTGCCAAAAGAGAGAGCTCCGTACAATGAAGCCAGCCTGTGAAGATGGCTGGAGTGCAGGCGCTGTGGCTGTCTCCTCCACATCTTCATCCCTGCCACCATTGGCCCTCTCCCCTCGCACCAATGATGCAGTGTCCTTCTCTTTTTGGGTCAAGTGCCACATCCTTCTCCCTTTGCAACTCTTTGAGAGCTCCTGCTGCTGTTCCTGCCTTCTTTTGGGGCAGGTGCTGCCCCCAACTCCTTCCCCCTCTTTTAAGGGCCATGCTTCTCCCATTGTGTTCACTGGGTCCTGCCCGAGATGGCAAAATGCCCAAGAAGGCTGGGTTTTCCACTTCTGCAAGAGTATATATTTCTTAAGCACTATCTCCCCCCCACCCTTTGCTGCATTTCCAATTTTTTCTGCATGAAAAACGATTGTGTGGTATGAACCACCGTTCCGTATTATGGAGATCTAGGGGCACTTTCATTACACACCTAATCTGTGATCCTCAAGCCAGCTCTGCTCCCCTTTGAGCCACTCTGATTGGCTGCTGTCTGGGTGTGCAGGCGAAATAATGGCGGACCAACAAATTGTGGTGCTTTTAGACAGCCCAGAGCATGAAAAAGGAACACAAGTAAATTCAGAAAAAAAATTCCACCACCCAAGATAAGCCTTATAACAGCAGGAAATATTCATAATCTAAAAAATGAAGAAAAATTCATCAGGTTTTAAAGATAGTACTGGCAGCTATAAGGCTTTACTGCTGGCGAGTGAAAACACAGGACAAAAATAAATCACAGATTCCATTTGGGGGGGAGCGTGTTCCGAGAGTGATCATTTATTCTCCACACCTACACTAATTATTAAGGTGCCAGTAGTTATTCTGAGCTCTGTCTGTTTGTTTTGCAATGTTCTGTCATGGACTGTGTTAGCCAATGCCAAACCGATACTCCTGCCCAACAGGAAGCAGATTTTGTACAGAACTTGTGCTTGTTGCTATCACTGGAGTCGTTGCTGTTTTTTTTAAAAAATACACACCAGAATATATACAAATATGAACACTATTGGGTAAAATATTCCATTTAAGAAGGTAAATGTTTCCTACAGAAGAGCCATCTGCATGGCAGATGCAAGCTGTCACCTTCTCCCAAAGTCATCATCATCATCCTAAAATTCTTACATTGAGTATGTACCTTATAAGAGGGGATTGTTCCATTGTTCCTCATGGCACAGTTGTTAAATGTACTGCAGCTAAAACTGTGCTCACGGCCTGGGGTTCAATCCCAGGTAGCTGGTTCGTGGTTGACTCAGCCTTCTAGCCTTCTGAGGTCAGTAAAGTGAACCTAAGAACAACATAAGAACATAAGAGGAGCCATGCTGGATCAGGCCAAAGGCCCATCTAGTCCAGCTTCCTGTATCTCACAGCGGCCCCACCAGATGTGTTTGGGAGCGCATGAGACTAGATATCTGTCTCCTGATACCACTCCCCTGCATCTCCCCTGCATCTGGCCCTTGAAGTACCCTGGTTTAAAGCCTAGAGATTACACATCTCCATCATGGTTTGTAACCCGTGATGGACTTTTCCTCTAGGAATCTGTCCAATCCCCTTTTGAAGGCATCCAGGCCAGAAGGCATCACCACATCCTGTGGCAGGGAGTTCCATAGACTTACAACACGCTGGGTGAAAAAATATTTTCTTTTGTCAGTTCTTACTCTCCCAGCACTCAATTTGAGTGTATGTCCCCTAGTTCTGCTATTTTGAGAGAGGGAGAAGAGCTTCCCTCTATCCACTTTACTCATACCCTGCATTATTTTGTATGTCTCAATCATATCCCCCCTCAAGCGCCTTTTTTCCAGACTAAAGAGGCCCAATTGTTTTAGCCTTTCTTCATAAGGGAGGTGCCCCAGCCCAGTAATCATTTTAGTCGCTCTCTTCTGCACCTTTTCCAGTTCCACTATGTCTTTCTTGAGATGCGGTGACCAGAATTGTACACAATACTCCAGGTGGGGCCTTACTATTGTTTTATATAACGGCATTATAATGTTGGCTGTTTTATTTTCAATCCCCTTTTTGATAATCCCTAGCCTGCTGGGGGGTGGGGGAGAGGGACAACTTGTAGCTTGCATAATTAAATTGTAAACCACCCAGAGAGTGCTTGAAGCACTATGGGGAGGTATATAAGCAGAACACTTTGCTTTTAAGAAGTCTTTTTTCTAAACTCGCAGTCATGCTTATAAAGTATAAGCTCCCCAGTGTGACAAACAACCATGAGAAATGAATACAATGGCCAGAATACTGTTGGGAGAAACTTTGTGCAGAAAGTTAATTGTGCACATGGTTTTGCAACCACTTTGGCTGGGTAAAGTTTCCCTTCATGTATGCATGCTAGTTGTGACTGACTCTAGGGGCGGTGCTCATCTCTGTATTCAAGCTGAAGAGCCAGTGTTGTGCACGTCCGTGGCCACGTGGCTGTCATGACTGAATGCATTTCTGCACACGGAAAAATCTACCTTCCCACTTTTTAAAGCAGTACCTATTTATCTACTTGCATTTACATGCTTTCGAACTGCTAGGTTGGTAGGAGCTGGGGTTAACAGAGGGAGCTCACTCCGCTGCGTGGCACCCGGGATTTGAACTGCCAAGCTGCCGACTTTGCAGCCAACAGTTTTCGGAGCCTTAGTACACTGAGCCACCACACCCCTCAAAGGAGAGTCCCAAAATTCATGGTGGACATCAGCCAGGGAGACCTCTTCTGATCTCCACTTTTCTACAAAGGTTGCCACATTTCTCCATTGCTCCCTCCTCACTTCCTCCCCATCAACCAAACAAGAATGTTGTGTTTCACCTGGAAGACAATTGGTGTGGGGGAGAAGGGGGAGGGGAGGGCATATGCCGATTGTTTTGGTGGCTTTTTGTTTGAAGAGCTGAGTGGAAAATTCCAGCCCAGTGTTACCAGGGGCAAAGTTTGAAACCACAAAAACCCAGAAGTGGTTTGAGGCCAGTTTTTGAACTCCTCTGCAAAAGTACGAGTATATATACTGTACAGACTTCTACCAGAAATTTTGGGGGACTCTCATTTATAATAATTTTTTCTGCACCATCAGTACATGGCAATCAGCTATCAGCTGCAGAGTCCAAGAGAAAGCATGAGAGAGAAAGTTGCGCAAGAACGAGGGAAAATGGAATGGCACTCAAAGAGGGAGAGGGAAGTGATTTTTTTTTAAAAAAAATAATTTCTCTTGAACCTCCACAGATGATCAGGTCAGGAGAAACACTTAAGTGACAGTTGATCAGGTTGCATGGGGGTCATTTATTGTTCAGACAAATGGCACACTGATCTTCCTCCCAACCTTAATGGATTCTTTGTAGCCCAATCCTCCCCACATGCAAGATGGACAGTCTGGTGATGTGATCACACACACACACACACACACACACGCACACACACACACACACAACTATAATGTTTACAGACAATTTGAGCTAGCGGGTGATACTTGTCTGCAACCTTATGCCCGTGGATCAAGCGTCCATGTGTGCTCCTGACCCACATGATCCACAAGTAGCTTGTTGAAATGCATATGATTTAACAGTTCTTGGCCACATTTGAGAAACCTGCTGTATTTGATGGGATGAGTGAGGGACCCATGGAGTCCATTTCTGCATAAAATTTTTCTCAATTTATAAATTTCTTGACACAGTTGGCAATGCTTGATTTTTTTAAATCAATGCACGAAGAAAAATACATTTACTCTTTCATTATGTACATGGTGCTGATTTAAGAGTTCTCAGCTCTTTTGTGTGTGTGTGTGTGTGTGTGTGATGGGGCTATTATCTTTTCACAGTCATCCAGTACAACATGGTTCTCTCCATGATGGAAATAGATGGTAATATGGAAGTTGGTCAGTATAAATACTGAGTATCTAGTTTTGATATTAACATACTGAAAAATGTGGGAAGTTCTTTGTAAATGGACTGAAGAAAGATGTGGCCATCCCAAGTGTTTGAAAATATTTCCTGTTCTGAGGCAGTGAATAAGTTAAAATAACCAGGTTTTCTGCTACATTTGATAAGCTTAATTCAGTTGACACGAACAAGCATTTCCCCTAATATATAACAGCAGATGCTTAGCAGTAAGTTTCATGGAGCACTGTAATATTCCTTCCTCTGATACTGTCATGGGTTCAAATTGTCTAAGCTATTTAAGAGCAAAGAAGTGGCTGCTTAGTATGATATCATATTGTACCTACAAATATTTTTGTCCCAATTTATTTGGTTCACACATAAAGTTTTCCCTGTTTCACAGATCAGTTTGTTAAAAAAAGAAGAAGAAGAATCGGTGATATATTTTAGGAGGTGTCTGGACACTTGTTGGCTGCTAGGCAGCCATAGCATACGGATTTCCCTCTGGGATGAAACACAGAGCAGTTTCTGTATTAGGGTGGAATGCAGTAGCAAATCACTGTACAGTGGCCTATAAGAATACCAGCTACCCTTATAAACTTTTTATAGCTGGGGAAAATAAACATGTGGTTTCAGAGCTAGTGGGAGGAGAGTTTAAGCTGGCTTTTCCTGAACTGAGGAACAAACTCCTAGCAAGGCCAGTAAATTGATGAGGCAGTGAAGAGATTAATTTTGGAAAATATTCAGAGCTTTTTAGATCACAACCTTTATTATTACCAGAATCATAATTTCAGATTTGTGTTAGACAAATGTGTATAAAGATCTTTGAATCTTGCAAATGCTGCTGTAGATAAGAAAGCACAGGACATAACCTTCTCTACAGTTTGCTTGCTGATGAGCTTTCTGATAAACCAAAGGGAAAAAAAGATTCTGCTTCCTTTATTTGACTGGATGTGCCAGCCTGGTCTGTCAAACATTCAGAACTTTCCAAATGGGAAAAAATGGTCTTAAAAACATGGCTTCTTTTGCCAAGAAGCACCAATTGATTGGAAGCGTTTACCGTGGGGGTTTTTTAAAAGACAATTTAAAAAAAAGAATTATAGGACTATATTTTACTAGTGATCTTTTGTATCCTATATTCTTTAGAACTATTAAGGGTGATGGGGAGCATATTAAAGAACCAAGGGAGAATGTTGGCTAATATGGCAGGATGTGGTTATTTCATTTTCGTTAGTGGGTATCTTAATTGTTCTATTATAAACACATCCATGATTTAAATTAAAGTGAAATTGATTATTTTGAACCCCCCTCTACACTGCTTTTCTAAAACACAAAGGGGTGGGGAATTATAGCAGTAATTCATCAGGGTGTTGTATTGCTTTTTTGATTCAGAGGCTGAACGTTGTCTGCATAAACATTATATTCAGTGTTTAACTTGCATACTCCTGTGACAGCAAAAATGTCTATCTTCAGTGAGTTCTTTTGGGCTCTAATTTGAGAACAGAAGGGGGGATTCATATATAGTGGTTGTAGAACGAGGCAGTAGATCTTCCAATCAATGATTTGCAATTTGTTGCCCTATGCCAGTGTTGGCAAATCCATGGCACGAGTGCCAGAGGTGACACTAGGAGCCCTTTCTGTGGGCACCCAACATAGCTCCTTCACAGCCACTTGCATTCAGGTTAAATTACTGTATTGGCACTTTGCAAAAATTAGTGGGTTTTGAATTGTAATTTGGGCAGTCGGTCTCTAAAAGGTTCACCATCACTGCCCTATGCTGTACATTTCCTTCATCTATCTGTCTGTCTGTCTGAGTGACTCTCTCTCTCTCTCTCTCTCTCTCTCTCTCTCTCTGTGTGTGTGTGTGTATGTGTGTGTGTGTGTGTGTGTGTGTGTGTGTGACCTAGACTCCAAAGCACCAAAAATCCATTTTCCTAGAGACTCTTTCATGCAGATTATCCAGAAAAGAGAGGGCCAGCCCCTGCGATCACACAGGAAATTCTCCATGTTATATTTGAGCTTGGCCAATTATCCATTTATGACAATCCACTACATGGACTGAAGGTTCCTCTATTACAGATGAAGACAGCATAATACCAGGATGACTGTCTTGCCTTGCCTTGTCAGATTGTTTATTTCTACTGTATCAGACTGCTTCAGATTGTTAGATTGTTCAGCTTATTAGAGATGAATTGGACTAACTGTCTGTTAGCTGCACTATTAGATGGACTGTTTATTTCTCCAATTGCAACTTGTTAGTTTTTTTCCCCTTCTGCTTGATTAAATGCAAATACAGTAATACATCAGATAATGAATGTCTCTGAGAAAGAATTATTTGGATAGCGAATGGAAATTTCTGAGTATAGGGCTGCCTCGGATAACAAATGTTGCCTATGGGCTGCCTAAGATAATGAAATTTTCATTATGTCTTGCAAAAAAAGTGTACCCAGGATGCATTGCACCCTCTGTAGTTTTTTTGTTGAGAGATTTGGACCTTTCAGACTTAGAAAGGTAAGGAGCTGAGGTTTCCTTGCTGTCCTTTGTGTTTTTTCATTGGTTTTGATTGCATTTTTGGTGGGAACAACCAGGCATTTGTTTTGTAGCTAGCTTTAATTAATTTTCGCACTGCTTTTCTTTGCATTCTTGGTGGGAACAGGCTGGGGTAGTCTTACTGCTTTCTTCTATGTTTGCAATCTTCTCCATTGCTCTGCAGGAAAGAACTGGCTGGATTTCTCTTGCTGCTTATGTTTGTGTGTTTGCATTTTTTCCCATTGCATTTTTGACAGGGAAAGGCTGGGGTAGTCTTGCTGGTTTCTTTTGCCCATGTTTGCATTGTACTGTGCGTGGAGGGGAGGGGGATGTTCTTGGGGCATGTGTTCCATCACTGCATGCCTTTAATGTCCACTTTATAAAGTGATCTGAAAAAAACCCTCAGCTTTTTTTGCCCTTTTTTCAGTCCTCTGGAACGGATTAATCAGTTTTCCATTCATTTCAATGGGAAACCACATTTCAGATAACAAATGTTTTGGATAACAAATTGTGTGTGTGTGTGTGTGTGTGTGTGTGTGTGTGTGTGTGTGTGAGCAAGACGGAAAAAAGCAGATCAATAAACAGGGAAAAGAGGTGCATTTGGCAAGACGGGACATACAGAAAGAGGTATAATACATCCCTACTGTCAGGGCATTAACTGTGCTAAAAACGTCACGTGATCGCCCACGATTTTAGTACGCATCAAAATATGACACGTAGTTAATAGCCGTGCGACCGAGGCCTAAAAGACATTGCTGATGCAATGTGTTGGTTAACAGCAACACATTTTTTTCTATCTTTTTCCATCTCTTTCCACATAATTAGAACAACAGACCCAATTTTCTAGATGAAAATGACTGTAAATGTCACTCTGTCAGACATATGGAAGTCATCTCTGTGCCAAGTGATCTCAGTCTCACAACATCACTGCAAAGTGTGTGCATTTACAAAGTAAAGAACACTGGCATTTTTACTGGAATCAGACTGGCAAAGGTCAGTGTCTCTTGTTTCGAAGTCATACTAGGGGAAAATGACAGGGATATATTCTCATTAATATGTAGATGAGGACTAGAGATGGTAATTAATTAAAAATATGGTGGTTTGTTGTGATTTATGATTCACCAGGGTTGATGAATCGACAAATTGACAAATCAATGAATTAATTAGTCTCCCCTTAAAACCCTATACAAATTTCTGTGATCTAGAAGCCCCAAATTTGCAGGGATTCTTTCTTTGTCTGGGGATTCATGAAAGGGACTCACGGTAAGTGGCAGACAGAGGGCATTCATTCAGATATGAGGATGTACACATATTAGACAGAGAAGAAGGGTGGTTCAAGAGAGGGATCAGGGAAGCCGTTCAGGTGTGTATTGAAAACACCTCTCTTGGCAGAAGTGGGGGACACAGGCACAATCCCCTTCTCAGGTTCGCTGCTTGCTGGCGCTCACACCTTTTCCTTTTGTGAAGCAGCAGAGACAAGTGAATGAGAGGTAGCCTTAAATCCCAGCTGCAGCAGGGGGGCATACAAGTGGGTAGGCGAGCCCTTCAGAGAGCTGATCAGCAGGCAGGTTGCAAGGGAAGGAACAAGGAGTGAGTGCAAGCTGCTGGGGGAGAGCAGTCAACTGGACCTAGGAGCCTGCTGAACAGCTGATCAACATGCCACCAAACAGCTGCCCTACATGCCCTACAAACAGCAGCAAAGCTCCTGCACAGCAGCCAAACAGTGTGCTGGCAAGGCAGCTATGGAGACTAGGATACCCCTCGACAGCTGCCTCCTATCTGTCATTTTATTCTAGCGCTATTTCTATCTATCTATCTATCTATCTATCTATCTATCTATCTATCTATCTATCTATCTATCTATCTATCTATCTATCTATCTATCTATCTGTCTGTCTATCTATCTATCTGTCTTATAAAATAACATAACAGCAGCAGTGGTTGGTGGGTGGGAGAGGCAGCCATTGTGAAGGTGGTGGGTGCAGAACAAAGCCGTGTAGCCCCCTTAGCCAATATAAACCACAGTTTAAAAACTGATCAAAAGTTTCCCCAGAGGACGCACATTCTGATCCACGAACCACATCACTCCTATGGCTTTAAACAGAATTTAAAAACCTGCATCCCTCACTCAATTTATTTTAATAGTGTAACCGCACTCTGATTCACAGCATGGTGCTGTCAAGGTAGGTAACTGATTTACAGAGCGGTTTTACCAGTGTCTCTCACAAACACCTCTCGCACAAATGAATGTCCATGGCTGAAGTAGGAATTGAACCCAGATCTCCTGAACCCAAATCTGCCATGTTATCTGCTACGCCACACTGGGTGGTGTAGTAGAGGATCTTGGAGGGATGTTTCTCTCCCCCTCCCTCCCTCCCCCCAAAATGAAATGAAGGAACCTATGAGAAGTCAAGGTCTTGAGTGTTTAGCACTAGCTGTCCTCCTCAAAGGCATTGCTGATATGCTTGACATCTGCTCCTTATAAGAGGACTTGCTGCCGACTGCATCTGCATAGAGGATATGTTCTGGGCCAAAGGCCTGCCTTGCCTTGCTAAGCCTGATAGTCCTACATGACAGTCCTACATGACCGGATGATCCTTCTGGATCCAGGAGAGCATTTGAGCCTGGGTGTGAATCCAAGCAGAGCTACTGCTGAGAGAGAGAAAGAGAAAGAAGACAGCACTGGTAAGTTTCTGGGTTGGAGCAGTTCAGCTAGGGCTGATTGACCTCTGTTTTACCTCTGCCTCTGCTAACTTTAACTGCTCATTTAAATACAAAGAGCCATTAATAAGCTAAACAAAGGAAGTTGCTAGGAAGCAGGGGTGGTGCCAGACTAGGCCTTCCACTGAGCTTGGGGGTGGAGTTACACTAAGTGTTTTACCCCTGAAGAAGCATTTGAGCCTCAGCATTTGAGCCTGGGTGTGAATCCAAGCAGAGCTACTGCTGAGAGAGAGAAAGAGAAAGAAGACAGCACTGGTAAGTTTCTGGGTTGGAGCAGTTCAGCTAGGGCTGATTGACCGGCCCACACACCGTCAGGCGCGCAAGACTTTATTTTTGACATAAAAAAGGAACATTGGTACTAGATTATTATTTCTAGAGTAGTAGCTAGTAACACTGTAAAATCTTCAAAGCCCAGAATACTGCACTCATTAAAATGGAGTCTGAGGGAGCAGCTGTAGTTACCTGTAACACTTGTGCCATGTTTGTCATCTTGACAAAACGCACAGAGAACTACACTTGCTGCAAGTGCAAGCTGGTTACACTATTAGAAGAGAAGGTCCAGGAGCTAGAGGCCCACATATCGAACCAGCAACATATTAAGGAGCTTGAGCGGTTCTTGGACAGAGCGGAACAAACTATCCAGGTCCAAGAAGAGACAGGGAACACTTCTGAGGATGTAATCACTTCCCCAACCCAGGAGGTAGATGTGTGGAGGAATGTGACTCAAAGAAGTAGAAGGCCAAGGGATCGCTCAGAGAGTCTCATATTGCACAATCAATTTGAGGCTCTTTCCCTCATCACACCTCAGGAGGCACACACGGAGGAACAACTGGTTCCACCTGAAGATCTCTCCCTCATCACAATTGATGAGATACAGGATCAGGTACATGTAGAAGAACAGGCTGCAGGAGAGAAGCTCCTTCTGCTAGGGGATTCTATAATTAGAAATACAGAGGGATGGATTTGTGATGAGCATGATAACCGTATGGTCACTTGCCTGCCAGGTGCAAAGGTTGCAGACATCACAAGAAATCTAGATAGCTTGTTAGAGAGAACTGGGAAGGAGCCAGTTGTCATGGTACATGTTGGTACCAATGATGTCGGGAAGGCTAAGCGGTCAGTCTTGGAAGCCAAGTTCAGGCTGTTAGGAAGAAGATTGAAGTCCAGGACTTCCAAGGTAGCATTTTCAGAAGTGCTACCTGTTCCTCGTGCAGGACCGGCCAGGCAGGCAGAGCTCAGAAGCCTCAATGCGTGGATGAGGCGATGGTGTCGAGAGGAGGGCTTTAGATTTGTCAGGAACTGGAGAACATTTTGGGACAAGCCAAACCTTTTCAGGAGGGACGGGTTGCACTTGAATCATGATGGGACCAGATTGCTGGCACTCAACCTCAAAAAGGCTGCAGAGCAGCTTTTAAACTGATAACTGGGGGAAAGCCGACAGGAGCTGAGTGGCATCCGGTTCGGAACACCTCATCCACAGGGAATGATCTTGGAAAGGGTAGAGAATCACATAGAGATGACATAGCAGGTATTAGTACTGGGAGAATAATGGAATGTGATAGTTTGTCTACTGAAAATAATAGTCGTGGGGGGGAAAGAACAAAGCAGCAGCTGTTGTTGGAGAACCCACTGTACAGGTGCTTCTACGCCAATGCTCGAAGCCTCCGATCAAAAATGGGAGAACTTGAACATTTGGCATCTAGGGATAACATAGATATAATAGCCATAACAGAAACCTGGTGGAATGTAGAGAACCAGTGGGATACAGCAATCCCAGGCTATAAACTCTATAGAAGGGATAGAGAGGGTGGGTGGGAGGGGGAGTGGCCATCTACATTAAAGAAGGGGTAAAATCCAACAGAATGGAGATTGGCAGAGGGTCTGACTCCACCATAGAGTCACTGTGGGTTAAACTACCAGGTCCAAGGAGTGATGTGATAGTTGGGGTATGCTATCGCCCACCAGATCAAAAACTTGAGGGGGACCTTGAAATGAGGAGAGAAATCATGGAGGTGTCTCAGAAGGATAGGATAGTAATCATGGGGGACTTCAATTATCCCCACATTAACTGGGCCAATGCGAGCTCCGGGCAAGAAAGAGAAACTGGGTTTCTCGACTTGCTGAATGACTGTGCCTTAGAGCAACTTGTCATGGAGCCCACCCGAGAACAGGCAACTCTGGATCTAATACTGTGCGATACTCAGGACCTGGTCAGGGATGTGAATGTCACTGAGCCTCTGGGGAACAGTGACCATGCCGCAATCTCCTTTGCCATGCATGTTGGAGGAAGAGTGTCAAGCAAATCAGATATAAAAACCCTTGATTTTCGTAGGGCAAACTTCCCTCAGATGAGGAAACTAGTTAGAAAGAAATTGAAGGGGAAGGTTGGAAGAATCCAGTCTCTTCAGAGTGCATGGAAGCTGTTTAAAACAACGGTAACAGAGGCCCAGCACAAGTGCATACCACAAAGAAAGAAGAGCTCATTTAAGTCCAAGAGGACACCGGCATGGTTAACGAGTGGAGTTAGAGAGGCTCTAAAGTGCAAGGAGAGGTCTTTCTGTAAATGGAAATCCTCCCCAAATGAGGAAAATAAAAAGGAACACAAACTCTGGCAAAAGAAATGTAAGAAGATGATAAGAGAGGCAAAGAAAGATTTTGAGGAACGCATGGCAATATAAAGGGTAATAATAAAAGCTTCTTTAAATATGTTAGAAGTAGAAAACCTGCCAGAGAACCAGTTGGCCCTCTGGATGGTGAGGGAGGAAAAGGGGAGATTAAGGAGGACTTGGAAATTGCAGAGAAATTAAATGAGTTCTTTGCAACTGTCTTCACGACAGAAGACCTTGAGCAGATTCCGCTGCCTGAACGGCCCCTCTTGACTAAAGAATTAAATCAAATACAGGTTAAAAGAGAGGATGTTTTAGGACTAATTGATAAATTGAAGATTAACAAGTCACTGGGCCCAGATGGCATCCACCCAAGGGTTATTAGGGAACTGGGAAATGAAATTGCAGATCTCTTAACAGTAATATGCAACTTGTCTCTTAAAACGGCCACAGTGCTGTGGGACTGGAGGATAGCAGATGTCACAACAATTTTTAAAAAAGGAAGGAGGGGGGACCCGGGAAACTACAGGCCAGTTAGCCTTACATCTGTCCCAGGGAAGATGGTGGAAAGCCTCATCCAAGAGAAAATCTTAAAACACATAGAAGAACAAACCTTGCTGAGAGAAAATCAGCATGGCTTCTGCAAGGGTAAGTCTTGTCTGACAAACCTTTTAGAATTTTTTGAAAAGGTCAACAGGCATGTAGATTTGGGTGAACCGGTGGATATAGTCTATCTGGATTTTCAAAAGGCTTTTGACACAGTCCCTTAACAGAGGCTGCTGAGAAAATTGCACAGTCAGGGGATAAGAGGGCAGGTCCTCTTATGGATTGAGAACTGGTTGAGATCCAGGAAACAAAGAGTAGGTGTCAATGGGAAATTTTCACAATGGAGAGAGGTGAAAAGCGGTGTGCCCCAGGGATCGGTCCTCGGACCGGTGCTTCTCAATCTGTTCATAAATGACCTGGAGACAGGGATAAGCAGTGAGGTGGCCAAGTTTGCAGATGACACAAAACTTTTCCAGGTGGTAAACACCAGAGAAGATTGTGAAGAGCTCCAGAAGGATCTCTCCAAACTGGGGGAATGGGCTATGAAATGGCAAATGCGTTTTAATGTAGCCAAATGTGAAGTAATGCATGTTGGGGCAAAAAATCAAAACTTTTATCTATCAACTCATGGGCTCTGAGTTATCGGTGACAGATCAGGAAAGAGATCTTGGTGTGTTGGTAGACAGCTCCATGAAGGTGTCCACCCAATGTGTGGCAGCGGTGAAGAAGGCCAATTCCATGCTAGGGATTATTAAAAGGGGATTGAAAATAAAACAGCCAACATTATAATGCCATTATACAAAACAATAGGAATTCCCTATTAGAGGATGTGGTGATGGCATCTGGCCTGGATGCCTTCAAAAGGGGATTGGGCAGACTCCTGGAGGAAAAGTCCATCACAAGGTACAAACCATGATGGAGATGTGTAATCTCCAGGCTTAAGACCAGGGTACTTCAAGGGCCAGATGCAGGGGAGTGGTATCAGGAGACAGATATCTAGTCTCATGCACTCCCAAACGCATCTGGTGGGGCCACTGTGAGATACAGGAAGCTGGACGAGATGGGCCTTTGGCCTGATCCAGCATGGCTCTTCTGATGTTCTATGTTCTTATGAGAGAGGAGGACCTCTGCCACTTCTAAATCCACCCTTCTTTCTTTGTGTGGGTGAATGGATTACTACAATTCTTTACTACTACTCCTTCCTCCTAGTCTTTAAAGTGCCACAATATTTTGCCTCCTTTCTTCTTTTCAAAAAAATATTCCCCTTTAATTTTTACAACATTTTTATAATTTGGAAACCAATTTATGGTGACCAGACAGATGTGAGGCAGACTCAGATGAAATAAAACTATGCCACCATAGAATCTATAATTTTATTTGCTTTAAAACATTTTACTCCCTTCTCAAATAGTTAGGGGGCTTCACAATGTTAAATAGCCCAGACTTCTTTTGATTGACCCAAGGCTCTACTAATAGGGTTTTCTGGGTATGTGCCAGGTTTAAGATTTAAGCCCATTTTGACATACATGAGACAGTTGAGGGGTGCTTTCACCATCACTTTCCTCCCATTGAGTTTCCAAAGCCAAGCAGGGATTTGAATCTAGGACTCCTTACTCCTGGTCCATCAATCTACTATCAGGTCACATTGGCTCTTTTGAGTTATCATAATACATGTGGCCTTGGAGGAAAGGTGCGTGGGTGTATTTGCTGTTTGACATTTATGTGCATCTGCTGTAGTCTTTGTTATTATCCAGTGCAGCCATTGTGTCCATTTCAATCCTTGTGCATCCTGTAAACACCCCCCCCATGGAATAGCTCCAGGTGAGCGAGATTTGGTTAGCTCAATCTGTGCTCAGAAACGCTACTGCCAATGTTCAAAGAACCGTGGCAAGTAGGCATTCTCACGTAACAGTGGTGTATTCATGCATACCTTTTGAGAAAACATCACATAACAAAGCATAGTCAGTGGTTCAAATGTGCTGAACAGGGGCCACTTGCATCCCTTAGGGCTGCCCCACTGCCCCAGAGGATCCCAGCTCAGCCTAAAGCCTCTAGGCACAACAGGGCACAAAGCATTGGAATGCCACTTGCACATTTCTACCTGTGACTGATGTTGCAGGACATGGACACATCCTTTGTTAGTACAGAACCATCACTGGGCTTGCGTGTGGCCTTGGGGGGGCGGGGAAGATGGGTGAGAAATGCAATACTGTACAAAACCCATGTGCTATCTGTAGGATACATTCCAAGATATCCCATGGATGCCCCAAACATTGGATGGTAGCAAACAGTATATATAACTGCAGCTGCAGTTCCGTTTTTGTAGAGTAGGCTGACGATGGCAGCAGCAGCAGGAACACAGAGAGCATCGTAGGAAGTGGGTGCCGTAAGAAGGAGCTCATCAGAGGGGTGTGTATGAGCGGAGGTACAGTAAACAGCAGCAACATGAACAGGAACAACAGGAGGAGGAAGAGGCAGAGGAAGTCCCTGAATTAGTTCTCAAACTAATTGAGTGCTTCTGGTCATACTCTGAATGACCAGAACAAGTAATTCAGAGTAAACCGTGGATAACTAAAACTGTGGAAACTGAATCTGTGGATTCAT